>CM066567.1:14187695-14937695 GCA_033816785.1 Picus viridis
CCTCTCCTCTCCTCTCCTCTCCGCCCTGCCCTGCCCTTTTTTTCTCTCCTCTTTTTTCTCCTCTTTTTCCCAATCAGAAACAACATAAGCATTTGTCCATTCAGAATTGAAAAATCTAAAGCTATTTCAGTATTTAATTGGTTCTTGCCTTGCAGGTTTGAGACAGCCAAGAATAACACATCCAGGTCATTCCACCTAACGGAGCTTTTCCTGACTGTGAGATCTAGACACTAGGTCCTTCCACCAAAGAAGGGCGGGAGGAAAAAACCCAAAGGCTCCTCAAAGAAGGCAGATAGATGCACCCGTCATCAGCCAAGCTTCAGGACGGAGTAATGAATTAAAGAAGATTTTGGCTAGAAGCCTGCACAAGCTGGGCACAGCAGGGGACCAACTCCAGGTGGGTCAGCAGTGCCTCTATGCAGCATCTGTTAACAAATGCCCCCATCAGTTTTTGATATCAAAGGACATTTGCAAGAGGATTAAGCGCTTTCTGGATGCTCAGGTCTGGAGCATCAGAGCAATGAGGGTGCTTGCAGCAGCAGGGACCAGCGAAATCGCTTTCCAGTGTGGAAATGGTTACAGATGAGGCAAGGTGCCCTGGCCAGCAGTGCATCCGAAGCATTGCCCTGGGGCAGGCAGAGGAGGGGCTGTTGAGACCCGCGGGCTTGCGGCGGGGTGCGGTGCGGGAAGCTCTCTGCGCGCTGCCCGAGCTGGCAGGGAAAATGCGTCGGGCAGCGACACCCGGTGGTGGCGGCGGCTTGGGACGGTGGCTTGGGACCGGTGCCTTAAACTCCCGCTGAAAGCATGTGCTTGCGCCGGGCCGGGATGAGGAATGATTGTGATGATGAGGGCACCGCTGGAGAATAGCGTCCTTGGCTTTCCTGCCTGAGGTGACCGAGGTGATGCTTGTGCACGTAGAGCAGAGCCCGAGCTTTAGAGGAAGCTGAGGAACAGGGGAATGACCACGGTTCATTCCTGCCTCTATAGCCGTGCAAACCCAGAAATGAAACGTGCAGTGGGACCCTGCACAAAACGGTGCTCAGAGTGATGGTCTGTTTCTGAGCAGTGCTGCTCCCCTTGCTTGCTTGGTTTAGAAGCAGGAGAATTTCTGCTAGAAGTTACCAAATCAGGCAGCTTTGGCCAAGAGTTATGTCTGATTACTGTGTATTACCATGGACTGAGTGGTGGGAGGCAGGGCAGAGCTTCTGGTCACAGAGGTGCTGCTGTCCTCCCCTTTTAAACCTCAGGCTTTGCCCTGCTGTTTCATGGGGGCTCGGTGCTGGTGCTCCAGGCCAGCTCTGACGTCTGACGCCAGGGAAAAGGCCGCAGTGGAAGGCCTTGCCAGAAGCCCTCCCCGCCTTGCTGAGGGGTTGCATCTCAGCTCAGGCCCCCATCCTTGGTCTTGCAGCTCTACCTGTGCCTGGCCACATGCCTGCCAATCCAGCCCTCAAGCCACTGGCTTTGCCTCACACCTGCTTCCTCATCCCACAGGTCTCTGGGAATCACAAGACTCCTGCTTGAGCTCGGTTAGGATCACAGAACCTGCTCTGCTTGCTTTGCACAGGTACTGTGGGGCTGCTGTTTGCCCATGAGGGTGCTGCTTTGGGCTGCTTGCTGTCACCCTCAGCTCCCATCTCCCTTTCCCTTAAGATGCAGCCCGCTCTGGAGGCTCACAGGCACTCTCCAGATATTCAAATTGTGCACTGAGTCTGTCAGTAGTAAAGTAACTCTGGGCTGTATTTATTTTGGTACACTGGGCGAGGAAAATCCATATCCTTTTATTTTTCTTGTTATTTACAGTCACTTCTAGTCCAGTTCCTGACTGGCAGCTTAGCACAGTTCAGGTGGTATGAAGACAAGACACTCTTTCCAGTCTCCCACTACCTTGTCCTTAAGCCAGTTTGATTTAGGATGCTATAAGCTGTGACCTGCCCAGAGTGACAAGGTTATGCTCTAGAGCCTGGGCAGACAGCATTACCCTCTTTTCTCCCAGCCTTTTCAATCAGATAGTAACCACAGCTTGCTTCAGAGCCACTGGGCCAAAAATCCCTCTAAGCAAGTTTTTCTCAATCCTTTTATTTTATATAGGGGAAAAAAATTGCAAACCACAAAGTGTTTACATTTCTGGATTGGTAGTGAAATACGAGATAGGCTTGGCTAAGACAAAAATCATATACAGCTGTCTGTGGAAACTATTTTCATACTTGAATTATCATTGGATAATGCCTTTGGCATCAACTGTGGAGAATAAAAGCCAATATCTAGTAAACCCAAAGACTATTTTAAGGGGGTGAGTTAGTACAAACCAGCCACTGCTGTACCTCCTTCAGGACAACGTTGTGATACAACTGACCATACCCTTGACAACCCTGGGAGCCTGTGGTGGAGCAGCTATGCCCTATGTTGAATTGTAGAATGGTCCAGGCCAGAAGGGACCTCCAAAGGTCATCCAGTCCAACCTCCCTGCAGTCAGCAGGGACATCTGCAACTAGATCAGGCTGCCCAGGGCCTTGTTGAGCCTCACCTTGAATATCTCTAGGGAAAGAGCCTCAACCACCTCCCTGGGCAACCTGTTCCAGTGTTGCACCACCCTCGTAGTGAAGAACTTCTTCCTGGTATCCAATCTAAATCTGCCCTTCTTTTGCAATCTGCCCAACAGTTTGAAGCTGTTGCCCCTCATCCTGTCACTGCAGGCCTTTGTAAACAGAACTCATGGCTCGTTCCAAGTGTGTGCACAGCCTCACATAAGGGTGAAATTCAGCTTGGAAAGGGCCACTTCAAACCCTGTAGGCCTGCATGGAAACCAAATGGCACACAGATCCTTCACCAGATGGGTGGATTTATTCCTGCAGCAGTTTTGTGGTTCTGACAAACCAGAGCATCACTACACACATCTGGGGATGCACATATTGTACCATACCAGTGCTGCCACAAAGCTCCCACCCACAAGAGAGCATTTTCCTGACGTCACTGAGGTGTTTCAGATGCTTGTGTTAGCTGCAACTATCCATTCCCTCTGGTGCATTCTTCTGTGTATTTACATTATGTGGTCAGAAGGCTGAAGGAGTTGATTCTCCCCCTCTGCTCTGGTGAGACCCCTGACCTGAGCCCCCATCACAGGAAAGACATGGACCTGTTGGAGTGGGTGCAGAGGAGGGTCACAAAAATGGTCAGAGAGCTGGAACACCTCTCCTGTGAAGAAAGGTTGAGAGAGTTTGGGAGACCTTATTGTGGCCTTTCAACATGTAGAAGGGACTTGTGAGAAAGATGGAGAGAGCCTTTCACCAGGGCCTGTAGTGACAGCACAAGAAACAATGGTTTTAAATTGAAAGAAGGTAGATTCAACTGGACATAAGGAAGACATTTTTTATGATGAGGATGGTGGGACACTGGAACAGCCTGTGCTGGAACTGCCAGACGTTGTGTGTCCCATCATTGGAAGTGTTCAAGGTCAGGCTGGATGGGGTTTGAATAATCTCTTCTAGTGGAAGGTGTCCCTGGCTAGAGGATTTGGACTAGATGATCATTAAAGGCTCCTTCCAACCCAAACCTTCTGTGATTCTGGTGAACAGCTAATTATTTCATGTGCATTGAAGGAGTTTCAGTAATTTTCTCAGTGTGTTACTCATATGTAGATAAAAACATTTGCTTAGATGTCCAGCTGAGATGGATGTGTGCTTACCACAGCTCAGCTGCCAGAGGCATATTCACTGTCTGTAATTCCTTCTGGAGGGTGGTGAGACTCTGGAATAGGCTGCCCAGGGAGGTTGCTGATGCCTCCTCCCTGGGGGTGTTGAAGGCCAGGTTGGATGAGGCCTTGAGCAGCTGAGTCTAGTTGAAAGGTGTCCCTGCCCATGGTGGGGAGGTTGGAGCAGATGAGCTCTGAGGTCTCTTACAACCAGAGCCATTCTAGGATTCTGTGACTGACATTTGAAGCAGTATGAGCATGTCCTTGTGTATATGCATAGGTTTTTTTCCTTTCCTCTTTGTAGAATGGAGAACTTTCATGAGTTTCAGGCAGAAAATCTGTGCAGCAGCATTCTTACATACTGGACTCGCTGCAGCTAATGGCTTTAGAGGCAAAAAAATGCTTGAATGGAAAGCATGGGACTGGAAACTGCAAGCTGAATGAAACCATATGAACAAAACCATATGAGTGGAGGGTCTCAGGCTGCTACAGTAACAGTTACAGTCTGTATGGGGTGGTTATCCTCACAGGTCAAATGGGATATGGTTTTTGATCAGGATTGTCTCAGAAAAGTGGTACTTTAGCAACACTTCCAGTCAGAGAAAAACATTGTATTAGAATAAAAAGCACCCCAAAATGAGCCACACTGCTGTGCTGTGGGTGGGAAAAGCCTTGGTGGATAACACAGCTGGCATATCTATAAGCCTCAATAATTAAAAGATCAAAAAATGTATCGTTTGGTCTCAAATTAGGATAAGAATTCTCAGAGGAATACGTAGAATGAAATACTTGACTTCCTGAGGAAGAAGCATGGGGTTTGAATTTTGGGATATCCATTCTGTGCAGTCCTTTGGGTTTACTACCTTTCTTTTTTAACACTAATAATAAAAGCTGCTTTTTCCATTTAAGTTAAACCAAGCCATCTGTGTGTATAAGGGTCCTTTCCTCTGAGACAGAGATACTGGCTTTTGAATCTTCCTACTTCCCTGGCATTTGTTAGTCCATAAATCATGAGACTTAGCACCCCTGTATTGCTGTAAATACCCCAACTCCCTGCTACCGTGACAGCCTTCATTTTGGCCATGAATTTAAGTGGGGTTTCACACTGAAGTTATTCCAGATTTGCTGAATACCTGAGAAAATCCTGGAAGGGGGACACAGGACTGAAATTAGATGTCTCCTCCCCAACCAAAAAAGAGAATTACAGAATGGTAGGGGTTGTAAGGGGTCTCTGGGGAACATCTAGTCCAACCCACCTGCCAAAGCAGGTTTGCCTGGAATGGCTTTCACAGGAACAAATCCAGGTGGGTTTCAAAAGTCTCCAGAGAAGGAGACTCTGCAACCTCTCTGGGCAGCCTGTTCCAGGGATCTGGCACCCCTGAAGTAAAGAATTTTTCCCTCACATTCAAATGGAACCTCCTATCTTCCAGTTTGTGCCCATTGCCCCTCATCCTGTTGATGGGCACCACTGAAAAGAGACTGGCCTCTTGACACCTGCCCTTAAGAAATTTGCGAGAAAAGATATTTCTAATTGTTTTATCTCTTTGGACTAAGGTATGCTCAGACACGTTTTCAATTACACTGATGCATAACTGCCTTGCTTTGTGTTGCTTTGCTTTGCAGGAGCTGTAGCTTAGGTTCAATTCTGTACCCTGTGTTTGGTTTCCCAGGGAACAGCCTCTGGCTGAGCTGTTTGGGAGATCCATGGGGAGTGTATGGGGCAGTGCACAGCAATGCAGAACTGCACTTCAGTAAAACACTTAGCTTTGCCTTGACCCAAAGTACGTCATTCGATGAAGAAAATATCTTCACTCTTCATCCCAAGCCGGGGAAAGCAAGATATTGAAATGGAAGAATTTCCCACAACACAGAAGCTCTCTTTTTCAGTTGTCCCAGTTCCTGTTCTATGCTCAAAGGTGCTGGGCCTTGCTGCTTCTGCTTTTTTTCGGTCCAAGATTAATTACATTTTATCTTCAGGGTGAAGAGGGAGAAGAGATACCCTGGAGATCAAGGGGCTTTTTGTGAGAAAGGATGCTGGCTGTTTACATTTCTAAGTATTCAAGACACTGAGTCTCACTTTCAGAAGTAACTCACAGTCTTCAGTGCCCAACAAACTGAAAACAGAAATTAGGTCCCTAATTAGTTATTAGGAGAAGACTTTCTAATTGACTTAATTAGTAGAATATCAGGTGTTAGCCAATTCTCTGCTGAAGCCTCAAACCTCTTGATAGATATGGTAGGAACTATTTGAATTTCAAAGTGACTTTCAAGTTCTTTTAAACAGAAATTTGTGTGTCTACATGCAAGGAGAGCATTATATGTTCAACTTTTTTAATAGGTGATAGCTCCTAGGATTTCCAGGTGTCACTTTCTCAGGGGGTCAAACAGTTGTGGTGGGGTTTTGTTTTCCTAAGAGGTGCTCAAAAACCAAACCAAACCAAAACCAAACCAAAAAACCAAAACACAAAAAGGAGACATGCAACAAGTTTTCCTCACTGAATAGAGATGCTGAAAATGTTGAAGAGATTTTCTGAAAGCTGCTTGAGATTAGCTTTATAATGGATTCTTTAGATGAAAAAAAGAAATCTGGAGATTAGCTTTATAATGGATTCTTTAGGTTAAAAATAACAATAAAGCTAGGTTTTAAATAAGCATTGCATTTATGGTTGAAGCAATTTATGCTCAATCCAGTTCAGTCTAGCTTTGGGATATTAAATAAATAAAGTTCAAAGATTCACTGTTAAATATTTAAAATTCACTTCTTAGATCAAGGGTATCTACAATTTGTCAGTAAGAACAATGCTGTTAACCAAATCAGGCTGCTACCAGCTTTCATAGCAATCATTTACATTCAAGGAAGTGTGTGGAATGCTGTCCACACACTTGTCCTTTCCTGGAAATCTTGTAGCCACTGTCAAAGCAAAAAGGATTTTATTTGCTGAAGGCTAAATAGCCCCTTCAAACATCTGCATGCTGTTAAACAACCCAGCAAATAATAATGGCTATAAAAATAAAGTAATGAGCTGTAGCTTCCTCCATACCTGGCTTTAAAGACACAGGCCCCCTTCTCCACAGTCCCTGAGCCTTTTGTTTTTAAAGCTCAACATCTTCTCTCTGGAGCTAGCAGCAGACTTAATTTTGTGCTTGTATCACAGCAGAGAGAAAAGAGCAGCTTGCTGCTAGTTCTTATCTGGACTGCAGTCACTGCATGCAGCCTGAGTGAGATCTTCTATTGCATTTCTTCTTTTCAGGATAAGGAACAGCACCTGGTTCCTCACATTCAAACACAGCCCCAGCTGCTGCTTTCATGCTCCATCAATAGACATTTCTGTGCCAGTAGGGCTGATAGTAGTGGCTTCCTAATGACAGCATTTCTCCTGGTGCCTCACTCTTAGACCTGCAGAATCTCCCCATCTTATTTACATGGGAGCTGCAAGTGCTCTCACTACCCTCAAGTCCGGTGTGTTTATTTAGGTGCCACCATGGGCAGAAATCCATCTGCTCTCTCCTCTGCTGAAGTCTCACCTCTTGCCTAGAACTCAGCTTAGGAAACTCTCTAGCTGGGTACAGATGGTTCCAAAGATATACCAAGCTTTAGGTACCATGGTTTAAGAATCACATTCTAGAAAAAATGGAATTCTTGACTGAAAAAATAACATGGACAACATTTTGCTGTTCCACACACAGCTTACCAGGTAAAGCTAAATTGAGATTCCTGAGGATCTGAAACAGAAGACAACGGTGGAGTAATTACTAAAGGGCTTGACCCTTCAAGATGGGTGGTAAGACTACAAGTGCTTTGGAAAAGCTGAAAGTTGGAAATAATTATCCTGGAATTTAGCCACATTGAAAAAATGCACGTTTTAAAATTTAAATCCCCAGGATCTTTGGCTTCCCTTTGGGTAACTGTGACACCCTTGTGCCCTTTTTTCCTCAGAGAGGCATGGCAGAGCAGTAGCTCAGCGCTGCCTGGCAGGGAGCCGCGTCCCAGCTGGACACCTCGGCCCTCTGTGCCTTCATCTACGGGCATGGGAAGGCCTCTCAGGTTTGGAGGAGCAGACCCTTTCTTTGGGGCATTACCCTGTCAAGTTGAGGGTGCTCCCCTGGCAGCCTCACCTGACAGCACTGTTTCTTAATACCGTGACTGGTAAAAGCCTTAAAAAGTCCAAGGCCACTTTGACAAAGATGGCAGCAGCCACTTCGATGGCTCACCGAGTGTCTGGTAGCTGGGACTTAGGCTCACAAGGATTTGTAAACTTAGCTACTTAACATGCTTAGTTATTTCTCTTTTGGAATGTTGCGTTTTTAAACTTCCGTTTACCCTGGCGAGGCCCCCAGCGAGGCCTCTGCTTCCCCGAGCGGCAGCTGGCCCGCCCGCGGCGCCAGGTGGCGCCATGGCGGCGTAATGCGGCGCCCTCGAGGCCCGGCTGGCCATGGCCCGGCGGCCGCGGCGGGCGTCAGGGCAGCGTGTGCTGTGCCGGCACGGCGGTGGCCGACGGGACGGGAGATGGGCCCTGGAGGAGCTCAAGTGCCTGTAAGTGACATTCGGTGCCAGAGTCTTTTTGGTGCTTTTGAGTTCCTCAGGGGAGTGCGCACCCACCTCGTGGTCCTTCGCACGGGGCCCGCCCCGGCCTGCTCCCTCAGGCCCTTCCCGCCCTCCCTTTGGAGACCGCTGAGAAACTCGGCCTTTGCCTCTCCAACTGTACCGCCGGCAGACCACGGGTGGGAGAAACCGTGTGGTGAGTCTGCTGTAGGAAAACAAACTTTGATGCTGTTTGCTGTTGGGACAGAGCAGGGAGAGGGGAGAACAGGTGCTTCCCGTTGGGTTTTTTGTCATTGCAAAGAAAGCTTCACCTCGTTTAAGGTGTGGCTTTTCCATCCCCTCTCACACACCTTGGTCATGACCTCCATTACCTCCTTGCTGTTCGTACAGGCCTTGCACTTTGCTCTTTTTACCTGTTTAAAGTTTCACACCACAAATTCTTGAGGACCAAATGCTGCCTTCCTCATACCCAGCCCTCACACTCCACCCCGCAGCTGAGAGCCAGAAAAAAAAAGGAGGAGGGGATGATGTTAGCTTTCAGTGGAATCAACTGCTTGCTCCAAATGCTTGAATAAGCAAAACGGAGGACTTGGCCTGGGCATGGGAGCAGTGTCGGTATGGAAGGAACAGAGTGTCCACATCAGCCTAAACTGCTACTGGAGACTTGTGTGTCAAAAGATCCCCCAAGGGCTCTTGACATGAAAGTTTTTGAGACATAGCCTTCCACACCTAGACATTTCTGGACTTAACCCAGTGAGCTAGAAGTGGAGGAGCTGTTTGTGGTGATAGCAATACACATTGCCAAAGTGGGTTTTTTTTTTCCATGCTCCCAACTCTTCTGACAGAAATGAAAATGCCAACTACCCCAACCCAAAACTCCCAAACATGTCAGTTTTATAAAAATATGGCCATTCTATTCCTGGATTGTTTTTTCTAGTGCACCATTAAATGGAGAAGTCTTTTCCACTTCCCTTTCCTCTCTCCTCTTCCTGTGGTAATATACAGATGAACGGTAAAGAGAAAGAGCGGGAAAATGTACCCTGTTGATTCCTGTGAAGATGCTGCTTTTGTTCTTTCTTTGTTACTAGATTCTAGGATGAAAACAGATGTTTCTTCTCTTTACAATGCACTGTATGGCCTGTCTAAGCATAAGGAAAGCAGCACTTCTGCAGGCAGTGTAACGTTTTATCCAACATTGAAGTAGTCTCTATCGTGAGGCAGTTGCATTGTGAGAGATACTTTGATGAAACCTGCATCCAAAGTCTTGGAACATCAAAACTCAGTATTTAGTTGGCTTCTGTTTGCATTAGAAGCATATACTTTCCAAGATTCTCTAAAATTATTACATGAATGAGTGAAAAAAAAGGGGTCAGGGACCTGCACATTCATCTGTCTGCCTGTCCTTCCTGCATGCAAACTGTTTTGAGAGAAATGGTTTGCTAGAGACCTATCTACTAGCCAGCTGTGTACATGTACGGAATAGCTTTTGCAGAAGATTCTGTGCCTTATCTTGTGAGTGGAAATACAGAGTTTTTAAAGAGTAAAAGCATAAAACAGATCTCACTCTTTAATGCAGGTAATGGCTGGGTCAGTGGGCTGAGGCCAATGGTATAAGATTCAACAAGGCCAAGTGCAGAGTCCTGCACTTTGGCCACAATAACCCCATGCAGCACTGCAGACTGGGGGATGAGTGGCTGGAGAGCAGCCTGCCTGAGAGGGACCTGGGAGTGCTGTGTGACAGCAGCTGAACATGAGCCAGCAGTGTGCCCAGGGGGCAAGGAAGGCCAATGGCATCCTCGCCTGTATCAGGAATAGTGTGGCCAGCAGGACTTGGGATGGAATTCTACCCTGTACTCAGCACTGGTGAGGCCTCACCTTGAGCACTGTGTGCAGCTCTGGGCCCCTCACTTCAGGAAGGATACTGAGGTGCTGGAGCAGGTCCAGAGGAGAGCAACCAGACTGGTGAGGGGGCTGGAGGGAAAGTCATATGAGGAAAGGCTGAGGGAGCTGGGGATGTTCAGCCTGGAGAAGAGGAGACTTAGAGGGGACCTCATCACTCTCTGCAACTACCTGAAAGGAAGTTGTAGTCAGGTGGGGGTCAGGCTCTCCTCCCAGGAAACTTGTGACAGGACAAGAGGGCATGGTATGAAGCTGTGCCAGGAGAGGTTTAGATTAGATATTGGGAAGCACTTTCTCACAGGGAGGTGGTGGAGTCGCCATCACTGGAGGTCTTAAAGAAAAGATTAGATGTGGCACTTGGTAGCACAGCTTAGCTGATGTGGTGGTGTTAGGTCATAGGCTGGACTTGACGATCTCAGAGGTCTTTTCCAGCCTCAATAATTCTGTGATTCTGGGTTTTGTTGCAATCATTTGTAAGTTGGAGTCCTCTGTTTTCACATTTATGATATAGAAATTGTGACTCACTGACATAAGCAAGAGCTGCCCTTGGGCAGACAGGGAGTACCAGACTGGGCACTGGTTTTGTGAGTAGGAATGGGAGGACACATGGATATTGGCAGATGGGAAACATATCACTTGGCCAGAGTCATCAGTGCACTGGCAGAGAAAAATCCAGGTCCAAATGAATACTCTCATTTAAACAGGCAGCAGTTAAACATGGAAAGCATTCACACAAGCAGTCAATCGTGTTTCTCATTTAGCAGTTGTGTTTCTCCACAGGACGTTCCTGAAATTTTGCAGGGAAATAGCTTTGCCTTTATTTAGAGCTAATTTTTTGCTAACAAAAATAGCCTTTATGATTTTTTTTTGTCCCTTGCTTTGGTGTAAGTCTGGAAACTCTTGAATCTTGAGCACCAGTTGGGTTAATTTCTTACGCAAACAGCTGATAGTGGCCAGGTGCTACTCTGACTAGCGCTTGATGCCAGTGACTTTCTCCCCTCATCTTGGCATTTTTAGATGGCAGCCTTGTGTCCCAAGAGGCCAAACCCTAGAAGCTAAGTCACTGCCCAAGGCATCTGCTCCTTGGCAGGCTCTGTGGGCATCTGCATAGGTGGTTGTGCACAGTTTTGCTTTCTGTCACGTGGCCAAGTACCTAGGGGTGCAGCGGGGGACCTGCTTTGCTGGGTTTTTTCTTTTCTTTTGGTTTTCTGGAGATTTCTGAATAAACTGGGAGGTGTCATCTTTGTGAGGAATTGTCTGTACATCCCATATGTCCCTCTATTGTTTGTGCTGGGATTATATGCACTGAAAGAGGACCTTTGTTTCTGGCACGCTTGTCTCTCTCCCTGTCTGCAGGCTGAAATCACAACCCTCTCCCAGCATCTTTAGTGTTGGTTACTCTAGAAGCAATTGTTTTTGTAGACAGCTGTTTATAATTTCAGGTCTATGAGGGAATGAGTGACAAATTTAAAGAAACAAAGCTACCCTATTTACTGGAAATAAGTGAGGAAAGTTTGGGGAAAATAAAACAGTTGGAAGGCAGGGAAGCATCGCAAGAAGTGGGTAGTTGCAAAATGAACCTTATAAGGAAATAGCTTCTTGGCCTCACCAAATTTAGAGGACTAGACCTAGAAAGGCATACCAGATGACTGTGTTTTACACCAGCTTGAGGCAGGAAGCAGGATGAAACAGTTTTTTGGCTCTTGTAATAAGCTATGAGGTGAATAAACCATTGTGCTATTTGGGTTTTTTAAGGAATGGGAAAAAAATAAGTCCCCTCTTACTGTTATTCACCAGCAGGATGACAGTGTTCATCTTTCCTCCCCCTTCCCCAGGCTCATCTTCTGTCAAACACCTTTCCTCCCTGATTCTGAGGCTCAACTCCCCTTGTTTTCAACCACTGATTATGTGCAGTCCCTCCCAGTCCTTTTGGTGAGGTGATGGTTGGCATAGGATGTTGGAGTTGTGTGGTTGATGTTCTTTAGCTGCTGCTCTTTGCTTCCCACTGAGAGTTCCTCTCAGCTTTTCAGTGTTACGGTGTGAGACCTTCACAGGCTGCAGTCCCTCAGAGGTGTCCCTGCCACAGTGTGGGTTGCCTTCATGATGAGTGTCTTCAGCCATGCCAACATTGTAGGCCTCCATGTTCTCCCAATGGTTCTCTTCACATATTTTCTCACATGTGTTCTCCATGTTCTTCCCATATCTTTTCACCTGTCTCCAAACACATCTCCTCACTTAACTCTCCTAATGGCTGCCATTCACTCACAAATGAATTTGAGTGGAGGCACAACATGCTCCTTTGGTTGGAGTTTTAGTTCACTGTGGGCTGATGCCATCTGTTTCAAAGCCACAGGAGCCAGCTATGACAGCCTCAGGGCAGTTCGTGAGCACAGGTCACCTTCTTAGCCCCTGCCACTGGAACCCTGCCACTTGCCCAGAGCACCTCCTTTTCCCAAACCCTGCCAGGTTTTCCCTGTTTACCTCCTTTAGTCTGTCCTGCCCATCTCCTGGCATGCGCTCCTGGCATCCAGTTGGCAACTGGTCACTAGTGGTGTTCCCCAGGACTCAGTTTTGGGACCAGTCCTGTTTAATATCTTTATCAATGATCTGGACAAGGAGATTGAGTGCACCAGATGACACCAAACTGGGTGGGAGTGACAGTGAACTGGGCAGGAGTGTTGACCAGCTCACGGGGAGAAAGGCTCTGCAAAGTGACCTGGACAGGTTAGGTCCTGCACTTGGCTCACAACACAATGCTCCAAGCTTGGAGCAGGGTGGCTGGAAAGTTGTCCAGCAGAAAAGGACCTGGGGATGCTAGTCAACAGCTGGCGGAATATGAGCCAGGAGCGTGCTTGGGTGGCCACGAAGGCCACCAGCATCCTGACCGGTATGAAGAATACTGTGGCCAGCAAGACTAGGGAAGTGATGGTGCCCCTGTACTCAGCACTGGTGAGGCTGCACCTTGAGTATTGTGTTCAGTTCTGGGCCAGTCACTACAAAAAGGACATTGAGGTGCTGGAGCATGTCCAGAGATGGACAGCACAGCTGGTGAAGGGCCTGAAGGGTAAGTCTTCTGAGGAGTGTCTGAGGAATCTGGAGGAGACTGAGGGGAGCCTCTCTACAGCTATTTAAGAGCAGGTTGTGTAGTAAAGTGGGTGTTGATCTCTTCTCCCTAGTATCAAGTGAAGAAGAGGAAGAAGATGAAACAGCCTTAAGTTGCAGCAGGGGAGGGTTAGGTTGGATATTATGAAAAATTTCTGTACTGAGAGAGTGGTGAGGGGTTGGAATGGGCTGCCCAGGGAGGTGGTGGAGTTGCCATCCCTGGGGGTGTTAAAAAGTGTGTAGACATGGCACTTAGGGACATGGTTTAATGGCTGTGGTGGTGTCAGGTTGATGGTATTCTGTGTCTAAGGTTATTGCAGGATTTGCTTGCAAGCAGCACTACTTTTAAAGTGTTGGTGGTTATCCTGGAGAATCTGTAGGGGTTCTCCCCATGAAACTCTTGTTCCTGAAATCACCTGATTAAACTTCCACAGTATTTTTAATGGAAACTCCTAACCCTTGTGCCTAAAGAGAAAATTTTGAAAATGTAAGCTGCAGAAGGCAATATAAAAAGGAAATATTATGGGAATTATTTCTGTCTCTTAGCTTATGGAGCCCATTCATAATGTGCAAGCCCTAAGGCTCTGCAGCACTATGGAAGGAGTTGCTTTTCTGTTGTATCTGCATCTGCAAAGCTCTAATAACCACTGTAACTCTTTTGTGTTACATCCCTACCAAGTATCTTAGTTTACGTTTCAGCACATTTTCTCTGCTCAGGTCACAGCCTACACTGCTCTACAAACTACTGGTTGAATAGATACATGCTCCATGGTAAGAATGGACTTGCTGCAAGGCATGGTCTGTAGCAGTGAATGAAAAGCTGAATTGAAAAGAATGAACTGCCAATCATGTTGAGAGTATCATGGGAAATTAAAATGCTCAGAATCTCTGTAAGTCTAAGCTCTTAATTCTGAGTCTTTTCTGTGAGACATTTTTCTGAAGAAATACCTAGCTCTGTGCTTTCCCTCATTACCTTCCTTCAGCAAGGTCAAAAAATTCTTGATGTGCTTGTCAAGCATAACTCAGCAGAACCTCATTCAGGGAGATATCACCTATTTCAGTCTTGTAGCTTAATACCTTCAAGACAGCAAAACCTGTAATCTTCTAATGCTAAAAGCTATTTACCATTGATCGAGAAACTAACTTCTGTTCCAGGGATGACCATGGCTACACTTTAGACTTCCCACAGGCCTGTGGAGATGGGCCTTTTAAAACCATGTTTTGCCCTGGAGATGTTCGACATGTGTCAAAGTGTTGACTATCCTGACAGTGCAGTCCTAAAGCTTCCACGCTGTAGCAGCATACCTAACTATAGCAGTACATAAAGGGAGGAGCATTGCACCAGGCTGCTTACTGCTTCTCCTTTTCGCTGGATAGAAAAGCACAGTAGCTCAGCTTGGAGCCTTGCAGAACATCCACACAAGGGTGAATCTTCATGAATAAACATGAGGTTGCCAGATTTTCCCTGCTCTTCCTCAGGGGGTTGTTATGACTATACTTGTGGAAGCAGCCTCAGTACAGAGAGGGATTTCTTTCCTTTATTCACCACTTAAAGCAAACTCGAAGGGATAGACACAGGGGTGTGGCAGCCTCACCTTGTGTTTCTTATAGCTTCCTTGGCCTCAGCCTCCATATGGCTTTGCATGACAACACAGCTCCTTCCTTCAGCTGTGAGGGGAGACTTGGAAAGATGGATAGGAAAGTATGGAGAAAAGTGGCTGCATCAGAAGTCATCTAAGCTGCTGCAAGACAACCTTGAACCAGTTTCAGCACATTCGCACACTGAGACATATCTGTGAAGTTTGTTTTGATGTGCAGTGAGGGAAGTCAAGCTTAAAGCTTAAGCCTGAAGCTGTGTGCAAGTAAGCAAGGTGTGCTTTTGAAGGGTGGAGAAACCACCTTGAAAGGTTATGTATGAAAATGTAGGTGTGCAGGGCTCAATTTGCCACTTGCTGGCTGAGGCTAAATACATTTTAAGACGTTCCTAACATTGAGACATTTGATTCGACATGGTTTAATGAATTTGTATGTCCTCAGTCTGCCAGCAATCAATTTTAACCCAGTACAATCTAGGTCTAAATTAGACCTAGAAAAAGAAGAAAAAAAATAAAGTCAATAGATTATTTCCTCTTCTTAGTCTTTAGTTAGTCAGGAATTATTTTCTCAGTGCAGCAGAAAAAGCTTTTCAGATATGAAGACTGAATGGGGGCCATACTATCCTGAGTATTCTGTGCCCTGACAAACAGATCATTAGTTCCAGCTTCTGGAGTCAATTAAATATGAAAAATACTCTAGGTGCTCATATTAAAAATAAATAAATAATACTTTAAAAAATTTATTTATTTAGGGACATAGTTTGAAACTCCGGGAAGTCAAAGTCAGACTCACAGCTTCTGAAGCCCTGATTCATGGTTCCTGAGTGTGTGGGATTCCTAACATGGTCAAAGGTTTGACCCTTACAAGATGAAAAGTAAGTCACCTCCTGGAAGACTCTGTGATGAGGCGTATCTTGCTTGTGCAGCATATTGGGAGCCCAGAAGTTCAGTGTTCCCAGTCTGTGTGGTGGGGGGAGAGGTTAAAAAAGAATTAACAAAATGGGGACACATCTCAATAGCTATCAAAGCTCGGGTTTCCACCTCACTCCTTCCTCGTCACCCATATTCCCCTTGGACTTTGCAGCAACAGGCTGTTACTTTCTCCCTGTTCTGGGACTCAGCTGCAGATGTCACCTGGCTCTTCCCAAGGTGTCCAGGCTGTTCCTAAGCAGTAGTCATCAAAGGAGGACTTTATTTACAGGGGTGGTTAAAGTGACTAACCCAAGATCAAACAGCAGGGCAGTAGCAGAGGCAGGAACTGAAATCAGGGCTTCTGACTCAAGTTTCTCTTGACTACAGTCCCTGGGTTATATGGCAGAACTCATTTGTGCTCTAAGTTTCAACAGCTGCTGAGAGAAATCTTCCTTTTCTTTCCCCAAGATACCATATCTGTGCCATCCTGTTCTCTGCCTGCTAGGACGCAGCTTCTTAGTGTTTGACTTTAAAAAGGGAAGGCAAGGAGGAGATGTTTTTAAGTGGTTGCGCTCTTTTGATCGATGAGAGAGGTGAGCCAGAGTGTGTTCCAGTGACCTCCTGCTATATAAAAGCTTGGCCTGCCTGACAGGACTTCTGGCTGCTGAGTAGCTGTGAGTCACAGCCTTTAGCGCTTGGATTTGATGCGGATTTTTACATCAGACGCTGCGGAAACAAGGTGGCCTCTCAAATATTTGCATTGCTTGGCAAGCGAGGGTAAACGGGGGTGGATTCAGGAAGTTCTGGCAAGGGCAAGCACAGCTGGTGTTAAGGTCTTTGCAGGGTTCCTTTGTGTGTGTGTGTGTTTGTAGGAAAATAGTGAGGCCCCTTGATTTTTTTCCAGCCAGGGTTCCTGGGAAAGGATGAGTAATCTGGAGATTTCCTGTGACTTTTGGAATGAAGGAAAAACAAAAAAAAAAAAAAAAAGGTTGCCTTTTGGGGAAATCTTCTTGGATCTTCCACCATCCCAGTTTTTCCTTCAGCAGCACAGAAGGCCTCACCTCTGGACTCAGCACTGCTTTGTTTATCAGGGCTCAGCAGCTGGTGGATACTACTGGGGAGCAGCGGGAGCTGCTCTGTGCAAATACCATCCTCTACCCTTATTTACCTGGGAAGTCCAGGACCTGCACCGTACAGTTTCTATTGACTTCTTGTGTGTGTGCTTTGGCAGCTAGACTCTGTGTGGGGCGCAAGCATCAGTGGGCAAGGTGTGCCTGACAGAGGGTGCTGGGAGTGTTTCCCTTTCATGTCTGGAAGCATCAGCTCTGTGAGGGACAGATTACGTGGCCGCAGAGTGTTTTGCACAGCACCTAGCCTGTCTGGGGTTGGGTTCACGACTGAGTCAGCTGGATGCTGCTGCAGTGCAAATGAGTAACTGGTAATGACAGAAGAGTTATGGGGGTTTCCTGTTGGCTGAGGAAGAAAGGAGTGAGGTACCTCAGCTCCGAGGCTGTTACTGTTTGTTATTTGACTTGCAATGCTGCCTGCAGGCTGCCTTCAGGGGCAAGAGCTCTGTCGCGCAAGGCACGTGCAGGCAACCAAGGCAGAGCTGCTCCCCACCCTCCACAAGGGCGTTCTCCGGCTGAACTGGGCTGCTTGAGCAGTTTTGGAGCAGGGACACTGTGATGATCCGAGGGCCAGAGGCTAAAGCGAGGGGCTTCACTGCAAGCAACAGCAATGCACAGGCAGTTTAGGCATCAGGTGTATGTCCGAAGGACCTGCTTCTATTACTTCTAGATGCTTGTCACCGCTATTTGGCCACAACTTTCTCTTAACTAGTATTGTTTGATGTGTGCTTAGCCATTGTATGTTTTGAGTGCTTTGCAAATATTATGTAATTAGGAAAATAACTCCCTATTTACACAGCCAGTTGTACAACCACGTGTTCAAAATTCAGCCTTTGGAAATGTAGCCTCAACTGAAATTTCCTTATCTGCTCCTAACTCCCACAGCTGCTCTTCACAAAATGATTTTTAAACCCTGCAGCCCCATAACTGACTGGGCTGATGGCAATAAAATGAATACAGCCTGGGCAGATAAACTGCTTTCCTCTGCAGTGTAGCATAAATGGAAAGAAAGGGCTGGTAGGGAGTACGTGGTTTGGATTTCAGTGTCAGTCTGTTTGCTAAACATGCTGCCTTTTAGTAGAAGGAAATCAGTGCAAACCAAACAGCTGTGTCCCCTGGTGCCTGATCTCCAGTTGCTGACGACAGAGCTAAGGGTTCAGAAACAACCCACGTAGTTGCTTCACTTTCTCACAAGTCTGGGGTTGTTCCAGGTTGGTGTTAGTAAAGGATTTACCCCCATGACTGCCTGCATGAGATGCGAGCCATTGGTACAAAGCTGGAGCCTTAGCCCCCTGCTCAGATCCAGGGTATGGTTTGGTTTGTTTGGTTTGGTTCTGTGGGGTTTTTTTAGTTGTGTGTGTTTTGTTTTGTTTTGTTTTCCCTCCTCTCTTTCTCAAAGGTTAAATGGTTCCCACAGGGTGCAAGAAAGGGTTATTGAAAGCAGCAGGTCCACTTTTGAATATTGCACTTCTGGTAAATCTCTGATCCAGCGTCTAGTGGTTAACCACTGATACAGGAAATGACATTTAACGTTTTATCACTCAGCCAGAAATGGAAGAACAAGGCAAGTCTGTATGTGGTGAAGATGGATCGTTGCCTGCTACCTTCCCCTTAAAGGCGTATCATGCCATTTGAGAGGAAATGGTTTTTTTTTTGAGCCGGGGCTTTTTTCTCTCTTTGTGTACCTTTCGGCTTAAGGCAGCCTAAAAAGCTGGAAAACGGCTCCCCTTCTTTCCCCGCCTCCCCGAGGTTTTGCCTGTTAAAATAGGGCTGATGGCCGTATAAATAACTTAAATCCTCCTTCCTGCTCTTTTGTGTCTTTTGGAAGTGTATCGCAGGCCCTGGAGGAAGCCGGTGGGGGATGAGGGGCGGGGGCAGGAACCGGTCATGGAAAATCCAGGTTTCAGTAGGTGGCACTCGCTGCTCTGACTCAGAGCTCAGCCTGTCCCTGGCAGGACGCGCTGTTTGGTCGAGGCAATCGTGAGCAAATGTGCTAAAGAGGCAAAGCGGGGGGAAGAAACCAGGAAAAAACACCCCACCCAAACCATCAAAATAGGAGGCCGGAACTTTCGCAATATAAATTGTTGTGGTTGATTGATTTCAGTGTTAGATGCATTGGATTACAGCAACGAGCACCTGCCTGGTGTCAGCACAAGCTAACCACAGCAGTCGTGCTTTCTTTCCGAGCTGCTGAAACTTCTTCTGATTACAGAGTGCATATTCAGGAAGCCAGCAAGCTCCAAAATTAAACTGGATGTCACAGTCCAACTGAATCTCAAAAGGTTGCCAAATCTGCCTGTATGATTCTAACAGTTTCATATGTTTTCATCATACATATTTGGGGGAGTGGGCAGGAAAAAAGCAGCAGTGAGGCACTTTCCTCCTGCAAACAGGATATGGAGGCAAATGCTTGGGGTTTTTCAGCTGTTCTGGAGGCCATTTTCACCTAATGACACAGTGGGAGCCGTTTTCCAAAGAAAATGCTTCACAGATTGCCAAATCTTTCCTGGAAGTGAACAGGGCAATGCATTAGAAAGCAGTATTAAAGGTAGGCCAGACCTCCTGATCTGCACAATGTGATTTTTGTTCACCTAAGAGCTGCAAGAAGTGAGAGAGCTGATGGGCAGTGGTGGCAGCAGAGACCTCCATGGGAAGTTCAAAGGCTACCGATGAGGGCAGCTCTCCAGAAGTCCTGCTGCTCTCTGACTTGGCTGGAAGTGAACTGGAATGATGGGGTGAGCACTTGGATGCTGGAAAGCTGCCTTGCGCAGTCCCACAGCAAGGATCTTGCATCTCACTAGCCAAAACCTATGAGCACAGATCTCCTGTAGTTGAAGTACTGCCACAAAGATGCATGAACATTCGTAGAACTAGATTCTCAGACCTTAGTGCTGCATGGGTTTGATACTGTCGTGATGTATTTTGTACATCCAAAAGCTCACCCCACTAAGGCATCCTGGTCTATGTAGAAAAATCTCTCCAGCCTTGTAAAGCACTAGGGCACTGGTCCTGCCAGAAAGTCTGCGGAGATATGAGCAGATCTTTGGCCTTTCTGAATGTTTGCCAGCAGAGAGACTGGCAGGATCAGAGACTTGAGCTACACCTTGGGAAGTCCTACTCTTTTATCTCTCACTCGATTGCACCCAATTACTTGCTAAGAACACATTCTTTGAAAAAAGATGTGGATCCCTCTCAGTGTGACTCTGGCAGCTGCCATCCCCAAAGCTATTTTTAATCAGACAAGCTTCCCTGTCCCTGCCAAAAAAAAAATATCTCCTAACAATTAATTACAACCAAATGAAGGTAGCCTGGATGAATGAATCATGCTGGCTCTATAGATCGGCAGCAACGGCTGCTGGGGAAGATCAGTGCTGCATTTTTAGTGTACTGTCTTCCATTTTGCTGTGGCCTGGGTCTCCTGGCCCACACTGGGTCCCTTTACGTTGTGCTGCCAGTCTGCAGGCTGCTGGTGGCAGGTAGGCTGGCAGATGGGCCCAGGCGGCTCCGTGCAGCGTGTCGCTTTGATCCGTCTTGCCGTGCATGTGAGGTGGGTGTGAATGCTGCTGCTGACGTGCCCATCCTGTCGCCCTGCTAAGTTCCTTAATTCTGGGAGCTATGAGATGACAGAGAGCTGCACCCAAAGTAGGCTTGGTGGTTAGGTTCGTTCTCGGCACTGCTGCGTTGCGGCCTCTGCTGTGATTGTTTGCCTGCGGGTATGTGTGTCCCGGTGCTGTGATCCTGCCAGAAATTCGGCTATGCTGGGCTGGATCAGAGCACGGACAGGAAGCCTCCAAGGACAGGCTGCTGAAGCCGTTTCAGGCAGTGATCCCATTAAGCAGTAGGTGGTACTGTACTTTCTTGCCAGCACTGCCATAGTACTGTGCAGGACAGATGCTGAGGTGCTGAAGGTTTCCCTGCCTGGGTGCAAGCTGCTGTTGTTTTGCCCACGTGTGGGAATATAACATTTCCTGACAATTTGACTGGAAAAAAAAAGGAAGACGTGCAGTGTTGCGAGTCCAAAGGTCCTGTTCTGGCTGAGACTCAGGCTGGGTGTCTGTATTTAGTTTGCTTCCATACGATTCTCAGAATCACAGAGTTGTTTTGGTTGAAAAAGACCTTTAAGATCATTGTGTCTAACCATTCTTTAATTCTGCCAAGCCTGGTGCTAAATCCTGTCCCTTTACACCACATCTCTGCCTCTTTTAAATACCTTCAACCACCTCTCTGGGGAGCCTATTCCAGTGTTTGAGAACCTTTTCAGTGAAGATTTTTCTTCTAATATCCATTCTAAACCTCCCCTGCTACAACTTGAGGCCTTTTCCTCTTGTCCTATCACTTGTTACTAGGCAGAAGAGACCAACACCCAGCTTGCTCCAACCTCCTTTCTTCCTGTTGGACAACATATTTCTCCTCAACTGTGGCTCCTAACTTTTTTATAACATTGGTCTTTGGCTGTTACGCCCTACTGCAGAGCTGGAGGCATCCAGTTTTAGGGGTTCTGGAAAGATAAATAGGAAATGGAAAAAGAAATTGAAAATATAGGAAAGAAGTAAATGAACAAACAACCCCCCCAAACTGTAGCACAAAACCAGTCCCCCAGAAGCAGGATTGCTGACTGGCTTCACAGTCAGCAAGGACTGCTTTCCCAGGCCCTGTGGGGTGGCATGCTCACCTCCAGGGGAGAAAAGCACTGAAGCTCCTCTGTTGACATCTTAGCCAGCAAGGGCACACCTGAGATCACCTACACAAAAAGCATCTGAAAGCAGGGACAGCAGAAGGATAGCAGCCTGAGGGGAGTCCTGGTGGCCCCTGGGATAAGGAAGGAGTGACGGAGAAAGCTGGTTCCTATTTTGTTTGCCTGTAAATCTCACATCCTTAGGATCCTTTTTCCTAGTGTGCCTGTTGAATTGAACCAAAAGAAGTGTCATTTCTGAACTTGCTGCTGGCAGTGGCCATCTTACTGCAAAAAGCTGTACATCTGGCCATGAGGGAGCACATGAGAATCTCACACAAGCTCAGCCTTCTTCAGGCTTCAAGACTTGTACCAGTAAAGGGAAGGGAATACATGTGTTTTAATGAGATGCTTTCTTTTAAACATGGACCTCTCTTCCAACAGGGAGAAGAAAGGAAAGAAAAATAGTAAGAATTGATAAAGCGACTACTTTGTGCTTCCTTCTGAAGAACAATTGCCAAAGTGATGTTCACAGGACCCTGGTAGGTGATAAAGAAAAGGCAGGTGGCAAGCTATGGGTGATGGTGCTCATCAGATAGGCCACTGCAAGGGAAAGTAGCAGGAAAATCCCTGTGCATGCTGGCTGGGGAAACAGCTGCCTCTGAAACTGTGTGCTCAGAAAACTCTTTGTTCTTCTACCCATGGTTTCTTGTTGTAATCTATGACACAAGTACACGAGTACACATTGGAACACAAACCCCATGAGGAGAGACTGAGGGAGTTGGGGTTGCTTAGCCTGGAGAAGAGGAGGCTCAGGGGAGACCTTACTGCTCTCTACAACTACCTGAAGGGAGGTTGTAGACAGGTGGAGGTTGGTCTCTTTTCCCAGGCAACAGCACCAGAACAAGAGGACACAGTCTCAAGCTGCGCCAGGGGAGGTTTAGGCTGGAGGTTAGGAAGAAATTCTACACAGAGTGATTGCCCATTGGAATGGGCTGCCTGTGGAGGTGGTGGAATCACCATCATTGGAGGTGTTTAGGAGGAGATTTGATAGGATAGATTATTCTATTCTATTCTATTCTATTCTATTCTATTCTATTCTATTCTATTCTATTCTATTCTATTCTATTCTATTCTATTCATTCTATTCTATTCTATTCTATTCTATTCTATCTCAGCACTGCATTGACGCTTCTGCACTGCCAGCAGGAACCAAATGTAAAGCTGGGTTTGTTTTACGCATGGACAAATTGCACCACAGACACACTGAGTGTGTTCCTTGCTCTGTGCCTGTGCATGGTTTCACCTTAAAGGTACCACTTGTTTGTGTGAAGTGATAGTGAAAGGTTTTCAGGACAGATTCCTGGTGGTGTAATTATCTGAGGCATGGTCTCTACAGTTGAGGTGCTGAGTACAAAGGTGTGCCTGGCTGAGTCCTCTACTTACATGTGACAAGAAGTCCTTTTATTGGTAAACTGGGAGGAAAGGTAGAAGTGTATATGCATTCTGTTTCACTGAATGCTTCAGTAGTTGGTGTCATCTCTTGACAGAGGTGCTCAGAAGGCCTCAATATACTAATCTCAGGAGAAATGTGACATGGCCAAAGTTGCCTATATGTTGTAAGAGGTGGAAACACTTTTTGAGGAGAGTGGTGGAAGGTAAGCTGGTCTGCTTCTGCCTTGGGTACTTTGCATGACTGTCACACACATGCACAGAGGATGGTTTGGTGTGCAGACTCCATAGAGCTGCACAGGTCACCTCTCCTTTGGGAAGTCTCAGCTCCTGTGGTTAGGTGTGAAATCCACAGCACTCCAAATCAGATTATCCCCAGATGATCACCTCAGCCAGGAGGTCTAGGCCAGCCTGCAGCACTAGGACGGAACTGTGGTGAAGTGGTGTTCTGGCAGCAGGCTGGCATGGAGTGTGTGTGTGCGTGTGTGCGTGACCAGGTGAAACAGGTTATAGAATCATAGAATCCTAGAATCAGTCAGGGTTGGAAGGGACCACAAGGATCATCTAGTTCCAACCCCCTGCCATGGGCAGGGACACCCTACACTAGATCAGGCTGGCCAGAGCCTCGTCCAGACTGGTCTTAAACACCTCCAGGGACGGGGCCTCAACCACCTCACTGGACAACCCATTCCAGGGCTTCACCACTCTCATGATGAAGAACTTCTTCCTCACATCTAGCCTGAATCTCCCCATTTTCAGCTTCATTCCGTTCCCCCTAGTCCTATCACTACCTGATACCCTGAGAAGTCCCTCCCCAGCCTTCTTGTAGGCCCCCTTCAGATACTGGAAGGCCACAATGAGGTCACCTCGGAGCCTTCTCTTCTCCAGACTGAACAGCCCCAACTCCTTCAGTCTGTCCTCATAGGAGAAGTGCTCCAGCCCTCTGATCATCCTCGTGGCCCTTCTCTGGACACGCTCCAGCACGTCCACATCCCTCCTGTAATAGGGGCTCCAGAACTGGACGCAGTACTCCAGGTGGGGTCTCACCAGAGCTGAGGAGAGGGGGAGAAGCACCTCCCTTGACCTGCTGGTCACACTTCTCCTGATGCAGCCCAGGATCTGATTGGCTTTCCGGGCTGCAAGTGCACATTGAGAGCTCATGTTTAGCTTCTCGTCCACCAGCACCCCCAAGTCTCTCTCCTCAGGGCTGCTCTCCAGCCAGTCACTGCCCAGCCTGTATTTGTGCCTGGGATTGCCTCGACCCAGATGCAGGACCCTGCACTTGGTCTTGTTGAAGCTCATGACGTTGGCTTGTGCCCACCTCTCCAGCCTGTCCAGGTCCCTCTGGATGGCATCCCTTCCCTCCAGTGTGTCCACTGCACCACACAGCGTGGTGTCATCAGCAAACTTGCTGAGGGTGCACTCGATGCCACTGTCCATGGCACCCACAAAGATGTTGAACAAACCTGGTCCCAGGACTGATCCCTGAGGGACTCCGCTTGTCACTGGCCTCCATTGGGACATGGACCTGTTGACAGCCACTCTTTGGGTGCGGCCATCAAGCCAGTTCTGTATCCATCTAGTGGTCCACCCATCAAACCCATGTGTCACCAGCTTGGAGACCAGGAGGTCGTGCAGGACAGTGTCGAAGGCTTTGCTCAAGTCCAGGTAAACGACATCAGTTGCTCGCCCCCTCATCTATTAATGCTGTCACCTGCTCATAGAAGGCCACCAGGTTTGTCAGGCAGGATTTGCCCTTGGCAAAGCCATGCTGACTATTCCCAATCACCTCTTCACTGTTCTTCTGAGTCATTAGTGCCTCCAGGAGGATCTGCTCCATGATCTTTCCGGGCACAGAGGTGAGACTGACTGGCCTGTTCCTCCTTCTTCTTCTCCCCGGTTCCTCCTTCTTCTTCTCTAGGTTCCAGTGACAAATTCAGGTTGGCTTCACATGTCCTGCATGGAGCACCCAGTTTTTGTTCCTAAGCTTTGCATTGTAAATGTATGGACGTGAGCACTGTCCGCACCAGTGTCCTCATGCTGTTGTAACAGCAGCCTAACTGGGGATGGTGGTGGCTTCCCCATGCAAAACAGAGTTAGCAGCTCTTCAGTGCAATCCATGGGTGATGTGACTTGTGGTTGGAATGCATTCTTCCAACAGTTTGTGGTGGTTTCAGTTTTAGTACAATAGTAGAAGAGAAATAGAGCTAAGTCTTGTCTGTTGTGCAACTGTTGTCACTCACTGCAGGTATCTAGGTGTTCTGATGGCTTAATTTTATTTTTTTTTGCCTGCAAGAATTGAAAGACACATCAGTACTGCCCTGGGAAAGGCTGTGAACACCCTTATAGTCAGGAAAGTCATATGAAACAATTCGGGAGAGATTAAAGAATGGTTGGAAAACAACAGTGCAAGTTCCAACTTGGAAGATGCAAACTGGAGAAAAGCAACTTGAAACTCAAATATGCAGCAACTTGCGTTGAGGAGATCTAGGAATGATAATGGCTAGCTGATTGCTAGTGATATTTCTCAAGTTGCAGGAGTGGGTGATGTGTGGGAAGGCACCCTCTTACATGTGGTCAGGCAGAGCATGTGGAATATTGCCCTGAGCACTGCGCTTCTAGGCAGACAGAGGCATGCTGGAGGGGATTCAAAACCAGCAACCAAAAAAACCAGGGGGAGTTCGTCTGCAAATATGCTATCCCATAATTGTTCTGCATGAAGGAGTCAAAAAATGGAAAAGAGGGAATGTAGTAGCTCTTGCCAGTGTTGGAAGGAAGTAAATACTAAGGAGATTTACTTAAGGCTGTGTGCAAGGGCATAATCAGGAGCAGCAGAAGTGCACTGAGAAAAAGAGCATTTAACTATCGAGAATCTCCTTGATGGAGAGATGTGCAATGCCCTGCAAGGAAGTGGTGGAAACTTCATCCCCTGGGGACATCTAACACTTGACCACACAAAGCACTAGGAAGTTTATTAGAGGAAATGACTGCATTGGATAGGCAGAGGAAGTATGATACAAAAGATCACTTTCAATTTATCTGAATGTATGATATGAATGGAAAAATATGTCCCAGGATGTTTGCCATTTCCATGCTCAACAGTCTTCAGCTGTCTTCCATTTATAGTGATGATAGAGTAATTTATTCCCAGGTCACTCTTTTTCTACCATTCCACCAACTTTACCTTTCCTGATTTGTGCTGTGAAGCAGTAGCCCTGGTGCAGAGAGGAATGGGAGGCTTTTTCTCAGAAAGAAGCAATGGTTTTGTTGGAAATTCTTGCTTTGTGGTGGGCTAATACCAAAACATAGGGCAGAAGGCAGTCCTGTTGGATTTGTGGGTGTCATCTCTTTACTGCATCGTGAAGAAGTTTGGTGCTCTCCATGGAAGCACATGGCTTTTGGAAGTTCCCAAGTGGATTATGTGAATTGCCATGGTTGTTTAACTGGAATGCTTGAAGGTCCTGGTATACATGCAGAAAGGCAATCAAAAGATACGCACACACACTAAGAACCCTCTGGAAAAGCACATACAATGGAATGGAATGGAATGGAATGGAATGGAATGGAATGGAATGGAATGGAATGGAATGGAATGGAATGGACCAGGTTGGAAAAGACCTTCCTGCCCCTGGGAGTGCATTGGGGGTACAGCAAGCACTGCTTTCCTGAGGGCTCCAAAGGCTTGTTGCTTAGGTATTCAGAGACCAGGTGGTCAAGCTGTAGCTTCAGATCAACAGGAGCTACCCAGGGAGAGGGGAAAACAGACTGAAAACCCAGCCTGTCTGCCAAGCAGCTACTCCAGCAGTGTCCCATTGCTGCAGCACTGGTTTAACCCTATGCTCATTAGCCTTGACAGGCTCTCTTGACAGCATGCCTCCTCTATAATCTAAAGCTGTGCTTGGAAGATAAGGGCTTTGTGTACTGGTTATAAACAGCAAGGCTGGAGTGGAAATTCACAGGGCTGGAAGTCAGAGAGGAGCTTTGTGGCTACATCAAGAAAGCTTCATAAAGGGTGAGGGTTCCTTCTCTTGGCACATTCAAAGCAGCTTCTCCTCCAATCTCTCACAGGGTGTTTGTACTTTTGTCCTGCCCCCACCTCTGCAAGTCCTTGTGCTGAAAGGTTTTTCTTGTTTTATTCTGGAGTCACTTTGGATGCTGTTTTGTTGGGGTTTTTTTATCACAAATGCTTCTTAGTTTGGTATTTTTTGACAGGTGCTTGCACACCATTGCTGAGGGAGAGGGAAAATAGCAAGGTGGGAGGAAAAACTCTTACCCTGGGAAATCTTTAACAATCTGGGTTGTGTTTTCTTTCCTCAGAGCAGAGTCTGGTTGTCTTTTGAAATGTCCATAGTTTCCATTGTATTCATCTTCTTGCACCTCTTGGCTTTTAATTGGTTTGGAAAATTTGTATGTTTATTGACTAGTGGAGTGCTGAGAGCCCTTCCACCACCTTTTTTGCTTGGTGTATTGTCAGATCTTGGGGAAAAGCCAGACTTGGGGGGTTCTCCTTCATTAAAAGGAAAATAAAAAAACCCTAATGCTTCCACTTCTACACAGGTGAAGTGAAAAGAGCTGCAAGGGGTTCTCAGTAGAGGATATGGGTGGGTTTGGCTAGTTCAAAACAGGTTATTTGGCTTTGGCAAGAGAATCTTGTCTAATAGCCTTGGAAGTCATTTACAGAAATTGCAGTAAGAATAAAGACATCATCTGTGACAGGGTGCACAGCCTCTTAGCTTCCTACACCTCTCTCTCTAGCATTTCTGTTGTCCCAGATTAATATTCCTTTTCACTCACCTAAATGCTTGGAGGCTTTCAGTGGGCAAGGCAGTGTGAAAAATAAGGGAAGCAAGAGAATCGATTCCCAACTAGTATCCTGTTTGGAGCAATGTTTCATGACCCTGAAGCTGATGCAATTTCTTAACTCCATTCAGCTCTGTCCTTGGTGAACACACACTGAGTGTTACGAGAGCAGCTGTAGCCCACAGCCTGGTGTGGACATAGGAAATATCAGAGATGTGCCCAGGTGTGCAGATGGTCTTGGGATATCCCCAGAGTGGGGAATTAAAGAAGTAATCTGTTCATCTCTGCTTCAGCCACCTTGCCAGACTCTTAGCATCCAGGCTGTTTTCCATTCCTGAGGCTTCTGCCTGCATTGCCCCTGAACCCCAGCATCTCCTTATCTGTCAGCCATGACAATGAAAACCCAGACACGGGCCTTTGGGTTTGCCACCCTTCCTTCACCAGTAGCCTGGCTATCTGGGACACTAAGCCTCTCAAGTCTCCTAAACAGCAAGGTACTAAAACCTTCTATTTTAACTTGCTGCTTTGACCACCACATTGCTCATCTTTTTTTTTTTTTTTTTTCCTTCTGCTGGATGACTTCTTCCCACTTCTGCTTTTCAGGTTCCTCAAGAGTTGACTAATACTGCAGTTATCTAACAGTTCAGACCCCCACAGCCCTTTTTTAAAGGTGACTTACCTCTCACAGCCCAAATCCCTGTTCTGGCTGGGAAAGACTCACTCCACACATCTGCAAACCCATTTTTCTCTCCTTTGAATCTGAAAAGCGGCCACTCCCCGTGCCCCACCAGTGACTACCAGGTACACCATGAGCTGAGGCTGCCTGGTCACTAGCAAATAGCTTCCTTGTGTTAGTGATACTTTGTCTTTCCCACTCTGCTTTGTGTGGGCCTAAACAAAGGTGAGATTGTGCAGAGGGTATTCACATGGCTTCATTAATTTCAGGCTACCAAATTAGGTGAAGTGAGTCAGGCTCCCTACAGAGTCCATAAAGGAGATGACATCCAATAAACCTCCTAAGTTGAGCTGTGCTTCTCCACCAACTGCATAGGGAGCTTATTTATCTAACTTAGGTAATACAAACATCCCCCTTGAGGCTCCTTCCCCTTCTTTTCTGTGTCCAGCTCTGAAGGAAAGCAGTGGCTTATTACGTGTGTAGCAGAGAAAGACAGGCACTGATGTGAAGGGGGCAAGAAGAAAACCTGATGGAAGATGAGGATGAGGAGGCTGGAGTGATGTGGTTAAAAAAGGAAAAACAGGAAATAAGATGAGGTAGTAGGAAGAATGCAGAGATCTTGAGGCAGAGATGAGCTTAAATGGAAGTGGAGGATAGATAAATATAGGAGAGACACTGAAGGAAAAGCAGGAGTCAATATGATGTTTATCAGAGAAGTATTTGCAAATGGGCAGGCAAGGTGAAGGAAGGGTGCATTTGAAGTGATACCAATCAAGAGTCTGTGAGAGAAGGGCTAGCAGCAGTACTGAAAGCCTTGAGGAAAAGCCCATAAAGAGAGACAAATCCAGGGAAGAGAAGCAGATGGCTTCAGGAAACAGACACTGACCATGTTTTAAAGAATGCCACTGTGCCAGAGGAAGGTTTAGTTGAACCCAGCAACAGAAGTGTTCAGAAAGGAGAGGAAAAACAAAACAAAACCCCAACAGCAACAAAAAAACAGCAGTTAAGTGGAGGATAAATGAACAGAGGAAAGGCACTAAAAGAAAAGTCAGCACAGAGAGCAAGGGGCTCGGCTTGCTGCCTTGGAATCTTTCCAGGGACTTTAACAGGAGCAGGTTGGGCCCCAGGGCATTCAAAATTACTATTACAAAGAACTCCATCCAAAACTCATTCTCATAACTCCTATGTAAAAATTATTTATCTTCAAAGCCATTCTGGAGACGTATGTGTGCAGCCCCAGCCCTGCCAATCCCTGTACTGTAAAACCTTAGATGATTGCTGCTCTCCTTGGGGACTGACTTGAGCTCTCCAAGTGTGTAAACACTCACCGTTTGGGCTGCACCTTGTCACTGCAAATAGAACCACTGGCCTGCAAAGTACAGCAGCTGAAGGCTCAGTGAAATAGATGCAGATCAAGATGTCACAGATTTGGGCCCAAGACTGCTTCCTGGGGAACGTTTTGCTCGAAGGTCCTCTAGCTGTCCTCCCTGTGAAGCAGTGGTTTCTGGGATGGTCCCTGTGCTTTCTTAGTGAATTTTTCGCCAGTGATTTCTGAAGGCTGTTCCCTGCCAGGTTGTTATCACCCTTTCTTTCCTCCATCCTCTTTCCTCACAAAGAATGACCACGGTGCCTCTGAAAGCAAACAAAGCACAGGACAGGTTTGGCAGGACCTTTCAAAAGGAAAATTTTCCCTCTCCGTCTGAGTGGTTATGAATAATGATCTCTGTAGCACATTTAGCTCAGACTTCAAAGCCTTCGCCACTGAGGTTGTGTCAGAGCTGATTTGAAACACAGACTGCCACAAGTGAAAGAGCTCACAGAAATACAATTCCTGCCCAGAACAGATTGTCCAAGTACCTATGGCCACCTGGGCTAAGCTGCTTTTTAGAAATTATTAGATTTCTTTTAACAGCCTCTCCTGGCTTTCTGTCTGTTGTTCCCCTTCCACAGGGAAGCGTGGCTATTAACACTGCCTGTGACAAAAGCAAAGGATGCAAAACTGCTGGGCATCTGCAGAAATGGTCCCTCTGCAGCACTGTCAGCACCTGCTGCAGGACCCCAGCTTGGAGCAGCTCCCCCAGGCACCACCATCCCAGTGTGATGCCACTGCCTTTCCATGGGCTGCAGCAGGTTTGCCTATCTATTGAACTCCATTTGATGAAGATCTGAGTTGAAAACAAAACTAGATGAAATCTGCTCAGCTCTTTTCTGTACCCCACCCTCCTATAAAGCATTCAGCCTGTCACCCTTCCCCCTCACAGGGAGAGAGATCTTGTGGTTAAACCTTTGCTGAACCAAGATGCAAATTGCTCAGATTCCAGGGTGATGAGCACAAAATGAAAGGCACACAAAATGAAAAGGCAGTCCTGCCACAACTGGACAGCAGCCAATCCTTAGGCTACCTGGGCATGACATTGCCCTTGCCAAACTCTGGCAGTGTATACCCTTTCTCTGAGCCAAATCCAGATGCCTCCATCCACTTGAAAAAAGCACACCAGTAAGCAAAACTCCACAGGTTGGTGTTGCAGACAGTGTACAACCTTCTGGAGTCCACATTGCTCCCAGAAAAGCAGGAAGTGTTGCTAAATCTTCTTTCTTTTTCCTTTTGACCACAGACCGATGCCACATTGTCTACCCTTACCTGTTTGCTGAAGCTTGCTGACAGAAGGCTGGTGAGCACTCAGACTGTGTGCTCACCAGCACCCACCTCACAGCATGATGAAAGCCCATGGACAAAATAGGCTCCTTGTTCAACATTGTTGCATATCTGCTCTTCAGCAAAGCCTCATGGTGCTTGCTATGTATGTGCACGGAGGCAGCCCATAGTGAGTGTGGAGCAATTATTGTACTTCTAGGCTGTACAAGAAATCACAGAATGGCTCAGCTTGGAGGGAACCTCGGAGCTCATCTCCTCCAGCTTCCCCACCATGGGTAGGGACATCTCTCAACTAGACTTGGCTGCTCAAGGCCTCATCCAGCTGGGACTTGAACACTCCCTGGGGAGGAGGCATCCGCAACCTCCCTGGACAGCCTGTTCCAGAGGCTCACCACCTTACAGGAGGAATTACAACTTTCCTTTGGGCTGAGATGCCTCAAATCAGGGTGATTTAAAAAAAGCAGAGGGCAGTCTGCTTCCAAAATTGTAACTACAACTGTTTTGCTGGATTTTGTAGAGGTAGAAATTGAGTTGAGTTCCACCAGGAACTGCTCAGTGGCCACCTGTCAGATGAGGGGTGTGGACCCAGTTTTTGGAAAAAAAAATATGCTGAGTTTGTGTCTCTCTGTTTTTGGATGCCAGCAACCTGTTTTTGCAGAGGCACTGAGTAGGGTTTTTGATCTCAGTAGGAGTTCTGGGTACATAATAGTCATGCAAATCAGACTGCGGGTATCTGAAGTCAGGCAGCCAAAAACACAGACACCCCCAAATTTGCTAGCTGCTTATTATGTAAACACAGATCACAAATCTCTCTGCATTTCATTTTCCCATGTTGATAATGCTGTGATTCTAAAATATTCCTCCAACAGAGCCTGGGAAGAGGGTGAAGGGATCATTTAGAAGGAGAAAAAAGGCATCCCAGTCAGTGAAATCCACACTTACTGTATGCATTGACAGGAAAGTGCAGATTAAAAGGCCTGCAGTTTCCTTCTGACTCTTCTTGCCTGTCCTATATTCCTGAATGTACTGAGTCATTTCTCTGTGTCCCTTTTTGTCCACACAAAAAGTTCTAGTCTTGAAGATGTGCTACAGGCTGTTCTTGGTTCTTGCAAAACCCAGTGGAGAGGTGATGATGTTTTTGCTCAGTGGTGAATGTTTTGGGGAGAAGTGCAAAGAAGATCAGGTTTATCCCCTCCCCTCCCCTAAAAATGAAAGGAACAAAAAACCCCAGCCCAAATATTTCATATTATCTTGAAATGCTCTTGAAAGTGATCCAGAGTGGTATAGTCTCCTGCTTATTCCTGTTATTTAACATCTTCCTTTTAGAAATTCAAGTCAATCTTTAAATGAAAATTTCCATCCTGAAGTGAAAAAGTCAAAAAGTTTCCATTTCTGGAAGAAATAATTTTCAGTTATGCCAGACTAAACTTTTTCAATGCTATAATTGTTTTTCTTGCTTTCTTTTTTTATTCCCCCCGCTGGAACTATTTCCTTCACTTGACCTGAACTTGCAGTTCTTTTCAGCCTATCTGAGGTGCCATTTTCTCAGAAAACACAGCATGCTCAATAACAGTTTAGCCAGCTGAACCCAGGCACAGGATTTTAGCTGCATCTAGTTGGTTACTGGTTTGTAAACTGTCTGGCAGCCTGTTTAGCTGGTAGCCAAGCTGCCAAATTGTTCTTTATTTCTACTGAATTAACTTCTAGGAAGTGCAGTGAATAAGCAGGGCCCTGTTTTATTAGGCACCACACATCCATGTGAAGCCAAGTTTACCCGTGCTGCAAAGAGCATTTTTCTACCAAGTGATGAAATCAGGTGGAACAAAAAGGTATTTGTGGGCTGCAAATAAAATGGAAGGTTCTGCTGCAAAGATAATCAAGAGAGTATTTGCCTTGTCCAAAGGTATTGAAAGCAACATAACCCTAAGAGTGATGGACTGAGCGGTAATGCAAGCTACATTTGGATGCTGGCTTGGCATTTTGTTCATGGATTACAGACAGCAAGTGTGCTGTGCAGCCCTGCAGGAGGAATCTCTTCCCTGGCTTCACAGAGGCAGAATTCTTCTCCTCAACTCCCTCATTGGAAATTTGGTTGTGGTGGTAGAAAAGATTAAACACTGAAATGATTGGTGATGAGGAACTTCCAAGTGATTTTTTTGGGGCCAGTTCAAGGCATGACCCTTCAGCCTTTTCTGTCGGTTGGAAAGTCAGAGAAAAGTGGTTGCAAATTCACAGATGAGGGTTGGAAGGGAACTCTGGGGAACTTCTAGTCCCACCCCTCTGCTAAAGTAGGTTCACCTAGAGCAGGTTGCCCAGGATCACATCCAGGAGGGTTTGGAATATCTGCAGAGAAGGAAACTCCACGACCTTTCTGGGCAGCTGGTTCCAGTGCTGTGTCACCCTCCAACAAGTTTTTCCTTATGTCCTTCCTGCATTCTGGTTTGTGCCTCTTGTACCTTATCTTGTCACTGGGCACTACTGGAAAGAGTCTGGTCCCATCCTCCTGCCATCTGACCATTAGATATTTCTAAGAATCAGTAAGTTCCCTCTCAGTCCAGGCAGCTGGAGAGCCCTGCTCTGCAGTGCTCACAAGAAAGGCAGGAGCTGATGGAGCTGTGTTGGCAGGCTTCAAGGAGAAAAGTGCTTGCAAGTACCTCAGCTCTACCAATGTCCTCGCTCACCCCAGGGTGGGATGCCTCCCTGTGCCTCCTTCAGGCAGCAGCCACAGGTCTGGAGCAGGTGGCTCAGCTAGGCAGAGGGGAGCAGCCTGGCATGCCACAGCCCTCTCTCAAAGCTTCTGGCTGTGTGCTGGACTGTGTTCACCTTCCCCAGCCCTGCTCATTTGAAGCTCCATCTCAGCCACAAAAAGGCAGCTCAAGGGTGGATCGAGGAGAGGCAGCCCCAGACATTGCAGGCTCTTGCGAGTGCAGGGACGTTTCTGGCATGGCTTGTCCACCAAAGAGAGGGACCTCACCCCAGAGACCGTAGACCAGGCTCCTGGGACAAGTCCTGCTGCTGTGCATGGTTTCAGAGATTGCAACATAGAGCTGGACTACAAGAAAGCCAAGGTTACCACCCCATGTCCTTCTCTGCCCCACCGTGCAGTCTGTTTCCCTTCAGGCACTGTGTGAGAAAGTGAACGTGGATTTAATTGCTGTGGTGGCACAACATCCAGATGTTTTGAATACTTCTGTAGATTCCTCCTGGTTTGTGATGTGGTTAGGGTTGCTGGCAGCAAGGTGGAGAGCATTTTACTTTGTGTCAGGGGAGTGAAATTGATAACCCACTGTGATAATTTCATGTCTGGTCCTCATTTGAGCACTGCTGATGCCAGCAGTTCTGGGTGAGGCTGCATTGGAGCTGGATAAATACTGGACCTCAAGACCCTTTGGCAAGGTGGTGACAGTCTGGCATAGGCAACAGTAGCTTGAGGGTGAAGGCTACTGGGTCAAGCCTATGTCCAGGGGCTGCAGGTGGAGGTGCATGAGAAGTAAGCAAGGGTTTCTGCCCTGCTCAAGTCTGCCTCATCACAGTCAAACCTCTGAAGCAAAGATCTTGCACATATTTGATCCTGAACAAAACCAAAAGGTCATGACACCAGATGCCAGTCTCCTAGATGCAAAGCTGGGACTAAAATTTACCTCTCTGACCTCACCTCCAGCTGGACCATCCCAATTCTTGGCAGACCATGTCCCCATGCCACTGGAGAGAGAAACTCCAGTAAGACCCCAAGAGTACAGTCTTCCAGCCTGGCAGTTCAGCTACTGGTACTTGTAAGTCTTGTGATGTCCTGGAGGATGTGGTCAGAGTGGCACTGGAAGCTGGCATATGCTTTATATAGGTGTGCAGAACAGGTCTGAGCATAAACAGCATGACTGCATGAACTTGGACTTGGTAGCATCTGAAAGGTCTCTTCCAACCAAAATGATTCTCTGGTTCTATGATATTTTCTTCCTGTGCTTAGTTATGCATGTACTGGACCGTGCATCCCAAGACACAGCTCAGACTGCAGACTTAAGCACCACTTCTAGCTAAGGATGTTGTTCTGGAAGGGTACTGCCTGCACCTGCCTGAATGTCTGAATGTCACCTGTCACTTAACTGCTTTCAGTCTGTCTGATAAGCACCACACACAGATCTTAGCTGGGCTCTCATGCTAATTTCTGCCAAGTCTGTCCTCCTGTATGCAGGGATGGTAATGGCTGCTGCAGTTCCTGTCTTCACCTTGTACCAGGTGCTTGATTAATGTCAGTCTGGTTTCATTCCTGCTGTGCCAGTTTATCACACTGAGTTGCAGGGCCCTGCTTCCTGGGAAGGTGCTTTGGGGAACAACATGCCAGTGTTATCAGAAGCAGAAGCTGTTGCAGACCTAGGCTGTGTTTTCCCACAATCTCATCTGCGGTGAGTGTGTGCAGCTGTAACTCTCAAAAAGCTCTTTGTCCTTTTCTCTTTTTCTCCTTGATGGAGTAAACAGCTCCTGAGCATCCTCTTTCCATTTCCCAAAGTTGAGAGATCAGCTCTGTATCTGTGGCAGTACCCATCCCACTAGTAGCATTCCTTGTCTCATCAGCTCAACTGGTTCCCTGAAAGCCAGTCCAGAGATCACGCAGGAGCTTGGTTTGTTTTTAAGAAGAGGAATGTTTCTGCTTTTTTATGTATGGTCTAAGGGCCCACAAAAAGAAACATTTTCTAATTGTTCCTGATGCAATGTGTTTGGCAGCAAGAAAAATGTGGGTGGGGGTACACCACCTATTGCAATATCCTTCTCACCTCCTCCTAGGGGGAGGGAAGAGAAGGAAAACAATTTGTCTTTGGCAAACAGTTGTGCTTTACTGTAGGGCTCAGCAGAGGAGGCTGAAGTTGTTGACTATCAACACAAGCAAAGGGCTGCACACTTACTGTAATATCTGTGCAAAAGTGCAAAACCCTAAGCAGCCTGCAGGGCTATGTGAAATTAATGAATGTGATACAAACGTAGGGGAAGAAACAGAGCAGAAGGACCAGGAACCAGGACTGTTTGGTTGCACTGTGTTTGGTTTCATCGTGTGCTTGAATGAGTCAAATCAGGGAGGTGCTGGGGAGCACACCAGGAGAAATGGTCAGGGTAGAGGCCTCAGCACAGTGTGGCTCTGCTGCCTGCATGCTGCCTGCACAAGCAAGTGGTCGCAGGGGATATCTGGAGGCAGATGCCACATGGGTTGTGGCGATGGGAGCTCCTCACATGATGCTGAATGACAAAAGTGAACACCTCAAAATTCCCTCAGTGTTTTTCTTGGACTTCATCACACAGCAAAGGAACAGAAGGGTACAAGGGGTGGGGGGAATTGCTTAGTGGTGATTAGGGCCATTAGGAAAATGCCTGCTGCCTCTGTGAGCAGAGCAACACCCTTCTACCTTGCAACAGCCATCATCTTCCCTCAGCTCATCTTCACTGAGGCTGTGAAGATCAAAATAGTGGTGGGAGCTGGCAAGTAAATATCCTGGGGATTTCAGAGCCTGGGAATTACAGCAGTCTTGTGTGGAGGTGGTTACTTCTGTGGCCAACTCCTTAGCCAAGACACAAAAGACTGTTTTATGGAGGGTGCTGGAAGTGCATGGTGCAGTGCCAAGGAAGCAGCCGGGAGACTGTGATGTGTTTCAGATAATCAGATCTAACTTGTACCGAAGTGAACTCTCTTTCTGCTGGAATTTTATCTTGAAAAGGATGAGGCTTCTCTCTAAAGCCTACACATAGGGTGGTCTTGCCGCAAGAGACCACCAGTGGAGGGCAACAGTATTGTCTGAGGAGACATGTTGCTCCCTGATGAGTCAAGAGGCAGCAACTGTGAAAGATTGCAGGGACTGGCCGTGGGAACTGGAGTTCCCTGTACAAACTGTGAGAGTGTCCTGTGCTGCTGCTTGTGTCCTCAGTGTTCTTCTGCCCAGCCATGAAAGGGATTAATACCCAGAGAGGGGAGCTACTGGCTTTTCTGAAGCAGACCTGAGTTTGTTGTCTGCTCTCAGATGGTTGCAAACAACAATTGCAGGGAGTCATAGCTGAAAGGGAACAAATAAATGGTGAGGGCAGCAGTTTAAAGCCTCCAAGAGCTGTACATGTCTGAGCTCTTTTGAAGCACATCAACCAGCTGCCCACACCTGCTCAGATAGCAGGACAGCTACTAGCTTTGCTGTTCTGCATTGTGCAAAGACTATGCCGTGCCCCAGCAAGTTGGTTTTGCAGCCTGGTTTGCTCAAAGTGAATTGCTGTGGATCCGTATTGGGTAGGGACAGGTGGTTAGACAGGAAACACAATGGCAGCTTGGAGCTCTGTGGGAAGCAGATGGATACAGAGAGCTGGCCCAAGTGGGGATCTGTCTGGGCTGCACTTCCCCAGTTGCTTTAAGCAGACTGAAGTCTTCTCTCTCCAGTTTGGGATGTCCATCTCTCTGCTGTTTGCACAGTTGGATGGTCAGTCAGATTGTGGAGCTGAAGCAACTGGAAACTGACCCCTTCTTTCTGTCCTGATTATTTTCACCTAGGTCAGTGTGCATGTGGGTTGCCAAAGGGCTGATGCTGGCTCTGGGATGGTGATGGGAACACGTGGGAGGACCTGGGCCACATTTGTGACTGAAGATGTGGGAAAGAGGCTCCTTGCTGTCAGTCAGGGTAAGCCAGGTTCCATTGGCTGCTCCAGAGGATGGGTTACAGGAGCCGTTAGAGCTGGGAAGCTGGTTCTCAACCTTGTTTCTGTTCTTTTTATCCCCCTTGTTAGCCTCAGTCACAGCTGTGTGCACCTCCTGTTTCTGCAGATGCTCCTGGAAGCAGTGTGTTGTCTCCTGCTTGTTGTTGGCCTAACATCTCTTCTTTCACTCTCTTGTAGTCAGATTTCCTGGGGTAGGTTTTCAGCATGGCTGCACGGTAAGACACTTAGTTTTAATAGATGCTAAAGGTGGCTTGCATGGTCAGGGGCAGTTCCTGTGTCCATGGTATGTGATTTCCATTCAGTTTTGGTTTGTTTCAGCATTTATAAGATTTAAATTACAACCAAGTAGTTTGCCTGATTGGTCACATTATTACCACAGTAGCTGAGATAATCTGTGAAGCCTCTTGATTTGAGTCCCAGTGGAGGTTATAGGGGCTCCTTTAAGGAACTAACTCCTTGGGAAAGCTGGGCTTAGCAGTACAACAGGTTACCAGCCCTCAGTCATAGCAAAAGGCCTGTGAGGGTTTTTTGTGGCTTCCTAAGAATGCTGGCAATACTGCTGTGAAATGGGAGATAAAAGAGTACAAGATGACAGGATGGTTATTTTGTGGACTGGAAATTGCTCAGTCATTACACACAAACCCCATGTGGCTGCAACACACAAGAGGCACCTATCTTGCTCAAAAAGTATCAAAGTGGCAAAAGCAGGAGTGAACTGGGGACAGAAGATGTTCATTTTCTGACTGCTTAAATAGCTCTTGAAGAGGTGAATCAGTTGGTTTTTCCCTTTGCTTTTCTGGCAGTCAGCCTTTGGCTCTAATGAGTTCATTACAAATAACCTCGTGCCCATCTCCAGCAGGTGGAGAGGAGCAGGATGGTTCTCTCTTCCTTTCCCCAACAGCAGCCACAGGTGCTCAGCAAAGCCTTAGGACATTTTCTGGTTGTTGGTGTTTTTTTCCTTCCTTCCTTTCTTTCTTTCTTTCTTTCCAAGAAATGACTCCTCAGCCCCAGACGTGAGGCTTGGTTGACATTTTGTGGAGGATGGATGAAAAAGGGCAGAACTGAAACTCTTCCTTCTTTTGTAAACAAAACCCAGGAGAAAAACAGTTGTTTTGAGTTTAAAGAAAACGTTTTCATTGGAGAAAGGAATAATTTCCTGAAAGACTTACAACCAAATGAAAAATGTTTCCTTCTTTCTAAAACTCTTTGGGATAAACATTGACCGTTTGGCAGTGGCTTCTCGCACTTGTAGCTGTGCTCTCTTGTTTGCTTTGCAGCAGGGACCCTGCATCTCCCTCTCTGTCTTTCCCCATGCTGTCCATGTTTGCTTCAGCCATGAACACTGCACTTAGGGCACTCCTCCAAGCCTTTGCTGATGGTCTGGAGCACAAAAACGGAGTTCATCCCGAGGCAGCTTGACTGCTTTTCTCTCAAACATCACCTAGAAAGGTTTCTGTTGGGTCAACTGCCATGAAGGTAAAAGATCCATGGAATGGTTTGGGTTGGAAGGGACCTTAAAGATCATCTAGTTCAACCACCACCACCCCCCAACCCCTGCCCTGCCATGGGCAGGGACACCTTCCACTAGAGCAGGTTGCTCAAGACCTCATCCAGCCTGGCTTTGAACACCTCCAGGGAGGGCAACCTGTTCCAGTGTCTCACCACCCTCACTGGAAAGAATTCCCTCCTAATGTATTGCCCCTTTCTGGTTGTCCTTGTCATCTGCATTTCCCAAACCAGATGCATGTCCCACTATGACCTGTGCAGATGTCTTGTGTTACAGTTTGAAGGGGGAACTTTAGCCTAGATCCTGACTGCAAAGACTGAAAGTAAATTAAATTACCATTGGATGCAAAAGGAAGATAATGATGAGGTCCTATATAGTTATAGTTCATTGGGTTTCTAATGGGGTATAGAGAAGAGGCATAAACAATTCTTTTACTTCTTCTGTCACTTCAGCTTGCAGCTTCTCCCTTTCTCTTCTCGTGGCCTTGCCAGGGGTATCTCTGTTTTGACTACTGTGTGAGGTAATGGGAAGGGTTGTGTGTGTTGGTGAATGGGTCCCCTGGAGCTGTCCAGGGGGTCTGAGGAGTTTCTGTGTTGTTTACAAATGGTAAATATATATATATATAGAGTACATATATTGTATATTTTGTACATATTCATTGCATTTCATATTTCTAGATTGTAGCTTGCTTGTGAATACAGCTTCATTTGCTTCCATCCCAAACTGGGCTGGTCTGAGCAATTTTATTTTGGGGGTAATTCTCCAAATTAGTTGGGGGGTAATTTCAACCCACCACATCTTGGGTACCTCACATGGCACTTGTGCTTTGTTCCTGGCCTGCCTCCCTGGAGACCAGTCCTTGTACTGAAGTTCTTCAAGGGGTGTTGCTTGCCCCAGGCCTTTGTCGACTGCTGAGCACCACTTCCTAAGCCAGGCCTTCTGCAAAGGTGCAAGGCAGCTAAGAGGGTGGCCAAGCATGCAGATGTGGCAGGGCTTTTCACATCAGGCAAGGAAAACTTCTGCAGAGCAGCTAGATCTGAGACATTTACAAAGAGCAATGCAAGGTACCCTTAATGATGTGCACAAATAAAGAATCCATGTTGTGAAGTGGATGTGGGGTTTTGTACACCAGACTTACCATTCGGTGGGAAAACACAGTGAAACTCTTCTAATTGGAAACTACATGACCTAACAATCCTAGGTGCTTGAGTCCTTGATACCTGGGTCTGAGGCTGTATTTGTGCTGTCAGTTCATCTGTGTTGGGAGCTGATGGATGTCAGCACTCAAACCAGGTCTCTGCAAAGCAGCCTCAAAACAAATGGCTATGTTTATCACTCCGGGGTGGGAACTGGCTTGGTTAAGAAGGTTGCTGTGGGGGTTGAGTTTTAGCCTTGTAGCAAACCCTCAGTTTTTCTGGGGTGGGGTATTTTTGGTGGACACCACTCAGATCTCTGTTGAACAGGTTTTATACAGCCCTAATTTCCTTTGACTTTAGCAGAGCCAAAGTGTCATTTCATGCATGAAATTGTTAGCACTGGCACAGCAGATCTGCCTGGCCTGTTTTCCTCCTCTGCTGTGTATCACTGGGGAGCAGTGGGTTGCACTGTGTCATTTGAATGCTGGGTGAAGTCCTGGCTGGGTGAAATTTGGTTGCCTGTTAATTGTTCTTGCTTGTTGATTCCACTGAATTTTAAGGAGTGAACTGGGATGTGAGTCAGGGAGGCATGTAAAGAGGAAGAAGCCTTTATGTGTGAGACAGCATGTTCCCAAGAGCATTCACCAGCACTAAGAATGTTCTGAAAAGAAATAAGGGAACAGGCAGCCTCTTTTGCTCATGTATTTGCTACTGTATTTGCAGACAGTCGTCCCAGGGTGGTTCCCAGGTGGGGAGAAAACCTCCCACCCTAGCTGGAGGGGTAGAAGAAGCATGGTTATCCCCTCATCTGGGCTCTCATGTCACCACAGTGGCACTTAGATGTGGGTTTCTTCCTTTCCCCCTCCCCCCCCCCCGTTTCCTATCAGCCAAGTTCCCAAGAGACTGATGTGATGTCTGGAGCCTTTTCTGCAGAAGCAGCCCGGACAGCACCCCAAGAAGCAAGCATGGCTGTGCTCCACAGCTCTCCAAGCTGGGAATAGCCCCTCTAGGAAGCCACTGTACAATGGAGCTTCAGTTTTCTCCCTTGTATTGTGCTTATTTAGCTGGGAAAAAACCCAGCAGAGTGTGAGTTGTACTAGCTACAGTCAGGCAGGATCTTCACATATGGGTGGGAATGCTATGGTCTGCAGAATTTACTGAACAAAAGCATAATGACAGCTAATGATTGGAAGTGGAATTCAGAATTAGAAAGAAAGGGACACGTTTTAATGTAGGGGAGGATCAGCCTTTGCTGCAGAGAAGGTGGAGTCCTCATTCTGCAGGTGTCTGGACTGAGCCTGGTTTTCATATCCTGTAAGCATGCCCTGGCCAAGCTGACCTTGGCTCTGCCCATGGGAAGGAAAGTCAAAGGCATGTGGTGAACACTCCCAGCTTTTGTCTTTGTCAGCATCCAAAGGGACTCTTGACTTGCCTCAGCTTTCCTGCCATCTCTGCCTCTTCTCCTCACTTCTGAGGTCACATGCTCCCATCTTTGCAGAGCTCAGGGGACACAATACTTGCTTTGTTTGAGCTCTCTTCACTCAATTTGCTTCCCTTTACCTTGTCAAGCACCGGGAAGAGCTGACTTGAAAACTTTGTCCATTTAGCAGAGCTTGGCTTCGAGTCAACAACCCCAGGCTAAGAGCGTTTATCGGGCCAGGCGGCAGGAGATCAATTCTAATTCCTGAGCAGTTAGAGCTCTTCCTGTTGCCGCTGCTTTGCAGCGCACTTGGAGATGCTGAGAAGCTTTGTGCACAGGTGTTTGCAGGAGGCAGAAAGATTGATGTGTCCCTGCAGCTTTTACAACTGATCACGTCGGTCAGAACAACCTCTTTTGTCTTGTCGTAGGGAGTTTGCTTTTTTCTCCCTAAAAGTTGGTTGCAGTCTGTGGGAGCCAGCTTGGTGTGGTCAGAAAGAAGGTCTGTTTGGTGTTGAATGGGTGTCACAGCCCGGTTCTGTGCTGGAACACACTGATTGAATTGAGAAGCAACACACTTTGTTTCCTTCTTCCTTGATGTCTTGGTTCAGCGGGCAGTTTGTTTAGTGATTACTCCTTTGCCTTGTGGTTTGAAATCAACAGGAACAAGTACTGAGGAAGGCTGAGTGGCTAACTCACAGATCAACCAGATTATCATGGGCTCATCCTGAGCCATAGCTGGGATTCCAGTGATTTACCCGACCACGAATAACTCCCACCATAAAGCTCTAGATGTTTCCTGTGTGCCAGCAACCAGCTGTGTTCGCCATCCTGTTTGGTGGCATCTCTCTGGAGCAGCACCATGAAGAAGCCCTCCAGGGGTGGCAGAGGCACCAGTAAACCCCACTCTGCAGGAGAGCACTGCCGTCAGCAGTGGCGGACAGCCACAGCAGTTTGAGCCACCACACCGTGCAATTCCCTAAGCGCTCAGCATCCCTGGTTAGAAGTGAAGACAGGAAAATAAGGTGCCCTGTGCTGGAAGGGCAGCATGTTGGTGTCAGGGTTTCTAGACTGGTTTGCAGCGATGAATGCTACAGGAAAGTCTCTTGCTCTCCTTGCTCTGGCTTGATTGGTAGCATAAAACCAATGAAACAGTCATCGTGCCACAGCATTTTTATTGTTTGGGGTTTTGGTTTGTTTTGGTTCGGGTTTTTTGCTTCTACAGCCTCTCCAAGAGAAGCTTCATAGGTTTGTCAAGGCACTAGTGGGGTGCTGTGCTCATTTCTCAGGGAAGTAAACACTCCAAGAGACGGCCCTTAACTTCTCTGAACCAAGCTTCCCAGGGACGAGCTGGGCACTGTTCATACATGTTTGGGCATGGGAAGCCTGCAGGTTTCTTTTCCCAATTGCAGACAGCTGCTGTGTGCTCCAGATATTGGGGTACCATGGGCTTTAAAAACAAAGGACCTTGTAGCAATGACTGCACCAACAAAATTTGGTATTCCCACTTTTATATTAAATTTTCTTTTTATTGAGATGATGTAATTACAGGCATTTTAAAAATTATTTGCAACTCACTGGCCCTGAGAATAGGCTTTTTTTGTTTGTTTGTTTTTGTTACATTCATTTGATTCCATCTCTTAGCCCCACACCTCAAAAAACCAAAAAGCCATCATCCATAAAAACAGACTGGAACTTTATTTAAAACAAACAGGAAAAAAAAAAAACCAAAAACAAAATCAAAACTGGAGCATTCTGGATTTGCACACAGCTGCAGTCTGACAGAGATCTGGAGAATGTGTGGAGTTTGAAGTCTGGGGAAGGTGGCAGCAACTTAATGGTGATGGAAGGGGCCCTCATAGTGTTCTTTGGATGAAGAGGCAGTCAGAAGGTTGCACCCTTAGGTCAAGAAAACATTCTGCTGGAGGACTGCAGCATGTCCAGCCTGACCGGCCCGTAGCTTGTTCAGACTCATAGCAAGTTGATGGCAATGGAGGTCCCACTTAACCATGCAGTGTGAAGCTCTTCTGGTGGGTGTTGAGGCTAGAAGGGATCACTAGAGGACATCTGGTCCAACCCCGCCCCTTGGCTCCCTTCTTTAAGCCAGCTGCCCAGAATTGAGTCCAGATGTCTTTTTGCATGTCTCCAAGGATGGGACTCCTTCATGGAGTGCTTTGATGGCAAAGACAGAAAGTCTGGATGGTTTGCTGTTGGCAGCTTCTGCCCTGGGAAATCAGGACGTGGGGCAAGAAGGTGGGGGTTAGGGTCAGTGGAAAGTCAGCATCACCTTCACTAGCCCAGCTGGGCCACCAAGCGGTCCTGGAGCTCACTGTGTTAATTCTGTGTTTGTGCTCCACGTATCTGCCAGTTGGATGTGAGGTAGATGGGAATCTTGTCTGCTGCAGCTGCTCTAGCCTGGTTTCATGGTTCTTTATTCATACCTAGTAAACTTCCTTCCAAGACCCAAAGGGCAGTTCAGATCCTGCAGCTCCCACAACAGGTCCCAAGCCCCTGCTGCACCACACACACCTGGCAGGAGGCAGGGGACAGCACTGGCCAGGAAGGATCCCTGTGGGATTGACCTGCTCCAAGTTCAAAGGCTGTTTTCATTCTATCATCAGCCTTGAGAGAACTTCTCTGTGGTTGTGGTGGAGAAGTTGTCTTAAGAAGTCTTTTACCTGTGAACTGGAAGAGTTTCTAACAGCCACCAAATACATTTACCCTTTGATTTAGATTCTGCAGGTGAAAGCGATTCCATTTTTGGTAAAGGTGAACATTTCCTGTACAAAACTTCCCGGGACATTTCCCTATGGGACAGCACTGGTGGATTGTCTTTTGTTCCCTGTATTTTGCAGTGTGCATTTGGGCTGTGACAAAACCCTGTGGCTTATCAGAGCACTTTATATGGAAGGCCCCCATCATCCTATTTTCTCCTCACCAGCTCACACAATAGCAGGCAAAAGAAAATAGCAGAGCCATGCAGTTGTCACAGCCAGGACAGTCAAGAGTATCAGTTTTTCTCTGCACAAATTATGTTTCTTTCACACAATGGTAGGGGTTGGACCTCTGGAGATTGTCTAGTGCAGCCCCCTGCCAAAGCATGGTCACCTAGAGCAGGTTGCACAGGATGGCACCCAGGTGGGCTTTGCATGACTCGCGATGGAGACTCCACAACTTCTCTGGGCAGCCTGCTGCAGTGCTCCACCACCTTCAAAGTAAAAAATTTCCTCCTCATGTTTAGATGGAACTTCCTGTGTTAAGAGTTAGTGACCATGACCCCTGGTCTTGTTGCTGGGTACCACTGAGAAAAGACTGGCTCCATCCTCCTGACACCCACCCTTTAAATATTCATAGGCATTTTCTGCCACTTGGACACCCTAAGAAACCAGGAAGAAGCATTCTTTACATTGATACTTCTGATCACCCATCGTCTGTTGTAGTCACCTCTTCACCACACCCTCTTGACCCCAGTTCCTGAGACATGGCTGCAAGTTTGGTGCCCTTGAGCAAGGTGACAGAGCAGAACAATTCCCTGGCCCTTCAGCTTCAAGGGACCTTTGGTTTCAGCTCTATTAACCACTGAAGTCTCTCAGAGTCTCCCCGTGGCTGCCCATCTCCTACCTCCTGAACTCCAAGGACTTCAGAGTCAGATCAGAGACAAGATACCAGGTTTCAGGTTTGCTCATCTCTGATACACACTCCCTAGCTGGTTTGAGGCAGAAAAAGTCCAGTATGCGGTGTGCTGGACCTGTAACGTATTATGAGTTAATAAAAAGGATGGGGATGGGAAAAGCTCCTCATCAGGTACTGGCTTTAGAAAAATCTCTTCTCTTTGGAAGATGCCTACTTACACCCTTAAGCAAGTTGCTCCTTCTATGACCCATGACTCACTCTGAAGTCTTCTGTGAGCTGAGACTGTTTAAGACAGAAGTCACTATGCATTGCCAAGTGCCATTTTTTTCCTGGTTAGATGAACCTTCTTGTTAAACATGGAGTGAGACCAAATGGTGTGTGGCTTTAATAGCTGGCAAAGGCTCTGACCTGGGAATAGACATTGGGTTTTGGTTGAAAGGGATTAGGTTGACCCATTGTTTTTTTTCCATTTCTAGTATTCAAGCTCCCATAAAAGAAGCTTTTTCTTTTTAATCAACTGGTGTTGATGTGCTTTCCTCCAAGCATGTGATTCCTGCACAGTTTCTTTACACATCTTCTCCCTTAACAAGCATTATTTCTGCTGCCAGATCTTCCTTCCCTTAAAAGAATGTCTGCCGATATATCACTAGACACTACAGACTTGCCTGTCAGGGTGGCCCAAGCAATGTGCAAGGGAAAGAGACAGCAGTTGCTCTTCTATTGGGCCTCAAGGACAGCTGAGCTTCCAGTAACCAAAGTAGATGTAGCTCTTTGCCTCATACAGTGCAGCAAACCAAACTGGGGGTGTAAAAAGAGGCACCTTGCAGCCAGAACAAACCCAAACCCCAAGAAAGCACCAGGGCAGTAGGGTTTCTTCCCCCCACCCCGTCTTTTGAACTGTGTTCAGAATGGGCAAGCTGAGACAAACTCCCTTGATGGCAGAGCTGTGGGGCGGGGGAAGATACTGGGAGGCATAAAAAAACCAACCACCCAAAACAACAAATGCCCAAACAAAGCCCAAATCCATTACAAGTCTATTTGGTCTCTAGTTGTTACCATTAGCTTTCAGATTGGTGAATCACCTACCTCTCCAGCAGCACAAAACGATCCTGGAGAGGCTTCTGAGTAATGCAAACCATGTGATGAGTCCCTTTGCTTTCTCCCTACAGTGTAAGGAACAGTCCTTCACCTTCTACCCCAAACACCCCTCCCTTTTGTAATTACAGATGCTTCAGCCTTCGCTTTTTTACAGCACCCTTCCAGCTGGAATTCTGCACTGTGAGGGTATAAATATATGTATGAACCTTTGCATACATACACATACATACATATATATATATACACACCTATATAGATATATATATATATATATATGTATTTTTCCCCTCCTGACTGCCATCCCACTCCACTCTTTCATTTCTTTGCTAGAGGGAGGGAAACCATCAACATCAGTCTATGGCAGAGGTTTGTCACATTTATTTTTCTCCTCTCTGGAGCACTTAGGTGATTGGTTTTGGTCCATGTTCCAGCAGTTAATAGCCACTTGCAGGACTAGCACAAGCTCTGCTGGGATGATATCCCAGCCAACACATGCAGGGTAACTCCTCTTCACTTGACTGATATGTGTGGTGAATCGTTTTGGTTACTTCAACACATTTCCCAGCGGCAGCACATGTAAATTGAGCTGAGCAAACTGGAACCCTTGAGCAAATCCCTTCTGTGATGCTATTGTTTTATGCAGTGTTATGTCATGAGACTTGCACAGAAAATAAGAGTGCTCTGTTTCCATAGGAAAGCCTTCCAAAACAACAACAACAAAAAAAAAAAAAAACAACCAAAAAGCATAATCTGATGTCTTGTCCTATATGAGATAAGGAAAGTCAAACTGCCTGTTTATTAGGGGAAAAAAAAACCCCAACAACCCCCCAAAACTGAAACAAACCAAAAAGGAAGAACAAACTCAAGGGAGACTTTGTAGGAACAGTGAAGTAGTGCACAAGTCCAGGCTTTCTCCCCTTTACTTTTCTGCCAGCACCACTTCTGCCTGTTAGTTTCTTTTGTTAAGGTGCTTCAGGTCCTGCGTGGTCTTCAAGCTAAGCGGCGACCCCCAAGTACTGCTTCTGTGTTGTTGCTTCCCCTCCCAAACGGTGCCAGCCATGCCGTGGCCCCCTTCAGCACTCATCTTCTTGGTATATTTGTTCATCCAGTTCCTGGGATTCAAGGTGCTCGAGGCGGTCTGTTCGGCCACTCATAATCTCATCTGGGGTCTTCATGAACCTGCAAAACAGAGAACCAAGCAGATCTTCAGTGGGCTCAGCTTTTACATTCACCAAGACATTGAGACCCCCAAATCATCCTTGCTGTAGCCTCCCAATGCCTTAATATTTCTGAGATTCTTCCCTGCTCAATCCCTTGGAAGGAAACAAACAAACAAACAAAATTACAGGCACGGTGAAAAGCCAGATTTGCTCCAACCCCCTCCCCCAGTCTCTTCCAAAGAATGATATTTACTGCTCCCACATACTGTTTGCTGTTGTCACATAAGATGGTAGCATGCCACAGGTGCACTCCTTTGTGGTGTCTGGTGACAGGAACATTAAAGAAAGAACTTTATGGCCAGCACATTTCAAAGCAAAAGCACTTGCAAGTAATGGAGAGGCCTGGTTTGTGCAGGTGAAGAATGTGAAACACCAAAGTGGTGGAAAAAGGCAAGGACTAAGTCAGAAGAAGTCCTGGGAAATGGAAAAGAAAAATCTTCTGGGCTAGAGAACTATAAGCAAAGACAGTCTCTTCCTGTGTGACTGCAGCAAGCGTCACTGTAAGGAAGCAGCATCCTCCCTAAATGAATGCCATGGCTCCCAGCACTGATGTCTTGATGCAGAAGGTCTGCAGGGGGCTAGAAACAGAAACTGCCTCTGGGGAGGCATGGCAGCAGTAGGAAGTGGGAAAGGACATCCACCAGCCTGCAGATCAAGTCTTGTTTTTTGCCAGGATGCTTTTGTGTACACAGAAAAGCTCTGGGTTTGCTTTCTGAGTTCAGTGGTGTAGGAAGAGAGCACGGCACAGGAAGGATGAGGGTTTAAACACCAGGTTTTCTTACATGTACTTCTGGAGAACTTAGGAGGAAAGATATTTGTGCTGGAAGTGTTACAACATTTCACAGCCTTTCATTAACGATGTACTGGCTGACATTCAGCAGTACAAAATGTGTTAATCAGAGGAGCTAATTTTATTTCAGGTTGATGATATGCTCAGTATCCCTGGCCCCAATGAAAACAAACCCAGGAGCCTAGTAACAGGAGCCTCGTTACTATCAGTGACCCAGAAAAAATCACTGCTGAAGCTCATGGGCAAGATTTGCCTCCTCCTCTGCCCCTGAGGTTATAAACCTGATGGCTTTTCATTGGAAAAATGGGAAGTCTCTCAACAAATGCATAGCACAGCCTGGAAATAACCTTTCACTAATTTTGGAAATCATGTGCACATATGCATTTAGGGGGGGGGAAAAAGGGGGCTGTGAGTCACTGCTGTGTCACTCCCATTTGTATGCTAGAGGAGTGCTGCTGATACTAATGGTGTTATGCTGGTAAAAAACTGGCATTCAGGAGTGGTGAATCAGTGACAATGCACCAACGCCTAGGGGCCAGGCCATGCCCTGATTTAAACCCTCTGCTCATCTTCTATAGCTCACATCAGGATAAAATCAAACCAGAGTGGTCCTACAGTCCTCACTACCTCTGTTTCCTAAGCCATGTAGGAAATGGGCCACTGTGAACTGCACCACAGCACTTCAGGTATTCTTTCTGATCTAAGTCATGTCAAGGAACTCAAAGCATGGGTATTTATTTGCAATAAAATTTGATTACATTTTAAAACTAATTACTTCTACAGAACTACAAGCTACTGAGAAAAGAGGATCTGTGACCTCCTTTGTTGCCAAGACACTCTGGCAACCTAAAAGAAATCCTTCCCTGACTCCATTTTCCTTAAAGCTCTGCACATATCTCTCGATGACAACTGCTTGCATGTTACTTATGAAGTCACAGTTCTGATTATTTCTGTGCTTGTGAGAAACAGCCAAGAAAGGCACATTAATGGCTTGATTTTTTGCAGCTGTTCTTTTTCTCTTCAGATATAAATAGGTCTAAGAAAACAACATCAATATTTTTTTATTGGAAATTGTGCAGAAAAATGCTTTGGGTGTTGTTCCCCACCCCCACAGTTTCCAAAGGAAATGAGGTTTGTATGCTCATGTTTTATGCTTCCTGGTGACCTTTCAATCTGTTGGTCAACTTTGTCCAAGTCTGACAGAGGAAGTGAGGTCTCCAAGGGTATTTAGTTGCTACAGATTTGAGGAAAGAGGCAGCCTGGTTGGGAAGAGATGGACCCCTGTTACGTTTGTGCCCCCACTGAAGGGACAGCATCCAAGCACATTCACTGTTCAGCATCACAGAATCCTCCCAGGCCTGTGCAGTCTTCACACAAGGCCACGGCGATCCAGGTTCCCTTGGTACTACTGCTGATAGGGCAACCTTGTTTTATCTTTAAAAATACATTTTACCTGAACACCATAAAATTAGTAAAATTGTGCAGTTGGTTCTGCCTTTGATTCCCTCTTCCCTTCACTCTCCTCCCTCTTTAAGAGCTGACATAAGATATTCCATAGAAACCTTTCCAGATGTAGATAGCTGCAGTGCTACTGCTGTTCTGTTAGCTGGTTAAGAACACAAACTCCAGCCCATACCATGTAGCAGTTTTAGGCTCATGCCTAGGAAAATTTTCTACAGATTGAATAGAAAGTGGTAGAATGTAAATAAATTACCGCTGGATGCAAAAGGGAAAATAATGCTAAGGTCTAAATAATCCCATTGGGCTGAGAGCTGACATAAAGTTAGCTGAATAAGTCTCTTTTCAGCTTCTTCGCTCTGGCAGATACTAGCTGGTGGCTTCTGCTTAGCTGTCGCTGACCTTGGCTGTGTTTCTTTGTTGAGGCTAAGTACTAAGCAGTTATGCTCTGGCTCTTCTCTCTCATTTCCCTTGTACCAGGGGGAAGGGAGCAGAGACGGGAAAGCTGTTGGTAACCCCCTGCTTTTGTCCAGGGGGTTCTTGTGTTGTTTATGAATTGTAAATATATGTGAATATTGTGGTTTTTGTACATATTCATTGCATTCCATAGTTCTAGATGTTACTGTGCTTGTAAATATTAGTTCATTTGCTTTTCAGCTGAGCTGTTCTGGCAGTTTTATTTTGGGGGTAGTTTCAACCCACCAGAGACCATTTCCAAGCACATGCTGACATAAAAGCAGCCCTTGGTGTGAGTTCAGTGCTCTGTAGGTCAGGTGTATGCACTACATTCACTGGTCTTGCTTGAAGAGAGCTGGAGTGCCCTCACACTCTGCCAGTCACACTCAAGTCTGTACAAGCAATTCCCTGCTTTAATGCTGTTTCAGGCTCTGTTCCCTAAACTCCTGGTTGTATCCTCCCATCCCATGCGTTTGATGAGCAGCTCTTGCAGGTCCCTCTCTTCCTTGCAGGCAGCACCAGTGAAAACATGGTCATCAGCACTTCTGTTATGCTGATGCACTTGAGGAAATGCCTGCTCCCTGCTTAGCTTTCACTGGCAGCTGTATTTGAGAAGTCAATTTGGAGCAAGTTTCTAGCAGTTTGGCCGAGATCATGAATCATTTAGCCAAGGTCTTAAACAATGGCACAGCCTGCTTGAAGCCAGGGAAAAGGATTCTCCGAGTCCACTGACCACTGCCACAGGTCCCTGTTTGCCTACATTGCTGCAGTTGCCCTGAAAGCTAGGGAGCACTGCTCTAGGCAGCTTCCACAAATGGGTGCCCTTTGTCACCTGTGTTACAGCTGTCACAACCAAGCATCCCCCACACAATTCCCTTCCCCACCTTCAACACCCGAGCTGTGTGTTAGAAAGGGATGGCAAAGAAAAGAACAAATTACCTGAACAAAAGCCTTTGTCCTGGCTCCTTCCGGATGATATTTAGTTTATAGTAGTGGCGTAGGGCTCTGGACATTTTCTCATAAGTCATATTTGTTCTATTCTGTTTTTTTTTTCAAAAGAAAATGGGAAAACAGGGTGAGATGATTCAGGAGACGCTTCCCAAGCCTCAAAAGGAGTTGCAGAACTATCACAGCTTGCTAAAGTAACTGAGTTGGTTCAAGAAATTACATGTTCCATGCTTCCGCTGTTCACAGGCCCATCCTGCCCCTCCAGCCCTCATCACCAGATTTTTACAGGCCTCTTCTCACTCAGGGCAATTTAAGCAAGAAAGTCTAACAAAAATTCAGAGCGAGGTTTTTCTGCAGTCTCTTGGATCACACGTAACAAAAGACTTCAACCACAGAGGAGACAGTAGATGGAGGGAGACGTTCATGCCTAGTGGGACGTGACAGGCCTGTTCTTCACAGGACCACAGGACGTTAGGGGTTGGAGGAGACCTGTGGAGATCATCAAGTCCAACCCCCCTGCCAGAGAATCTAGCACAGGTCACAGAGGAACACAGCCAGACGGGTCTTGAAAGTCTCCAGAGAAGGAGACTCCACAACCCCTCTGGGGAGCCTGTTCCAGTGCTCTGGGACCCTCCCAGTGAAGAAGTTCCTCCCCATGTTGAGGTGGAACCTCCTGTGCTGTAGTTTCTATCCATTGCCCCTTGTCCTATCACAGGGTGCAAGTGAGCAGAGCCTTTCCCCTCCTTCTTGACACCCAGCCCTCAGATATTTAGAAACATTTATTAAATCCCCTCTCAGTCTTCTCTTCTCCAGACTAAACAGCTCCAGGTCTCTTAGCCTCTCCTCATAGGGCAGTGCTTCATCACCCTGGTAGCCCTCTGTTGGACTCTCTTGAGCAGATCCCTGTCCCCCTGAAACTGGGGAGCCCAAAACTGGGTGCAATATTCCAGGACAGAGTAGAAGGGGAGGAGAACCACCTTTGGTAGGAGCCTGATAACAGTGCTTAACAGACTGAGCCTGTCAGCAATCCCTGCTGAGAGCACTGCTCCTCTGGGATTCCCCTCCATTAACCAGTTAATGTTTACAGAGCACCGTGGAGACCCAGCTGTTCCTCCCCTTGTTATATGGGTGTAAATCAAGAAGCCCATTAGGTTGTACTTCTGCTTCTGTGACAGAGCCTTCCCTTCATTCTGGGAGCTGCTAACCCCAAGGGCCATGGCCAGAGCACTTCATGGGGCTTAAGGCATGGCCCTGCTGAAGCTGAATGTCAAAAGGCGGAAGTGACCAGGCACTGGTGGACCTGTATGTGGGCAGCCTCCACTTGGGGTAGCAGAATCAGTTCTTTAGGCTATATCTACCATGAAGTTTTCTTGTAGTATGAGGAACACAGGTGACTGTGCTGGCAAAGATGCTCCCAGCAGAGTCAGCTGTAGGAGCAAAGCTGTGTTTGCAGGAGCAGAAGGCAGCTGCCTTGCCATGGGCAAAGCATGCCAAACCAGCAGAAGCATGCTTGTGCTCTGCCAGCCTTCATGCTGGCTTGGCACAGCTCTGCCAGTCCAACACCATGCAGAAGCCTGTAGTGGTGACCCAGCTGAAGTGAACTATCTGCCTGTCTAAACCAGCCCTGAAGAGCAGACCTCCTCTGGCTTGCCCTGACCACAGCAACTCTGCTAAGGGAGGCCATAAAAGGAGCTGCTGTGACAAAATGCAGGCTCCACTCACTGAACTACCAGATGTGCTTCTACAATTCCTGACATGCTAAAAGGCCACTGAGTTTCCCAAGTGGCTACTGTTCTGAAGTAGTTTTAGACATGAAATATGAGGCAGGACAAGGCCCGGTTATTAGCATGGAGGTTGGGTAAGGGCAGAACTCTCCATTTCCCCAGTGTTGCAGCCCAAGCCCTCTGAGACAGACAGAATCTTGACCTTATTAAGCCTCTAGGCTTTGTATGCAGAATCACAGAGGAACTGAGATTGGAAGGCACCTATGGAGCTCACCTAGCCCAGTCCCTCTACTCAAACCAGGGTCAGATGGAGACAGCTGCTCAGGACTGTGTCCAGTTGGATTTTGAACATCTCCAAGAACAGAGACTCCACAGTCCCCTCTGGGCAACCTACTCCAGTGTTTTACCATCTTTCTAATGAAACAGTCACAGTCCCACAGGAAATATAATGAGGAGCAATGTACAGTCCCACACCTCCCCAGGTCATCCCTCTCCAGATGGAGGACTTACATTGTCCCTTGTTAAGTTTCATGAAATTCCCCAGTCCATTTCTCCATTCTGTCCAGGTCCCTCTGGATGGCAGCACAACCCTCTGGTGGAACATTCAACTCTTCCCAGTATTGTCCAAGGCTTTGCTGAGGCTGTGCTCTGTCCCATCATCCAGGTCATTAATGCAGATGCTAAAGAGTATTGGCCCCCTGGGGTCACATCACTACTGACTGGATTTCGTGATGAATGACAGAGCTCAGAGGGTTGTAACCAATGGTACAGGTCTAGTTGGAGGCCCCCAGGATAAGTACTGCCTCCAGTCATGTTCAACATCTTCATCAAGGGCCTAGATGAAGGAGCAGAGTGCAAATGTACTCTCAGCAAGTTTGCTGATGGCACACAGCTGGGAGGAGTGGCTGACACCCTGCCAGACTGTGATGCCTGGACCTGGCTGGATTGATGCACAGAGGTGAACCTCCTGAAGTTCAGCAAAGGGCAAGTGTAGAGTCTTGTACCTGGGGAGGAACAACCCCCTGCAGCAGGACAGGTTAGGAAGTGACCTGCTGGAAAGCAACTCTGTGAAGGACCTGGCAGTGCTGGTGGGCAACAAGTGCACCATGAGCTAACAACATGCCCTCATGGCCAAGAAGGCCAACAGTGTTTTGGGGTGCATTAAGAGTGTGGTCAGCAGGCCAAGGGAGGTTTTCCTCCCCCTCTACTCTGCCTGTGTGAGGGGGCACATGGAATATTGTGTTCAGTTCTGGGCTCCCCAGTTCAAGAGGGACAGGGAAATACAGGAGAAAGTTCAATGGAGGGTCATGAAGATGGTGAGGGTACTGGAGCATCTCTCTTACAAAGTGAGGCTGAGAGACCTGGGACTCTCTAGCCTGGAAAAGACAAGTCAGAGGGAATCTGACCAATGCTTACCAGTATCTAAAGGGTAGAGTTCATGAGGATGGGGCTGGGCTATTTTCAGTGCTGCCCAGTGATAGGACAAGGGGCACTGGGTACAAATCAGAACATAGTTGGCATCACTTGAACTTAAGGAAAAGCTTCTTCATTTTGAGGGTGGTGGAGCATTGGAACAGGCTGCCCAGAGACAATGTGGAGTCTCCTTCTCTGCAGATTTTCAACACCCATCGAGACACAATCCTGTGCAACCTGCTTTAGGTGAACCTGCTTTAGCAGGGGGATTGGACTAGATGATCCCCAGTGATCCCTACCAAACCTTACTACGCTGTGACTCAGCCCAGTGGTTCAGCCATTTACCTCACTATATACTTGTCTGGGTCATTGTTTTTGCTACTGTGTGAGGATGTTTTGGGAGACAGTCTGAAAAGCCTTTGTATAATCAAGATAAGCTACAACCACCGTGCTCCCTGCATCCACTGAGCTCATTATGTCATTGTAGATGGGTATCACAGTGGTCAAGCATGACTTCCCTTTTGGAAATTCATGCTGACTACTCCTGTATTCATCACAAACCCACAGAGATAGCTGTACATAGCTGTATATACTTTGCCCTAAACTGCAAAAAATCAGTTACTGCTTCCCAGAGAACAAAGCAGAGTTACCCTCTGACAAGGAAATCCATAATCCTGTAGTATCTGGGGTATGCCACAGGACAGTCTGTGAAAACTGAATCCTAGAATGGCTCAGGTTGGAAGGGACCTCAAAGATCATCTACTCTCCAACGTCTCATGGGCAGGGACACCTCTCAAGCACCTCTCAGCTGCTCAAGGCTTCATCTAACCTGGCTCTGAACACCCCCAGGCAGGAGACATCCACATCCTCCCTGGGCAGCCTATTCCAGAGTCTCACAATCCTCATACTGAAGAACTTCTTCCTAAGATCCATCTAACCACCATACCTAGGAAACTAATGAACTAACTGCTTATTTTGTGGCTTTTGATGAATTACATCTGGTACTGATGCCCCTCCTCCAACATTTACATCAAACACACAGAATCACAGAATGGCTCAGGTTGGAAGGGACTTCAGAGATGATTGACTCTAACCTCCCCAACATGTGAAGGAAGGCCTCTTAACTAGACTCAGCTGCTCAAGGCCTCATCCAGCCTGGCCTTTAACCACCCTGGGCAGCCTATTCTAGAGTCTCACCACCCTCATACTGAACAACTTCTTCCTCAGATCCAGTCTAACCCTGCTCTCCCTCAGCTTCAAACCATTCCCCCTTGTCCTGTCTCTAGACACCCTCAGGAAAAGTCCCTCTGCAGCCTTCCTGGAGGATCCCTTCAGGTATTGGCAGGCTGCTCTAAGGTCCGCCTGGAGTCTTCTCCAGGCTGAACAAGCCCAGCTCCCTCAGCCTGTCCTCCCAGCAGAGGTGCTCCAGCTCTTGGATCATCTTTTTGGCCTCCTCTGGACTCACTCCAACAGCTCTGTGTCCTTCGTCTGCTGGGGACACCAGAACTGGAGGCAGGATTGGAGGTGGGGTCTGAGCAGAGCAGAGTCAAGAAGAAGAATCACCTCTTTTGCCTGCTGCCCACACTCCTCTGGCTGCAGCCCAGCACACAGCTGCCTTCTGGGCTGCTTGAGGACACTGCTGGCTCCTGGGGAGCTTCTCAGCATCCAACACCCCCAAGTCTCTTTCTTCAGAGCTGCTCTCAACACAGGTGCAGACAGGAACACAGATAGAAAGCTCCTGCCCAGCTGTATTACAGAGCTCCTTGCAGACCACATCTCAGCTGAACTTACTAGCATGGGGTTTCAGGAAGAAATGAGCTGCCTTGAGAGAGAAGGACCCTTGATTCCTGGACTCTTTGCAGTTAAACCCATTTACAATTAAGTGACTTGAAACCAACCCGACAGGTTCTCTAGATGAAAGGTGCGTTTAAAGCTGGATGATTTCTATTTCTTGTGTGTATAGCATGAAAGATCACAGTGTTCCAGCAGCAGTTTATGTGCAAATGCTTTCTTCCTTCTCCCTCTGTTCATGAGTGCATCCTGTGAGAACACAAAGGGTGAAGGGGCACAGAACCAAGTCTGCTCTGCTTCCTTACCTTGTGGTTTCCCCACAGCCGGGCCAGCCCGTTGGGATCCACTATCCGAAAGATTTTGGATTCCTTGTCCTCCCATCGGATGAAATTCTCGTACCGGCTGTCAGAAAGCAGCTGATAAACGTAGTCCCAGAGCAACCTACAGTCTGTGGAGAGAGGAGCAAGACAATAGTGACTTCTGCCTTTGGATTCATTCTGGACACCTCTGGATGTGTAGTGAAAGGACAGTTGGGAGCAGGGCCGAAACAGCATTCGGCCTCTTCTGATGTGTGATAGCTATAGAATCATAGAATCATTTTGGTTGGAAAAGACCTTTAAGATTGTCCTTCCCTACCATGCTGTAACTTGACCAAGGTGAGGGCTAAAGCATTACATCTCTTCAGCTCTGAAACACCTCCAGGGATGGGGATTCAACCACCTCCCTGAGGAGCCTGTTCCAGTCTTTGAGAACTCTTTTCAGTGAAGGAGTTTCTCCTAATGTCCAACCTAAACCTCCCCTGGTGCAACTTGAAGGCATTTCCTCTTGTCCTGTCAGTTGTTCCCTGGGAGAAGAGACCAACCCCATCTGGCTTCAGTCTCCTTTCAGAGGGCTGTAGAGAGCCAGATGTTTTCCCCTCAACCTGCTCTTCTCCAGGCTGAACAACCCCCAGTTCCCTCGGCTGTTCTTCACCAGGCCTGTTTTCCAGACCACAAGCTTTGTTGCCCTCTCTGAACACAACTCCAGCTGGGGATACAATACAATACAATACAATACAATACAATACAATACAATACAATACAATACAGGTTGGAAGAGACCTTCAAGATCATCACATCCAACCCATCAACCAATCCAACCCACCCAACAACTAAACCATGCAGCCAAGCACCCCATCAAGTCTTCTCCTGAACACCTCCAATGAAGGTGACTCCACCACCTCCCCGGGCAGCCCATTTCAATGGGCAATCACTCTCTCCGTGTAGAACTTCTTCCTAACATCCAGCCTAAACCTGCCCTGGCGCAGCCTGAGACTGTGTCCTCTTGTTCTGGTGCTGGCTGCCTGGGAGAAGAGGCCAACCTCTGCCTGGCTACAACCTCCCTTCAGGTAGTTGTAGAGAGCAAGAAGGTCACCCCTCAGTCTCCTCCAGGTTAAGCAACCCCAACTCCCTCAGCCTCTCCTCATAGGGCTTGTGTTCCAAACCTCTCCCCAGCTTTGTTGCCCTTCTCTGGACACGTTCCAGCAAGACAACATCCTTCCTAAACTGAGGGGCCCAGAACTGGACACAGGACTCAAGGTGTGGCCTAACCAGTGCAGCGTACAGGGGGAGAATGACCTCCCTGCTCCTGCTGGCCACGGGGTTCACTCTGCAGGTCAAGTCCTACAAGCCTTTAAGCCCTTTGCCCTCCTTTTCTCTGGCTGACCTAATGTTGACCAAGGCCCTTACCAGATGACAAGCTGTGTGAGGTGACCTGCTGCTCTTAGCTAAGTGTTCACTGTTGGACTGCTGCACACAAACCCACCTCTGCCGGCCCTGCTGCTCTTGCTCGCTGCTTCACTGGGAAAATTAAGAACCCTGCAACCTGCTCTCCCTGCTCAAGGCTGCTCCTTCCTTCAGCGGATAAAGAACTGGCTTCAGGGCTGCACCCAAAGAGTGGCTGTCAATGGGTCCATGTCCATGTGGAGGCCAGTGACAAGTGGAGTCCCTCAGGGATCAGTACTGGGACCAGTCTTGTTTAATATCTTTGTTGGTGACATGGACAGTGGCACCAAGGCACCCTCAGCAAGTTTGCTGACAACACCAAGCTGTGTGGTTGGTGCAGATGACACACTGGAGGGAAGGGATTCATCCAGAGGGACCTGGACAGCCTGGAGAGCTGGGCCCAAGCCAACCTCATGAAGTTCAACAAGACCAAATGCAAGGTCCTGCAGCTGGGTTGGGGCAATCCCAAGCACCAATATAGGCTGGGCAGGGACTAGCTTGTGAGCAGCCCTGAAGAAAAGGACTTAGGTGTGCCAGTGGATGAGAAGCTCAACAGGAGCCACCAGTGTGCACTTGCAGCCCAGAAAGCCAACCAGAGCCTGGGCTGCATCAAGAGAAGTGTGGCCAGCAGGTTGAGGGAGGTGATTCTCCCCTTCTACTCCACTCTGGTGAGACCCTGCCTGAAGTACTGTGTCCAGTTCTGGAGCCTCTATTACAGGAAGGATCTGGAGGTGCTGGAACCTCTATCCAGGCCTTTCCTGTCCAGAGAAGGGCCAAGAGGATGATCAGAGGGCTGGAGCTCCTCTGCTATGGAGACAGACTGAGAGAGTTGGAGCTGTTCAGTCTGGAGAAGAGAAAGCTCTAAGGAGACCTTATTGTGGCCTTCCAATATCTTAAGGGGGATACAAGAAAGCTGGGGAGGGACTTTTAGGGTGTCAGGTAGTGATAGGACTGGGGGAATGGAGCAAAACTAGACATGGGTAGATTCAGATTGGATTTTAGGAAGAAATTCTTCAGCATGAAGGTGATGAGACACTGGCACAGGTTGCCCAGGGAGGTGGTGGAAGCCTCATCCCTGGAGATTTTGAAGGCCAAGCTGGATGTGGCTGTGAGCAACCTGATGTAGTGTGAGGTGTCCCTGCCCATGGCAGGGGGTTGGAACTAGATGATCTTTGAGGTCCCTTCCAACCCTGAGAATTCTGTGATTCTATGATTCTTGTGCAACATGAAGAGTCTAAAGCATGGGCAATGTCACAGCTTGCCTTGGGACACATCATGTGTTAGGCAATTGACACCTAACATTTTTCAGTTTGCTTTTTGTCTTATTTCTTTAAGGTTTCTGAAAAAAACCCCAAACCAACAACACAACAAAACCCAAACAACAACAAAAAGAACCCAAGTATTATAATTACTTGAGTGCTATTGAGAGGTTAAATACTTTCTATTTGGATAATTGAATTCAAATTTCCTCTTGGCAAACACTCCTCAGGTCGCTAATTAAAGGTCTAACAGATACTTAGGTTTTACTTTAGTGTTTTTCAGTTTCATGGCAGTCTCTTGAGACAGAGGAAGCCAAGAGCTGAGCTGCTCCTACTTCCTGCTTGCAATGTGTGTGTGTGCACAGCACAGCGTAGTAACTGGCAGCTATGAAATATGGCAAGTGAGCTGCACAGAGCTGGGGCTTCTGCTGCTGGCAGAAACAACAGAGGCTGTACAGCTCAGCTCTCCAGAGCCCTAAGATGGCTGTAAAGTTGTATTCTACTTTGAAATCCAAACCAGTCTTTGAGAGAGGGCTCGTTAGAGTGGTTAAAGAGCAGGCAACCAAAAACATTTCCAAGTGTGTAATTACAGCTCCCACTGGTGGGGATGGCAGACCCCTAATATCCTCTCTGCAGAGGCTCCTGGAGGAGTTTCAAGGAGCTGATGGCTCCTTGACAGCAGCCATGTGCATTGAGCCAGGGCTGCACATTTCACCTTGAATCTGGGTGGATGTAATGGTGCTGGTGATATTCATTGCTCCCTGCCTGCACGGTGTGCCCTCCTTCATGAGAGCAAGAAAACAACAAAATTCAGCCTGAGATGTCTGGGTGGTAAATTACTGGACTAACAACTGAGCTTCAGACTTGAAGAAGAGGTAGCATTGAAATGCAATTTGGGTTTTGTTGTTCACTTAATTTTTAGACTGGATTCAGGCTAAGCTTGAATATAAATATTCCTCACACAAGAAAAAAACCTCAGATCTGCATCTTGAGATCTTCACAAGAGAAGTCCTAAGTGATCAAGGGCTCCATCTCATATTCTAAACTGAGCTGCTCAGACTTGCAGAGTTATTTAGTAGGCTGATGGAATTCACAAAAAAAACCACCACCACCCAACCACCCAAGTGTCTTGGACCTCTTGTTTGCTCCAAAAAGAAATACAAAACTCCTGAAACTTCTGCTTGGCTCCTACAACCACTTAAAAAACTTGTCTGCAAAAACTACACTTCTCTGTGAGCAACTTGAGGTATCTGACTGAGCTGGCATGCATCAGTGCAACCGTGGCAACTGTCTCTCCAGCCACTGCAAAGAGGAAAGCAAAAGCATTAGATCTAAACACCAGTAGGAAAGCTTTAGGCTCACTTCATTTCTTCTCACCTCTGCTAAGAGCTATGAGCATGCACACTGAAGTCATTATGGACCAGCTGATGCTTGGCAGCACAATTTAGGAGATGTCTGAGCTCTGTTTGCAGAGGACCTAAATCACTTTGCCTTTTTTCAGGTGTCACATGGGAGACCCTGAGGAATTTGAGCACAGGCACTCAGGGTTTGTTTCTTTTTAACCACACATAGGTGTCTTTCTCCACAGAATGCCCAGTAAAAACCCAGGAGGTTCTGGAGGGGTGCCCCTGACAGAGGAGTAGCAGCTAATTATTAGGCCAGTAGAGGCCATCTTTATTAGCAGAATAGAAGCTTTAGGTCAAACACTGTCAACTGACTGCAGGGGTGGTTGGACTGAATGACCTTTGGAGGTCCCTTCTAACCCAGACCATTCCATGAATCTATGAACTCTTAGCAAGTGTAATGAATCTAGAGTAGAGGAGAGCCCTTTTGGAGTGCATTGCAAGCATATGAAACTGGTGAAGACCCAAGAAGGGGCAGTGCTAGAAAATGCTGTTGAAAGGAGCTTCTCCCCTGGGAAAGGAGGCTGGTGAAGACAATACAGAAAGTCACATCCTCCAGGAAGGTCAGAAGTGTTCCATGCATCGTCAGGAAGGACAGAGAAACAGACAGAAGGGCTTGTATATGGAGAGTTGTTTTGTAAGTGCAGATCACTTGTTTAAGTAAAGTCTGGGTGGTATGAAAGACTCCATGAAGACTAAATCACTTCCTTGGCTGTCAGAAGGGCCTCCAAAGGAGCAGTCACATGGGGGTACTCTTCACAAGGGGTATGTTGGCTGGTGAGCAATGGCAAGAAAGAACAAAGATGCTGCTGAGGCCACTGGTAGTTGACTCACATTTTCAAGAGGGGAGAGTCAGGGCTGGTACCTGAATTGTTTGAGCATGTTGCAATTTCCTGCCTTTTGGCTAAAATAAGCTGGCTTAGAAAGTAACTCTCTCTGTAGAAGGAACCATTTCCCCCAGCACACCCAGCTGAAGTGGGAAAGGTGGTTAAGGAGTCCAGCAGTGTGGCAGGGCTGCTGGAATCTGGGCTTTCCATCTCCCACCACCTTCTCAGCAGTACTACCGGGCAAGGCCAAACTGTGTGGCTGGGAATGAGGGCAAACTCTTACCTTCAAAGTGGAGAGGCATGGCTGCAGCTTTCTGCAGCCATGCTTCTGGAGAGAGTGTTATAGTTATGCACCAGGTAGTGATAAGATGTGCAGCACTCAGCTGGCTCTCAAAATGTGTTTCATAAGCACTGCCTTATATGTGTAAGTGGCAGCAGTTTCCTATCCTGCTTGTAACAGCCATGGATTGTGCAGTCCCAAGGTTGGCAGAGCTGAAGTAAAGCCTTTGGTGCTGCCTGCCCACTCAGTCTCCTGGATGCTGCTTGGCTGCCAGGGTTGACATTAGGAAGAGCAAAAAAGGACAGCTGCTCTACCCTGCGGAGGGTGGGAGGCAGGAGACAGAGTGGTTTGGGTTTCAGGAGTAGGAAGAAATTTCTCCCAAAGCACCAACTGCTGGCTTTAAACCCTTCCAATAGCAGCCTCCTTGCCCTAGTTTTAACCCCTGCTTTCAGGTAGCAGAAGCACCCAAGCTTCAGCCACTCCTCTTTGGCACAGTAAAATTTCTGTTCTCTGGCTGACAAGCTCTGTTTACTGCCCACATTAACAGCATGGTTTGGTAATGTTGCAAAACAAGGGGAGGCAGTAATATTGTCATTAAAAATCCCTTGTGACAGTCAAACAGACACTGTGTGAGAGGAAGCATGCATTACAGACCCTTCCTTTCAAATATCCTTCTGAGTCCACAGGCAAAACCTTCCCTACAGACAGCAAAACTGGCACATAAATATTTCCTAATGGCTACATGATAGCAATACATCCATCCCTTACCACTCAAATAGCATCTCAGCACGATGCATCCAGGGCTGCAGCAAAAGCAGCATGGCCAACAGATGGAGAGAGGGGATTCTGCCACTTCACTTTGCTCTGGTAAGACCTCACCTGCAGTGCTGTGTCCAGCTCTGGAGCCCTCAACATAGGAAGGACATGGACCTGATAGAGCAGGTCCAGAGGACCACAAAGATGATGAGGGGGCTGGAGCAGCTCTACTACTACGAGGACAGGTGGAGGGAGCTGGGGTGTTCAGTCTGGAGAAGAGAAGACCCTGGGGAGACCTAAAAGTAGCCTAGCCTTCCAGTATGTGAAGGGGGCTCCCAAGAAGGCTGCAGAGGGGCTGTTTGCACAGGCCTGCAGTGGCAGGACCAGGGGCAATGGTTTGATATGAGAGAAGAGCAGATTTAGATTGGATGTTAGGAACAAGTTCTGCACCATGAGGGTGCTGGAACACTGCAATAGGTTGCCCAGGGAGGTAGTTGAGGCCCCATCCCTGGAGATATTCAAGGTCAGGCTCTGCAAGACTCTGGACAACCTGATTTAGTGGAGGATGTCCCTGCTGACCACAGGGGAGTTGGACTAGATGGCCTTGGGAGCTCTCTTCCAACCCAAACCATTCTATGATTCTATGACCTTAGGTTCTTAGTCTTTTGACAGTTGTACAGTCATGATGAATGCTCTAGAACCAACTGGCTGGCAGGCAGGCACAAGCTGGGTACTCCTGATGCTGCAGTACTGGGAGTCTTGTACCTGTGCTCCCTTAGACTACATCATGCACAGGCACACATGTGCTGAAGGCCTCTTTGGTTTGGAAGATAACAGTGCCTAGCCCTGCAATATTTGCTACACACAAATGAGACCACTCTGGTTTAAGTGATACCCTCAAGACAGACTCATGCTGGACACTAACATGACTTCAGGGAGGAAGAGACCCTGCCAAAGTCACATTTTCATGCTCCCTCTGACACCAGCTGAGGCCCTACCCTATGCTGAGTAGGTTAGCCTAACATTTCTCCAGCATGACATCATCTGAATGAAATGGTTCTGTGATTTGTACCAGCTGAGGAGCTCTCCCAAGCCCAGGCCCCTTTATTTTACAAGGCGATTTGTGCTAAGGCTGCATTTGTGTACAGCGAAGCGAGCAAAGGCTGTTCACAACTGAGACTAATGAACAGAGCTTCTCTAGAAGTTCTCTGCTGCTCTGGTTTGCTGAAGCACACCTGAAGTGTGGTTAGGATAGCTAACAAGGTGATGCTCATGCTACCAAAATGATGAACTGGTCAAATTCAGCTGTCCACAGGTGCTATTTGAAGGTCATGACCTCCCTTCCATTTGATCCTCCCTTTCTCCTGCTGCTTACCTTGTGCTGGCTCCTTGTAAGATTTTGCTGTGAGCTGACTTAAATCACTTAAACAGAAGACAAAAGCCCTGCAGAAAACACACATACAGCTGGCTTTCTGCTGTATGAGGGCTGAATCAGCTTGCCAGAAGATCTACAGAATGCTGCAGCCAGCATGAAGAAGCTGGCAAGACTACACTGGCAGACAAAGTGAGGGCAAGGAAGAAAGAGAGAGATGCTTAGAAAGTCCCATGGACCCTCAGCCTGTGATCATCCCCCTTGCTGGAGAAGATCAGTAAGTCTCAGAGCAGACCATGCTACTTGTTTAAGCCAGAACCAACAGATCACAAAGGTGACTGGAAGACAACTCCTGAGTTCTGGTTTAGGCTTGCCATGGAGATGAACTCCAGCTGCAGTTTAACCACATCCTGTACAGTGCAGCAGGCACAGCTTTGTGGATGACCCAAGTGGACCTTGGAGCTGTGTAACTGGCACACAAAGCTCATCAGGCTGGCTGGTACTGTTGTTTGTTAGAGTATGGTGAGGACTGCTCAATGAGAACTTACTCTCATCAAACAAATGGAGGAAGATAAAACAAAGCTGGTACCAAGGAGAGAGAAGACACATGGCTGGACCTTATCAAATCAGTTCTTCTGTTCTTGCTAGAAGCCTTTTCCATGGCAAAAGAAATCCTGGAAGAACAACTGACTGCACACTAAGACAGAAGGGCCTGCTGCAGTAAAATCACTGCTGTGTGGAGACACAACCCATCCTCAGTAGCTGCCTAATCCCATGGCACACTTATTTGAGCAGACAAAATGAAGCCAAAGAAGTAGCTGAATGTCATGATGAAGTGGTTAAATGGCACTGAGGACTAGGGGAGCACTGATCCTGGGATGGGAGCAGTCCTGCTCATCCCTGTATGCTGATCCCTGTCCAGGTTATTGAGGGAAAAGAGAATTCTTTCTGGGGATGCTGACTGCTGTGGGAAGCAAGATGGGAAGCTGGTACAGTACAGCCAATGTTTCTATGTGGAGAAACCTCTTGACAGACAACTGTTTGTTCAGCTCAGTAAATTCAAGCTGGGGCTGAAGAGAGAGGTTGCCAGATCTCACAATACAACAGTTGTGCACCGCTTCTGCCTCGTACCCAGCGCCGAGTGGGAGAGCAGCAACCTGAGGCTGTCATCCTGCAAACAGTTGTGCTGTGAGCTTGCAAAAGGAACACAGCAAGATGAGGCCAAGCTCTGTCTTTGGCAATAAAATCTTGTAAGGGGAAGGAGGATCCAAAAGGTTGTTATCCCTCATGTGGTTGTAGAAAAGAGCGCTCAGATCACAAAGAATATGTGAACAGCTTGATAGATGGAGAATTTGCAAGCTGAACACTTAAAGCTGAAGGATGAAATCATGCCTGTGATTTTTTTTGCCCTGTTCTCTTATGCCATGCTCCTGCCTCCACCAAACAGACTGTGTCTCCCACGTTAGTATAGTGGTGTCTTTTCCTGCCCTACCACAGTGCTGGAGAGCACTCTTCCATCTATCTTGCTAAGGAAACCTCCTGTGGTTTTCGCTCAGCTCAGCCTGAAGGAAGTGTGCAATCCCCAGGGAAAACAGGGGGCATGTTCTCAGTCACAGGATAGTATTTTAACAAGGTGTTTAGCATGGGGCTGACCCCAGTGGAGACTGAGGGTGCTCTGAGCCCACTCAACATGTCTGTATAGCCATGGCATGTAGGTACTGCATTAGAGCAATGAGAAGGAAGACATCTAAATGATTGAGCCTTCCAATGGCTTGGGAAATACTAGCTTCTGTGGGGACCAGAACAAGCCCTGACTCCAGTTCCTGCTCCTGTAGCTCTGCAGTAAGGATAGAAGTGGCTGTAAAAGAAGGCATTTCACAGACCTGGCTGGCACAGCCTTTTCCCATTATCAAGTGCCACAGCAGGTCATGTGGACATGCCTGTCCATGGAAGTGACTTTCTTGTAGGAGAAGCTTTCAATTCACAAAGCAATACTCTGATTCTGGAATAAAGTCACCAACTACCAAGCAACTGTATCACAGAACCATAGAATCCTAGAATGGCTTGGGTTGGAAGGGACCTCAGAGCTCATCCACTCCAACCTCCCCACCATGGGCAGGGACACCTCTCAACTACACTCAGCTGCTCAAGGCCTCTTCCAACCTGGCCTTCAACACCCCCAGGCAGGAGCCAGCCACAACCTCCCTGGGCAGCCTATTCCAGAGTCTCACCATCCTCCTACTGAAGAACTTCTTCCTAAGATCCAGTCTAAACCTGCTCTTCCTCAGCTTCAAACCATTCCCCCTTGTCCTGTCTCTAGACACCCTCAGGAAAAGTCTCTCTGCAACCTTCCTGTAGGATCCCTTCAGCAATTGGAAGGCAGCTCTGAGGTCCCCTGGAGTTTTCTCCAGTCTGAACAACCCCAGCTCCCTCACCCTACCCTCACAGCAGAGGTGGTGTTGGGATTTACCCCATTTACTCCAAAGGTGTAACAATTCTGTGCCCCTTTTCCCACCCTCCACTCAGTGTGCCTACTGTGTAGTAACTGTGTCTGTGCCTATCGAGCTATGCTGTACAGAAAGAAAACAAATGTGTAGCTGTATCTACACAAAGGGTTTTGCTGCCATCCTACAACTTGACAGTGTCATACATGTCACACAGAGCAAATGCAGTTGCAGGGGCTCTGCTCCTACTACAGAAGTTGAGGAGACACTGATGAGCAAGGTGCCATGTTTTGAAGTGTGGTGACATGCTGTTTTAGCTCTCCATTTCCAGTGTTATGAATCTAAGAGCTCCATCAGCTGAGTTTATGTTCCCCTCCTCCTTTGAAAGAAGCTTTCCAGATCAACTCCAAAGTAAAGACAATCGAAAGTCTTAGTCAATTAGCAGATTTTTTTTCAGCAGTATGTTTGTGAAAGACTGACTTAGCTAACCTCTCCTTCCTCTCCCCTGCAAGTCATGGAAGTTTTTCAAACAAAAGGGTAGGAGAATCCCTCAGCCTGTTCCCTTTCCAACGGGAAACAACCAAACTGCCATCCCTACAGAGCTATGGGAATACCTCTCTGTGCTCAGAGCTAACACACAGCCCACACCCAGTCTAAGTGCTGTTTGTAGCTGTGAGCAGAACATGAGTCACTCCTAGCTGATGCACTCCTAGCAGGGACAGCATTTTCAGTCTTTGGCTGTCAGACTGTTTTTTATTGACAGGTTGCTTACATACATGCAGGGTTCATGCTGCACCCCTGTACTCCTCCATGGGTGGCAGGCTGAGGGGCTGAGGCAAGCCAGAAGCCAAGCTGGAGTTAGATCTCTTGCATGGCTTTGGCAGGGTAAGAATCTTGCCTGTCCTCATTGCAACAGCAGTCAATAGCTTTGTGGGTCAAACAGTGCCTCTAAGCAGTTTAAACATTACCTGGCTTCTCCTCAGGCTCCTGAAGTGGAAGAAACAAATCAGGCAGCTCATAGAGTCAGATAGAGCCCAGCTGGTAAGGGAACCCAGCTGATAAGAACAGCCAGCAAGCAACAGGCATAAGACTTCCCTGCCTCTAGACTTCCCCCCAAGTGCAGAACAGGATCCAAAGTGATGGTGGGGTGGGGCAGGCAGGGCATAACCACACCGTCCTTCTACACTGCATGTAGGAACGGGGAGAGGGCTGCAGCAGGTGTGCACAGAGTGAACCTGGAGCTTCATGCGGTTTACTGGGTCCCTGAGGGGGAGGTCCAGCAGCACCCAGCACTGCTCTACAGCACTTTGCATTTCACACCTACACATCTGTTTGGTTAGCATCCGTACTGGGTGATGCTCAAGCAAAGAAGTTGTTGTGCCAAATGTTTCAGTGCCAAGCACTTGCTGTGCAGTAATGAAGAAGCCTTTCAGTCCCAGAGCTAGCAGAGAAAAGGACACTGGCAGGTGGACATCCCAGGAACCTGCTCAGCAGTGTATCTTCACAAGAAACATCCTGAAGTGTATCAGTGAGTTCTAAGTGACTGAATCAAAAGTGAGGTAAATACCAAAATGTCATCAGGTCAATCTGGATGTTTCCAAATCAACCTCTGTGTGATAAAATGACAAAAATCATATGGATACAGAGGTGCTGCAGTGAGTCCAGAGGAGGCCACAAAGATGATCCAAGGGCTGGAGCACCTCTGCTATGAGGACAGGCTGAGGGAGCTGGGATTGTTCAGACTGGAGAAGAGAAGACTCTGGGGGTCCTTAGAGCTGCCTTCCAATAGCTGAAGAGATCCTACAGGAAGGTTGCAGAGAGACTTTTCCTGAGGGTGTCTAGAGACAGGGCAAGGGGGAATGGTTTGAAACTGAGGGAGAGCAGGTTTAGACTGGATCTTAGGAAGAAGTTCTTCAGTGTGAGGGTGGTGAGACTCTGGAATAGGCTGCCCAGGGAGGTTGTGGCTGCCTCTTGCCTGGGGGTGTTGAAGGCCAGGTTGGAAGAGGCCTTGAGCAGCTGGGTGTAGTTGAGAGGTGTCCCTGCCCATGGTGGGGAAGCTGGAGTGGATGAGCTCTGAGGCCCCTTCCAACCTGAGCCATTCTGTGAAAAATGAACCCTGTTGTAGTTGGGTAATCCCATAAAAACCCTTTGCAGGGATTCCTCTGTTGACCTTTAAGCCACTGGCTGCTTTCTGCTGAGATCTAATACGTCAGTTCCCATCTACCTACAGGCTAACAAGCTTGAGGTGGCCATGGCTATCTGAAATAAAGGACATTTCTGACACCTGAATAAAGTTTTGTAGTGAAAACCTGCCCTGGTGGAAGTCAACAGCAGAACTCACAAGGAAGTCTCTGGGGGCAGAACTTGAGGATGGCTGCAGTGAGGGTTTCTGCTGGCTGTGGTCCCACCAGGGCTGCAGTGCATGCCTCAGCCATGCCTCGCTGGGAACACCTGCCAAGGTAGCAGTGCCTGCCTCTCCTTGTCCCTTGGGGAAATACCTTCTGTGAGACTGCAAAATCCTCAAATGCCTGATAACAAACCCCTCCCAGTCAGAGCTGGATGGGGAGTGGAATTTCCATTCTGTGGAAGAGCTAATTTCAGTCACCTCTCCTGACTGCAACTGCATTTAAAAAAAAAAATAATATTTTTTTTTTCCCCTCACAGAGTGAAATCCTTGGAGACTATATGGGGGGAACCAAGATGGACTCTTAGAGCTAAAAATCAGCCAGCCAGACAGCCTGCCTGCTTGCTGAAGTCCAAGGCAGTGACTACCACCAAACACTGCTGCTGCTTTGAATTAGCTGTTCCAGTGGGGAAGACTGTCCAGAACCCTGCCCTGCTAAACTCTTCTTCTGAGGTGTTTTTTATACTTCAGTATTTTAAAGTAGTGAGATGATTATTGCTGCCTGAGTGACTTAGCTTCACCATTGCCTGCGGTATCTACAAGGGGATGCAAGCCTTCCTTTGGATCATTCCAACGCAATCACAGAATCATGAAGGCTGGGAAAGACTTGAAGATCATCAAGCCCAACATATCCCAGCTACCATGACCACTAAACCATGTCCTGAAGCACCTCATCTACAGTTTCTTGAACACCTCCCAGGGATGGTGACTTCAGCACCTCCCCTCACCGCTCTCTCACTCAAGAAGTTTTTCCTATGTCCAGCCTAACCCTCCCCTGGCATAACTCAAACCCATTTCCTCTCATCTTGTTGCTGGTTACTTGGGAGAAGAGACCAACACCAGCCTCACTCCAACCTCCTTTCACATAGCTGTAGAGAGCAAGAAGAGCTCCCCTCAGCCTTCTCTTCTCCAGATTGAACAACCCCAGATCCCTCAGCCTCTCCTTGTATGATGCCCTGCACACTGCACCCCAGCCTCGTTGCTCTTCTCTGCATACCCTCCAGCACCTCAGTGTCTCAGTGACCTCTAGACCTGCCAGAGTTCCAGACCAGACTCATCATACTGTGCTGAGAAGAGAGTTCAACATCATTCTAAAAATCAGCTCCAGCCATTGATGAATAATACATGGACCTTAATGAGCAACATAAAGATACTGCATGCCTCCTGCTTTGCTAGAAGAGTGTAAAATGGCCTTAGAGGAAGGGAGAACAAGACCTTTGAGCTGAAATTCCTTCCTGTAAAAGGGAAAGTGCTTTACCAATAAAATATTATTTTGAGAAACCATACTACACTCAAAGGTAGGAAAGATTTAGTCAGTCAGTGTGCAGAGGTCATTATTTTCTCTGACTAGAATCCCAGATCTCCACTGATCTACCTCCTGAAAACTGAGTATTTGTAGACAGCAACAAGGACAACCCTTGGTTTCTTTCTGAGCACCAAGTAACTGAATGCTGCATTTAAAACCAGGCTCTGTCTATAAGTGAAGAGGTTCATGAGGCTTGGGAGGGCTCTTCCATCCAGGAAGAATTCCTTTTACAGTTTAAAATCCCTGAGCTGGGAAGAGAACATGTTTTGGAGCACAGCCCAATGTTTCAGTCAGCAGCCCACAGACTTCCCTGGTAGCTGTTCCTCTTCACTATCTCCCCTGGAAATCACCTACATGCTAATGGTTCAGCCAGCAGAAAGTTACTGCTCTCTTCTCACCAGTCTGATCAGGGTGTGGCTAGTAGGGTCAACAGAGGTTCTCCTGCCCCTCTACTCTGACCTGGTGAGGCCACATCTGGAATACTGTTTCCAGTTCTGGGCCCCTCAAGTCAAGAAGCACCTCAGGGAACTGTTTGAGAGTCCAGCACAGAGCCAGAGATCACAGAATCAGCCAGGCTGGAAAAGACCTCAGAGACCATCAAGTCCAACCACTGAAGGCAGGGAAACATCTGCCTGTGAGGACAGGCTGAGGGAGCTTGGAGCAGAGGAGCCTGAGGGGTGCCCTCATTCCTGGTGATAAAGATGTGCAGGGAAGTGTGGGGAGGATGGAGCCAGGCTCTGCTCAGGGATGTCCAAGGACAGGACAAGGGGCACTGGGGGCAAGCTGGAGCAGAGGAGGTGCCACAGGAACAGAAGAGGAAACTTTCCCTGTGAGGGTACCAGAGCCCTGGAGCAGGCTGCCCAGAGAGGTTGTGGAGTCTCCTTCACTGGAGACATTGCAAACCCACCTGGATGTGTTCTTGTGTGACCTGACCTGGGTGATCCTGCTCTGGCAGGGGTTGGACTGGATGATCTCTGGAGGTCCCTTCCAACCTCTACTATTCTGTGATCCTGTGCTAAGTGCTTAGCTCTGGCACTGCACTGTTGGTAAATCTTTTCGTCACCCAACACATCAGTGTTCCTCATCCATAACACAGAGCTAGTGGCAGTGATTTTTAAGAAGCTCTCTTTAATTGATGTGTGTTTGCAGTTCAGGAGCTAAGGGGTGTGATTTTCATGGTCTCTCCCAAATCCAAGAGGCAAACCACTGATAGTCAAAAGCCTCCCTGCTAACTATAGCAGTGTCAGGGGAGATAATCACAGCGAGGTGGGAAATACAATCATAGAATTGTTAGGGTTGGAAGGAACCTCAAGAATCATCTAGTTCCAACCCCCTGCCATGGGCAGGGACACCTCACACTACAGCAGGTTGCTCATAGCCACATCCAGCCTGGCCTTAAAAATCTCCAGGGATGAGGATTCTACCACCTCCCTGGGCGACCTGTTCCAGTGTCTCACCTCCCTCATGGTGAAGAATTTCTTCCTGACATCCAATCTCAATCCACCCATTTCTATTTTTGCTCCATTCCCTCCAGTCCTATCACTCTCTGACAGCCTAAAAAAAATAGATCTATGCTGACATAAAAAGGATCTTAAAATGAAATGACATAATAGTAATAGCTCTGAATTGGAGGTGGTGAAATGGGTAGGAAGCAGGTTTGGATTTGAACTGAATGCTATTGAGTTCAGTAGCACTGATGAAGTTGGCTTCAGGTATGAAACACAGGCTGTCTACATTTTTGGTGGTGATCCAGGTTTTGTCACCTTTAAATGGCTGTGAGCTCTTTATAGGGTCCACCTACAATTCAGGAGCTGTCACAACCTAACCAGAACAGCAGCAGCCTGTGCCTGTACAGCAAGTGAGGCTTGTGGGCATTTACAAATAGAGGATATGGGGCACTAGTGGAAGAACAGTGGCAAACAGTTCAGTTTGGAAAAGAGAAGGCTCCAAGGAGACCTTATTGTGGCCTTCCAGTGTCTGAAGGGGGCTACAAGAAAGCTGGGGAGAGACTTTTTAGGGTGTCAGGACTGGGGGAAATGGATTCAAACTAGAGCAGGGCAGATTTAGATTAGATGTCAGGAAGAAGTTCTTCACCATGAGGGAGGTGAGACACTGGAACAGGTTGCCCAGGGAGGTGGTAGAAGCCTTATCCCTGGAGGTTTTGAAGGCCAGGCTAGATGTGGCTCTGGGCAACCTGCTGTAGTGTGAGATGTCCCTGTCCATGGCAGGGGTTTGAAACTAGATGATCCTTGAGGTCCCTTCCAACCCTAACAACGCTATGATTCTATGAAATTCAGCAGAAGTCTACGATGCTGCCAGCTACCAGCTGTGAAATGCCCTGAACCCTGATCCCAGCCCTCATCTGAGCTGAATGCCTGAGTACACTTTAGGTCTTCTTGGCATGAAATACTTCAGCAGCTCTTTCAGATGACCCACCCATGCTGGTGGATCCAAGCAACACCACAAGAGCACAAGTGAAAGCAGCTAAGTGTGCAAATATAGCCTGTGTCCAGCACTCCCAGCTGCTCCACACTTGCCAAACAACTGTGTTACGCCCAAGTATCCACAGGCTTAGGCTCTGGTGTCCTGCAAACTACAGAGATGGCAAGGATATGGCAGTACCAGTTACAGCGCTGGTGTCATAGGACCCAGTGCACAACCTACAGAAACCAAAAGTTCCCAAGCATGTCAGAAAACATCCGGGCCTAAATGAGAAAATTGACATCACCATCTGCTCTCCACATCCCTCCTTGTATTCTTTTTAGTCTAGGCTTCATTCTTAGAGAACCTTTCCTTCAGAAAAATAAAAAAGAAGAAGCTGCCTGATCTTCCAGTAGTGCCTTATGGAAAGGAGATGCAACCAGTAAAGCACCTTCTGTGCCAGGACATTTATTTCTTTACTTGCTGGGAATAGCATGGAAATAAAAACCGAAAGGAGGGATACACATGGCTGGAGGGCAAAAGTGTAAAAATATGAATTCCTGTAACCCACCTCCCTGATGGGAAAGGACCACAGACCCTGTGCTTGATGTTGCCCTAGATGGTGGGATGTGTACCTTCTGAATTTAAAGTGCTAGGCCTGAAGAAAAGAGAAACTCTAGCTCATTAAGGCTGTGGCTGCACCACATCTGTAATGAATTTCAGGCACTAAGCCCAAAACAGGACAAGGTCTTTTGAAAGGTCCTTTTGTGGACACGTGACACCCCCCAGCAGCTGGGTCTCACCTTGGCTTGCTGCTGACACAAATGCTCGGGATGGGTTTGAGTGTGGTGTGCATTCACATCTCTCAAAGGAAATTGCTTCCTGGGTCATCCAGCCTATTCCTGAAGCTGGGTTCCCTTTTCCTTCCCACTTCTCCCTGTGTATTTGCAGCTCCCTTTCAAGCACAAACTCCCATTTTCTGTAGGCTCAGCTTCCTGACTCAGCTGTTGTGATGTCAGTTATTTACGATCACAAGGATGAGACAATGCCTGTGGTTTGTGTGGGACAAAGGCAACCTTGTTCCTGTAAGAAGGGACAATCCTGTATGAGAAGCACAGGGACGCCTTCAAACTAGGACTCAGAGGTGGTATTTTATCAGCCCAGCAATCCCCAGAATAGCGAGCTTGACACTGTGTTATCTCAAAGGGCAGGAAGTGTTTTTTTGCTTTCCATAGGACTGGACTCCAATGTGAATGCAGTGCTTGGAAAACCACCTCTCTGCAGGACAAGGCTTTGGAGACCGTTATCTTGGGAAACAAGTGGCTTGCCAGTGGACAGGGAGGCAGCGAGTGTCAAGACACAAAAGGTTTCAGTACCCATGACGCATTCTGTGGTCACAGGCAAGTCACTTCTGCCCCTCTGCCTGCCTCTCCTGAAACTGGTTTACTCACATTTAACTCTCTGAACCACACAAGTGCTGGAATCTGCAGATTGCCAGTAAACTTCTGAGGTGACAGAGCAGCTGAAGGAAGCGTGGAGCTTGTCATGCACAGCACAGTTGTGAACAAAGAGCATTAGCTTTGGTGTAGCCCAGAGAATGGCACTTACCTGCTATTCTGCCAATTGGCATGGCGTGGTCCTCGGGAGGAGACACAGACACCATGATGTGGTTCATATAAGCTAACTCTTCTCGGTGGGACAGGTTGATTGGCTTTACATCCCTGTGCAGCCCATCCTCGGGAAACCTTGGTGGTTTGAAGTCGGAGTGCCTTGGGTTCAGTATCAAAGGATGCATGATGGGGCTGGGCATAAGCTGGATGACCCTGGTATTCTCCTGGCGAGGGCTGGAGGGCTTCTGAAGCACCTCAGAAGGAGGTGGGCAGTGGTTGTTTTCTATGGGGGACACTGAGAGAGGATAGGACTCCTGGTGGTTGTTCTCTTGCTGATGCCTGGTTCCTGGCACCCTGTCAGCTGGGGAGAGGTGGCGGATAGTGTTGTCCATAGGGGACTTCAGCGGACACTGATCGGGGTCTGGTGATGGACGGTGATTGTTGGTGATGGGTGACCTAGAACGGTGCAACAGTTCAATGGTTGGGGGTTGTGGTGGACTGTTTCTGTGGATGGTCTTGAAGGTCTCTGGACAAAGTTATCTGTGGAGGAAACAAACAAACCACAAAAAATACAGATTGTCTGTGTTGTGATCATGGAGTAGGATCTGACTGTCAAACTGGTAGCTGGAATTACTGAACACCCCGCCTCCAATCCTGCCTCCAGTTCTGGTGTCCCCAGCAGAAGAAGGACACAGAGCTGTTGGAGTGAGTCCAAATGAGGCCACAAAGATGATCCAAGGGCTGGAGCATCTCTGCCATGAGGACAGGCTGAGAGAGCTGGGGTTGCTCAGCCTGGAGAAAACAAGATTCCAGGGGGAGCTTAGAGCAGCTTGCCAATACCTGAAGGGATTTTATAGGAAGGCTCCAGAGGGACTTTTCATCAGGGTGTCTAGAGACAGGAGGAATGGTTTGAAGCTGAGGGAGAGCACGGTTAGACTGGATCTGAGGAAGAAGTTCTTCAGCAGGAGGGTGGTGAGACTCTGGCGCAGGCTGCCCAGGGAGGCTGCGGCTGCCTCCTGCCTGGGGGTGTTGAAGGCCAGGTTGGATGAGACCTTGAGCACCTGAGTCTAGTTGAGAGATGTCCCTGCCCATGGTTGGAGTAGATGAGCTCTGAGGTCCCTTCCAACCTAAACCATTCTCTGTTTCTGTGTTACTGCTGTCAGTTAGGAAATGTTTTTGTGTACCTAGAAGTGCCCAATAAAATGCCACATGAATACAGATAGTTATTGCTAAACAGAATTAAATCAGCACTGTGAAAATATTCTCACTGCACTACCATGTGAGAGCTGTTCTTGGGGAAATGTGGAGACCCCATTTTGAGAAGCTGCCTGGAACAGACTTAAAGAAAGCAAGGTCTGATTCAGCTGCACTAACTAGGCTTCTGTGCAAATGCTTTGAAACTTACCTCCTGCCATCCACTCTGTAAGTGGTTCTGGCTATTGTACCAAGATGAGCATTGTAAGGCAAGATAAACAAGGAAAATATCTCCAGGAAAATACTGAGTACTAATTTTTAGCTGGTAGAGGCTTGGGTCAAGGGTCAAGGATCAAGGCCAGTCTGAATGAGGCCTTGAGCAGCTGAGTTCAGTTGAGAGGTATCCCTGCCCATGGTGGGGAGGTTGGAGGAGATGAGTTCTGAGGTCCCTTCCAACCTGAGCCATTCCAGGATTTAAATTTTGTCCCATGTTTAAGAGCATGCAACATTTTCAGAAGGGTATTTCCCCCTTGCTTTCTTTGGCCTGTGCTGTCTGCTGATGGGCTGCCCCATACCTGCACATACATTTCTTCAGCAGGAGGATCTCTAGCATCACTTTTGCAGGAGCATACTTCCTCAGCTGTGATCCCTCACAGTAGAGCCAAGACAAATCACAGTTCTGGGTCAGTGTCTTCAGGTACCAACAATCCACCCACAAAAGGAAATGCTTGACACAAACAGTGCAAAATTCCAGCTTAGCTTAGGCCATTGATTTGGACTTGGGAAAAAAAAACAGAGTGCAGTGACTAACAAGTTTTTATCTGAGAAAGAAAGATCAAATTTGTGTTTGTTGAAAGCCTTGGATGATAAGAGGAGGAAACTCCTGGGTCCATGTCAACAAATGAAACAAGGAGCTGCCTGTTTATGGCTGCCCCTTTGCTCGCTCCATTTGCTGTGATTCTCTTGGTCTCTTCTCAAGGCAGGGACACTTGCTAAAGATCCTGTGCAGGTGAAGACCCAGGGACTTCCACTGCCCTGGAACCCAGGCAGGCATCAGGAGAGGGATCAGCACTTATCCAGGGAAAGGCCTGATCAGAAAAAGCTCTAGTCCTGAGAAAATGTAGTGGCAGGCAGTGACAACCCTTTTGCCTACTCAGGACACTAAGTTTACAGGAAAACCAGGCAGAAACTACCTGGCTCCAGAGCTCTTACTTCACACAGTTGTGGTCCCAAAAAAATGCATTTGTAGAGCTGTACTCACAATGAAACAGCTGCAGGATGTGGAACTCCAGAGCTATAGATTGTTCTCATTTAAACCCAAACAGCTTCAAATACCATGTGGCCAGCTAATGTGGGCTAGCCCAAGTGATGTGGAAGACCAAACAGGAATTCATTTACAGCTATGCCTACTTCTGTGGTCGTTTTCCCTTAAAGTCTGCTTTCTTTGCCAAAACAGAAAGAAAACCAACTCCCCAGCTTCATTGTGTCCTATCTTCTATATGTCATCCACCCCCATCACTGTACAGTCACATGCTCTGTTCTCATTCTTGGCCTGTAAATATAGACCAGAATCTTGTCTCCTTTGTCTTACTTAAAGTACCCTGGCTGTGTGGAGCAGCTATCTGGAAAGCAGAAAGGAATACCCTGCTGTGCTTTCCACCAAGCCCCCTGCAAACATCAGTTGGCTCTGACAAGCTCCAAGCAGAACCTATCTGCTCCCAAACTATGGTGATCCTGAACCAGGATGGGGTGGAGAGAAGGTAGGGACCAAGGAACTCTTTTAAAAGTAGCAAGAGGCAAAAGCACAAATGGATAGACACCAGGGTTCACTTCCCTCCAAGAACTTTCTCTTTAAGCAATTAACTAAGGAATCCCTTAATGGCTGAAGTTGTTGTTTACCATAAAACAATTCAATCTCAACTCCAAGTTGTTCCACTGCCATGAATGACCCTGAACAGATCAAACCCTCATCACATTCACTCCCTGGCACCCCTAATGACTGTAAGTTGAGCACATATGGTATATAATTTCCTGTGGAAACAGATCCACATTATCAGTCTGGCTCTTAATTCTGAGTGACCAACACTTTTCTTGAAGGGAAAGCTGTGAAAGGGAATTCAGCTCCCAGGAAAACTGCAGACCTGTCTGATCCATATAGGGATGGGTGGGGCTGGGAGTGAGCAATTGCCAGTGTGACAGTCACAACGATTGGCACTCTTTGCTTGCCCATAAAAGCAGTGCAGGGAATGACAGTGCAAGCTTCCTGTATGGCATTCCATCAAGTGACTCAGTGCTGAGTCAGAAGGACCACTGGAAATGTAGGTCATTCACTCTTCATTGCTTATCCCTCTGCAGGGACAGGGACTGATGCCCACAGGGCAGATTTCAAGCCATTTCATCCTGGAGATCCCTTGAACTGCTATCAATCAATTGATTTCCAACAGTCAAACCCACTTTGACTAGCTACACTAGATGAAAAGCTTGGTCTCCTCCGATTATGGATTAACTACCTTAAAGTGAAAGCATTTAGAAGCAGGATCACAAGTATGTAATCTCTTGGGAAATGGGCAAGAGAGCTGGAAGGAGAAAACGGAGAAAGATCCTAACAGAGGGGTCAGGAGGGATCCTTACAGAGATCCATCGCTTATGAACTTTCAACCACTCAAAACTGTGCCAAAGTAACAGTTTGCAGTTTGTGAGTCAGGCAGGGTTAAACTCTGCTTCTCACAGTCATTCTCCTTTTTCACTAAGCTGCTTTCTGCTGAGGGAAAATTGTAAACTTCACTGTGCTGGTTTCTGCCAAGTGACTGTGGGACAGGAAGGAGAAAGGAATGTCACAATACGTAAATGAATAAATTCCTCTGCCCATAAATTCTTGGCAGAGGTTTTCTGATTGCTCAGAGCATTGTGGCAGGCAAGCTGGAGTTCCTTCTGCTCCTTTAGAAGTTCCCTCTCACAGCAAAGTAAGAGTTAATTTTTGCTCTTACAAAGGGAAAGTTTTCAGTAACACTGCAGAGTTCTCTAAGTAAAACCAGTAGTGCCACCAGCCGCCACAGCATTGGGAGGAAGAGAGCAAAGTTCTTTCTGAATCATCCTTGCTTTGACAGGAGTTGAACTGGATTGCAGGGAACTTTTAAGTGACACACGAAACCAACCAAACCTTCTTGTGAAATCCTCTCTGGAGTGAAAGCTGCCCCAGATCATTGCTGCAGGGGTGTTTGGGAGGACAGCTGGCATTCCTGCATGAGATTGGAAATGGGACACTCGTGTATGAATGCCAAGCTTCAGGAAATAATGGTCTCTAGGAAGTGCCTATCCTGGTACTTTAGGGCAACACTGGCCAATTCAATTGGCCTCACCTGCAGCACCCTCTTCTAATCTGCAATATATACACAGCTGTGTGGAAACACTTTGGAGTGTTTGATTCTGGCCTGCTCAGCTTGGCCATGGGCAACCTGGACAGGTCTGAGAACACCCCTCGACCTTCTCTTGTAATCCCAGCGTTAAATCTTGAAATCATCTGTGCATCTTTTCTCCAGCTAGCAAGGATTAGGATGATATCCTCAGTCACTTCCACTTCACTACCTAAAAACAGAGTAACACTACTTTTGCTTAGATGTTTTTTTTTAATTGAAAAAAAAATGAATTCTGCACAATTCTGTCATGGGAAGGATATTCTAAAATGCTTGGGCTCTATATATTTTAGGCTGCCCAGGGAGGCTGTGGCTGCCTGCTGCCTGGGGGTGTTGAAGGCCAGGCTGGATGAGGCCTTGAGCAGCTGAGTTTAGTTCAGAGGTGTCCCTGCCCATGGTGGGGAGGTTGGAGTAGATAAGCTCTGAGGTCCCTTCCAACCTGAGCCATTCTAGGATTCTGTCATTCTCTGAAGAAAATGACATCATTCCTCACAGCTTTACCCTACTTGTCTCCATAATGGCAGCTCCTCTGAAAACAAGACAGTTACCTTCATCATGGTTCTGGTGTAATACAACCTCTGGCTGAGCATGGATGGAGTTCCCAGGGTGGAAGAATGGTGTGAAGAGCATACGAGCTTTCCTTTGCTTCAGGATATGCTGCAGGAGTTCATACAAAACATCACCTGGAAAACACACAGCAGGAAAAATGAAATAAAAACCTACATACTGCTGAGAAGACTCATTTAGCCATCTGATGCAGGAATTCAGGGCTCCTGGGTGCTACTTGCAGACCCCAAATGCTTGCAATAAAATCCTATTTTCACTGTTTTGCAAGGTTCTTCCCTGTATGAAAAAAAAAGGCAAAAGCAAAACTGCACATGGTGTGACTGGAAAAATGGGAGAAGGACATGGCATGGCTTTTCTTACTCTAATGCAGAGGTTTTTTTCAGGCTTTGACTGTCTGCTCAAGAGCTCTCAACCTTTACAAGCTGTAGTTAGTTCAGCATCCTACCTTATCATAGCCTCAGGTTTTTAGGTAGCTGCATCAGGACACAGAAATCTTAAATGCAGAGCCCGGGATTGATGCAGTGAGTTGCTGGGAGCAAAGCTGGTGCTTTGCTTTAGCTACTGAACAGTTCAGGCTTTATGCAGGGGGGACAGAAAGTGCTGTAAAGTCACTCCATGCAACACCAATGTCTGAAGGCCAGAGGCTGTCTGCCACTAAGAAACTCCACTCCAGGAATCTGCTCTCACTTTGACAAGTTACTTTGGGATGGACTCACAGACTTTAAAAGAATGGATAGATTTAAGGATGTTGACCAACCTTGCTGTACTGACAACTCCTGGAGGTGCTTAACTGCAAGAGATGCTTTAGGAACTTCTGTCCATCACTTCTGGTGTCATGGCTTGGGCTGCTGAAAGGCCAAAATGGGATCCCAAAGCTAGTTATGTCCAGCTGCTGTGGCCAGCGGGAGCAGGGAGGTCATTCTCCCCCTGTACACTGCACTGGTTAGGCCACACCTTGAGTACTGTGTCCAGTTCTGGGCCCCTCAGTTTAGGAAGGATGTTGTCTTGCTGGAAGGTGTCCAGAGAAGGGCAACAAAGCTGGGGAGGGGTTTGGAACACAAGCCCTATGAGGAAAGGCTGAGGGAGCTGGGGTTGCTTAGCCTGGAGAAGAGGAGGCTCAGGGGAGACCTTACTGCACTCTACAACTACCTGAAGGGAGGTTGTAGCCAGGCAGAGGTTGGCCTCTTCTCCCAGGCAGCCAGCACCAGAACAAGAGGACACAGTCTCAGGCTGCGCCAGGGGAGGTTTAGGCTGGCTGTTAGGAAGAAGTTCTACACAGAGAGAGTGATTGCCCATTGGAAGGGGCTGCCCGGGGAGGTGGTGGAGTCACCTTCATTGGAGGTGTTCAGGAGAAGACTTGATGGGGTGCTTGGCTGCATGGTTTAGTTGTTGGGTGGGTTGGATTGGTTGATGGGTTGGACGCGATGATCTTGAAGGTCTCTTCCAACCTGGTGTATCGTATTGTATTGTATTGTATCTCTATGTGGCTTACGGTGACAGGCAGTAGTGGACTATGGATGTGATGCAGACTAAGGAACAAAACACAGCAGACCTGGTGCTCTGAACAGGGGAAACCCTGTGAGGTGCTGGGTTACCACTATAGAACTTTCTGCACCAAGGTGACACATTCTTGAATGAAGTGATCCAGATGCCTGCTTTTTTGTGGGGCTGCAGACAGGCTGCTCCTCTCATCCCATCCCTTGGCCCCAGAAGTATTGTAACTTTCCTCAGAGGTACATGTATGTCACCACCATACCTAGGAAACTAATGAACTAACTGCTTATTTTGTGGCTTTTAATGTATTACATCTGGTACTGATGCCCCTCCTCCAACATTTACATCAAACACATAGAATCACAGAATGGCTCAGGTTGGAAGAGACTTCAGAGATGATTGACTCCAACCTCCCCAACATGGGAAGGAAGGCCTCTTAACCAGACTCAGCTGCTCAAGGCCTCATCCAGCCTGGCCTTTAACCACCCTGGGCAGCCTATTCCAGAGTCTCACCACCCTCATACTGAACAACTTCTTCCTCAGATCCAGTCTAACCCTGCTCTCCCTCAGCTTCAAACCATTCCCCCTTGTCCTGTCTCTAGACACCCTCAGGAAAAGTCCCTCTGCAGCCTTCCTGGAGGACCCCTGCTCTATGCTCCGCCTGGAGTCTTCTCCAGGCTGAACAAGCCCAGCTCCCTCAGCCTGTCCTCCCAGCAGAGGTGCTCCAGCTCTTGGATCATCTTTTTGGCCTCCTCTGGACTCACTCCAACAGCTCTGTGTCCTTCGTCTGCTGGGGACACCAGAACTGGAGGCAGGATTGGAGGTGGGGTCTGAGCAGAGCAGAGTCAAGAAGAAGAATCACCTCTTTTGCCTGCTGCCCACACTCCTCTGGCTGCAGCCCAGCACACAGCTGCCTTCTGGGCTGCTTGAGGACACTGCTGGCTCCTGGGGAGCTTCTCAGCATCCAACACCCCCAAGTCTCTTTCTTCAGAGTTGCTCTAAACCCACTCTGCATCCAGCTTGGATTTGTATCTGGGACTGGCCCAACCCAGCTGCAGGACCTTGCACGTTCTGTTTAATGTAACTGGTTGCACATGCCCAAGTGAGATGCACCTCACAGCGTAGGAATTCGCTCATCTTTTAAATTCTGCCTCTTTTGTTTGTCACTGCTGACATCACAGAGGAACAGGCTGCAGCAATCACAGATTATCTTGATAAGCAGTCAGTGAAGTTGCAGCTAGGACCCTTGCATTTCTCTGGGAGAGTTTTCTCAGGTGTGTGCACATTTCCAGTAGCTGTTGCTATGAGATTGTAAACTCTGCACCATTTGTCCTTTGTCTCCATAAACTTCCAGGGCTCTATTTGTTAGTGCCTTAGTGTGAAGCAGCCAAAGCCATTCTGTTTTCCGTAGCTCAGCTTCCTTTTTTTTTTACCATTCTGGCTGCTTTTACTGTCTCAGCAGTGACTTTAGGGCATTTTAAAGAGATGATTGCAATACCTGAAGCTCTAATTAAAAACAAAGCCTGGAGATCCCAGTTACCTTTGCCATGTTTAGTACCTGAAAGGTTAAAGAATGATTTTACCACATTATTTGCATCTCTGAATGCAAAAGTGGCATAATCACAGCCAGTGCTGTAACACTCCCAGCTGTAAGGTAGAAAATTTGTACCTCTTTTGATTTGGCCTGACAGACTGGTGAGAATGCTCATAAAGCTGGCTATTTTTTTTGTAGCTGATAAAACAGCTATGTTTCTTCAACCACCCACGTGCAGCAGTGCTAGTCAAGAAGGTGGAAAGTCTTTTCCATGGTCTTCCTTCTCTGCTGTCTCCTTTCCCTGGCCAGCCCTAAGCAGAAGTATAGCTGTGGGGCTGAGTCCATTTATTGCAAGGAGCACTGCAGGGAGTGGGTGTGGCTCTCCTGGTTTCACCAGGAGGGGAAAGGACACATCTTTGATGCAGCTACAATCTTGAAATCAACTCAATGCCTCTATGGCAAACATCATTCTATACTTCTTAAATGTCACACATGGTTCATTTCTGGGAAGTGTTGACTTAATGTCCCTTTACCTCAGTCATCTAAATTTCTATCAACTGACTCAGGTATCCTCTTAAAGGTTTCTTATCAGTGGGGAATACCTAGAGAGAAGGAGGAGAATAAAAATTGAGGGAGGAAGCCTTTCCTTTTGGTTGTTTCATTCCAAATTTAGGCAAGTAAGAGCTTAACCTGCATGCAAGCCAAAGGTTCCTCTCTGGGAATGCTCCAGTTCCAGCCCACAAACATTCGAATCCTACTCATTTCAAGAGCCCTCACAGCACACAGAGCAGGGGCATAACTTGTAGGCAGTGAGGCACTGGATTGGTAAGGGCAGTTGCACTCAAGATATACACGTAATGGTGTCCCTTACAGTGCTTGCCCACATCCCCACATTGAATATTCATCTTGCCTTAAGCAGGGCTCATTTTTTAATGTAATGACTCAAAGCAGTGTACCAGAAAGAAAAAAACCCTGTTTCCAGACATCACTTTTCACTGCTGTATTACACTGGCAATAGGTGTTCACATGCAGCATCTCCTTCCACACAACATTAGTCCTGTGTTTAAAAAGCTCGGTGTACACTAAACAAGTCCCACTTGGTGAGGCAGATTCTGCAGGAGGATGGTTCTGGGGGTGTGTTCAAGGTAGTAACCAAGCAGCCTGATGCCTGATGCCACGGCTTGTTTATCAGCTGGACCCAAGCAGTACCACTGTGCTTCTGCAGCTAGTGAGCCTTGCACAGGAGGCCTCCTCACAGCAGTTCCGTCACCACTTGGTCCAGACTCTTCACTCACCAGTCCTGACCGAGTTACAGCCTTTATTTTTACCAGGAGCACCTCATGTGGTCACAAAGGAAAAGCTCACAACTCATGTTCAGTTAAACATCTCCGACAAAGGAGGGCAGAGACTTACTTTGACTGTAAAACTGGAGCAGACAGACTGCAGGGGATAGAAATGCAAACAGACACATTTCTAAATCTTCTTTGTGAATAAATGAAGACATAATTTGAGCAATAGGCAGACTGATTCACACACCTGTCTGTGCTCTGTCTTGGGCTGGACTCCAGCACATGAGAGAATATGGGAAAGTAAAACAAAGCCCAGAGGGGCTGTTAAATAGAGGAAAGGTCCCCGAGGGAGGAGTTTTGCAATCACTTTTAGCAGCACATCAGCCAAGCCAACTGCAAGGCAAAATGCTAATACGGGACTGTTGAAGAGGCTGGAGCACTTGATTAACTTGCTGCTGTAGCTGGGGCTGTGAAAGATAAGCCTTTGCAGGGAAGAGTTGCAAGTCACAGTGCTGCCACAGAAGCTCCTTTTCTGGGAGTTCTGCAGGGAGTTTGAGCTGAGAAAATGCTGCATGTTTGGGGCTGGATTTGCATTCAAATTTGCCTACAGCTCAGGTGTACCAGGGCTTCATTTCCTCCTTGTCCTTTTTGTCCTTGCTTCATACAAGTGTCTCTGTACCCAGTCTCCTCCTCTTGCCCAGCCAGCCACAACAAATGTGACCATTTTCTCCTCTGACCCTTTCCAGACTTCGTGCCAGCTTCCCCATCACAGCTCCTGTGAAGAAGCCTCACCTGAATGAGGAGACCTGTATCGAAAATCCTCTTTGGTGAGGAGCAGCAGAGCCTTGCCGTTCATCTCGAAAGTGCTGCTCTCGATCGGCCTCAAGGAGAACTCCTTCTCCGCCCACCTGAGCCACTGTGCCACATCCTCCCTGCTCCAGTAAATGGGCTGCAAACCTGTGGCAGAAGACAGGGATTGTGTTACCAAACTGAAACAAGGCATGGGAAAACTGGCAGCCATCAGTGAATCCCCCTCTGTCCCCAGACCATCACGTGCAAAGTCTCAGAGGAAGGTGTAGGAGAGGAGCACCAGGTTGACGCTGAATTGCTTTAAGCACTGAACTGTGAAATACTTCATTTGTTTAGGCACCTTGGTTTGTCTGTGACATGTTAAGAACTGAAAAAAGCTTCTAGGACATTATTTCATTACAGATTTCTACTGAGAAATGGAATTTTCCTCCAGCTGCTCCTTCTGGGATGCAGAAGAAGCAGGAGGCCAAAGTGCGTGGCTGCATCCACCCTTGGTATGTATCCTGTCACAGAGGCTCTCTCCTAAAGTCGTCGACCAAGGATAATGAAACATGGCCAGCTGCAGGAGAGCTGTGGCCATACCTTCCTCCAGGTGGCTGGGGTCTGTAAAGAGGGGCTGCTAGACACAACCAGTGTTGAGTGGTGCTCACTGCAGGTATGGCTAAGTAAGGTGTGCTCAGACCCCAGATGCTATTTATGCTGGCACCTTTGGCACTGCTTTAGCTTGCGGCTCCTGTTCAGTGAGAACATCTTAGTGATGCCCTCTGCCCACAGAAGGATGGTGTGCCATTTGGTAGTAAAACAGCAGGTATGTTTGGTCTGGCCACAGAGTTTCCAGGGCTCAAGGAGAATCATAGAATGATTTGGGTTGGAAAGGTCATCCAGTCCAGCCCCGCTGCAGTCAGCAGGGACATCCTCCCCTGCAGCAGGTTGCCCAGAGCCTTGTCAAGCCTCACCTTAATTATCTCCAGGGATGGGGCCTCAACTGCGTCCCTGGGCAACCTGTGCCAGTGTTCCACCACCCTCATGGCACTCCCTTTCTCCCGGCCAGCCTGTACAGCACAAAGAGTCTAAACTACTATGTTAACCCACAGGGGTCAAACCAAGCTACCATCAAGGTCAAAGACCTTTTGCCCAATACCTTCACTACGCCCAGGCAGAGGCTTGGGAGGTGACACAATTCTATACCTGTTTTACAGACAAATTTAAACCAGCTCTTTTCCCCTGGAGAGGAGGCAGCACGGTGAAGAGCTTTTAATACCCAGGTAGAGAGATTATCTCCAGTCCACTGGGAGAGAAAAGCTTTCCTTCCTCTTTTCCCCCTGAGATGACTCATTGTTTGACTTGCTACAATGTGTTGCACAGAAATGAAAGCTTCACGCTGTGCCTAGAACATAAGATTTGCTGTATCTGATCAGATCTCTGGTACAGAGCCTCTGGCATGGGCTAATGCCTTACGCTTCAGAGGAAGATGAACCTCCCTTCCTCATACTCCACCTGGCTGATTGTATGCTGCACATGGGAAGAAATTTTCTTCCTGGCACACCATGCTCTAAGATCTGATTACTTTCCTCCAGAAGCACTAAAAGAAACCTGGGAGAGTTTTCCTGCTTGGTTTTAGTTTGTTTTTCTGTTCTAGCAAAAGGTCCAATGCAGTGAGCTGCAATCTGCTGCTGTGCCAGATTCCTAGACAGTGGCTTTGGAAAGTCCCAGAGCCACGGCTGCACACAGAACTAAATCTCAGCTGGAGAAGGAATTGAGATGGAGCCTGAGAAATGGTTAGAGCTGACCTTAGGAAGAGACGTCTGCATGGCAGTAGCAAGAATTTCCACTGCATTCCAGCCGCCCCTGTAGCACTGTTATGTGCCACACAGACACAAGCAGTAGCATTTATTTATTGATGAAGGACTTCAGTTCTCTTCCCCCTGTTGAATTAAGGTCTGCTTACTGGGCTCAGTTTTTTGCAAGACTTTTCTTTTTCAGGGGCCTGGGGTGAGCTGTAGATCTGCTCAGACACATGGCAACTGCCATCCCAAATGCCAGAATGAGGTTCATCTCCTGGCTGTTTCTGCAGAAACCCAGCCCCCAGGCCACTGCTCAGCAGCATGCACAAGCACAATCACTGCAGCTCAAAAAGCAAGAAGCCAGGCGTGATGCAGCCAGACCACAATGTAGGGAAGAGTTCCATAGACCACCCCAGGAATGCCTGGAATACTGCTGCATGGCTGCTTCTGCCTCTCCCTTTTCCTTGCTAACAACGAATTTCCCAAAGGAGCACTGCCACGTGGAAATCTAACTGGCTTCTGATGTGGACTTCACAAACACGAGGCACGAAGCAAAACAAGACAGCAGTGGAAAAATCAGGGCAACGTGGACAGAGCTCTGTGATAACTTCCCACGAGGTGCTGGCTCCAGTAAAGATAACAGTATCACGATTGAAGCCCTCCCTGTACAAACACACAGCAATGTTTTCTGTGTGCTGGTAACAAGGGATTTTTGCCCTCCACTCAACTCAAACAAAAGCCCCGTGGCTGAAGAGAGGTTTAGACCCATCAGCCCTAGATCCAGAACAGCCAAATAAGCCACACAGCCTGGGAACAAGCCACGTGTGCTGTGCTGGCAAACCCGAAACAGGCCCAGGGCTTCACACTGCAAATCAAACTCTGCTGAGCTTCAGCAGCATCTCCAAAGCTAGTGAGAAAAGTCCTAGAGTTGTATGACCTCTCTCAACTCTCATACAACTCTGAGGCCTTGAGCAGCCAAGTGAGGGAGGTCCCTGGCCATTGCAGGGGGTTGGAGTAGATGACCTCTGAGGTCCATTCCAACCTAAGCCATTCTGTCATTCTATGACCTAGGGCTTCTAGTTACTGAGAATCAGCAAGCAGCCCTTCTAAGTCAGTCTGGCTACCACTAAAATCAGCGAGTGGAGGTGCCACATCTCTCCACCCACAAGGTGATTCCATAATTAAATCATTACACTTTGTTTGGAAGACAAAGTGCCATAAACCAAGCTACCTCCTTTTCCCTAGTTGGACTGCCTCTTCTCTCATCTCCTTCCCTCCTTGCCCTGCCACTTTCTTGGGAAGTTAGTTTCTTCTAAAAAACATGATCACAGAATGGTAGAGGTTGGAGGGGACCTCTGAAGATCGTCTAGTCCAATCCCCCTGCTAGCACAGGATCACTTAGATCCCAGCCCAATTGCCTGCCTTCACTGCATACCCATCTGCTTTGTGAGCCTGAAGCAGATCAGCCCCATGAGGCTTTTCTGTGGGCGCTGAGCGTTGTGGCTGAAGTGCTATACAAAAAAATAATTCTTTCATGTGGAGTATGGCATTGAATAAACTGGGATCCCCCTTTCTTTGCCCTCTCTTAAGAAGAAGCAGTTGGTTCTGTGAAAACAAGGGCACCAGAGGGTTGGGTTTGCAGCTGAAGGATTTTACAGCACGGCATCCACAGCTATCGGTAGGTCCTGAAAACGCTTTCCTGTACTCTCTGTGAAAGGAAAACTAATCCTGCTTGGACAGGTTTCCTTTTCTAGATGCTGTTCTGTTATTTTCCTCTCTCCACCTTCTCTTTTATTGTCATGCTTGTGGTGAAGGAAAGTGGGCTCTTTTTATCTCCCCAGTTTTAGTCTCTGTGAAAGCTAGCAGCATTGTCAACTAATAAGGATATTGACCAGGCAGAAAACTGAGGAAAATCAGTGCTGGGTTAGGAAATGGGGATGGCGTTTTGCCTGCTCAACCAACTGTGCTTTGCTGCTTTCATTAGGTGTGGATCAGACACAGGGGATGTTGCCTTTCTCCCACTGGTCAGTGTCACCACAGACTTCAGACCTTAGAGTCAGAGCTGGCTCTGCTCCCACCCCTGCCACTGCTCCACTGGCTGAAATCTGGCAAGCATTCCCAACCTGGATCTTCCTATCTGTGCAGCGTGAAAATAAACAGCAAAAACGTATTGAACTTACTAGCCGAAAGCAGGTTAGACAAACAAATGTCACCCATCAGAACCTGGCTTTGTGACACCCAGCATATTCTTTAGGCTGTTTTCTGTCAGCTTCCAAACGCCACCTCCAGCAGAATGAAATACAGCAATTTATGGACACCTTTGGAATCTGACAGTCTGCCATGCAGTAAACAGGGAGCAAAAATTATGTTCACCTTTCTAATGCTGCAGGCTGGAGCAGTGGTGTCTTAATAGATCACCCACTTCTGTTGGTTATTCCCCACCACACATCCTGTTTGTAGCACCTGTTGCACTACAGCTACCTTACAAACAGTGAGTGATTGGTTCTCATGCTCCAGGACACAGGCTGCTAACCATCTGGGCTGCAAAAGAAAGCCACTCTCCCTTCCTTTCTATTCTTGGGCAGCAAAACCAAGTACAATGAAGAGAGTCAGTTGGGTAATTTACACCTGGTTCTGCAAGTCCAACTCTTTACATAGGACCAGACAGTTGCACACATGCACACACACAGCAGAAGGCATTGGTCTGGTGACAGGATAAGGAGGAACGGTTTGAAGCTGAGGGAGAGCAGGGTTAGACTGGAGCTTAGGAAGAAGTTCTTCAGTACAAGGGTGGTTAGACTCTGGAATAGGCTGCTCAGGGAGGCTGTGGCTGCCTTCTGCCTGGGGGTGTTGAAGCCCAGGTTGAATAAGGCCTTCAGCAGCTGAGTTGAGAGGTGTCCCTGCCCATGATGGGGATGCTGAAGGAGAGGAGTTCTGAGGTCCTTTTCAACCGGAGCCATTCTAGGATGGTCTCTAGAGCTCACTCCTTTTGATAGCAAGCCCCTCAGGAAACTTAAACATGGTCAGATTTTGAGGCTGGAAAAGCAGGGAGCAGAGAGCTCACCTAGTATAACCTTTCACACATAAAACTACACAGCCAGTAATATTTGTGCCTGACCACAAACTTCTGGTGGGGTTACAGCTTTGTTTTTTTGAAGAGATGCGGCTGATGTTGGACCTTGCAAAGCACCCCTGTTCAGCACCTTGCTTTGGAAGGCAGGGTATGTGCCTTACAGTACAGTGTAGGCAACAGGCACAACAAACCCATGAAGCATAATGTCCTGTGGGCTGTTTTCACCTTGGCTCATTGTGCAACACTCTGAAGACACAAATCTGATGCAAAGTGTGATGCACAGCACCCTTCAGAGCTGCTGCTCCACTTTAGTTTCACTATGAGGATGGAGCCATGCAAGAAGGAAGCATGACAGAAAGAGCATTCACAAGTGCCATCCAACTTCTTGTTCCACTTCAGCAGGGCACACCATCCTTACAGCAGGATGAGAGGCAAGAAGAGGACACAGATAGAGCTCTCATTTATTCTTCCTTTTTGCAGGGCAGACATAATTGGTCTTGCTCCCACACCAGAAACTGACTGGTGGGGCTGGGCAAAGGGACCAACCTGTGCAAATTGGGAGCTGGCTTCCAAACAGCTGGGGACAGATCATAGAATTGTTTGGATTGGAAAAAAAAGCTTAAATATCATCAAGTCCAACCACTATCTACCAAGTCTGGTGCTAAACCATGTCCCCTAGCACCACAACCATTTGTCTTTTCAACCCCTCCAGGCATGGTGATTCAACCACCTCCCTGGAGAGCCTATTTCCAGTGTCTAAGAACCTTTTCAGTGAAGAAGCTTCTTCTAATACTCAACCTAAAGCTCCCCTGGTGCAACTTGAGGCCATTTCCTCTCATCCTACAAACAGATGCATCATCACTGGCAGCATCAGGCAGGGCAGCTCTGACTGTAGCTGGAGAAGTTCAGACTTGCCTATCTGCTACCAACTAGCTTCTTAGGAAGTGATGCTCTCTGTTTTGTCACTAATTAACAAAATTCTTCCACGTTACCCATAAAGCATAGTGCCTGGTTCTGCATATGATGGTGTGTGTCAAGCAGAAGAGAGGGGCACAAGGTTGTGTTTTCCTCTTCATCTTTTGGTAAAGGTAAGGAAGTCTGGAGGAAAACCAGAGGATTAGATTCAAAAGTCCTTCTAGCTTCTGCCAAAGCAACTTCTTAGAAGTCCGTTCCTTCTGTCTCACTTGTTCATTTGGAAAGCTAGATGAGGGAAATGCAAAGAGGTGTCATGGGCCTGTTAATGCATGAAATGCTTCCAGAGTGTGAAATGCTGCCCAGCTACAGTCCAATAGTCCCACAGTGCTGTCCCTGCTGCTCTCTGGGTCCCTGCTCAGAGCTGTTGATTGTTGCTTGCAAACCAGGGGCCCTGTTCTGGTATCATGCTCAGACTAGACAGCACAAACCACTACATGCTGCTCCCTGCAGCCCAGCAGCAGTGTGCTGAACACACCAACGGGGCTTTCAAATAAAAGCCCAAGCTGGATGCTGAAGCAGGAATTTGATGCTATCTCTGCTGGAACTGCTGCACTAATTTCTTACTGCAATGTCTTTCCTTGAGCTACCAGCACTGGCAGGCCCCCACCCATAGGGTGCTCAGCAGTTCTTCAGGACTACCTCAGCTATGGATGGGGAAGGTAGGAAGATCAAGGACCTTCCTTTCTCAGGAAGGCTCTCTGATTCCTCAGCTGGCAACAGAGAGCTGTGGTGTGCTTAGCTACTTCCATGAAGATGGACAGCCTAAATTCCTGCCTTCTGGGCCTGCTCTTGGGTTGGCATGCATGTGGAAGATGCAGCCCTACCACAGGATAAACCCTGTATAGCTGGTGGCCCCTGCACTTGCTGTTTTGAGTACAGGACAGAGGTCTGGTGTATAGTGATGTGCCTGACCACTTGGTCTTTCCAGCAGGTGCCACTTGACCCAGGTAGTGGAGAAGCAGTGGCCATTTATTGCTGCTGACCTGCAAGGATTGAGCTCTGCAGTTTCAAGGCCCAGAGATAAGTAAAGGTAGAAAAGAAAGAAAAAGTTAATCCTGGCTAATCCTCAGCAAATGATCTGGGAGTTGAGTACAAACTGGTACAAGGGAAATGGATGGCAGCAGATGAAAATCCACCTTTACAGGTCTTGTTAAGGAAATTGGATAGGGAACAGAGGAGTCATGTGATGAGGAGGAAGGGAGACCGCAGTGAGGCTTTCATGTCCTTTAAAAAAGTCTGAAACTGCCTGGAATCAGAATGACAAGGCTCTGGGAAGCTTCCTACACTGCTGGAAACAGAGGGTGAAACAGTTTTTTTCTGTAGTAATCTGAAATAAAAGGCAGAGGCTCCTGCTGTCCTGTTGAACAAGTGCAGGTGTCTGCCCTGGGGCCTGCACAGAAACAAACCTTGTGAAGCACAAGCCCAGGTTTTTGCTAGCATAGTGTTCTGTGACCAAGCCCTTCTCTTCTCACAGTCTGTACAGAGACTTGGAAAGCTGCTGCACCCAGATCCTTCAGTGCTTCAGGGCCATAAAATAAATAAAATTGCTTTTCTAATGCAGCCTTTGGAAAGCCTGTAAGAAACATATTGATTGGAAAATGCTTGATTAGAATGATCAAGCTGTAAGCTCTCACAGAGGGAAATAAATCTTTTCAATTCCCCACACCCAGTGCCAAGCTCAGCTTCCTGGAAGCAGCTAGGGCCCTTTCTGGAACTGAGGTGAAAATCCTACGTTCCATCACCTCCCCTGACCTGCTGACATTACACATGGTTTGCATTTGCTGATCAAATGCACGAGCAGGACTCTAAATTAGCTTGCTGGACTGAGGTAGCTCACTGATTAATGGTGGCAGATGAAGTCACTAGAACAAAGACCCCACAAAACCACAGCCTGTGTAAGCAGAAAAGGATGAGGGAAAGGCCACAGGCTACAGCATTAAACACCAAGCGCACATTTTCTCTCACTCTATAGCCTAACCCTTTGCTTTGAATGAAGTAACTCTCACACAAAAATACTCTGATATGTCTAAGACCCCTGTCCCAGCAACAGTCAGAAAAATCCATGAACACTGGAAATCAACTCCTGAAGTCCTCAGAGCTGTACCTGATTACAGAACAAAGTCTGAAGTGCAATCCCAGTAACTTAACCTGGCACCTGTGCTGCATTTCTTGCAAATAAAATCAGTATCTGACCCTTATCAGACACCTCTCTCCTTTCTGCTCCATCTGCATCACCACGAGCATCTTGCAGAAAAAGCAGCTGGGATGTAGCCCTCTTTCCTCCGAGAGCTGCCCCACTTCGAGATCACTCACAGGAAACGTTACAGTGCTGGAGCACTTTACCTGCTGGTGACAGGCAGTTTGCAGCCTAGAAAGAGAATTCACCCAAGGTGGGGCAAACCAGCCTAGATACTGGAATTTGAAAGGTTTGAAGTTCTGGAAGGGAAAAGCTACCAGCCAAAGCAGTGATGAAAAGATCAGCCTCTTTTCTGTGTGCTCATTCCATGAGCCATGTCCAAGAACTTCCAGGAGCTGTGCAGAATGACTTCAGCTTCCTTTCATGGTGTTAGCAAAACCTTCCTTGAAGCCTGACAAGAGTTCTCCTTCCAGGGCAGGATGAAGGCTGGCATTTTGCACCTGGGCACCACATTTAGGGAAGGCCAGAGCAGAAGAGGGAGTCTGAGCCATGGATAGTACAATGCTCTTTGGCTGCCTACAGCCATTCAGCTGCTACCATGGACACCACACATGGCAAAGAACTTGCTTGGGTCCCAGACGACCTCTCTCTCCTTGCTCACATTGCGCCCATGGGCAGAGAGTGAAGATGACCAATGTACTCCTATCAGAGTGTCTTGTGCAACACAAGCAGCTGGCAGGGGGATGGGGAATGGGGAAATGGTGGTTTGGATTTGCTCCCAGTTATATTCTTAATCCACTCCTGACTCCTCAACCAATTTTTGGCTGTTTTCCACGGAGCAGACACTGCTTTCCTAAGGCTCCCTTCCAAAAGGAGCTGAAAGAAATGTCCTCTGTTGCTTTTTTCCCTTGTATGTGCAAAAACTCTCTCCTAAACAAAAGGAGCTCAGCCCCATGATGGCATGGGTTAGCTGCTTCAGAAGACCATGCTGCCAGGAGCAAGCAGAGGTCAAAGAGGTCATAAAAACTTTAATTTTCTTCTCAACAACTCTTTATTGTTTCAAACCAATTTATCTTAACCCAGGGCAAACTTCAGGTCTAAAAAATATTCCTTAGTTTCCCTGTACTGGATACAGCCACTGCTGGTGCTAACTCATACACCTACACTACACAGAAGCTTCCAACTGCGGGCAGATCAGGTTGTTACACCTGCTCTGTGGATGTGAAGCAAAAAGTCACTGGATGCCAAGTCTGTTCTAGGAGGGCCTAAATCCACTATGTTCTGCTCCTCTTTGCTACTGCACAAATGCAGAGCACCTTTACATCCTTAACATCTACTTTTCCTCCCCACGGGTATCACTTACTTGGTGCACCCTGGCAACAGTCATTTTAAGGTAAAAAGGGAAATCTGTATTTGGAAACCTGCTGTTTCACTCTTTTAACACAATATGGTCTCAATCCTTGGCTGGGGTGGTGAACATTTGTAAATAATTAGAAATTAATTGATCTTGGTAGTCACAGAATCCTAGAACGACTTAGGTTGGAAGGGACCTCAGAGCTCATCTATTCCAACCTCCCCACCATGGGCAGGGACACCTCTCAACTAGACGCAGTTGCTCAAGGCCTTACCCAACCTAGACTTCAACATCCCCAGGTAGGAGGCAGCCACAGCCTCCCTGGGCAGTCTATTCCAGAGCCTCACCACCCTCATACTGAAGAGCTTCTCCCAAACTCCAGTCTAACTCTGCTCTCCCTCAGCTTCCAACCATTCCCCCTTGTCCTGTCTCTAAACACCTTCATGAAAAGTCCCTCTGGAGCCTTCCTGTAGATTCCCTTCAGGTACTGGAAGACAGCTCTAAGGTCCCCTGGAGTCTTCACTTCTCCAGCTGAACAAGCCCAGCTCCCTCATCTGTCCTCATAGCAGACTCTTGACCTACAGATGGTTTTACCTGAGCCTTTTGCTTTCTGCCTGACTGCTGCAGAGCAGAGAGGGCTGCTGCCATCATTACCATGCTTACAATCTGCTGTAGTGAGGCTGCTGCTGGACAGAAGGCGCCAAGTTGAGGTGCTTCATCAACACTCCAGAAAGATGAGGGAAATGGAAGAATTAGCTGCTATCTGCACTGCATACAGCTGCTACAATGAAGATGGCTCCTTTCAGCAATTTACCACTTCAACCTGTCATCAACTAGGTCACCTTGCTCTTCCAGTGCCTGCAAGCTTAGAGATGACTGTTTCAGAAAAGAGAGGCTCTGGAGTCCCTTTTCCACTTGCAGAACCAAGTGGAAAGTTTTGAAATCTCAGTTTGACATGCCAGCAAAACACCACCAACAACACAGCAAGTTATTGTAGTCCTCCTGTATTAAGGAGCTGCTTTCTTCTCACAAGGAGATTTTGTTCTCAGAGCCTCACATCCTGAAGAAGTTGGGTCCCTTTCCCTTGAGGAATTTTGGCTGGGACTTTGTTTCCTAACTCAGCTGTGATTCTGAGCTGGGGAGGGGGTTGTACACCAGGAGCATGTTTGCCAGGCTGTTTCCAGGGAACGTGAGGTCAGCTTCACTACAGAGCAGGCTAAGCCGTGACAGCAAGATGTCATCTGTTGGCTTCCTCCTGGAGCGTGGAGGCTCCAGGCCTCGTGAGCTGCAGCTGCACTTTGTGCTGCTACTGTAAAAGCAGATTTTGGCAGCACAGCCAGCACCATGCCTTCCTTTGCCTTAAGCAAATCAGGGCAGAGAAAATGTTATCACCAGCATGTGGTAAAAGCATGGCATACTTCTGCTGGAACTGATTGCACTGCTGGACCTCTGTCTCTTGGCTTATACAGACATTACCCTTCAGACTCCTAATCCAGGAGGGCTACGATAGCTACAGTCCTCCAGTAGATGAGTCCTTCCATGCTTTATGCGAAGACCTGCCTTCAGGTGACATTAAATGTTAAATACCTGGGGGAAATGGTGCAAATGACAGCTCTGGAGACTGCATGCTGGTCTCAGCTCTGAGCCACATCTTGGGCTTTGGTGGTAAAAGCCTGGTTTCAGCATGCAGAATACAGAATTAACCAGGTCAGAAAAGACCTTTGAGATCATCAAGTCCAACCTATCATGCAACACCATCTAATCAACTAAACCATGGCACTAAGTGCCTCATCCAGTATCTTCTTAAACACTTCCAGTGGTGGTGACTCCACCACCTCCCTGGGCAATCCATTCCAATGACCAGTCACTCTGGGAAGGATTTCTTCCTAACATCCAGCCTAAACCTCCTCTGGCACAGCTTGAGACTGAGTCCTCTCCTTCTGTCACAGGTTGCCTTGGAGAGAGACCAATCCCCACCTGGCTACAACCACCCTTTAAGTAGTTGTAGACAGGAATAAGGTCTCCCCTGAGCCTCTTTTTCTCCAGGCTAAGATATATGACTCCCGCTCCCCCAGCCTCTCCCCACAGGGCTGTGCTCCAAGCCCCTCACCAACTTTGTTGCCCTTCTCTGGACATGTTCCAGTATCTCAATGTCTTTCTTGAATTGAGGGGCCCAGAACTGGACACGGTACTCAAGGTGTGGCCTAACCAGTGCTGAGCACAGGGAAAGAATGACCTCCCTGCTCCTGCTGGCCACATTATTCATGATCCAGGCCAGGATGCCACTGGCCTTCTTGGCCACCTGGGCACACTTCTGGCTCTTGTTCAGCCTACCATTGACCAGTACCCCCAAGTCCCTTCTACCTGGCCAATCTCCAGCCACTCTGACCCCAGCCTGTAGCACTGCATGGGGTTGTTGTGACATGGTTCAAACCTCCAGATTCAGCTTCACTTCTTGATGGGTTCCTTAATGAACCAAATCCCTGTAGCTCTTGGTCAGTCATTTCTGCTGTCCTAGAGAAAGGTTGAGTGCTTAAAACAACAGCTCTGAACTCCAGGGGTCCTTTTCCACTCCAGGGGTCAAGGAGGCCACTGAAATGGGACTCCAAACTGCTCTACTCCATATCATTCAGACAGGAGAAAGAACTGCACTGCATTTCCATGGAGCCCTTTATCTCTACCCTTCCAGTGCAACACATGCACAGAAAGGCTTCTTGTACTGAGGTACTTGTGCTTGAAATACATTGATAATGAGTACAAATTAAGTGCGTGCTCTTTGATTATCAGGTGATAAATTATCATGATTATCTTTGCTGCAGCTTCAGAATTGCTTCCTCTTCAGAGTTTAACTCCTGCTTGCTCTGAAGTTAGTCAGCACAGCTAGTAGCACACCTACTCTCATAGCAGCTCCCCCCCCAAACTGTCTTTCACTTGGTATTCCTGTGCAAGTCTTAGGAAGTTGAGGCATTCCTTTGTTTGGGGTCATTTCCAAATATTGCCCAAGAAATCAGGATCTTACTTTATTAATTGGGATGTTAGGCAAGAACCTGATCAGGAGCCTCTCACATTGGAGCTAGGATGCTGCCCTTTGTGTCTTATGGCCATGTGTATCCTGCACTCAGAGGCATGGATGCAGCACTTGCAGTCATCCCTGGGGAGCCCTCTGAACTAGCTCCCTGAGGTGCCAACCATAACAAGTGCTTGAGCATAGGATGCATCTTCAGCACAGCCTGTCTGACACCATGGTAGCTAGGTCATGCACGGGTACTATGCATGGGTACTGTGGGTCCTATGGCATCAGCAGATTCCTGGACAGCTGTGATACCAACTCATCTCTCACTGCAGCAGCTATGGCTGCCACTCTGTGACAGCCTCAGATCTCAGCAACACACACCTTCAGTTTCTCCACTCTAACTTCATACAGGTCTTGCTGGAGTCCTGTGCTTGAGGGAAATATCAGCTCTCCTGAACTGAGTGCACTGAAATCCCTTTCTGTTACTCTGTCTGGTATGAAAGGGGCCAGCTGAGATGCCTGCAACCACTCTGCTGTCCTTCCAGTCAGCTCCTTTCAGGCCACAGCTCATACAAGATATGTTCAGAAGCTCAGCTGACTTAGTAGTGTTTTCTGGCCATCCCTTTGATAGAATAGAATAGAATAGAATAGAATAGAATAGAATAGAATAGAATAGAATAGAATAGAATAGACCAGACCAGGTTGGAAGAGACCTTCAAGATCATTGTGTCCAACCTATCATCCAACCCAACTAATCAACTAAACCATGGCACCAAGCACCCTATCAAGTCTCCTCCTGAACACCTCCAGTGACGGTGACTCCACCACCTCCCCAGGCAGCCCATTCCAATAGGCAATCACTTTCTCTGTGTAGAACTTCCTCCTAACCTCCAGCCTAAACCTCCCCTGGTGCAGCCTGAGACTGTGTCCTCTTGTTCTGGTGCTGGCTGCCTGGGAGAAGAGACTTCCACCCGTCTACAACCTCCCTTCAGGTAGTTGTAGAGAGCAGTAAGGTCTCCCTGAGTCTCCTCTTCTCCAGGCTAAGCAACCCCAGCTCCCTCAGCCTCTCCTCATAGGGCTTGTGTTCCAAGCCCCTCCCCAGCTTTGTTGCCCTTCTTTGGACACGTTCCAGCAAGTCAACATCTTTCCTAAACTGAGGGGCCCAGAACTGGACACAGGACTCGAGGTGTGGCCTAACCAGTGCAGTGTACAGGGGGAGAATGACCTCCCTGCTCCTGCTGGCCACACTGTTCCTGATGCAAGCCAGGATGCCATTGGCCTTCTTGGCTGCCTGGGCACACTGCAGGCTCATGTTCAGCCTCCCATCAACCAGCACCCCCAAGTCCCTCTCTGCCTGGCCACTCTCCAGCCACTCTGACCCCAGCCTGTAGCACTGCCTGGGGTTGCTGTGGCCAATGTGCAGAACCCGGCACTTGGATGTGTTCAATCTCATGCCTTTGGACTCTGCCCATCTGTCCAGCCTGTCGAGGTCCCTCTGCAAAGCCTCTCTACCCTCCAGCAGATCAACTCCTGCTCCCAGCTTGGTGCTGTCCACAAATTTACTGATGGACTCAATCCCCTCATCCAGATCATCAGTAAAGATGTTAAAGAGCATGGGGCCCAGCACTGATCCCTGGGGCACACCACTAGTGACTGGCTGCCAGCTGGATGTGGCACCATTCACCATCACTCTCTGGGCTTGGCCCTCCAGCCAGTTCCTAACCCAGCACAGAGTGCTCCTGTCCAAGCCATGGGCTGACAGCTTGGCCAGGAGTTGCTGTGGGGGACAGTGTCAAAGGCCTTGTTGAAGCCCAGGTAGACTACATCCACAGGCCTCCCCACATCCACCAGGCAGGTCACCTGATCATAGAAGGAGATCAGGTTGGTCAGGCAGGACCTGCCCTTCCTGAGACCCACTGATGTGCCAGTGCAATGGGGGGAGGAATCACAGAATGGCAGGGGTTGGAAGAGACCTCTTAAGATCATCAAGTCCAACCTCTCTGTCAAAGCTAAAGCAGAGCACACAGGAACATATCCCAGTGGGCCTTGAAAGTCTCCAGAGACAGACTCCACCATCTCTCTGGGCAGCCTGTGCCAGTGCTTGGTCACCCTCGAAGTAAAGAAATCCCCTCTCCTGTTTAGATGGGACTTCCTATGCTCAACTCTATGTTCTTATCCTGTCACTGAGGACCCCCAGTATAAATGCACATTGGTTTCTGCTAGTCAGCTGAGAGCATCACTGCAGTAAAAGGCAGGGAGGTGGCAAACTGCAAAACAAAACAGCTGGATGTGGTGACAGAGAAGGGAGGAAATGCTTCAGCTGCAATTGTTGTAGAACATGTCATGTCACTGATGTCTTGCTTAGGTTAGTCTTGATGATGTCACCAAGAAAGGCTTGCTTCTGGCGCTGAAAAAATGATTGCAGTGTCAACAGAGGCAAGTAATTTACCTACACAAGAGGATCAAGCTTTGAATGGAAAGGAAACAAATGGATGAGATAATCCACAAGGTCTGTCTCATCCTGCTTTTCAAAGGTAAAGGTGCTGTGAGAGAGGCTGCACACCAAGAAATGGTAGGTAACTGATACTACCCCAGATTCACAATACTCGGTGAACGTACTGTGCTAAACACCTAGAGACCCTGCTACCAGTGGAGCTATCCTGGGCTGCCCTTCTCACCACTCCTCATTTCATAGACTCGTAGAATCACCCAGGTTGGAAGAGACCTCTAAAGGTCATCCAGTCCAACCCCTCTGCAGTCAGCATCCTCCACTAGATCAGGTTGTCCAGAACCCTGTTGAGTCTCACCTGGAATATCTCCAGGGATAGGGCCTCAACCACCTCTCTGGGCAGCCTGTTCCAGTGCTCAACCACCATCATTGGAAAGAACTTGCAGAAGAAATGAAAGGAGAACTGCTCTTTTCTCATTTCAAACCATTGCCCCTCGTCCTGTCACTGCAGGCCTTTGCAAACAGTCCCTCTGCACCCTTCCTCCAGCCTTCATGTACTGGAAGGTTGCTATTAGATCTCCCCAGAGCCTTCTCTTCCCCAGGCTGAACAACTCCAGCTCCTTCAGCCTGTCCTCATAGCAGTTGCTCCAGCCTCCTGATCATCTTCAGGGCCCTGCTCTGGACCCACTCCATCATGTCCATGTCCTTCCTGTGTTGAGAGCTCCAGAGCCAGACACAACACTGCAGGTGAGGTCTCACCAGAGCAAAGTAAAGTGGCAGAATCCCCTCTCTCCATCTGCTGGCCATGCTGCTTTTGATGCAGCCCAGGCTGTGACTGGCACAGGCAGGGTGGCCAGCCCTGTGCTTGCTATTGCCAACAAACTGCTGCAGATGTGCTGGAGGAAAAGGGGCCCCTGTCTCAAGAGGGGTGTTGTGTGCTGCAGCTGGGAGTACCACAGCTGAGGTGGGATCAGCGGGAGGGGTGAGAAAGTTACCCCTCTGAGACCCACAAACAGAGCCCTCTCTTTTGAAGGGGTGAGGGGCAGCAACCTTATTTTTCTCAAGTCTTGTGAAAGAAGCCAATGATAGCACGTCAGAAATATTTAGTAACATCTCACGGCTTATGTACATGGCTGAGAGTTGTGCCAGGGAGTGCAAAACACTGAGTAAGAAGGAGGCCCTGCCTGGAGGATATTGTAAACAGAAAGGAGAGGGAAGTGATTGAATGCACAAGCAAAGTGAATAGCTGGATGGTGTGCATACAATGCTGATCCCCCTGGGAGCCAATTGAAACTGCTGGAATCCCCAAACACTCTTTCCTAAGTGGATAGTGTGAAATGGAGTTGAAATAATTTTTCTTCAACTTGTCTGATTAACATTTTTCCTAGCAGTGCTCCCCCATATTTCAGCCAGCTCTGTGAAAGACACTTGTCAAATTACATCTTATCTGCTGCAGGAAGCCAGACTCATAGGTGGGTCTGTGCACACAATACTTCTGCTCATAAAAACTCAGCCAGTGACAACTACGCTGAAGTCAGGAAAGCCACAGGGGTGTCTAAATTAGTAACTTCTTTTCTGTTTGTCCAGTGCTTCAAGAGTTGCTTGGTTTACAAAGTCCAAAGCAGTTGAGCTTCCTGCTTTTGTATCATACCTTTCAAATCATCTCAAGTTTTTGCTCTCCCAGGAAGACCAATTCACAACCAACCTGCACAAGATGGAACATCTTTTTAAAGCCCTGCCATCTGGACCTACTGCTCATGGACCTGGACTTGTATCTTCTGTTCTAGTAAGACATGCTACCTAGATATCCCCTCTTTGGTTAAAGTGACTGTCCTGTCTCATCCTGTCGCTGGTTACTTGGGAGAAGAGACCAACACCAGCCTCACTCCACCCTTCTTTCAGGTAGCTGCCGAGAGCAATGAGGTCTCCCCTCAGCCTTTTCTTCTCCAGACTAAACAACCCCAGCTTGCTCAGCCTCTCCTCACAGGACACCCTCCAAACCTCTCCCCAGCCTCGCTGCTCTTCTCTGGACACCCTCCAGCCTCTCAGTGTCTTTCCTACCCTGTGGCACCCAGAACTGAACCCAGGGCTCAAGCTATGCAGGGCCAAGCACAGGGGCACCATCACTTCTGCTTTTGTCAACTCTACCAGCAACAGCAATTTTTGGAAATGCTGGTCAGTATTAAATCAGAGGAGGGGAATCTTGGTTGAGTACAAGAGTCAAGTCCAGATTGCAACAGGACTGCAGAGGCTCTCAGGCTGTACTTATGTTTGGGTGAGAGATGGCAGGGCAAGAAGACAAACTGGGGAAGTGAAAAGGCAGGAAGTGAGCGTGCACAGCAGGGCAGGACAGTGAGCTGTATTTTCAGGAAAGGCTTCCTTCTGACCTAACTCTTCCCTTCATGCCTGATGTCATAGCTCCTGCTGTACAGAAATCCCTGACCTAATCCAGGCCATCAGTGCAGAGCAAGCTGACGTTCCAGGCCTTGCTTTTCTTCTTAACAAGCTACAAGTGGAGAATCGCTTTTCTGAAATGCTTTGCTTCTGAACATGATTTTAATTTTTTCACATTACTGGGGTCAGCTGGCTTAGCACTGACAGCATGGTACAGAAATGCAGACATGGGCACGTTGTCAGTTTGAGGCGGGGGAGAAGTCTTCTTCAGCAATTTCACACCAAATGACATTAGGGAGCGCAAAGCGCCAAAAATTTTCCCATGAAGCCCTAAAAAACAATCTGCAGACTCTACATGTCTCACACCACTTTGGCAGATAATAAACATAAAGCATATGGACTCAGATTGTGTGTGCTCAGGAAATTAGAGTGTTTCTTTCTTACACCTTCCTCTGAAGCAGCTGGAATGGGCAACTGTTCGGTTACTCCTTTGAATGTTGTCTTTTCCCTGCTCTGACCAGATTTGTTAATCTAGGTCCTGAAACACTTGATGATTATTCTCAAAAGAAAACAGAATCACAGAATATATCTGGTGGGAAGAGACCTCGAAGATCAACCAGTCTGACCCTTAACCAAGCACCGAAGGGTGAACACTAAACCATGTCCCTAAGCACCAGGTCCACACGGTGCAGTGAACACCCCCAGGGATGGTGACTCCAGCACTGCCCTGGGCAGACCATTCCAATGTTTGAGAACCCTTCCAGTGAAGAAATATTTCCTAATACCCAGCCTGAAACTCCCCTGGTGCAGCTTGGAACCACTTCCTCCACTCCTGTTGCTTGTCATCAAGGAGAAGAGGCTTCCCTCTCCACATTCCAACCTCCTTTCAGGGAGTTGTGATGAGGTCTCCCCTCAAGCCTCTTGCTCTCCAGACTGAACAAGCCCATTGTAATTAATCCTGAACGAGATGCCTTGCTGATGTCTTGCTTTGATTTCTTTCTAGATTTCCTCTTCGCTCTACTACCCATGAGGTGTGTGAAGAGGAGATTCCTTTGTCAGTCCAGCCTCACCCCTTTTCATCCAGTGCTGCCACACTCTTGATTTTGCAAGTCTGCTGATGAAATCAGGTAGGAGGAGGAGGAGTGGGATGATTTGGCAGGAGAAGTATTTTGTTTGCATGTAAACACCTTGGTGTTACCAGAAAGAAAACAAGCAGTGAGCAGCATACATCCAACAAAAACAATCACAGCACTGCGACTTTGCTTTTCCTCTTCTCTCCCTGAACTCCGTTTAAAAGAAGGGCAGGCACAACAGACAGGGCTCACTTCACTGCCTCTCCTTCATCACTAAACAGCATCTGAACTGCTAGCCTGAAGAAATGCTCCTGTTCTGTGCAGCTGGGCACACTGCTTGCTTCAGTTTCATGTCCAAAGATACTCAGAGCACAGGCCAATGGCAGCCTGGGCTGCATTTAAAGCAGCATGGCCAGCAGATGGAGAGAGGGGATTCTGCCCTCTGGTGAGACCTCACCTGCAGTGCTGTGTCCAGCTCTGGAGTCTTCAGCGCAGGAAGGACCTAATGGAGCAGGTCCAGAGGAGGGCCACAAAGACGATCAGGGGGCTTGAGCAGCTCTGCTAAAAGGACAGGCTAAGGGAGCTGGGGTTGTTCAGCATGGAGAAAAGAAGGCTCCAGGCAGACCTAAGAGCAGCCTTCCAGTACGTGAAGGGGGCTCCAAGAAGGCTGCATGGGGACTGTTTGCAAAGGCCTGCAGGGACAGGATGAGGGGCAGTGCTTTGAAATGAGAGCAGAGCAGATTTAGATTGGATGTGAGGAACAAGTTCTTTAGCATGAGGGTGGAGGAACACTGCAATAGGTCGCCCAGGGAGGTAGTTGAGGCCCCAGCCCTGGAGATATTCAAGGCTTTGAGCAACCTGCTCTAGTGGAGGGTGTCCTTGCTGACTACAGAGGAGTTGGACTAGATGACCTTTGGAGGTCCCTTCCAACTCAAACCATGCTATGAGTCTATGATTTTCACAGCAGAGGGTAAATCAGCAGAGAATTCAAGGCCCAAGCTGTCCACTCAGTACCAGCATTTCTTGTGACAGTGACTTTCCTGCTGGTTTTGGTTTTGCCAAAGACACAGACGTGACCACAGCCCTCAGACCCTACCCTTCACAGGCAGAAGGAGAGTTGACCCCAACTGGGACAGAGGGAACAGAGCTCCTCTGCACCAAGCAGGTTCTCTTTCTAGTTCAGTTCACTGATTATTCTGAACACCCAAGTTGATTTTTTGGCACAGCCTGCACCTCCATGCAACAAGAAGCAGCTTTAAGGCTCAGAGCTTTTATTGGGCACTAAGGAATGCCTCTCTCTGCAGCATGCCACTGGGGTGGTTGATCCCACAGCCCTGCACCCTGGCAGCTCCAATGCACATGTTTCTGCCAGATCTATTATCCTCCACTAAACCTTGTTCTTCCACCCAGGACATTCTCTCTCTCACTACAGGAATAAGGAGAGAAGGACAAAATGTTTGGATTCTCATTTCTGCGTGGTGCTTTGCTTTACCATGCAGAGAGCTCACCCTGCTTTTTCAGTCTCTGCCCTCTTGCTTAAGCAGTGCTGCTCACACGGATTGCCTGAGAAGCAGCAACTCAAATGAAACAGCACTAACACACTTGATGCACTCCCGGGCATGCACTCAATCCAGAGCATCAGAGCAGCTGCCCCATTCATATGGCCATAACCTCTGCTTGTCCCTAGACAATTTGGGCACAGTCAAGCTCTAGCTATGGGAAATCCTCATGAGCATACAACACTGACCACGGACTGATTTCACTCAGCTGACAGTTAAACGAGTGACCAGTGTCCCTGCTGACTACAGGGGGATTGGACAAGATGACCTTTGAGGATCCCTTCCAACCCAGTGCAATCTGTGAATACCTGCTCAAGTTTTCAAAATGCTGCCTTTCAACCCTGAAAAGCTCCTGTAGAAATCTGAGGCAATCTTGGTAACTTATCTGCAGGGCTAAGAGTAGTAGTGGGTAAGGCACCAACAGGGAGAGAAACGTTTCTCAGAATATTAGCAGGTTCATGATACTAATTCTGAACACAGTGTCTTCCTTTTGTGTTAATGATCAAAACACTGCACAAATCTTGGCACACTTGGAAGAGGCAGCAGAAGAGGAGCTACTGCTTTCCTGTGCTTCCAGGCAGCTTGACCAACAGTGAGGGTGGATTGAATCCTAAGAGGTAAAAGGAAAAGAAAGCAGCACACCTGGACCAGGCAGGCAGAGCTGGGCTGAACAGCAACAAGCGTTTCCTCATCACTTCTCTCTCCAGAATAAGAGTCAGGATGGAGGGACACCAGTGCCTGGGACTATTGCTGTACCCCTGTTACAACCTAGTGGTTGCTTTGCTCTCTTGGGTCACTAGAACCCAGATGAAATTGCAGAAGCAGTACTGGGATACCGTTAAGGTGCCTGCCCTGTCCAGAATTCATTTTGTGTCTCTGCCAACCTCTTAAAAAGACACAAAAGTGGAGACAATTTTTAATCTCCTTTCACAGTGTAGTTGCCAACATCACAGGCTAAAGCTGCATCTCCTCGGGAAGATGGAGTTGAGTATGTACAGAACTGCTATTTCCTAATTAGCAGCCATGATGGAGAAGCCTTTTGCCTGCCCTGATAAGGTTATTTGCGTAAGTTTACCCTTTGCTTATATTTTTTTCCTCTTCTTTTTCTTTCTTTCTCCATCACTTATCAAGTAGTTCTCCATGTGTCAGAGAAGCCCTAGGAAAACCTCACCTAGGATACATCCTAGGAAAACTTTACCTAGGCTGTACCCCAGGCTGCATCCAGAGGAGTGTGGCTAGCAGGGCACAAGAGGGGATTCTGCCCCTTGATTCTGCTCTGCTCAGACCTCACCTCCAACATTGACTCCAGTTCGGACATCCCCAGCAGAAAAAGGACACGGAGCTGTTGGAGTGAGTCCAGAGGAGGCCACAAAGATGATCCAAGGGCTGGAACACCTCTGCTGTGAGGACAGGCTGAGGGAGCTAGGTTTGTTCAGCCTGGAGAAGAGAAGACTCTGGGGGTACCTTAGGGCTGCTCTCCAATCCCTGAATGGATCCTCCAGGAAGGCTACAGAGGGATTCTTCCTGAGGGTGTCTAGAGACAGGACAAAGGGGAATGGTCTGAAGCTGAGGGAGAGCGGAGTTAGGCTGGATCTTACAAAGAAGTTCTCCACAACAATCTTGGTAAGACTCTGGAATAGGCTGCCCAGGGAGGACCAACAGCTTCTTGATGGAGACACCAGAACTGGATGCAGTTACAGAATCTCAAAATCAACCAGGTTGGAGAAGACCTCAAGCTCATCAAGTCCGACCAATCACCCAACCCTAACTAATCAACTAGACCATGGCACTAAGGGCCTTATCCAGTCTCTTCCTAAACACCTCCAGGGACACTGACCCCACCACTTCCCTGGGCAGCCCATTCCAATGGCCAATCTCTGTGAAGAACTTCTTTCTAAGATCAAGCCTAAACATCCTCCTGCACAGCTAGAGACTGTGTCCTCTTGCTCTGCTGCTGGCTGCCTGGGAGAAGAGACCAACCTCCACCTGGCTACAACCTCCCTTCAGGTAGTTGTAGACAGCAATGAGGTCTTCCCTGAGCCTCCTCTTCTCCAGGCTAAACATCCCCAACTCCCTCAGCCTCTCCTCATAGGGCTTGTGCTCCAGACCCCTCACCAGCCTTGTTACCCTTCTCTGGACATGTTCCAGCATCTCAACTACTTTCCTAAACTGAGGGGCCCATAACTGGACACAGTACTCAAGGTGTGGCCTAACCAGTGCTGAGTACAGGGGCAGAATGACCTCCCTGCTCCTGCTGGCCACACTATTCCTGATCCAGGCCAGGATGCCACTGGCCTTCTTGGCCACCTGGGCACACTGCTGGCTCATGTCCAGCTACTGTCAAGCAGTAACCCCAGGTCCCTCTCTGCCTGGCCACTCTCCAGCACTCTGTCCCCAGCCTGTAGCACTGCATGGGGTTGTTGTGGCCAATGTGTAGAACCCAGCACTTAGATGTGTTAAATTAAAGTTGTTTTGGTGTGGTGGGGTTTTTTTTTGTGTTTGTTTGGTTTTGTTTTAATACATATTATTGTTTTGGGGGAGGGAAAATGTCTCTTTAATTCCACGTTTTTTCTGCTGGAAAGGATTATGCTGAAATTTCTAAACATTCTAAAGATCTCACTAACAACACAAACTCTGGCCTTGTTTGTCATTGTAGTTTAAAACTGTCTAGTATCTCTAAGTCTGTGGCCCTGATGCCTTTTTTGTACATCCAGACAGAAGACAATTACTACACCAAGTGCAGCAGATCACACAGTGAGGCCCTGGTCCATGTGAAGGGCCAGGAGGTGATGTTCTAATTGAAATCAAATGATCTTCATCATCTAATTCAATAGGCCTGCACTATTATTCTGCATAATTGTAGTGTCTCAGCTGCAATCATAAAGCAGGACCCCAGTGTGCTTGGTAATGTAGACAAACAGGAGAGCAATGATATTTTTGTCCTTAGACTGCAATCTCTGTGCAGAGCTATTAAGAGGATGGAGTTTATTGGCATTTTCCCCAAACCTCCCGTTCATGGAAGCTAAATAGAACAGCTATGATGGGTGAACATCACACAGCTTGCTATAGGAGCCAGCACCTTGGTATCCATGGGTGTAAAGAGGAAAAACGAGGAGTTGATGGGGTAGTCAGGAGACTGGTGAGCTAACAAATGTTGGAGTGTACAAAATAAGATCCACTGAATAAAATACAAAGGCAAAAAAGGGTGACATTTCTAGGGTGACATTAGTCCACTGCATTCAAGAGGCAACCACGTTTTCGTGCTTTGCTTTCCTAACTGTGAGGTCTGCTTTGAATTTAGGGGTAAGCCAGGTGTTGGGGTAAGCAAAGTTTTCCACACTGTTAGGAAAACTGGTTTGAGAATCATTGCTAAAAGCACTTCTATTATCCTTCCCCCAGCTATGCATGTTTTGGAATAGAAGTAAAAATGTTGTAGTGTGACCTCTTCTAAGAATTTTGTTTCAAAGACAGCTAGTTTACTGACAGATGAGCTCTATGAATGACTTCACTTCTGAACCTCACCGGTTGTATTTACAAATACCAACACTGCAAATTCTCAGTTCACTAATATGCCAGTTGGGATCATTTCTTGCAGCCTTGAGCTGAAAACATTTAATAGCCAATCTTTAGCAAACTCTAATTTTCCTAATACTTTATTCTGTTTACACAACACATCAGGAAGATTTCCTAGTCTATTATTAAGCATTAGAAATGATTGAAACCACATTACTCCTTTGGAATGAACAATGCAGTGCTTTGTCCTGCACTCTCCACAGCACACTGACTCAGTCTGTCCAAGTTCATGGTGGTGAGGTTTATGCATCACCTCTCCAGCACCACAAACACACTTGACAAACACCATACTAGGAAGATCTCTGAACCAAACATCTTAGGGCATAACAAGGTTTAAGCCAAACCCTAATACAGTCAAAGGAAGAGCTCACTCTTGATATGAGTGGTTTTCTCTCATGAGTGCATGTCCAGTTTGACAGCAAGCACATCTGTGCAGCAAGCTTTGCACTGTTTCACTTAGGTTTTCTCTTACCAACCCTCCAGCTCCAGGCTGCAAAGCACATGGTGGTGGTCTGCAGAAAGCTGGTTTTCTCCTCCTCATTGTTTCCTTCTGCTCAATTATATTAGACTGCTAAAAACATAGTCAATACTTTTCCTACTATTACAGTCCCATGCAAATGGCTGAGTTATTTGCCACAGGGATATGGAATATGAATGGAAGAGAAGGTAGGTCTGGCCACTGTTGGAAAAGGAAGAATCTTATAGCAAGGAAGATATTGGTCAAGAGACCAGGAAAAGCAAAGTTCAACTCCAGGAAGACCTTGGAGCAGCTTTCCTATACCTGAAGGGGGCTAGAGGAGGGACTTTTTATAAGGGCTTGTAGTGTTAGGACCAGGTGCAAAGGCTTTGAGCTGAATAAGTGGAGATGTAGACTAGAGATGAGGAAGAAATTCTTTCCAGTGAGGGTAGTGAGACACTGGACCAGGTTGCCCAGGGAGATCGTGGATGCCCCCTCCCTGGAGGTGTTCAAGGCCAGGCTGGATGAGGCCTTGGGCAACCTGGGCTAGTGGGATGTGGCTCTATCCATGGCAGGAGGTTGGAACTGGATGATCTCTAAGGTCCCTTCCAACCCAAACCATTCCATAAAGCTATGAATGTATGAACTCCAGGCTTCCTAGGTGACTTGGTACAAACCACTTCTGACCTAGCAAAGCCACACATGCTGAATGCAGCCAGGAAGAAACTCTCACACTCTCCAAGACAACCATTCCAGCTCAGCGGTAGTAATCAAAGCTGATGTGGTTATGGACAACCTGTGAGCTGTAAAAAACACTTTGTGCTGAGATAGCAGTGAGCAGACCAGGAGTCCCTGCAGACTTAGTAGCTTCCTCCTACAATTATCCTCTCTACGGACTATAGGTTTATCCCCTTTCCTCTTGTATCAGTATTTAGTGGAGTTACACAGCCTTTGGAGCCCTCACTTTGCTAACCTCTGCCTGTGCTGATGCATAAGCAAAGCCCAAGTGATTGAGGGATCAATGGACACCCAGGCAGCATTAATTCTGACATTTCCTCACCTTCACAACCTGAGCAGCTGTAATGCAGAATACATGCATCAAGAGTAATTTTTTCCTTTGTTATTTAAGTATCAGAAATGATACTTAAATCAGAGTAAAAACCTACCCCTCAGAAATTCCACCATGGCATCATACTGAAACCTGCATGGGTCATTAACAGGGCCAGCACTTTCAGATCTAACCTACAGACCTTCTTGCTGAAGTGGCAACTGCTAGCAGCAGGAACATATTGTCACCTGTTACAGAGACCAGCACTACCAGGAGGGCAGGAGATATCCTGACCCATTTTGCCAACAGGTTGTGCAGCAGATACATGTGACAGCAGAGGAAGGACAAGATTAAGAAATGCATCCTCCCAGCTTGACTACAAGCTCTTCTCTTTCCACTTCTGACTGGGCCCACCCACAAAGCCAAGTCTCCTTGACCAGCCTCCTCCCTTTGCTCCCTGAATTTGAGCTCTTTTTTGCCTTTGTAGGCTCCTCTCTCACCTCCCAGCAGAGGTACCCAGAGCACAGCAAAGACTGTTTCTCTTCCTTCAAGTCTTAGGGTGCCAGACATGTTGAGAGTTCAGCACCAATGTACTGCTCTCTGTCCTGGCAAAGAAATTCTCAGCCATAGCAGTTAAAAAAGTGAGAAAGTTCTACAACTACCCAGACCACCTTCTTAACCATGGGAAGTGTCTAGAAATCTGAAAAACAAGCAATGCAGTCATTCACCCCACAAAAAGAGCTTGACATTTTCCCTGGATGCCTTCAATCCATGGAAGGTGACACCACACTGGGACTGATGGCTACACATAACCTCAAAACCATTTCTTTGCCCTACCAGGAGACCAGCTGCAGTGCCTCATTCCTGCCTGCCCCATAGCTGAGAAGCAGCATATGCAATATGGGGCCCTACATCAGTGAAGAAACAACAGGCAGCTGGCCAGTCTCACCACCCCAGTAAGTGAGTGGCTGGGCCAGTTGGGCAGCCTCCACACACTTCTGAGTCAAGCCCAGGGCTCACACTGCAGCAGTTACTGCTGGCTGAATGAAAACTGCACTGCAATTATGCCACATTGAAAACTATAAATTTGGAACACCTGCCTTCCCTAGCCCAGAGGGAGCAGCCCTAAAGAAGTCCCTAAAGGACATCATAGTTCAATTTAATGTGACCTGAACTTCAATTTCTAACTTTCCTCACCATATTCAAGAGGCTGAGCTCTGAAGAAAAGCAGGAACATTAAAGGCAAAAGATTCTTCTCTTTTGCATCTTTTGGTAAGAATTCCCACAGGTTCCTGGTATAAATCAACATACAGAAGGGTTGTGTGCAAACAACAAACTCCATTGTGGAACACCTGCCTGCTGAGGACAGGCTGAGGGAGCTGGGGCTCTTTAGCCTGGAGCAGAGGAGCCTGAGAGGTGCCCTCATTCCTCTTGATAAAGATGTGCAGGGTAGCTCTGCTCAGGAATGTCCAAGGACAGGACAAGGGGCAATGGGACAAGCTGGAGCAGAGAAGGCTTCATATGTGAACTCAGAGTGACAAAACACTGTAATGGGCTGCCCAGAGAGGTTGTGGAGTCTCCTTCTCTGGAGACATTCAAAACCCACCTGGATGTGTTCCTGTGTGACCTGCCCTGGGTGCTGCTGCTCTGGCAGGGGGTTGGACTGTATGATTTTCCTAATGTTCTGTGATTCTGTGTGGTTGTGTATAAGCAATATTTAGGCAAGTGATCCTGAAGATCTCTTCATGAGAGTACTCCCAAAGAGGAGGTTTGAGGAATGTTAGCATTACCCAGTAACTTTGTGGGGGGTAATGCAAAATTCACTGTATGGTAAAGATGGATACAGCAGACAATGGAAGGCAGAGGAAACGTTCTGAAGAGCTGAAAGAGTTGAAACTGTGGAGGCTGAGGGTGGTTTGGTGAGAGTGAAGCTCAAAGCATTGTTGATGGGGCAGGCATAGCTCTGTGCTTACAGATGGACAGCTCTGAAGTTCTACCTCTGCATCCAGTCACTGACCTGTACAGAGGAGATGTCAGTGGGGGCAGAAAGAAGCACTGTCATCATGGTATTGTGTATGAGGAACCTGAGGCACAGCAAGGCTAAATGGCAAGAGCTGTGTAAGGCTGTAGGTTGTTTGCAAGTACCGGATTGTCCTCAGAGCTCCCCAAGGTACCACCTAGCCACATGGGCAATGTGATGACCACAGAATTGTGTGCCTTAGCCTGAAGAGCTCTCTTGCATCAGGGTGGCCTCCCCAAGCAGGGTTTGTGCTGTCAGCCTTGGACTGACTGAATCACTGTTGCACATTTGCAGGCCACTGTTCCTAGGAAGTCACCAAGATCCAATTTTGCCAAGCCATAACCCCCACCCAAATGACAAGAGAACGCTGCTGGAGCCTGGGGTGTCAGTAGCAGCAACAGCTACTTACCAGCCAGATCACTCTTTCTGTACCAGTGCAAGAACAAGTCCCAGTAAGGGATATAAAGGGGTTATGCATGGGCTGCCAAGTACAGCCATTGACTCAAAAATAATATGACTGCAGGACCCTCCCTCTTCATGAAAGCAAGTGGTAGGAAATAGGCAACATTATCAAAAGGTGGGGGTCCTCCTTAAGGCAACAGCTTTTTCCTCTGCAGAGCCACCCAGCTCACAATTGGACAGGCCTTCTCCAGAGCCTGAGAACTGCTGAGCTAGCTGTCCTATCAAGAATTAATGCATAGCTTCTGAGAATTTGGGAGCAACCAGCTCCAGTGTTGTCCAGCCTCAGCAAAGCCTTCATCAGCCAACAGCAGCTGTGGGTTTTCCCTGTCCCATCACCCCACACCACTTAAGAAAGCAGCTGACTCTTCCTGTTAGGCAGCCTCCCTCAGCAGAAAGCAGCAGGTGACGATGCCTCCTCAGCTGCTGTGGTTTGTGGGCTTCACAGTCTCCGTTATCTGCCCCCTGCAGCACCTCTGCTGACAGGAAGCTTCCCAGAGTTTTCCATCACAGGAAATTTCCTGTGGGGAAGCACTCAGTGAGCAAACAAAGAGAAGTGCACACAGACAGCTGGAAGAAAACCACCAACTGCTGAAGCAGCATGGGTAAGGGGCTAGGTCACAGGACCCATGTTTGTGAGGAAAGTCATGCTACCTGAGAAGCTGGCCCTTAGAATCACCATATGACACCATTATGCTTAAGCTATCTTCAAGGTCTCTTCCAGCCAAAAGATTCTATGATTCTCTACAGTGCCTCACAAGGCTGAAGTTCAAATGTTATAGTCAGCTGCTGTCTGACCTCTGAAGAGACTCAACAGCCGTAATACCACCTTTCACATAGGGCTGCAGAGAGCACAGACCACAAGCTCAAGCACTACTTCTTCAGTGGCCTCTTGTATGGCACCTTCTCTGGAGACTTTCAAAACCCACTTGGACGTGTTCCTGTGTGACCTGCCCTAGGTGACCCTGCTCTAGCAGGGGTTGGACTGGATGATCTCTGGAGCTGCCTTCCAACCCCTAACACTGTGTTTCTGTCATGCTCCAGTGAGGCCAAGGACAGGATACAGGCGTAGGACTATGACCGTGTTCACAGATGAAGCTGGGACTGCAGTCTAGGATGTATCACCAAGTCTCCATACTGAGCTCACTTTACTATCACCTAATGGGTTTGACACACAAATTCCCCCTTGTGTAAGATCTGATCATGTTCTCAACATACTGTTAGAAGAAATGTGTTTGTCTCCAGCTGACCATCCAGTTTCTCTTCCTACAAAATCTGTGCTTCTGGTGGCTCTTTCCTTCTCCTCCCTTCTCTTTCTGCCCTGTGAACTAAACTCATTTTCTCCTATTACCCAGTTGTTTCTCCCCTCCTTTTTTTTAATACACCAGTCTATATCAGCATGCTATACCCCTCCTTGTTTTTGTCTCCTCAACTCCTCTCTCCACAGCAGTTCCCCTGCCCCCTGCAAGTTTCATCTTAGAAGAGGAAAGAGATGCACATCTGCTAAAAGGAAAAATGAAGATGATCTAAAAATAAGGGTCTTCCATGCTGAACACCTGGCAGTGAACTCAAGCTTCTGCCAGCAGGCAGATTTAATGCAGCACATGGGATATGGCTCACCTGCAGATTTGAACTTGCCTGGGAAGAATCACACAGCCTGTTCCAGAGTCCCCCCACACCCATACTGAAGAATGTCTTTCTAAGATCCAGTCTAACCCTGCTCTCCCTCAGCTTCAAACCATTCTCCCTTGTCCTGTCTCTAAGCACCCTCATGGAGAGTTCTTCTGCAGCCTTCCTGCAGGATCCCTTCAGGCAGCTCTAAGGTTCCTCCAGAGTCTTCTCTTCTCCAGGCTGTCTTCATAGCAGAGGTGCTCCAGCCCTTGGATCATCTTTGTGACCTCCTCTGGACTCACTCCAACAGTTCTGTGCCCTTCTTATGCTGGGGACACCAGAACTGGAGGCAGTATTCAAGATGAGGTCTAGTTCTGGTGTCCCCATTGTAAGAGGGACTCGGGGGACCCCTCATGGAAGATGCAGGGACAGTATTGACAGGAAAATCCTGCTGGAAGGCACAGGCTGACTAGAAATGTCTCCTAAGTACTGCAAGGTACCAGGCCACAGTGGTGCACAAAATGCAGGGTCCAAGGACATGTTTCATTCTCAGCTATGTGGGAGCAAGCTTGCTGAAATCTCTTAGCAGCCTCAGTCCCTGGGATACCCTCATGTGCTTCGAGTTTGTAAGTGGGAATGAAGTATGGGAGCATGAGCAGAGGTGACCTGGAATTCTGCACCATTCTCATTTGCTTGGTTGTTTGGTCATGTGAGCGATCACCTGCACAGCCCCAGCTCTGATTTATTGGTTGCTCATGCAGTACCTGTTTTAAGTATCAAGTTCAGGCTCCTCTCTTGAACTCTATGACAGCAGAAGGCAGCACTGACTGTTTTCCACCCTATTCTACTTAACTGCAGATGTGGTCAAGGGCCTTCTGCCAACACACCCACAATACCCCGCTCCACAGGAAGTTCCCAAGATCTCTTCCTGCACAGGAAATTTCCTGTGGTCCAACAGACATTCCTCTTAGCTTTTATCACTCCCATCCATTTGTTTTGGCAAATATCTCTTCTTAAGAACAACAAGAAACGGACAGAGCAAAAGCAAACACTGCCACAAAAAACCCCAACACAGTTGTAGTGAGGGTAACAAGCAGGACCAAGTTAATATCTGGAACACATCAAAATATAGAAAATATGCTACTGTAGCTGACTTGTGAGGTTTTCTGCCTTCAACATTGTGCAGAAGTAAAGCCTGTTTGATGCACACAGGCACAATATATTTAAGATTCCTCACACAACTTTTTCTTTGCCTTTTAAAAACATTTTACTGATGCCATTTCCTAGGAATGCTAAGTAATCTGCAGGGAATTCTGAATCTTTCCTCTCTTTGCAAACTTCATGTAATCCTAGAATGGCTCAGGTTGGAAGGGACCTCAGAGCTCATCTATTCCAACCTTTCCACCATGGGCAGGGACACCTCTCAACCACACTCAGCTGATCAAGGCTTCATCCATCCTGGCCTTCAGCACCTCCAAGCAAGAGACAGCCACAACCTCCTTGGGCAGCCTGTTCCAGAGTCTCACCACCCTCACACTGCAGAACTTCTCCTAAGATCCAGTCTAACCCTGCTCTCCCTCAGCTTCAAACCATTCCCTCTTGTCCTGTCTCTAGACACCCTCAGGAAAAGTCCCTCTGCAGCCTTCCTGGAGGATCCCTTCAGGTATTGGAAGGCAGCTCTCATGTCCCCCTGGATTCTTTCTTCTCCAGGCTCAGCAACCCCAGATCCCTCAGCCTGTCCTCATAGCAGCCCTTAATCATGGCCCTAGTTGTCATCTTACCTCATCATTACTACCCTCAGCAAAGTTAAGAGAAGAAATGCATCAAAAATATATAAATAAATGCTCCAATTACATTTCACCAGACACACCCTGCTGTAATCAAACTTCTCCAAATCTTAAGTCACAGAATCACAGAATATTAGGGGTTGGAAAGAGCCTCCAGAGATCATCCAGTCCTACCCCCTTGCAGAGCATCATCACCCAGGGGAGGTCACACAGGAAAGTATCCAGGCAGGTTTGGAATATCTCCAAAGAAGTACTTTCTTATAAACAAAAGAAAGTTAACAAAGTTCCAGCTTGGAAATTCTTAAAAGTCATGAAAGCCAGGAGACACTGGGTAAGATTTTTCAGATGCACTTTCATGTTTTCAAATAAAGAAAAGGCCTAGGGAGTGCTTCCAGAAGTACCTGAGAGTGTAAGAGATCATGATTGCTTAAACTCCTCTGAAAACCCTCTAAGGCTACCTCGTTGCCTTCATTCACACAAACACACACACAAAAGTTTAAGAGCAAAAGATTCTGATTGGAAAACCTATTTCACAATGAGGACACTTGCACTGAGGCAGGTTTGCCCACAGACATTGTGCAATCTCCATCCTTGGAGATTTAAAAGGCCCAACTTGATGAAACACTGAGGGGCACCACCTGACCTTGTAGGTGACCCTCCTTCTATCAAGAGGTTGGAGTAGAGATCTGAGGTCCCTTCTCACCTGAATTCTGTGAGGTCTGTAAATGTGTCTCTCCTTGTAAGTTCCAATTTGACACCACTTCAGCCTATAATCTGTCTTAAGTGGCAAGAAGGGAGAGCTGAGCTTCCTAACCCACCTAAAAGACAGAACTTTTGAATGAGCTGCAGCCAACTAGAAAAACGAAGGGAACAGATGGCATCCTGTAATGTACATTTCCAAATAATTGAGTGAATGCTTGTATTCTGAAACTCAGCTAGAACTGCAGACCCATTCAGTTCTCTTCTCCCCAGTCCATCAAATCCTTTTGCCTGGCTTATTTTAGCCTCCCAGCAGACTAAGAGTAACAGCAGTAGCATGAGGTTCCTTACTATAAGCTTTACCCAGAGTTCCTCAGCCTGCACAGAATCACAGAATAGCTGAGGTTGGAAGTTGCCTTCAAGTATCTCCTCTGAGTCCAACCCCTGATAAAACAGACCTGGCCAGAACTGAATATTTTGTGTTTCAGTTTGTGCCTACTGTCACTGCACACCACAGAGAAGAGTTGACTCTGTCTTTACTCTTTTCCATCAAATATTTGTGCACACTGATGAGATACCTCCCAGCCTTCTTTTCTTGTGGATAAGTAGCTGGAGCTCTCTCAGCCTCTCCTCACATGTTAGATGCTCCCATCCCTCAATCAAACTCACGGCCCTATACTATACTTCCTCCAGTATGTCAGTGCAGACTGTCTGATAGTGGGGAGGCCCAGGAGTGGACACAGTGCTCCAGATATGATCTAACCAGGGATGTGCAGAGGGGAAGGACCCCCTCATTCAACCTGCTTACAAGGTCCTGCCTAATGCAGTCCAGGAGATGCTGGCATGCCTGGGAGACTGAGACAGCACAAGTGATATGTCCCTATGCCAGCAACAGAAATGTTATGTTCTGTTATCAAACATTAGATCATGTCAGTCAAGATCACCAGAGTTGAAATGCACAGGTTCAGGGACAAAGCTTTTTCCTTAAGCTCTCAGGAAAACAGATCACTGAAAATAAAGAACAAGTAATTTTATTTTTCAGAGGTGATTTGCTTTGGAGAAGGTATTTGCAGAAAGCAAAAAGGAATCCCCAAGGCAATGAGGAGACTTCAGAGTAAACCTTGCTGCAAGACAAAGTATTCTGGGAGAGTCACCAAGCCAGCCCTGATGGACTACATGGGTGCTAGCACAGCACACAGATTTTAGCTACTCTCCCACATCAGAGTGGTGGCTGTAGTTCACTCAGCAAACACTCAGCCACTGCTGGCAGTAAGCAGAAGTGGCAGCCAATTGAACTGGCAGCTCCTACAAAAGCTGTTCGCTATTTATGAGGGAGGCAGTGTGACAAAAGACACTGCCAGGCACTACTGCTCTACCTGTGTGATAGATTCAGCCCATGGCACCCACAGCTGCCAGCTGGACACCAACTTTAGTGAGTTCAGTGCTTGCTTACTGTTCTGAACATCTACTAATGCCCTGAAAGCTTCAGCAATCTCTTTATTGTACTCTAGCTACACAAACACACCGTTTACTGGAATATTTTGCTCTCTGGACCAGAGAGTTTGTTATGTTGGAGGTGCCAGTGTTACACCCCACCCAGAAAAAGTCATTGATCTTACTTCTTGTAAAAAAATCTGCTGCGGACACTGCACTAATGGTAGGGGACTTGAAACTTGATACTGGAATCATTTGTACGTATGGAAGTACCTGGGGTTAGTTTCCACTCAAGGTTCCAAGACTGTCAGGGCCATTTAGATTTGCAATAGGATTTTGTTTTCCCCATCACATCTCTCTAAAAATGTGCCTGGCTTCTCACTATTTCCATTCTTCAAGCTTTCAGACACTGTTTCCTCATTGGCAGCAACCTGTCTTCCTCTCCCATTCTCAGACAGTGAAACATAAAGACACTGAATTTTAAATATATCCTTAAACACACCCAGCTGCAAATAAATACAGGGGAAACAGAGTGCAAAGCTGCACAAGGTTGACTGCAGCTTCTCATATAGGTGGAGTTCATAGCACGGATGAAATGCATCATACCAGGACCATCACTGTCTGCTTGCTCAAGATCCATCTTTGAAAATCCACAGTGGAAAGTAACACATTTCTGCAAATCATCAACAGTTTGTGAAGCAGATGACCTGAAGAACTCAATCACTACACCCAGCTATAAAGCAAGAACATGGACTTACTAGATGCATACACAGCTAACCCCTTCATTTATTCCTACTAGACAAGACCTAAGACCTGCTGTGACCTACAGCACAACAAAATCCTTCTCACTTATTTATCAGCTGCTGATAAATGCACATCCCAGACAATCAATAAGCCAGAAGAATTGTTGGCAGGGTGACCTCATTCAGCACCTCATTCTTGTTTCAGAAAAACAAACCTCCTGGTGAAATCCTAACGGTCAAAGCTTACTATTAATAATCAGAAGCATTTCTAAGAGCATTTCCCTGAACTGAAAGACCAAACAAAAGCTGAAACGTAATGAAATGTGTTTAGAGATGTGAGCAGGGACTGTGTTGCAGGAACCACTCTCAGACTGGAGCACAGCAATCTGGGAGGTTACAGCCTGTGACCACTGAAATGTACCCTTCTAAGGAAACCACCAGGAAACAGGCCCAGGAGGAAGAAAATACCAAAGCTTTCTCTTCTCTGTTTCCAAAAACATTTTGCCAAGGACTTGGATGTGGTTTAGAGCAAAGTAACAGGAAAAGATAGACAGGTGAGACAAGACAGCTTCTGACCTGTCCTCCAGTGACAAACATGAGCCTTGGCTTGCCATGAACTCCAGACTGATAGCAGGTGGCTGCCAGAGCTCTTCGCCCTATTCTTTATTCCCTGACACCATCCCACCCACAGCAATAGCTGAGCTCAGTACAGTGCTCTTCCAACAGTCCTAGGTAGGCTTAGGAGAAATACCCACAACCTCCAGCTTCTCCCAGTGGGTGACCTTACATGGAAGGTTGGCATGTAGAAAAATCATCATGGCTATTACCTTGAAGTCATAACCTTGTCTCTCTTTTCTTTGCTTCCTAAAAGCTGTTGTTGTTATATAACCCCCAAAGTGGCCAAAGACCACTCTAGCAGAGCAGGTGTGCAGCCCCCCTCCTCAGAGGGGGCTTCTGGTAAAAGCCAGAAACTAGCATCCAAACCCAGGGGTCTGTTCAAAATCACAATGCCCCTCACAGATTTGGGTAATGTTGAGTGTAAAGCAATGACCAGCACCAGGGATATGAACTCCTGAATTCTGGATGAGCTTCCTTGGACAAGCTGCAGAGGACGTCTCCTGTGCTGGCTAGGTGTATGGATTCTGCTTCTGCATTCAGCTCAGAGGGATGTGACACTATCTGCTTAGTATCATCAGTGGAAGTCAGAACATAAAGACCTCAGGTTCAAGGTTAGGTATGTCCATGCACACCCCCTACACAGACCATTCTGGCATGGCTTCAGGTGAACCTGCTGCTGCTGAACACCATGCCATCTTCAACAGGAATGTGCTGGCTGGAGCAAAGTATTATGGGGCTTAGTATTATGGGGCTTGAAGTTCAGATTGTAACATGAGAGGCTTTCAGTTTCAGCTTTTAGGGTGCTACGCTTCTCTGCTGGGTTGGCTGCAGGTCAAGGGGAACCATTTTATTGCCAGATTCTGCTGCTGCTTCTACATTTTGCTGCCTTTTCTGCAAACAGGCTGAGGTTATTGTGCACTTAGCATCTCATTAAACTTTCTTTATCTGAAGCCAGAGGGGGTTTGTGTGTTACTTCCTCTCCAGTCTGTGTGTGGGGAGAGGGGCAGGCGAGAGTGGGCTGTGTTAACCCAGGACACATTCAGACATGTACCAACTGCTACCTTTATTCTGCAGTGGGTGAGGACCTTGCCTTGATCAAGCAGCCGAGCAGGATTTTTCCTGCGGTACACTTAAACCCAAACAACAGATCTTGGGCAGATACAAAGTAAAGCAAATCATTGACACAGCTTACTGCCACTTGACTTCTTTTGATTCCCCATCATGCCTCTTAAGAAAAAGTTGTCTTCTTGTCCTGAGCTGTACTTTATTGGTACCTGTTCAGCTGCAGAGAGCAGGCAGAAAGCTTTCACACAGCAGCAGCAGATTGAAACCAAGTCCCAAGGGGCCTTTTTCCCAGTCATGTTTATTCTAACTTTTCTTGGGATGATTTCAGCTTCCATCATTTTTAGGTTAAAAGTCTTTCATAAAGCAGGGGAGGAAATAATGGAGACTCAGGGTTGGGTGGTGGTTTGGTTGTTTGGTGGTTTTTTTTTACATGACCTGACACAGCCTCACTTCTTTTTCTCTTCCTCTTCATGTGTGTATATGGAATTCACAATTTACTAAGAAGTCCCTCTGAGAGGACAATGAACCACAGTCAACGTGCAAAAGTAAAAGCTCAGGGAGCTCTGGCAAATGTGAACATGTTTACAGGACTTCTCTCTGCCTCACACATCCTTCTGAAGCTGAAAACTGTGCCTTGCCAGGAAATAACCTTCGGGAAAAACTGCTTCTCTGCCCCTTTTTTCCCTGTGTGCTTTTCCTTTTGAGGAGCAGAGGCTTCAGGCTGCTAAATCATCTGTTTTTAAAAGAGAAGAACATCCTAAGAGATGAAGTACTGCTATCAGGCTGTGGGCAGTATGCTTGTCACTGCTTTGGAGAACACAGATGAGGATTATTGGATTCTCTGTCTCACACTGTTGACAACATCTCTGCTCTGCACTTACTGTTTCAGCGGCAGCCAGTGTGAGCTACTCAGACTGGCTACAACTTAGATGCAGCAGCAGACGACTCAGTTTCACTGGGACTCTGTGTATGTTCTCATTAGACTAAAGCTGATGGGGGGCAGCCCACAAGAGTGGTGTGAGCAAGCCCTTAAACACGCTATTAAACTTTACCTAGAGCCACAGCTTTATGGGCATTTCAGGCTGGTTTAAAGTGGCACTGCCACAGTAAATCAGTCCCATCTCATATTCCACTTATCACACGGCTCCCTTGAAACCTCCTTAAGTGTTCAAGTTGCTGTACAAAGAGTCTGATCAAGAAAAGAACCCAGGTAAAATTAAATAAAAGAGAAAAACAAACCAAAACCCACTATGCTGGAATGTGTCCAGACAAGGGCCATGAGGATGATCAGAAGGCTGGAGTTCCTCTCCAATAAGGACAGGCTGAGAGAGTTGGGGTTCTTCAGTCTGTAGAAGAGAAGGCTCTGAGGAGACCTTATTGTGGCCTTCCACTATCTGAAGGGGGCTACAAGAAAGCTGGGGAGGGATGTTTTAGGGTGTCAGGTAGAGATAGGACTAGAGGCAATGGATCCAAGCTAGAAGAGGGGAGATTTAGATTAGACCTTAGAAAGAAGCTCTTCACCATAATGGTGGTGAAACACTGGAACAGGTTGCCCAGGGAGGTGGTGGAAGATTCATTCCTGGAAGTTTTTAAGGCCAGGCCGGATGCAGCTCTGGGCAACCTGATCTAAGGGAAAGTGTCCCTACCCATGGCAGGGGGTTGGAAGTAGATGATCCTCAAGATCCCTTCCAACCCTGACAACTCTGTGATTGTCTCCAAAACTTAGTTTTAACCCAAAGTAATTTCTCAGCCTGTGTATTTGCACAGTGGAAAAAAAAATTCTGCCAACAGTCAGTGTGCTGATGGGAAGAACAGGTATGGATTTTGGAAGATCCTCAGAAAAAATGGCATTTGGGAATCTAGGGATGAAATGCATCCTCATGATACACACTCACTTGCTTTCATTAGCAGCCAAACCAAGGACTACATTAACAAGTTATCTTCTGTGAATGCTACTTTTGTCAACAGCATGGAGTTTTAGCAAGGCTTTAATACCACCTCTCTGTCAGGTACAATTAGCATGTTGTCAAGGTCTTCAACTCCTTAATCCTGCAAAAATAATGTCAAACAAATTGCCTTCAGCATACCAAACAATTTGTTCAAAAAAGAGGCTTAATCTCTTAATGGTTAGTTGTTGAAGAGCATCTTATTGTGCTGAAGAGAATTAGGATACTTGATGGCTGGACTCCTCGTAAATGTTTTGTTATTGTTGTTTTACTGGTGATTAAAGTCCTAACCATGAAGGAAATGCTTGGGGGGTGGGGGGAGTGACTGACAAAATGCTGACTTTGCACATTTTGTAATTTGTTCAGCTGACAACTGGGGTTTTTCTTGGCTACCTTCCCCTTCTGCTGCTGCACCATTCAGTTAAGTTTTCGCTATCACTTTCAATGACACTTCTGTCTCAGAAGGGATTTCAGAGTTGTGGGAAAGCATGAAACACCAGCAAGGCCTCTACCATGAGAGAAGAGCTAGTTTACTGCTTTACATGCCTTTGCCTCAGCCATGGGCTGTGACAAAGAGCTGCAGCTGTGATAACCTGTTTCGCTCTGAGTCCCCACTGCCTGACAGTAGTCCTGAGCTCACAGCTACACCTACACTTTGTTTAATGATGGGGGATGGATGCTCATGGGCTCCTCACTAGAGACAGGACAGAAACCATCCCTTCATGTAACAGAAGCCACTGAATCACCACCAAGTGTTTATTTCTGATCACTGCTAGCACAATTTGGACTCAGACCAAATTTATTAGCGTTCCCCATAGCCAGCTTGTTCTCCCTTCTGCCCTCACCTCCCATTTTCCCCCAAGACTGATCCATGACTGGAATAAAAATGGATGTTTAGTGGCTCTGTGATGCACATTACATGGTTTTTAGGCCCCATCTGCTAGGCCATCTTGTACTGTCTTTTGGGGTTTGGATAGTTTTAACTTTGTTATTCTGCTCTTCTTATAAGCAGCCCATCTTGGAAACACCTTGGAATTCTAGCATGTTCAGGAGTATGGTAGGAAAAGTGGGAAAGTGATGAATTAGAAAAAGCTCATGAAGAAGCAGCTTCAGACCTTGCAACTACAGCTTATGCAGCTGAAGTTTTTCACTGCTTGTGGATGCATGAGATGCTAAGAGTCAAAGGACATGGATCATCTCATCGGGGCAGTTCCTCCAGTGCTGCCTCAGATGCCCTCCTCCATCTCCTTATTACTTCTGCAAAGGAGATTCCAGTTTAAGAGCTTTGTTTCTGTCACAACAAGTATGGCATATGATGAAGCAGGACCAGGGCCACAGGAGTAGTAGATTCAGAATGAACTTCCCAATTTCTTATAACTTTGGTGTTCTTAAAGAGCCTCACAGGAAATAATGGACTGAAAATCCTGGCTCAAAAGCAAACCCAGCAACACCATTTCATTGTTTTATAAAGTTCTGAAGACACCCAGACTATGAAAATCTTATGGCCTTGACTTAACCTGGCTGCAAATTTCTGTGCATCACTAGACTGATTCTGTTGAGTCTTACTTAAAACAACCACACTGCCATCAACTAGCAACAACTTGATGCCTTTCCTAACTCTTCTTTTGAAGGCACCTCTATGGGACTGCCAAGGAACTTGGGGTTTCAAAGACAGCTACTTTTATTTGTTGTTAATTTCAGTAGCCATCTCTTTATGCTTATGTGTTTAGTAGTCACCTTAATATTACTGGAGAGAAGGCTCCAGGGAGACCTAATGGAGAGAGACTGTTTACAAAGGCATGCAGTGATACAACAAAGAGCGATGGCTTCAAACTACAAAAGAGTAGATTTAGATTGGATGTTAGGAGCAAGTTCTTTAGCACGAGAGTGGTGGAACACTGGAACAGGCTGCTCAGGGAGGTAGTTGAGGACCCATCCCTGGAGATATTCATGGTGAGGCTCAACAAGGCTCCGACAATCTGATGTAGTTGAGGGTGTCCCTGCTGACTGCAGAGGGCACTGGACTAGATGATATTTGGAGGTCTCTTCCAACCCAAACCATTTATGATTCTATATTTACCTGATGGAAGTTTGTGATTGATAGAAACCATGCAGCTCAGTAAACTACCAGTAATGTGAGGTAATACAAGGGAAGTAATTAAGTGTATAGATGTTAAGGCCTTTAAGATCAGACAAATGATAAATTTTGGTACTGGTCTCAAACATCCAACGATCAATTCTCCTTTATCTTTTGCACAGGTTCTGCATTGCTGCAGGTCCATTCAATTGCTGACCTTCTGCAATGACATTACTGAGATCAAAATCACCTCTCCATCAAACCCAGTCAAATCAGTACCTTCTACAATTAATAAAGACTATACTGACTTCCATAACACACAAACCCTGTGGAAAATACAAAATCTGCATCTGTATTTACATGCTTGAAGAGAAATTTGCAACAAAACCCCCTATAGGAAGCAACATCAGAGCTGCTCTGTCTGAATTTCCCCAACACATGCATTCACCACTAGCAGTGAGAACCCAATTCATGGAGCTTCACTCACAGCAATTGTGCCAGACCATCTCCCAAATGCAGCCATCACCTCTGTCACTGTACACCACCTCCTGTGACCATTTGGAGCACGGACCATGAAGCAGAATTAAGCTGTCAACAGGGTAGCCACATTCAAAGTCCTGATAACTACTAATGATGAAAGATCTCCCTGGATCACATTTTATTTGCTCTCTGTGTTACCCCATGTTCATCACAGAATCCTAGAATGGTTTAGGTTGGAAGGGACCTCAGAGATCATCTCCTCCAGCCTCCACACTATGAGCAGGGACACCTCCCAACTAGAGTCAACTGCTCAAGGCCTCTTCCAACCTGGCCTTCAACACCCCCAGGCAGGAGCCAGCCACAGCCTCCCTAGGCAGCCTATACCAGTCTCACCACCCTCAGACTGAAGAACTTCTTCCTCAGATCCAGTCTAGCCCTGCTTTCCCTCAGTTTCAAACCATTCCTCGTCCTGTCTCTAGAAATCCTCAGGAAAAGTCCCTCTGTAGCCTTCTTGGCAGATCCCTTCAGGTACTGGAAGGCAGCTCTAAGGTCCCCACAGAGTCTTCTCCAGGCTGAACAACCCCAGCTCCCTCAGCCTGTCCTCAGGGCAGAGGTGCTCCAGCCCAGTGTTCTTGCTGTATGCTACAGACCTGCTGTCCATCTAGGGCAGGCTTTGGAAACACAGCTGTGGTGAGCTAATCACAATGCTCCAGCTTGTCTCAGCAGCGCTCAGTGCAGAGTTTTGCTCCTGCATTCAGTCCCTCTTCCTCAAATGGTCACAGCTCTTTTACACCACAGACAAGTCTGTTAGATAAACTGCTAATTGTCAATGCCCTCTGAGCCATATTCCCCATTCTTCCATCCTCTTCAGCTAGAATTATTGCTAATAGTCTGGAGATAGTGGAAAGAAGAATCTTTCATCAGTGTGCTTCAAAATAGTTTCTAATAATTAATGTGTTTATTCTAGCAAAGGACCTTTTCCTAGGCAGGGAAAGTAAGCAGCATCCTGCAATAATGTGTCAACAGGCAGTAAAGGATTGCAGAGGTTTGATAATCATTAAATACAGTAAATGGGAGAATTTTTACCAATAATGTGAGCCTTGGGCCAACTCAAGCAAGTGAAGAATAACACATAACCTCTCTGTTTGACAGTCAGATAAAGAAACCACATCCCTCACTCTGCTGAGGAGTCTCACCAGCTGATTATCACCCAATAAAATGTAAGAGAATATTGATTCATTCATATTCATTGACTGAGCCTACAGAAAATCAACTTCTGCTGCTGCAATAATGTCTTTTGCACACATCTGCAAGTGACAGAATGCCAAATGTGCTACTCTTCCATGCCAATGCAGGTAGCTTATGCCTGGAAACCCATTTTTCTTTTTCCATAAAGCAGACTAGAGGTATCTTGCATCCCCTCCCCTCTTGGTTTCACAGAAGACACTTACTCTGCAATTCCCAAACTTAATTTGTAATCAGAGACTCCCAGAGTCACCAAGACTGGACTTTTAAGATCACCAAGTCCAACCGTAACACAAATCCCATAACCACTAAACTATCTCCTGAAGCACCTCATCTACAACTTCTTGAACACCTCCCAGGGATGGTGACTTCAGCACCTCCCTGGGCAGCCTGTTCCAACCCCTCACCACTCTCTCACTCAAGAAGTTTTTCCTAACCCTCCCCTGGCATAACTCAAACCTATTTCCTCTCATCCTGTTGCTGGTTAACTGGGAGAAGAGACCAACACCAGCTTCACTCCAACCTCCTTTCAGGCAGCTGAAGAGAGCAGTAAGATCTCCTCTCAGCTTTCTCTTCTCCAGACTAAACAACCCCAGCTCCCTCAGCCTCTCCTCGTGTGACACCCTCCAAACCCCTCTCCAGCCTCTTCTTTGGACACCCTCCAGCCCCTCAATGTCTTTACTATCCTGTGATACCCAGAACTGAACCCAATACTCAAGCTGTGGCCTCACCAGGGCCAAATAAAGCGGCACCATCACTGTGCTACTCCTTTTGCACACCTCTCTCTCATCTTGGCCTGAACTCTAATCCTTTCCACAAACAGACACACCTACACTCTGCATGGGACAAGGGGTTTGGAGGCATGTGGTAACCAAAGGAAAGTCAATAAAGCTCACATTCTGCACACAACTCAGGCAGCCTCCTAAATCTTGACTTGGAGGACTTCACCAAGAGCTCCAGATTTGTTTGAGCACACACACAAGAGTTTTCAGGCCACAAGGCACTGGGGTAGAAGGGATCTGTAGTTGGACCACCTTCCAGAAAGCATAACCAAGTTGAATCCTCTCTGTAATAATCCTACTTAAAATAGCATGAGCTCCATCAGCTGCTTCGACTTCTTGGAGACACTAATCCTGCTGGATGGCTCCTCTAGAACCTCCCTCCTCTGACAGCTACACACTTTACATACCCCCAACCAATTTGTTCGTGGCCATTACTGGGTTTGGATTTCATTCATGCAAGGTGAGGTTGGTACTGAGTTTTTACTTACTGTAATCACTTAATTATCTTAATTTCTGTAAGACTCATCCCTGCCATAGTGAAACACCTTTGTAATAATGAAAGCTATTGTACTGAGAGATGAAAAAGGCATTCTGCCCTTACAGGCATAACATGCCTGACAGGGGCTGATGTGAATTTATACACTGGCAACACCAGCAAAACAATACAGGCCAGTAGTTCATTTGTGGCAGCATACCTGGGATACAGACTGGTGGGCAAGCTTAAAGCTTCTGGGTGACAAGAGAAGGTTATTTGATTGCTGAAAGCCAAAACGCAGATCACTGATGGGTTGGTGCCTTTGTTGCATCCTTCACAAAAATCTTTGTGGTGGAATCAGGCCTTCTTACTCTATCCTAGAGATAGCTGTCCTCACAGACTATACAGAATCCTATGGAAGCATAAAGAAAAAGCTGTAATGCACTAGGAAACTAATAGCACACCCACAGCAGTACTGCTTCTTTCTCCCTCCTTGAGCTGCTTCTTTGACTGCAGGGTGAATCTCATGCATTAGGCCCTCAGAACAACCCCTGTGGTTTGGCACTGCACACAAACACTTAGCCAGGTACTATTCATACCCACTTGTGTGTTCAGTCAATAAAGTGCGAAAAAGAAAGGTGTATTTATTCTCTCTGCTCCAACAGCTACAGAGAGTGCAGAGCCCTTCACTGCTGAGGCACCAGGGCTCATGTTTATTTAACAACTCGGATTGTTTCTGGATATTATGCAATTCAGCCCATGGAAATTTCCTTGTTTGCATAATTCTCTCATGTTGATATTGCTGGGGGTTAAACTCAAAACAAAATGTTGCACGATGATGATTTGAAAACTGAAAAGTCTCTTGGTAGAAGTAGGGAGGGATTTTCTTTTAAGTTGACTTCCAGTAAGGCTTGGAGGTCATTTCGAGTTGAACAATTTGCAGTCACAAGTCATGCTCTTCTGAGCATAAGCAAGACAATTCCCAGAGTCTTAGACATAACAGCTAAAATGGTATTCAGAAGTCCTGGCCCACCCACTCCCAGATTTCCTGGACACTGGTTTAAAGCATGCTAGAAAAGCCTGAATTAGCAGATGAAATAAAAAAGTTCAACAGCACTGCTTTCTTGTCCAGAATCTTTCACACAGTCACAAAACTCCATCCCTAACACCTCTGCAGGGACTACAAAGCTCTTTGAGGGCTGCTGCCCACCAGTAGCTAAAGCATCATCCTGATTTTCATGGGAAATCTGACTGAAATGCTGCCATGTTTGTTCTGCTGCCTTTGTGTTTCTCTTCTTCCTTCCTGCATTTCAGGTTGTGGCATTAAGCTGCACAGCCCCAACCTGGTGGCAAGCAGGCTTTGATTTGAGTTATTTTCTTCTGGTAGAATAGCTTTGAGTTTTTCAATCAGAACCACAAATGTGTAGCTGCTAATTATGGGGGCTAAAAAGGAAAAGAAATGCTGAAGAGCTGTATTTTTTAAATACTTTTGCTTTTTAAGCAGTTAACAGAACAGAACCAGAGAGTTTTCATTACTCAATGGTACGTCACCAATGGCCTTCTCCAGGAAATGTGTAATCAGGGCACTCCCTCAACTCTTACTGGATTGAAAAATAATTATTTTACATGACTAACTTCCTTAGAGAGGAAATTTCCCCAAGAAAAATAGCACTTTGTGTCTCTTCAAGCATTCCAGAGATACAAGCAACTAGTGTCAGCATTGAGAGACATCACTTCTCTTCACCTGCTTCAGAAAGGCTAACTCTCCATCTCCAAAAAACCATTTAAACCAGACAGTTATGATCACATTAGTCTAGCTAGGCAGGGGTGAATCTCACAGAATGGCTCAGGTTGGAAGCAACCTCAGAGATCAGCTACTTCAACCTCCCCACTGTGGGCAGAGACACCTCTCAACTAGATTCAGCTGCTCAAGGCCTCATCCAACCTGGCCTTCAACACCCATAGAGAGGGGACAGCCACAGCCTCCCTGGGCAGCCTATTCTGGAGTCTCACCAGCCTGTTACTGCAGAAGTTCTTCCTCAGATTCAGTCTAACCCTGCCCTCCCTCAGCTTCAAAACATTCCTTGTCCTGTCTCTAGAAACCCTCAGGAAAAGTCCCTCTGCAGCCTTCCTGGAGGATCCCTTCAGGTACTGGAAGGCAGCTCTAAGGTCCCCCCGGAGTCTTCTCTTCCAGGCTGAGCAACTCCAGCCCTGTCTGCCTGAAGAAAATCACTCTGTCCCCTTGAGGAGTTCATCAGTGAAGCATTTTCATACACAACCAGGCACAGGAGTGGAAAACTCCTAAATAGGGATTGTGCAAGAGAGGAAACTCGTGTCCATAATTCTCACTTTCAACTTCAGGGTTTCTCCCTGCCAATCTCTTTCTCATGGGAAGCAAATGCAGCCAATGCAGAGCACTTGCTGATGCCATGTTGAAATGCTGTCATAGTGACAGCTTGGGCAACACACCAGCCAGCACTGCTGCACACGTCATCTCCCCTCCTCCAGATCCCCAGGAGATGAACTTATCTCCCAAGCAGGCTCTCCCAGGGCTGACTGGAAAGCTTTATTTCACTCTGAATTGACTAACTCCCTCAACACAAACATATAGATATTTAGAGGAAGTCAAACACAGCTGGAGTGTTTACAGATCTTTCCTGTTAACATTTCTTGCTGCAATAGCCCCTGTGATTGTAAATTATGCTGAGGTGAAAAAGGAAGCATTTCAAATGGGGAGGGAGAGATCCAGCTTGATAAAATACCAGTTACACTCCAGACAGCCTGCAGCACAGAGCAGGAGAAGAATCCACAGAATGGCTACCTTGAATTGATCTTCGGCTCAGATATTCTTCCCCCAACTTTTCCAGTCCTATCTGCTGAGCTCTCAAAAACATTGCACATTCTCTGTGCAGCTCCTCCTCATACCTGGAGAGCCAAGCAGCAGAGGAGAGAAATGCCTTTCAATATTTGGCATGAGCATCCCACAGGCAGATGTTTAGAATGGTCCTGAGCCAGTGTAATTCTGAAGAGGGAAACTTCTGTTGAGGCAAATGGAGGCTGAATGCCAGCCTCCTACAGGTGAGAGTTAATTGTGCCACAAGGGACGTCACAGAAATTCCACCAAAGCAGACAGACATGTAACAAAACATAGTGTTCTGGAGTGGGGACAGGCGTGATACCTACCAGCAGCTCCAGTTTTCTCATTCAAGCAGAAATGGATGCTACACAATAGGACAGAACTCAAGATAACGCCCCAGAACACCACCTGCAAGAGCAGTAAGATGCATTCTACCTCACCTCTCCAGTACTCCCTTTGTCCTCAAAGACTTTGCATTGTAAGAGCTGCTTCTGTGATAGGAATAATTGCCTACAATTTATTTCAACTCCATCACTGCTGGTTTTTAGCTGATTGGATAATTCCCTATTGACTCCCTATTATCAGAAATTAAACACAAAGTTTCCATCTTCTGCCAACCCTCCAAGAATGTCTACTAGGAATCTCTGGTCTTCCCATGTAGAAGTAGGAACAATATCCTTAGAGATCAGTCATGTAATTGTGATTCTGTGTCCTTTTTCTACCTCATTTCCTTCCAGCACTCTTGATATCAGGCCAGGAACAAATAGTGGGGACATTTGAAGCAATAAAAATCCAGCACAAATTAAGTATCCTTCCCCTAGCATTTTACTGGAACTTACTATCATTAAGCTGAACAGTGAGCTTGCAGTAGCACCTGACTAACAATGCAAACTTCTGCTACAGAAAAAAATACTTGGTGAACTGTTCTGTCCTACATGCAGCTCAAGCATTGTGCTTCCACTCAGATTTCCTCCCAATGCGGCTACAGCTGCTGCCATTGCAGGATGTTACCCATGTTTTAGTTCTGAGCAGATTAGAAGCAGATCTGTTTCGTTTTCACTCAAAATGAGTTCACAGAAATGAGTTCCCTATTCTTTGTGGGGAAAGCTGCTCTGGTGAGACCTCACCTGCAGTGCTGTGTCCAGCTCTGGAGCTCTCAGCACAGGAAAGACATGGACCTGATGGAGCAGGTCCAGATGAGGGCTATCAAAATGACCAGGGGGCTGGAGAACGTCTGCTGTGAGGACAGGCTGAGGCAGCTGGGGTTGTTCAGCCTGCAGAAGAGAAGGCTTCAGGCAGACCTAAGAGCAGACTGCCAGCAGCTGAAGGGGGGCTACAAGAAGGCTGCAGAGGGACTCTTTGCAAAGGTCCGCAGTGACAGGATGAAAGGCAATGGTGTGAAATGAGAGAAGAGCAGATTGAGACTGGATGTGAGGAACAAGTTCTTTAGCATCAGGGTGGTGGAACACTGCAACAGGTTGCCCAGGGAGGTAGTTGAGGACCTGATCTAGCGGAGGATATCCCTGCTGACTGCAGAGGTCCCTTCCAACCCAGCCCATTCCATGACTGTATGATATCAGAAGTTTAGAGTTTGGGAATGCAAATACCAGGAGGAGTTGAGGCCATGCCAAGCACACAAATTGAGGAGCACATCACCCCAGCATACGAAAGAGGCAGGGAATAGAGAAAACACAGTGAAGTTTCTTCAGGAGGAGATGAGCTGAACAAAATCATTAGCAAGGGCAGAAAGAGGAACAGCTTATGCAAACAGTACATGGCATGTTGATTTGAACCATTAATTTAATGCTATCGAAAGGTGGTGACAGCATAAAAGTCCTGAGCTCAGTGTTTACCCACCTTATGCAGTCAGACTGCCTAGTGCACTTCTGGGTGCCTCACAGCTCCACAACATGAAAGGGGCTGAACAGTAAAGCCTGTCAAATGGCCCACACAAGACCCCATCCAAGACATTGCATCCACATTAGACAAAGGCTAAAAATTCATTTTCCAAGCCCTCTCCAGATGAACAGGCACTGTATCTGTAAGGGAAGCTCTGAGAGACCATCCTCACCTCCAAATACACCTCTCAAAGTGATAGCACTGCTAGTAACAATTTTCAGGTGTCTTACAAAACAGATTGAAAAGAAAACAGGTATTTCCATGCTGTTCTCTGCTGGTCTATACCTTGACTACAAAAAGTGTTTTCTTAAAACCAGTACTACTTACAACTATACTGAGCATTGTCATTTCATAGAATCCTAGAATGGCTCAGGTTGGAAGTGACCTCAGAGCTCATCTCCTCCAACCTCCCCACCACGGGCAGGGACACCTCTCAACTACACTCAAGGCCTCATCCAACCTGGCCTTCAACACACACAACCTCCCTGGACAGCCTATTCCAGAGTCCCACCACATCCATACTGAAGAATTTCCTAAGATTCAGTCTAACCCTGCTCTCCCCAGCTTCAAACCATTCCTCCTTGTCCTGTCTCCAGACACCCTCAGGAGAAGTCCCAGCCTTCCTGCAGGATCCCTTCAGGTACTGGAAAGCAGCTTTAAGGTTCCTCCAGAGTCTTCTCTTCTCCAGGCTGAACAATCCCAGCTCCCTTAGCCTGTCCTCATAGCAGAGGTGCTCTAGCCCTTGGATCATCTTTGTGGCCTCCTCTGGACTCACTCCAACAGCTCTGTGTCCTCCTTATGCTGGGGACATCAGAATCAGATGCAGTGTTGGAGGTGGTGTCTCAGCAGAGCAGAGTACTTCCACACAACTTCTACTGGTTCAAGAACAAGAGTACCTCAAAATGCCAGCCATGCTGAGGATCCTTCTGCTCTGAATCATTTAGTTTTCAACTCAGTCTGGCTTAGTGATCCACCTGAATGAAGAAGAGAGTCTAGTACCATAGAGCATAAGTCTGTTTCTCTAAGAATCTCCTGTAGCTAAAAGGCTGGCACAGCCTTCTCAGGACAGATCCTTCACAAAACCTTTAAGCAGCAGCACCTCTTTGGATTACTGTTACCCAGTCATAGGCACAGGAGAGTGCTAGACTTGCCTTCCCAGTGCTGCAGGATGGCACTGCCAAGCATGACAAGAAGGTAAAAACTGCCAAAACTATAAAAAGAGATGTATCACATACAAAATTCCCCAAGAAACTCTCTAAGCCATGGAGAGGGGTAAGGCCTTGGTGGCACAGCAAGGCTCATAATGCACACCAGTTAGGAGACTCTTACAAAGAATTAAAGCAGCTTTAATAGGCCATCAAATTAGAGGCAGGGAATAAAGGTCTTCTCTCCAGGGAGAAAAGAAAACGCTGATGCCACCCCTGTAGCAGTACACATCAGATCACTTTGTGGAACTAGGTGTTGTGAGCAGCATCACCCATCAAGTTTACAGATGCTGTAGTTGAGAAAACAGCTACAAGTTGATGTGAAGCTCTTGCTTGTTTGTTTCCTTTATGCTATGTCCATGCCACCTAAAATTGTAACTTCAATATGCACACACAATGTGTTCAGCAGCTCAAGCAGTTTAACTGAAGCTCTTCACCCAGATCTCTTCAGCTTGCAGCTAGAGGCAGCCCTTTACCTTCACTTTGCAACAGATTAGGATGGTGCAGAGCAGGACAACATGACCTGCTTTGTGCCTACTGAAAAGTCAGCTATAACAGCCCAAGCTCTCTGGGGATGCCCCACCTCCATTGTGTCTTGGTTGGGAAAGAGCAAAGGTCCCTTTTTCCTCTTATTTAAACAGGAAACAGTTAAATGCAACCCTTCCCCCAGCTATTTGCATGCCTACATCAAGACATTCCTTATTACAGGCACTGAATTAAACTTCGTTGATACACCTGATTTCTCCTTGCCACAATCACATTAGTAGCCGTGTCACCCAGCTTTCAGGGCAGCCATGTGTCATTTCCATGCCTTGCATCCAGGGACTTCCAGAGCTGGAAGCAAAGCTTTCCATGGGAAGAGGAGTGCATTTAGCAAACCACCTCCAACATCAAGCTCGTTTGCCTGTTGGTTAGTGGGAGCTGCAATAGATAGATGAGGAGGCAGCAAATAGCAGGGGAGGAGGAAAGGGGGAGGGAAAAATTGGGGAGGGAGTGTAGGAAAGGAAAGCAAGACATAGAGGGAGAAAGGCTGTGGGGAAGGATATGCTCCACTACAGAGAATCCTGTCAGGATGCAATTTATTTTCCCTCTGCGCGGGAGGATAATGGTGCACTGCCTGAGCTCTCTCAATAGCTGTTTTGAAGCGAACCAGGCTGGTATGTCTTTAATTTATCATTTCATTATGAAACGGCTTCCCTTCCAAGAAGCCTTCAAGTCAGGAAGCTCTGTCTGCCCACACAGGAAATTCCTTTGCAGCAACTTCCCCAAAAAGGAAATTTCCCTCAGAAGTGAGCCCAGCTCATGCCTTTGAGCAGAGCTGTTTGAAGAGACTCTGGCATGCAAGCCCTGCAAACACCCTGCCTGCTTACTGCAGCCAGCATGCAGGGATCAGCAGCTCTGCCCTTGCACAGGCATGCAGAGACCCCCACTGCACCCAGCTTTTCTCCTGCTCCTCCCTCCCCAAAGACTGCCAGGAGCATTCAGAGGAGCCTGGTTGCTGAGCTTTCAGTAGCAGAAATTCTTTCTATTCAGGACAGAGGCAGAGGACACAGAGCTGAGAACAAGCAGGGAAAGAGAAGGGGGAATCTGTAAAGAAAGCTTCTCAAGCCACTCTAATCCTCTACTTGGAAATCGGGGAAAATCTGCACCGTATCTCAGAACTCTTCAGATGACACCGCAGAGACTTCACTCTGTCCCTTACACATACTGTGGGGTTTATTTAATGAACTTTTGCAGTAAAGACTTGCAAGCAAAGTAGAAGGGAGGTGAAAATATACAGAGAGAATGGGGGGAACCACGCTTAGGAAAAAGAACCTCACAGATATCTTGTGAATCATTAAGTGAGACAGAGCCAAGAACATCCAGGCCACAGTGAATAACAACATATGAAGCACCTTAGGAGAGGGGACACCGACCAGAAGCACTGCCAAACTTCCAGTTAGTTTTTCATTTCCCGTTTCAAATCATAAGTAATACTGACTAATAACTATGCCCAGAAACTCAAACTGTCATTTGGGGCAAGAGAAAGGAAGCAGAACTGAAACTTGTGTTGCATGGATGAGACAAGGGGACACAGGCTGAACTGGATCTTGGGCTGTGCAAGAGCAGGAAAATGAAAGCAGCCCTTTGAGGGCCTGTGAGGAAGACAAAGCTAGGAATAAAAGAATCGCACAAGGCGGTGATCACAGTCCACTGGAGGCCTGTATGCTAGGAAGAGAGACTCTCCATGTTTTCCCTTCAGTCTCAACTTCAAAATTTGTCTTTCAAACACTTGATGGGGGAGATCTGGTCCTTGCAGCCCAAGCTCCAGCAGGTGGCTGCCTGCCCTCCTCTTCCATTCCCTCCTTCACCAGATAGCTTTGCCCTGTTCTCTTGCCAGCTAATTTACATGACTTTTTTTCCTACTGCTGCCCTTGGCATTACATTCAGTGATTCAGTCAGCTGGTGTGTAAAGAGACTTTTGTCAGAACTGCTTAAAGGCAAATCCCCCCACTTAACTTTTATCCATGGCCTCTAGCTGATGAGTTAGTTATCACCTCAAAGAGCCCTCTGGCATAGCATATGCACACTGAATACAGATCTGCTTGGATGGCATCCACACTGCTGTCAAATCACTGGAGATGGTTATGAGATGGGGTAAAATACAAAAACTGCCATACTAGAAAAGATCACAAACCCATTTAACCAAATGTCTTCAGTTGTGACTGCATAAGCAAAAAAAAAAAAAAAAAAAAATTTAAGGAATAAAGGACTTACTGTTCTGTGAGGAACTGCCAGTAACCATTCCCTGGCCACCTTCTCCACACCAGGTATGATTTCATGGCTACATTCTCCCTGCCAACCCATTCCTTTTGTTCCTCCCTTTAATCTCTCCTGGGAATGAGAAAACTGGGGAATTAGCCTAGCTAGGTCCTCTTTCATATTAAAAATGACCCAGCACATGCTGAGCATGCCAGAGTTTGAACTCAAGGTGTTAAGAAACCTGTCTAGAGGTTCATGAGCTTCAGAGTGACTGCACTGTGACTTCTATTTCCTATCAATTTTGGTGCAATTCAATACAGAGCTGCTCAACTGATTTTTGACAAATACCTTTGCTTAATTTTACACTCAGTGTAAATTCATGGGTTTCACTGTAAAACCACACACACACACAAAAGTAACGAGCTACTCACATCGACAATTGTTTTCTGCTGAACAACCACAACATCCTTCTGGCCGCAACATCCTTCTGGATGACATTTCTCTACACTGTGGTCCTGTACGAATTACCACAGAATCATAGAATGGCTTAAGTTGGAAGGAACCTCAGAGGGACTTTTCATGACAGCAGGTCTGTAGCATACAGCAAGAACACTGGGCTGGAACACCTCTGCTATGAGGACAAACTGAGGGAGCTGGGGTTGTTCAGCCTGGAGAAGAGAAGACTCTTAGAGAACCTTAGAGCTGTATTCCAGTACCTGAAGGGATCCTCCAGGAAGGCTGCAGAGGGACTTTTCCTGAGGGTTTCTAGAGACCAGACAAGGAGGAATGGTTTGAAGCTGAGGGAGAGCAGGGTTAGACTGGACCTGAGGAAGAAGTTCTTCAAGACAAGGGTGGTGAGACTCTGGAATAGGCTGCCCTGGGAGGTTGTGGCTGGCTCCTGCCTGGGGGTGTTGAAGGCCAGGTTGGAAGAGGCCTTGGGCAGCTGAGTGTAGTTGAGAGGTGTCCCTACCCATAGTGAGGAGCTTGGAGGAGATGAGCTCTGAGGTCCCTTCCAACCTAGGCCATTCTATGATCTACAAATGTAAGCCAGCTGAAGCATTGTCAAACCACAAGCAACACTGCTGACTCTTTATACCCACTGCAATAAAAATGGAGTGAAAAATCAGTTCAAACCTGGGCCTCTGGTGCCTTCATTCAGCAGATACGCAGGAAGGACAGCATTGTGAGCCTGCTGGGCTGGGATTGCAGCACAAAAGGCTCCTTCCACCATTTTCTGCAGACACTTTCTGATGATAGGCCCTAATTTTACAACTTTGCCTAAAGGAAGTCGTTGTAAGACACTACAGGTGTTTATTAGCTCCAAGAGAAAAAGGAAGAGCAACAGTCTCTGTACATGAAACTTAAGTCCTTGAGCAAGGCTTCGTTCTGCAGGATGTAAGTCCATCTACACAAAGATACCTGAACTCTCTCAGGTTTTAAAAATAATAAATCAAAACTTCTCAGCTTTGAAACAGATTTTTATTGTTAACCCTTTCCTGAGTTTAACTGGGATTTTCATACATACACATTCTCCCTGCAAATGATGCAGGATGAGAAAGGCCATGGGTGGAAAGCTGTCCTCTCAGGATAATCATTCTGGACTAGCTGGGTTGTCCTAGAACCCTCACAAGAAAATCATCATTATGGAGAACTTACCACAACCAATTTGAAAGACATCTGGATCGACTTCTGGGTGTTTTGTTGAACTGAATCAGGCACCAATCTTTCTGAGATTTTGCCATCACTGTTACACACACTGATTATTGTGTGGCAGGAGGCCAAAAGCAAATACCAACTCCTCTAACAACCCAACTGCTTCAGGTCTGCCTATCACAAACCCAGCTCAGCTTGCTGTCACGGTTACCTCTAGTAATAGTATCCCTCCTAGTCCCGCTGTTCACTTTCCACTCTGCATGATTTTAAAACTGAGACAGGATGTAAAAATTGGATGAAGACTGTAAATGTTCCAGCTCTTACAGACATGGAACACTATATCTTGTTCCTATTTTGCTGAGCTCTAAGGCTGCAAATTTTGCACCACACCTTGAACTACTTCTACTGCTTGTGACACATTCTTCACCACCCTGCACCCTGCGTTGCATCACTGAGAACACCACCAAGTGGAAGAAGAGAATGATTCCTGTGATTTGGTTACACTCACTTTCAACAAGTGAAAACCTCCAAGCAAGGCTTAGAGAGCAGTGATGAAACAAACTTTGTATATTTAATAACAATATTTGTCACCACTGCTTATTAGGATTTAAAGAGCAGTAAAAAAACCAACCAACCTCTAATAAAAACATCAAGATGCCTTAAACAATTACACACCCAGCAACCCAGAGTAATACAGATGAAAGTTCAGAGGTAGTAAGACTACTTAAGGAAGTTTCCAAGGAAGCAAAATACAAAGAAGTACGACAGAAAAAAAAAAAAAAAAGGGGGAGGGGGGGGAACAAAGAAGGATCTGTGTACCGAGGGGGGGCTCTGGCAAAACGCCTTCACTGAAGCACAGAGAGGAAGCGAAAGCCTGCAAGGAGATTAAACAATGAAGGAGGCAGATTGCTTGGAAGAAACAAGAATGAAAGAGAGAATAGCAATGAGGAACTTTTAGACATAAAGGGAGATTTCCCCCAGTAGGAAATACACCAAGAGTCACTTGAACGGCAGAACTGAAATGAGTAACTGGTTTGTGGACTGGCAGGGACCGGGACTACTTCCTTCTGCACTAGCCAGAAGGAGGAAGTAGAAAGGGAGAAATTCTCAGTGTTGCATAAAGACAAAGAGGCACAATCATTCCTACAGCTCTCTTCCCCCAGACACTGGCCAAACAAGTAGAAGTGCAGTGCAAACCTACGTATTTACTCACACGCACACACATGTATTGTGGATAAAAACCCACAGGAGCTGCTGAGGTCAGCCAGACAACTCCTGTTTCTGGGTCCACACAGTAACTCTCTCTTCACACTGCAAGCATCTACTATGGTGCCTTGGCAAACCACTTCTGGTTCAGCCCCAGTGTTTCCACCTAGGACTCCTGAGGGTCAATCCGTGGTTGTGCTTTCTGAACTCTTCTTTGCCACCACTGCTTTGTTAGAGCACAGGGTGGCAGACCTGTGAGCGCTGGAAACTACGGAGGGAAGGTTTAAGTATCACCCAAGCTCTCTACTGGCTTCAGTTGATGGAAACCCTCTTTAAAGCTCGGCATCAAAGCATTCACTTTATAAGCTGCAAGCCTTGGTTCTTGTGCCAGCAACTACTTCTCCCTATAATTAATTAACACCGTATTAATTGTGCATGTTCTACAGGCCTGTTGAGATGTGGCAAGGCCTGCACACACAGTTCAACCTCCTTGGCACAGCCAAGAGAGGAGCAGAGGAGGAGGAAGGTCAAACCCCTTCAGGTACCTACAAAGGAAAACAGAGCACAAGTGATGTGCTTACAGGCTAGGAGAGCAACATTTGAGGAAGGGGACAGGCTGAGCCCTGCCAGGGCCTTCCAGCAAATACTGAAGGACAAAGGCAAGGCAGATCTTCCACCAGCTGCACCCTTGTGCAAACTGCTGGGGCCAGAGCCCAGAGGCCAGCTGGGAGCACAACCAGCAGCACAAGAGCAGGGACCCACAGCAGCTGAATGCCCTCACAGGTAGGATTTGGCCACAAATCTTAAGACTGTGAAATCACTGGAAAGACAAAGTGGGAGGAAAAGGAGTAAAAATGACATTCCTCTCTGCTGTGCTGGGCATCTAAGTGATAAAACAAACTCGATGAAACAGATTTTGATGCGGAGCTTCAAAGAGGGTTTCCATCAGTTGAAGCTAGGAGAGAGCTTGGGTTATATTTAAACATTCTCTCCCTAGTTTCCAGAGCTCAAAGGTCTGCCACCCTGTGCTCTAACAAAGCTGTCCTGACAAAGGAGGGTTCAGAAAGCGCAACCACTTGATGAAACACATTGGCCACAACAAGCCCATGCAGTGCTACAGGCTGGGGTCAGTGTGGTTGGAGAGTGGCCAGGCAGAAAGGGACCTGGGGGTACTGGTCAACAGTAAGCTGAACATGAGCCAGCAGTGTGCCCAGGTGGCCAAGAAAGCCAGTGACATCCTGACCTGTATCAGGAACAGTGTGGCCAGCCGGAGCAGGGAGGTCATTCTGCCCCTGTACTCTGCACTGGTTAGGCCACACCTTGAGTACTGTGTGCAGTTATGGGCAGTTTAAGAAAGATGTTGAGATGCTGGAACATGTCCAGAGAAGGGTAACAAGGCTGGTGAGGGGTCTTGAGCACAAGCCCTATGAGAAGAGGCTGAGGGAGCTGGGGATGTTTAGCCTGGAGAAGAGGAGGCTCAGGGGAGACCTTATTGCTGTCTACAACTACCTGAAGGGAGGTTGTAGCCAGGTGGGGGTTGGTCTCTTCTCCCAGGCAGCCAGCAGCAGAACAAGAGGACACAGACTGAAGCTGCACCATGGGAGGTTTAGGCTGGATGTTAGGAAGAAGTTCTTCACAGAAAGAGTGATTTGCCATTGGAATGTGCTGCCCAGGGAGGTGGTGGAGTCACCATCACTGGAGGAGGTGTTTAACAAGAGACTTGATGGGGTGCTTGGTACCATGGTTTAGTTGATTAGATAGTGTTGGATGACAGGTTGGACTCAGTGATCTCAAAGGTCTCTTCCAACCTGATTAATTCTGTTCTATTCTGTCCTGTTCTATCCACTCCCCAATGACTCCTGGCACTGAGAAAGTTGCACCTTTGCCCTTACAGGGGATTTCGGCACCACATGACTGGGAGCCCATCAAAGGCACCTCAATCCCCCCAGGAAAACTAGGGAGAGCTCTCCCAACAGCAACAGGTACAGCTGAACTCCAGGTACAGCTGAATTCCAGGCACAGCTGTCCTAAAATCTAACCTATAAAGCTATTTTCACACTAACTCTTGCAGCAAATGTATTAATCTCTAATATTTTGTGTAGATAATCAATTATTTGTTTTGGTTTGGTTTTCCCCTGAACATACTATGTATTTGGTTTTGCTAAAAGAATAAAGAAAAGGCATTTAAAAAAAAGAGAGAAAAAGATCCATAAAAAAAGTTGGAGAAAACGTAGAAAAATCAGGATTGTCCCAGCACAAAACTGTGCCAGCAAGTTACTTTGGGAAAAAAAAAGGGGGATTATGTCTAACTACAAGTTTGCCACAGCACATCCGTAGCAAACACAAAATAAATGCAGCTGACAATCCTGCTACTTACTCTGAGATGACAAAGCACCTTAGAAACTATCTAGAACAAGAAGCACTAAAATACAGCAACATAGCAAAGCATCATGAATTCTGCTTAAAGCAGGAAATACTTTTCCTTCATGAAGAAATAAAAATGCCATTTCTTTTCACCATCTAAAATGGAAATTTCCCCACACCCCCCTTTATGCCACTGAGAGGATGAACAGAAATAAACAGACACCTAAAGTTGACAGAATTAAATGTACAAATGCAGACTGAAAAATCTTCATTTGTTGATCTGGAAAGTCAGTGGGTACCAAACCTAAGGCTCTTATCCTACAGCGTCCCTTTCTGTTTCCAGTTTGAAGAAAGGCTACACAAATCTCCCTACATTTTAAAGAAATAAAAAGGTAGCTATTTATAGCTGCATTTTCATTGGAGCTGTTTCCTTATCAGGAAGTATGTAGCTAGGAATTACTGCCTGCCTACATGGGAAATTCCTTCACAGATACAAAAACCCAAAAAGGAAATTTCCCTTCAATAGTAATTGGTGTTTTTTTTGCTGCTGGTGGGTTAAAAACAAAATGTCACTGCTCTGACCAGGTCATAGCCCCTTCAGGAGGTTTGTTCTGAAAACAAGAATCTTTAAGATACCTTATGGAAAAGAAACAGAGGCTCTAGAAAACTGAAAGAGGGATAATGCAGAGAACACATTAGCAAGTTAAGAAAATAAATCTGAGAGAGAGCTATTTCACTACCAGCATTACAGTATTTGAGTGTGTTGCTAGAGCTCATCCTTACCAGCAAGCCTTTATAAAATTTAACACTCTGGGCAAGGAGCTAACTCTGGTACTGTTGACTAAAACTAGCTTTGGTGAGACCAGGTCTTCCTGGTGGCCAATATAGTTGTTGGACCCTCCCAACTTAACTTCTATCACCCAATTAACTGCTTCCTCCTCCATCCCCAGAGCATGCCCAGTGGTGCATAGTCCAAAAGCCAGTGAAACTACCATTCTCCCTGTGGGAAGGGACCACATAATGACAAAAGGCCATGCAGGGATACCATCTCCTGCTGCATGTCAGAGCACCAGGAGAAGGCAAAAGCCATGTAGGACAATGGTACAATGTTTCTTGCCTGAAGAGAAGGTTCAGTATTTTGCAGCAAATGGGATTTTGTGCTGCAAGTAACACTGGGACTTAGGTCGTGTCTCTCTGACTACAAGGATCCACTCAGTAAACTCGCCAACAGGAAGCCTGTGCTGTCTCCAAATGAACCGCCAGAACTGAGACTTCTGCCTGAGAGCTCCTCATTCCACCTCTTCAATGACTGCAGAGCACCCCATACTGTGGCTGTGAACTCTAAAGGCAGGAAGGATAGGTTGGTTAATCACTAGAGCCAATTTCATTGTAAGTTGCCAAGGTGTAATTTAACATGCTCATCTTCTGGTCTGTACCACTGCCAGAGCTACTTGACCCTGCTGTCAGTGCAGAATGGACACTTTTATTCAATGGAATACAAAAGCACATTGAGATCAAAACCAGACAGGCACACACAGGGTGCTTAGGCTATGATTTTTATGCTTAAAGGCTTGTTAGCAAAGATTTAGGGCTGAGTAAGTGTCTTAATGCTTGGCCTCTAGAAAGCTAATCCATGCTGACTGTTTATTAACTCACAACATCACTAACCCTATGGCTATTCATCATGGAATGGCTCAGGTTGGAAGGGACCTCAGAGATGGTCTACTCCAACCCCCTCACTGTGGGCAGGGACACCTCTCAACCAGACACTGCTGCTCAAGGCCTCATCCAATCTGGCCTTGATCACACCCAAGCAGGAGACAAACACAACCTCACTGGGCAGCCTATTCCAGAGTCTCACCATCCTCATACTAAGTTCTTCCTGAGATCCAGTCTAACCCTGCTCTTTCTCAGCTTCAAACCTTTTTGTCTTGCCCAGTCTCTAGATACCCTTAAGAAAAGTCCCTTTGCAGCCTTTTTGTAGGATCCCTTCAGCTATTGGAAGGCAGCTCTAAGGTGCCTCCAGCATCTTCATTCTCCAGGCTGAACAACCCCAGCTCCCTCAGCTTACCCTCATAGCAAAGGTGTACACACTTGGCCTACTACATTAATCCACAGCACCTTGAAGCTGAGCAAGTTTCTCCTCATACATGATGTGCCCCAAACTCTGAAGGGTGGACAGTGGTGCTCTCTTCTTCTCCATCCAGAGGCTCAGCTCTGTTCTTTATTAGGGCAGTGACCATAGCATACATGCTATGTTGTTTCCACAGGGGTTTTCCTGCCACTCTTGGGTTTTGTTGCAAGGCTCTCACCACAGAAAAGTTTGTTATTGTGGAGCTGTTAGTCATGGCTTACATGCAGTTTCTCTTCTGTGTCTTCTTTAATTGTGGAGCTATTTATGAGCACTGGGTTCTTTATGTTAATTTTATTTCTTTAAAAACAAAAAGCCAAACCAATAAACAACAAAAACCCATGGATGCATTTATAACATAAGTAAAGAAGTGAAGACACATTTGGAATGGAAAGAGAAAGCAAGCTAATTTTAGGTCCACTGATCTCAACGGCATCCCTTTAAGACAAAGCTAAAAATGCTTCAAACCCAGCAATACCATAAATGTCCTGCTGCTGCTTTTGCTTCTTATTCCTCCCCACACTTTCCAGGGGAATTCCAGAAGGGATCGGCTTGAATTCCAGATTAAAGCAACATGGATCTCTTTCCCCTCTGAACAGAGTCTGTGTTTTGGACATTTAAACCTTGAAGTCAAGCTTTCCAGGAGAGCAAAAGACTGGCTTAGTACTGCTGGCACTCCCACACAGGTCTCTTGCCCTCCTGTGCAAGTTCCCACTGGGCCAGGAAGGATCTCATCCCTCCACCTACTCCTACTGGGGGCTGTCAGTGCACAAAAATCACTGTGTTAACTCTGTCTGCTTACTACCAGGTACATAAAAAAACAAACCAACCAAGCAAATGACAAAGACCCCACTTGACTCTCTCAAGAAGCAGAATCCACCTCACAGCACTGGGCTGTTACGACAAATTTTTTCCACACTTAACCTGGATATCTCTGCCACAGTCACCAGGCAGAAGTAAGGAGCTAATACATTTAGGGTTCAACTCACCAGCTGTTTACACCAAGGGTGACAACTGAAGTGGCCCTGAGTCACCTTGATGCAAACATAGTGACAAAGGGCTCTGTTTCCCACAAGCGATGAACAAAAACAGTGCCAGAAAACTGTAAAGCAGGATTTTCCTGATCCAGATGCCACAGCATTCCCAGCTGGATCAGTAACGAAGTTTCACTCCTCCCAGCCATGGTGCAGGGCTGAAACAGAGCCTGGGCTTCCCACCCATCCAGACTGCCTGGCCACATGATTGCTTCGAAGCTGGCCTGAGATTCACTGTAAGAAACACCCAGGAGGCAGGCTGGAGTAGATGAATTCAGATTAACACCTGAGGCAGCCTGTGGAAGCAGCCACCTCAGGAAAGAGGCAGCCATCAAATACATCTCCCTGGCTTGTCATTTTCTTCCCATTTGCCTAACAACTGGATGTAACTCAAAATGGTGAAGGAGTCAGGTCCAGCCACTTTATTAGGGCTGACCAAAGTAATGGTCACTGAAGCTGACACAATAGGTGGCTGGGATTGCCACAGCCCAGTCAGCCTGACAGCAGATGATTAGGAGCTATGAATTGGATGACCAGGAGGCACTGCTGAGTAGAGGAAGCAGATGGGCTCTGCCCTGCATAGCTCACAATGTAAATGTGCAAGAAAAATCTCATGGTGGAAGATGAAGACGCAATATCAAGAAGATTAAATACTGCCAACAGTCAGCTGGTAGTAAGCAGGGCCGCTGTGCTGGCTTCACTTATTTGATCTATTTTATTGTAGGGGTTGGGATTAGTTAGGCAAGTACTAGCTACCCAGACAGAAAATGAAGACAGAAGGCAGATTAGGAGGAAAGGCAAGTACATAAAGGACAGTAAGTGGGAGGAACAAAGTAAAGTGACCATAATGTCACAGAAGAGCAGTGAGGGGGCTGGAAAATGTCAGTCATCTCAGAAAGAAGCCAGTCCAGATCCCACTAAAAATCAGTGAGAATTTAAACATTCATTTCAGTGTAACCAGCATTAGTCTCAAAGTCATTAATTTGACATTCTGGCCACCTCCCACAGTCCCTTTGTCTTATGCAGCTTTTATTTTCTTTTCCCTGTATGTGCATCACTCAGTTTTGTTCCACAATGTTCCTTCCAAAGTAAATATTTTTATTGCATGCTGCTCAAAATGTGGCTTAGGGTGAAGGGATTTTTTTTCCTCCCTGTCTCGCTACATACATTCAGTTCAATGCACTGAATATTCTATTAACTAAATAACAATATGCTTAATGCTTCAAAGTGGCTTTCTAGCTGCTAGCCAAAATTGTAGAATAATTAACAGGTGCCAAAGGATTAATAAAAGGAGCAGCATAATTAATAGACACTAAACAGAAAAAATGGATCCTTGGCAACCCTGACAGCATAGTTGTTTCCTCCTCCTCCTCTTAATTGTTTCCTTCATTCCTTTGAAAGAAAAAAAAAAAAAAAAAAAAAAAAAGCAAGCAAGAAAAGTGGTGCCCTTAAAGCACAAATGATGCATGTCAGCAACACTGTGTGATTAGGAGAAGGAAGCTCTGAATCAGAGTATCGAATACCAATACAAATAGGCAAGCAGAAAGATTCCCATGTAGCATCTGCCAAACACCTGAAGGCTTTAATATAACCACTGTAGAAAAACTAAACAAATTTCCCTTCTGTCCTCCCTAATGAGGGCAGTAAACCAGGGAGTAACTACAAGCAACACTGAGACACTGAAATAAATTAAAACCCATGGTTCTGCTAACTGCATGCAACCAGGTCTGGAATATTCTGAAGTTCAGAAAAATTCTGCAGCATGGAACATACTGTGCAGTGGAAAAGCAAAGACTAGGGCACCTAAAGTCTAAATTTGAAACAGAAAGTACTCAAATGATTTTACAAATAGGTCTTTAGCTTTCTGCATCACCATGACCTCTTGGAAAGTGAGGGCAGCCAGAAGGTGATGCAGGTACAGAATGGCAGCAGTTGGAAGTGATCTTTAGAGATCTTTCAGTCTCCTGCTAAGGAAAGTTTGACTGGATCAAGTTGCACAAGAGTACAGCTAGAGTGTGTCATTTTACTCTCAACATCAGTGCAGACTGATGGGGGTTCAGGAAAAAAAAAAAAGGCAACACCAAGAAAAATTAGTTGCTGCCAAGAATTGCTTCATATGTACAGAAAAATAGCAATGTATGTGCAGTGTGCCTTGCTATGACAATGGGCTGCAGACAGCTGAAGGATGCAAACACTCAAGAAGAGTAATTAGTTCAGAGGAAGAACTGAACTCTTGTTCATGCTTGTATCAATAGAAAACACTGTGGAATATTTGCCCATGAAGTCCATCTCCATAAACAAACACACAAGCGTTTCCCAAGGGAAGATGCCCTTCAGAGATAAAAATCAGACTGTACAAAATGTGCAAGGAGGGAATGCTGCTGCACAGCATCAGAGCATGCAAAAAGTCATTTTTTGGCACTGGGATTTCTGTGTCTCTTGCTGAAGAAGTTTTATGTTGAATGAGACAAAGAAAACCCTGAAACCTTTAGTATACATTTAGGGGTGCTGTTGTAGAAGGCAAACCACCTTATCTTCATCTTGCATATTACACAAAAGGGAAAAGCCATTTTCTCTGATTCAGAACATGTTAATAGGCACAGTGTAAATTTCTCTTATCAGTCTCTTAAATGCTGTATCCCTTACCCAGTTCCAAGAACTTTTAACCACAAGGTATTGGCCACAGCACAAAATTAGTAACTAATGACACTGTACCACAGAAGACAAAATGACTGGTTTGAATTCAAATAAGAAAAAAACCCAAAAACCAACCTAACTTTTTCTCTGTGGTAATATGGAGTAGGTTTCCTCAGAGATAAGGGGCGTGTAAATAGTTTCAGAAGACTTCTACCTGTATCTCAGCATTCTTCATCATCACAATATCTGGGCAGTCACTGTACTAACATTCAAAACTTTTGAGTCTTTGCACTCAATGACTTTTTCATTTTACAGTAGGGAAACTAAAGCAAGATACCAAATACTATAGAAGGCACCAAGGGCAGAGCTTGGTGTGAGAGCAGAACTTCCTTATCTTGAACCCTTGATAAACATCTTCATTTTCCAAGGACTCCTTCCATCTTTCAGTGCAGTCCAGTGGGGATCAGGTATGCTACAAAGCTACCACAGCATGCACAGATCACTGTCCCTAAACCAGAGGAAAGCAAATCCTGCAGCTTCCCACTCAGAATTTGTTTATAATGTCCCCAATCCTCAGTTACTAGGTAAGTGTTAGCCAAACAAGTACGCAGAAAAGCATGGCTCACAAATCCTTTACAGGGAAGTCTCTTGCAGCATGAGAGTAACGTGTATTTTACCAGAAAATGATTGTCACTCTCCCAGAGATTTAAAGTCAGGATTGAACACATTGGACCTTTCTACTGTAGGACTAGGACAGCCTGTGAAGAAAGCAGCTCATCGGAACAAGAAAGTGTGAGTAGGAGAAGGCGCCTTCACAATACCCTCAGGAAAAGAGGGTTTTCTGTATTTCTAGGTGTGTTGATGAAAGAGGAGTTCTCCTTGACATGCTCATACCAAAGAGGGATCTGCATCCCAGCCTTCTAAAATTTGCTCTTCTCCCTCTTCCAGTCTCTGGATCAAATCAGCTCAACATAGCTGAGACCCATTTGCTCACCAAACAGTGAGAAATGATTTATTGCACCAAAGGAAATTGCTCTACTAATTATCCTGATTCTGTTGGCTGTTACCACCTTCAGAGTGCTCTTAAAAATTAGAAACAGTGAAATTTCTAATAGGAAGACATAAAACACTGTCAGAATCTACACAGTGCACTTCGTGTTCCATCTGGAATGTTTGTCTCCAGTTTCACCTTTGCTTGGGCCAGCTGCTGTTTTCAGTGACATCTGTAGCAGCTCTTGAACTTGAAAGCTGGCAGAAATGAAGTTGTATGGCTTCAGACTTAACTCTGCCTTTATTTCAGTAACTTCCATGACATTCTGATGGCATTAAGTGGAACCTGACAAGCTATCAGCTCTGTGTATGACTGGAAGAACTTGCCATTATTTCCCTGGTGCACTGGAAGAAGTGAGGGTAGAAAGAAGTTATTAACCTACACCTAAACAAACAAACAAAAAACAATAACAAGGCTGGTACCAAACTGAATTTCAGACCTAGGAAACCCTCGGTCTTTGCTGACCTAGCCCAAATCTTCACACACAGTATATCACAGACTGAACTAGAAATTAACTACTTTGCCTGACTTCTAAGGCAATTTGGAGTGAGGACTAAAACCGTCTCACAGAAGTCTCAAACAAAACCCAACCAACCAAAAAAAAAAAAACCCAACTCACAAAATGAGAAGAATTGATGCAGGAATTGCAAAATCTCATGTTAATACCTTTTAAACCTGATGACCCGAGATCCAAGAGGTGCTTAGTTATACCAGTACATGGTATTAGGAAGACTATTGGAATATGATCTTCAGGTCTGTTGTCCCCACTTTCAGAAGGATGTCTGAAGCAGGAAACAGTTGGCAGACATGACACAAACAGAATCTGAAATCTGGAACTTTACAGGAAGATTGGCAGCCTTAAGAACCTCTCTTCCTATCAACTTTAGCCAAGAAAAGGTTAAGAATTGACTTTATCTAATAGCACCTCTATTAGGAGTAGTCTTTTGACAATATTTAGCAGGAAAGGAGATAATGAGATCTAATAGTTGGAAACCGAAGCTTGACTAATCCAAACTATAAATAGGGCACTTAAAAAAAAAAAAAAGGGCAAATAAGAAGGTTAATTAAGCAATGAAAGAACATCTCGAGACCTTATATTCTCCCCATCACTGAAATCTTTATATGAAGAGCAAAAATCTTTCTGCATAACATGCTGCAGATCAGAGAGCTGCTGGACCTGAACACAGGAGTTAGTGAGTGATGTTCTGTAGCTCAGCTGACAGCAGAGATTGTTTTGGGAGCAAGCAATGTTTCCTTCTACTATAGTTTTTCATCTCTATACTCTAAAGAATGGATCCAACTGTGTTTGGGTCAGCTGGTTGGTAATGGTGGATCAATATTGACTGCATACTTAGCTACAAAATAGGCTGAGGGAGCTGGGGTTGATCAGCCTGGAGAAGACTCTGGGGAGACCATAGAGCTGCCTTCCAATACCTGAAGGGATTCTACAGAAAGGCTGCAGAGGAACTTTTCCTGAGGGTGTTCCAGAGACAGGACAAGGGGGAATGGTTTGAAGCTGAGGGAGAGGAGGGTTAGACTGGATCTTTGGAAGAAGTTCTTCAGCATGAGGGTGGTGAGACTCTGGAATAGGCTGCCCAGGGAAAGCAGTGGATGCCTCCTGCCTGGGGGTGTTGAAGGTCAGGTTGGATGAGGTCTTGAACAGCAGTGTCTGGTTGAGAGGTATACCTGCCCACAGTGGGGAGGTTGGAGTAGATGAGCTCTGAGGTCCCTTCCAACCTGAGCCATTCTGTGATGATGATGCTACTGAACTAGTAATGCTGTGCAAATGTACTCCGTGTTGTTTGTGACCCAAGACACTAACTTTGTGCAATAATATTCCACAGATATTTAATGATTAATTGTCTGTTTTTACACTACAACAAGTCATACTGGTGTGGAAACACTAATGGGAGAGAAGCCTCCTTTCAAGTTTAAAAATGTGCCAATCAAAAGAAAAGAAAAACCAAAACAAAAATCAAGATGAAAGGTTGAATCACACCTAACAATACTGGATGAAAAGTCTTCACTGAGAGGAAGCTTTGCAAGCTCCACACCACCTAGCATGCTGGCAAGCTGACAGGAAGGAAGCAGGTAGTAAACAGTGCCTCACCCCTTTCAGTGTCAAGGGTCTCTGCCTTCCTGCCTTGTGCATCTGCCAGTTTACTGTGGAAGGCAGAAGTAACTGGAAAGCCAGCCATGGACCTAGCTGTGGAGAGGACAGGCAGTGGCTCCCACAGCAGAAGTAAGTAGTAACAATCAATGCATGAAGAAATAAAAATATCTCAGGGATTAACAACACCAGTGGGGAAAAAACCTCCTGGAGAAGAACTGCTTGTGGGTCTCCTACATCTAAGCTTTGGGCTAAGCATAGAAATGCCTTCTAAGTGTGGTAGCAAGTCATCCCTGGGCTAGAGGAACAAGCAGGAGGCCACAGGCAAGCAGGGTCTGGGAGCTCATGGATACTTGTGCAGTAACCAGACAGAGACATGCTACACTAGCACCTCCTTCTCCCAGTCAGAAAGCACAGAACAGGTAGAACCTGAGCAATGTTGTAGCAGGGGCAAGAAAGGAAGAGGCAGCAGTAGGCAACAACAGGACCATGCAGAAGGCAACATGCACAATGATTGACCTTGGGGCAGAGTAACTCAGTGGCTAGGAAGGGAGTGAGCACAGGATTATGGAAGTGCTGGGCACACAGTCTGCATCGAGAAAAGGAGTGTGCCTGGGAGACAGCTGAGGACAGGAATGAGTAAGTCTTGTGATAAACATGGACCACTTCTTGCCCTGCCTTGAAATCCCAAAGCCATTTGTCAGATCACAACACACTAGGTTAGGTCTGCTCCTGGCTTTACTGCTCAGCTCCAGTACCTCCAGAAAGTAATACAGAAGTTTACTCAAGGACTCTCAATTTACATCAGAACTGCTTCCCCTCCAAAAGGAAAAATTCCACTCTTCCTTGTGTCCATCCTATCTCACTAATTCACTTCTCACTGGCCAAAAGCCCTTGGCCTTGCCTGTTCCTCAAATGTTAAATCATCTCAGCAAGGAAGTGCCTGGCTCTCATTTTGCCCCCAGCTCTAGTCTCAGTGCCAGTGATAGCCCTTCCTCCTTTGCAGCATCCTTTGTGCATAACCTTTCTTCCTCCTCTACCACCACCTCTGTCAGCACACACCGTAGGAGAGAGAATGGATACCAGGAGAATTGAATACTGAGACCTGTAACAACCTGGGAAACAGCCACAGCAGAAATGTTCTCCACTTGCTGCAGTTTGTGAAGCCCTGACCTTGGGCTGCAGCACATGGCTGAGCAATTCCCTTACTGTGGAAGGAAACACAGCACTTCCTGCCAAAATTGAACTTCCACTTTTGTGCCTGCCATGAGAAATGAGACAAATTCTTTACATGAGGTGCAGGGGAGGGGGGGGCTTTATTCAAGAGCCATTTCCTTTGGCTACACAGAATATTTAGAAAAATCAAACCAGACAGAGCTTTGAAAGAAGTCTAAAGCCAGGGGCTTCCCTGCTGTCTTCCATAAAACCAGAAACACCTCAGCCTGCCCCACGCCCTCCTCAACCCCCAGCACAGGAGAAGGCTCAGTGCTGACACTCACGCAGGTGTGCGGGCAGTCGGATCGGGTCTTCCTCCATCCTGATGGCTCGAGGCACTGGGACATGTAGTGGTGACGAGGAGGTGTAATTTGGAACCGGGCTCGCTGGAGGGGTGTACGAAATTCTCTCCTGCTGTTAAAAAGAAAGCGGGGGTGTGGGGGGGTGGGAAGAGAGAAGAGAGGACAATGTGAACTTTGGAACAGAGGTGTGAAACCAAGGCAGGGGAGGGGGAAGTGGGTGAAAGGAAGGAAGTGTGTGCAGAGTGGGGGCGAGTGGTGCTGGCGATGCACCTGGCTGCCCAGGCAGCCACGGAGCACAGCACGCTTGTGGGCAAGCACTGCACAGGTTGCCTGCTGCCCAGCTGGGCTCCAAACAGATTGTAAGGCAAGCAGTTTAATTTTTAAAAAGGGCTGTGAAGTTTCCAAGGATCTTCTCAGAAATTTGCCAAGGGAGGAAAGGGAAGTGACATGCAAGTGAGGAGACTGAGGGTTTTACACGGGTGAAAAGCTGGCAGCAACTGCCTGGTGCATGGGTGAGTATCATTTACAGACAGTGTCAAAACCACTTCATCTTGCGCTGACAAACCAGTCACAATCCCAGCACCTTCAGTAAGCATTTAACACTTTACTCCTTCATAGCAGTTCAAAAAACCTTATGCAATTAGTTTTGTCATTGCTGAAGAAAACCATACTCTGTCACTAAAAACTACTTTATTTACCGCTGAGCAAAGCAGCACTTTTTTTTTCCTTGACTAAACTAGTTATTAGCACTTTCTTTGAAGTAGTTTAACTTGTAACCAAGTAAGTAAAGTCAGCACATGGAAAGCAGCTACACAAAGAAGTCAAATAGAGTTATAGGGCAACCTGCAAATGCAGGATTAATTTCATAGTTGTCACTCTTAGGGTTTTATTTCTGAAAACGTCTACCAAGAAATTTGAGGCTGAAATTTCATCTGATCTGATGGGAAAATTCCTCCATATTCTAATCCTGTACTATAATAACAGCACAAATCATACCCTTTGTAAATAAACATAGCCACAATTTTACAGCAGCATTAAAAAAAAATGTTAAAATCATTATCATGTGCTTCCTGGAAGGCAATGCCCAGAGTAGTGCTGCTGGCACTTCGTGATAGCAGTGCAAACAGCCTGGATTTCCATACACACACATCCAGATGGGAAAGAAAGAAGCTACCTTAATTTCTGGGCAGCTACAGGAGAATATGCTTGCAGCTCCCTACCCTGACCCTGGTTCCTGGCCAATGGAAAATACAAACTTTGTGCTGGAGCAAGAAGAGGCAACAACTTCCATTGCAAACCACACTATTATCACAGGCGTGCGACAGGGAACTAGAGTGAGGCTGATGGACAGAACAGTAGCACCCTCCCTACCAAGGGAAGGAGAGGTTTGTACAACAGGAATAAACAACAACTAAATGCACCAAAGCAGAAAACTCTTCAGGCAGATGAGGTGACATGTTGTGGTGGGATGGGACACAGAGCACCTTGAAAGTCTTGTCTCTCTCAGCCACCACTTCAAAGCAAGCCCAGGTCATTCTGGTGCAAGGTGCTGCTCTCAGCTTGCTGCACAGCTCATGCAGAACCAGAAGTTTCACCTTCATGTTTGCAGTCCCACCACTATACTATGGGCACCACTGCTGACTGTCATGGCAGAGAATAAACTATGCTGAAGATTCTGGGTTAGATGGAGTGGGGACGCCAGGCCTGTCTCACTCTGTCATCACCATGGTGTGGGTACAGCCCCTGGGGCTTTCAGCTCAGTACTTTTTAACCTGGAATTGTTCAGTCTCCCACAAAGCCCTTTGACATCTTACTGTGTCTACTCAGCTCCTGCCTAGCCATCATTGACCAAGGAACAGAAATCCACGAGATCTTAGGAATGTTTCATTTCTTAGTTAATTAGCAAGGATGTTTATTGACATGAGGTGACAGACACACCTGTGGAGCTACAAAATACTCTTCTGCTTTCCACTTATGCAACTCCTTCCCTGCCCCAAAACGGCTGACTGTGCTTTGTGCTCCTGCAAGGTGCAGCTCTGGCCATTCTGCAACCTCACTGCACCGTCTCACCATTGGTGCGCACACCAGCAATTCACAATGAGACCAGCCACTTCCTAGTACTTCCTGCTGAGATTCACAGCTCAGATAATTGAACCACGCTGCAGCTGATAGTTCTGTTTATTGAAGTGGATATTTACACTTGCTGAAACGTAGCCACTCAGATGCCTGCCTCTGCAAATGGGCACTAGAGGATAGATGGGAGACCTGAAGTCCTTTCCTCCCTCAGTTATTATTTTTCCCTGCACCCCTGGAATGTCCACAGTAGTGTGAGAATTTGCAGACATTTTATAAGGCACCAAGAGGAGCTAGGTCTCTGACTCTTGTTAGTGCCTTTGAAATGCCCTCTCCTACTAATCCTGCCTTTCTTCCAGCACCTTTAACCCAAATATCAAAGCAATTTACAGACATTAGGTAAGCCTTTTTCTTTTTATTAGAGACACAGCCAACCTGAGTTACAGAAAGAGCAAAGCTCAAATGAGCTAAGTAATTTCTGAGTTAAGCTGTCTTGAAAAGGGACAGCATGTGACTCTTCAGTGGCAATACATTTAACAAGTGCATCCTGAAAAAGCAGCCCTTGGAACTATCCGGGCCAGACTTATAAAAGGTGTGGAATGGCAATGTCACAGGCAGGTCAAAACACTGGGCTTGTGGAAAAATGAGCTTCACCCCTGTTTGCAGCATGAGTCAGTAACATGGCTGGATGCAGAACTGCAAAAATCAGTCCAGTTCTGCAACCTGATGTAGCTCTGTGCTTCAGCCACATGCAACTCCTGGCCCACACAGCTGCATGAATGCACAAACTCACGTTGGCTCCTCCAGGCTTTTTGAGGCCTTTTGGAGTCACGCTTCCAGAAGGTACCTGTTGTGCTCACAAGACTGAGATATGATTTGCTTTCATCTTCACAGCTTCAGAACTGCCTGGTGCTTCTCCCTATGGGCTTCATCAAACAAAACCATGGCTGGTATCTTGTGTTTCTAAGGTTATTCAACCCTAGGATTTTTGCCAAGTTTCCTAACCAGTCAGTTTAATATTTCCCTTTGCATTAAGGCCAAGAGTAAATGGGTCAGTGGTAGGGTTATTCAAGCAACAGTTTGGAAGGACAGGTAGTGCTGAGAGAAGAATCAGTATGAACCTTGCATGTACTTCAGCAAAATGCCTTGCTGCAGCTTATTCTACTGGTAAAAGAACCTAAATCAATGCAATTTGGTGTGGTCCTTTGAGACTGCTGTTCATGACTGCTAGAGAGACCTTGGCGCTGCCGATTTCCAGATTCACCACCTGCCAGGGGACTCTATAAACACTTAAACCCACAAGTAACCAGTCAGCCCAAACAACCTGAAAATAGCATCTCCCAAGTATTTTCCCAGTAGCCACAATGAGGTGGATAAAACAGCTGGCTTATTGCTTTCTGTCATCAGTTTTTAAAGTCGTCTTCAGCTTACAGTGAGTCAGGAAACTTTCACTATGAAATTTCACCTTGACTGCAAGTAACTCAAGGGATGCATTAAGCTGACCTCTCTGGAGACCCTCCTTGAGGTTACCTATAGTAGCTGGTGCTCCAACAGCACCACCCAGAAAACAGCCAGATCTGAGAACAGGTCCTGTTTTCACCTGCCTAATCTAGCAGGGATAGATTGAAACACATTGTAAGGAATCCAGACAAGCTATGGTTTTTTTTTCTCTGTACTAAAAAAGTACAAACCACTAAATATTCAAGAACTGAGAAAGGAAGGTAACTCTAAAGATGTAATTGATTACTACTATCTAGTAGGAATGCACATAACAGCTGACTGGACTCCCAAAGCCACCAGAACTGGGGTAAATCCCTTGCAGAAAAAAAAATCTCCATGAGTAGTTAGAAAATTCTATCAGGAACACAAATCCTTCATATTGCTAAAATAAAAAATTAAAACCTAAAACTGTAGTTATCTTTTTTTAAAATGTCTAACCTTTGAGGCTGAATAAGGCTGCAAGGTAAAAATAGCTTCACGTTATTGCTAAAGATAGGCCCTTCTAAAATGCAAACAGTAGTTTTCATCAGCAGTGTTCTCCAGCTTGCAGTCCAATAGTCTTTCTGCCCCTTTATTAACTTCACTCAGATGGCAGACACAATGGACAGACAAGTTTTTGGCAGAAAATAAAAGAAAACATGCAAGAGGCATGCTAAGCAAGCTCTCAGGCTGTCCCAGTGACATCACCAATTCAACAGCTGGAGAGGTGATGCACTAAGCCAACTTCTTTAAATTCATAAAGCAAAGAAATGCAGGAGCTATGCAGCAACTTTCAAGAAACCAAAACATTTCATGCTGTCTGCAAATACCCTGTGCTGGACAGAAAAGGCAGCTGACTTATCAACAAGTAGAAACTTACTCCTATACCGCCTGTGATGATATTACACAGGGCAAGATTAACCAAGAGTGAAAGTTGTCACACATTTGTCTAGCAGGTTGCTGGTGAACCTGTGCCACTCTGTGCCTGTCTTGTTGCATTTGATATTTATCTCCTCCTCTCCAAACAGCACAGACTCCCCCTTCTCCCCAGAGAAGCAGGCAGGTGAAAACAAAGTGATTCATACTGAGGTAACTATCAGACTAGAAGTAAAATCTAGCTTTCAAACCTATGGTGAAAGCTGGTGTTTTGGACACAGCACAATATACCCCAAATCAGTGGGGTACAAAAACCCCAGACCCTGAAGAGATCTGGCTTTGCTATTATGGATCCTCCTAGGAGCAGGTGCTTCGGATACCGAAAAAAGGAGTAAGTGGCCTTAGAGAAAATGATTGTTGAGGGGGAATGAAGTGCTTACAGAGAAGATTCAGAAGGCCCTGCACATCCAGGCACTCAGCAAGGCAATGCCAGCAAACCAGCTGCAGAGTAGCACAGGGGATGACAGCAACAGATTAAAGTAAATTAATCACTATGGAAGCAAGTGAGGGGAAGAGGAAAGGGAAGGAAGACATAAACAGGGTTCACTGATGTTTTGTATGCAACACTATAGCTGGATACAAAAGTCCCTGAGACTACAATCAGAAGAGTTACAGGTTTTAACATAGGGAGGAGGGAAGAAATCAAACCCCCTAAGAGACCACATGGTACCAGGTATTAAAATATTTGGGAATTTTGGTCAATGTCATAACATGCATACTGCAACTTCTGCCAGGGACAAAAGATCGTGCTCCAGAAACAGCAAAGTAGAGCTCTGCAGTACAAGGGTATGAATTAAATTCTCCACTTCTCTCCCTTCCCCCTGTTGCTGTCATCATCTTAATTTCCATGGCAGACTTCTCATTTTTGATCCCATTAATATAGCAATTCACGTCAGATCTCTAGCAGTATAATCAGCACACTATCAGTAATTAGAGAAATTAAAACAAACACAGCTCTCTGGAATGGACCTTATGCAAAGCAACACTGGGAAAAGATTAACATCTCATTTCCTGCACACAGAGCAGAGATTGTCTCCGTGACCTTAGCGATTCTGTGAAGCTCAGTTCCTCCCTGCCTCTTCCCTTCAGCCTGTCTCTCACAATCCTCCCAGAACAGAGCAGGCAGGAGATGGCTACCTTCTCATGTCTCAATCCTTACTCAAGCAAATAAAAATTAAAAATAAAACAAATAACAACCACACAGGTAGAACAGCTCATCATAAAAGGGAAGGGGAAAGGAGACAGTGGTGAAGCTCATGCTTCTCTCAGAATGATTATAGCCACTGTTCTAATTAAATGAAAATAGTACAGACAGCACTACTGATGTACTCCAATGCTGCGAAAAGGCAGCTTGCAGAGGTCAATGTTGTTGTTGAAAATGGCATGATATGGTTGTGTTACTGTCCAAGCAACTGCAAAATAGCTCAAATTAGCAAATATAAATTAAGCAAAAATAAAACCAACTAATTGAACCACATGCTCCAAAAGCACATCTTCACTGAGGTCATTGTTAAAAATGTAGGAATGAAGAGTAGAAAGAGGCTGGGGAAGATAGTACCAGGTAAGACTAAAAAATTGCCTTACTGCTAAAAGCTCAACAAGAGTCAGGTAAGGATTATTCATTTATGTGAATAACAGTCAGTGTTACCCACAGATATCTCAGCTAGGCAGCACAAATCTACAGGAGAGACAGCTTCTGGCTCAGAATTTGCATGTGGAATCGCCACTCTCCAAAAGAGTTGTAGAGCTTTATCTAAGTGGGAGACCCTTGCACCAATCTTTCTGCAGTGAGGCTCCAAGAAGGTGCAGTAAAGCTGGGTCTTGGCCCACCGGACCTACTACTTCAAGGCAGAAATCACCCATGGGTTCAATTGCCTGCCATTAAGAAACTATCTGCCCCCAGCTCCTTTCCATATACAACTCCAAGAACGGCGTTACAGGGGTGTCCCTGCATCATTCCTCCAAAGAATTTGCTACTGACCTCTCTTTAAGCAGGGCCCAGAGAAAGGAGGACCACTGCTCTGATCCATGGGACAACTCCTTTTGCATCTACACCATGATTTTGTTACCACAGTGCCTTAGCACAAAGCACCACAGAAAGCTCAAGAAAGTGTTTATTGCACAGCTGGAAAAAAAAAGCCACTCACTGGAAGCTTTGAAGTACTGTGGCCAGTGAGTAAGCAGCAGGGAAGCAAGGAGGGCAACAAAGAGCCTTTAGCAGGCTTAGATAGCTGTGTGTCAAGAGATTTCCACGTTCTCTTTTTTAAAGCAGGGATTGCTAAGGGAGCCTCATCTCAGCAGCATACAGTGGTTGTACAACCCTGCCTGTATACGTGGGAATTCACACCCTCAACACCCGTGACTGGAGTCATGCTCTCATTTCAATGCAAAATTTCTGCAGGCCATGAAACTGAGATGGAAAAAACTAAGGGGAGACACGGTGTACAGGGAGCTGCCCTCTCACGTGTTATGGGAAAGGAGAATCCTGGAGCAATTCTGCAATGTCTGAGGGCTGGCATGGCAATGCAAGCATTCTGAGTTGCACTAGGGAGCTGTCACGGTAGTGGTAACCTGCAATGCTGCTATGAATTCAAACATCTCCAGCACAAGCATAATGTCTGCTCCTTCTGCACAGGGTGATTGGTACTTTCTGATCATTTCTTACTGTGAACAGGAGGATCCTTCACTGCAAGGGATATCAAATATTGCCATAGCATGAACCACAGGTCAGAACTGTCACACAGGCAAGGTCAGCTCATTCACCACCATGGATTATCTACATGCCCATCAGGGAAGCAGTGGAAAAACGATGGCAGAGTAATTCACATAAAAGTCAGAGCTTCATTGAGTCCTCAGTCACTGATGGAAACAAAATTCCTGAGGAGCTAAAACACTCAGAAATATGCATTATATGAATACAATAAAAAAAACAACCATAAGACATGCCCCTTCTTGGTCCCATTGCATGGCTGGAATTTGCTCCCATCTGTATCTGCAAATTCTCCAGTGTCTTTAAAACGACTTCAACTACTGTAAATCAGGACTGGAATAAAGTCCACATATGGGCCTCTATCTTCTTCAGTTCACTCAAGTTTGCTCTCTATCCTTAGCTCTATGAAATTAGTGTGAACCTGAGGGTGAACAACATGTGTCTATGGCTGTTTGGAAACAAATTGCATCATCATGTACTATAATTATCCCTCTATCTGTTACAATTTTAAACTATGGGAACACCCAAAAATCAGCTACTATAACAGACTAGAAAAAAGTTGTTTATGTGTGATCACAGAGGTGCCTACTCAGGAGAGACATTCTCATGCTCACCAATCTACTGCTGGAGGCACTGAGAAGACAACCCTGACTGCAAGCTTGGGTTCTGACACTGAAAATACATTTCAGACCACAGAACTGGTTGTACCTACTTACTATAGTGTGCAACAACAGCTTAACCTTGCAAGGCTGACATCTTTATAACTTTTCTCACCAGCAAAGAAAACACTGTGAACATACCCAGCACTATCACATTTCCATGACAGCATTTCATCACTCTTCAAGACTTCTGGCAGACTTTCCCTGAGAAAGGACACACCAAATATATAGAGAAACCTGGGGGTGCCATGATGAGGTCTAACCCTAACACCTTACAGCTGCTGCTCCTAAAGGTTCAAGTACTGCAAAAGTAACTCAGTGTACAGAGTATGCTGCATCTCCATGTTCAACACCACCTCTAAAGGGAGGGAAAGCAACTTCCAGAGGGAATCTAGGCCAGCTGAGGAAGAGGAGAGCTACAGTAAGGGCTGCTGGTAAAAAATGCGCAGCCACTTGCATGCTCAAGAAAACAGAACACAATCCACAGAGACAGAAATACAACCAAATAAAATACTCAAAGACTGTCTCAGTAAGCTAGTCCTGAAACAAGTGGCAATGGTTGTTTGCCACACTTAAGTATCAGAAGGATACTTACAGGACAAGGGACAATGGGGGCAAGCCGGAGCAGAGGAGGTTCCACCGGAACAGAAGGGAAAACTTTTTCACTCTGAGGGTGCCAGAGCCTCGGAGCAGGCTGCCCACAGAGGTTCTGGAGTCTCCTTCTCCAGACACACTCCAAACCCACCTGGATGTGTTCCTGTGTGACCTGCCCTGGGTGATCCTGCTCTGGCAGGGGGGTTGGACTGGATGACTCCCCGAGATCCCTTCCAACCCCTAACATTCTGTGATGCTGGTTATTTGACTCCAAGAATATTAAAAGCAGAGGGAGTTGGAGGGAGTTCCTAAAAAGGACCATACTTGCACTGACCTTCTCCACTGTACAGAAACTGGATATGAAGAAATATCAAATTACAACCTTCCTCTCCCACTCTTTCACTTATTCCAGCCACTTTAACATGAACACCACAAGATCAGTGGGACTATAAAGGAAGCTCTGCCTGACACAGGAGAGTATAAAAAAAAAAAAAAAAAAACACCAAAAACAGCTGGTAGGATTTCACTTAGGACATTGCATCCTGCACATCCACAGGCTCTTCATTCTGCATCATATGTATACACAGACTCAGAGGTGTCTATGCAAGACAGACAATTTTATAACAGTCAGAAGGTCTAGCTTGTAAGGAAGGAATAAATGAACTACAGAGACAGATATGACAGATAAAAGCTCAACAGCCAACAGGAAATAAAACCAGAGGACAGGGAAAATAATCTGGAAGACATATTGCAGAAGGATGAGCTAATGAGAAGCTGTGATTAAAACATTAAGATGCAGTGAGAGACCACTGAAGAAAGCTAAGTTACATCAAAACAAGGAACACCTGCAGGCAGGTCAACCTGTACAAGAATGAGGTTATTTTTTCCACAATTTAACAAGCTCTTCAGCGGCTTTTGGAAAGCCCCACCGGAAGGCAGTCTATGGGTATGAGACTGCAAACTAGAAGAAACTAAACTCTTGCTGATCAATTAATCAGTCACAGGATATTACTCAGAAAAAAGTAAACAAACCACCTGGGAGATAGTTTGAGGTGCAACAAAATCTTTTATTTCCTCTCCAGCATGGTCTTTCCAGCACAGAACTACTGGGACTGGCAGAACATGTAAGGAGACTTTTCAAGTCTGTTTGTACAGAAGCAGCTGGGCATGTTACCATACGCCTGACTCAAAAGAGGTGAGCTTTCTCAGGTGTTTGAAAGAAGCTGAAGCTCCTTAGCAAGCCATCCTTTCAAGGAGGTACAGGTGGCAGAATGAAAGCAGAGCCTGAATTTGACAATTTGGTCTGTGTTCCAGGGACAATGACAGGGTCCAGTGACAGCTCTTTATTAAATGCTTTCTCCTCCATTAATGCTGCACACTCTAATGATTTGGCCATTACCATTAACAAATCTGCCATGTCCCTGCCTGAAGCTAATAGGTAATGAACTAAGTGGGTGAATATTCTGTTGTGTAAGGAGAGCTATTAGCAATCCTTTCCAAACTGTTCTGAAAACAAGAGATGCCTTCCAGGTACAACCTATCCATGTGACAGGGTACGCCCCACACACAGCCCTTACTCCTTCACTCCATAAATTCCAGTGGCACTCCCAGCGCTCAGAAGGGGAACAAGAAGTGGATCACTCCCTGCATAGTACTGCTGTATGGGGAATAGGAGGCAGATGTCACACTGCAAAGCACTGGAAAACACAAGCTCCACTGAAGAAGTTTAAAGAGAAATCTCTCTGAGAAGGGCAGGAGCCTGCTCCTAGAGCTACTACTGACTCTCCAAAACAAGCTGTGGCATTACTGCAGTCCTCGTTGCCTTGGTTGTGCCAGCAAGGCAATGGGAGAATGCTGAGTCCACAGGTCTGTCAAGCTCTGGGATGGTTAAGAAGAAAAATATCTCAGTTTAGTTACTTTCCTTCTGCCGTAGCTTTTCCTGTTTGTTAAGTTTCCCAACTGTTTTAATTGTTCCTTTCAACCTTTGCATCGCTTTTTGTTCTTCCTTAAATTATTGTTTTGTTTTACCTCATAATCCCAGAGCATTGGTTATAATGTTGCTCCTGGCAGATGAGAAGTGTTGAGGTTTCACTGGCTATCTTTGGCTTGTTTTCACAGCTAAGCATTGCTGGTTCATGACTGAATGGACACTGGAGTGAGAGCCACTCCACCCTTACCATAGACTGCTAATGAACTGCAGATATTGCCTGACTACATAAGTGACAAGCTCAGGGACTCAGACAGCTGAAATGGGGTAAATTTCAGCCACCTTGAAGAAAGAGTCAAGTGCTAGTCCTGGGCCCATTTTGACTCAGTCTGAAGGCTAGTCTATGGTGCTCACCATTACACTACTTAACTATGTCCTGAAATACCTTTACCCCTTTCCTGCACAGAAGGGCAGTGTTCTTACACTCCCCTTGACACATGGAGGGAACAAAGCATATGCAGATTAGGTGGAGAGTTCATCAGGAACACAGGCACCAAGCAAAAAACTTCTTTGACACCTTAGAAAACAATATTCTGTTCTAGGAACTCTGCTGGGACCTGAATCCAACTGTTAGGATCTGACATTTATTGAGTGACAGCACTCAGAGGCATCTGAGGCACTGCAGAAACACCAAGCAAAGAACAGCCCTGAACAGCTCACAGCCAAAGTAGTCAAGACAGAGAAATACCAGAGGAAGGATCATTTGCAATTAGGAGCAGAGGTGCAGGAAGTAGCAGCAGGTTGCCCAAATCCTATGGTGATCCTCCACCTATGTGGCCATATTTCGCTCTGGAAACAGAAAGATGAAGACAAGTGAGAAGTCAAGTGATGAGCAAAAGCTCTGAGAAGGATTTCACTTTGCAGTTTAGCATTGATTTTAAATACTTCTGATTTCTAATGCTCTTCCTTGTCAAAGCACTGACTGAAATCTTTCAGCTCCCAAGTGGTAACAGAGATGGCCTGTATTTGAAGAGAATTGTGAGCCCATCCCTCCTCTGCCACAAGAGACAGGACAGAGGCACTCCAACCCTTCCCACAGTTACAAAACAGCATAGATCCAGTTAGGAAGGCAGGGTCTCCTTACCCAACTCAACTCACAGCTGAACAGCCTTAAAAACCACCACAGTTTTCTGCTGGCACAGGGAAAGCAAAACGGGGAGGGGGGGGGGCATCAATCACCTCCATCTAATCAAGCTGGGTGTGTTTAACACCGGAGCTGAGCTGTGAGACTTTCAGAGAAGATGGGGGAAGAAGGAAAACAAAACAAAACACACACAAAAAAGAAAATAAAAGAAAAGAAAGCAAACCTGCTTGTAAGCAGCACGATAAAACACTACTTCTGTTCCTACAGCCGAGGAGGTGACGGGGATAAGTGCCCAGGAAAAGGAACATTCCCAGCATTTAAGGACACACATGTTCCTCCTAGCAAGCATCCCCCAGCTCCTGCCACCACATACCCTTCCCCACAGCCCTGCTCACACACATGAATGGCTGAGATTTGCACTAGGGGAAAAAAAAAAAACCCTCACATTTTTTTCTTTCTTTTTTTTAAAGCTGGCAACAAAGATGTGAGACTTTTCCTGGCATTCCTCCTGTTTATAACAGGACCTGCCAAACCGGTTGTGTGATTTTTATGCTGCTTTCTTTTCCACAAAGTCCTTCGAAAGGCAGAATAACAGAAAGCAAATAAGGAAAACGTTTGGTTATATAGGTCCAAGGATCAGCCCTTGGTGCTGCAGCTGAAAAAAAAAAAAATATCAAAAACTACCCAGAATCCTCCTAAATTAATCGTGACTATCTGCAACCAATGGTTATGTTTACTATCAAGAGCAGTTGTTTTGAATAGCGAGAGGCAGTCCCGTTTCAAATTGTTTGAAAATCTAAAGAAATAAGTTCTGCACAGATGAAACAAGAAGTGAAGGCACAGAGCAGTCAAACTGCTTAAGGCAGGCAGAGCCATGGACAGAGAGCAGATCTGAGAATCCATCTGGCTCCCTGCATATTAGAATCACAGAATTGTCAGGTTTGGAAGGGACCTCAAGGAGCATCCAGTTCCAAGCCCCCTGCCATGGGCAGGGACACTTCCCACTAAATCAGGTTGCCCAGAGCCACATGCAGCCTGCCCTTAAAAACATCCAGGGATGAGGCTTCCACCAGCTCTTTGGGCAACTTGTTCCAGTGTCTCACCACCCTTATGGGGAAGAACTTCCTAACGTCTAATCTAAATCTCCCCTCCTCTACATTGGATCCATTCCCCCTAAACCTATCACTACCTGACACCCTAAAAAGTCCCTCACCAGTTTTCTTGTAGCCCCCTTCAGACAGCAGAAAGCCACAATAAGGTCTCCTTGGAGCCTTCTCTTCTCCAAACAGAACAACCCCAACTCTCTCAGCCTGTCCTCATAGGAGAGGAGCTCCAGCCCTTCGTTCATCCTTGTGCCCCTTCTCTAGACATGTGAGAGGTCATGCCTGCTTCCCAACCAAAGCTGGGCTACTGCATGTGAATATGAATGCCTTACCTCCAGCACCAAAAGCCTTCTAATCCTAGAAAATTATACTTTTTTTATTCTCCTATAATGCATTAGGCAAAAAAAGAAAATTCAGCAATTGCAGCTGCCTGGCTCTAAGTCCATTGTCAGGGATCTGAAGACCAGAAATGGCAACCAATTTGATGGTAAATGCTTCCCTCAATACATGCAATCTTGCTAAAAATCAAAACATTGCACCAAAAATATTCCTTTTGATTACCACACGCAGGGGGGTTTTAACACTGAGGTTTCTTGGGTCTGGTGTTTTGTTTTTTTGTTTTGTTTTTTTTTTTTTTTTCAGAATAACTTCTCTCAAGAGGAGCAGCAGCAGCAGCACACTGTACAGCTTTCCAAGTGGAACACTTAGTCTTTGATTCAGAAGAAATTTCTGGTTTGGTATTAATTTTTTTGCTGTCCACACTGAAAATCCTGAAGCAGAATGAAATACAATGTCTGAGTTTAGCTTTCTGGCCAGAGCACCCTTGTCTTGCTCTGATGTCAGGATGAAAATGCTATGGGTGTGAGGAAAAAGAATGGGGGAAAGAAATAGAAAAAAAAATATAAAATAAACACATAAATAAATTTAAAAAAAAAAATCAATCAAGTGTGCCAAACTAGTCACCCTACCCACACAGCCCAGGGTGCCCACTGTTTACTCAGGTGTCCCTATTTTCTCTGATGGCACAGAAATCACGGTCTTCCTTTCCAACACTTTCCTATCACTCTGCTCTCTTACCCATGAGGCCACTTAGCACACACAGAGCCTGCCACTCAGATGGCCCCAGTTTAACTGACATGGTAAATATTCATTTTCACTGGGCTGTATAATAAAGGATGAGATAAAACCCTGAGCAAATAAATGGGCAAAGTTCAAGCTTACAGCTGCTCCTCACGGGCTGCTTTTAAAGCTGACACACCTGCTTCTTTGGCAACTGGTTTTGCTCCTGAAGGCTTGGGCTTTGCAGGGCTGCCTCAGCAGGCTGGGTGATGAGCTTATACAGGATCTGCCTGTCAGCCATGAGGATCCCAAAGTGATTTACAGTTTATGAGGGATTTACAAGCTCACTGCACAACTGCACAAGTGAATGGGCACTGCAGATTACACATCTGCAAGCGGGGTGGGGGGGTTAGGGGGAATTCATTCCCCAGGTTCCAGTTACATCAGAGAGAAAGCTGTTTGGGTCCCCTTAAAAATCAGCTTCAGTGAGAACAGCCAGCCCCACAGAAACACCATCCTCTTGGGTTGTAAGCTGTCTTCAGCTGGTCCAGCTCCCTCTGTGACAACAACTAGAAGTCATCCATAACCACATAGCAATATGAGAAAGGGTCCCTCATAACAGCCAGGATACTTAAAACTTTTGTGGATCAGACCTCATGGGCATAATCCTAGAATGGCTCAGGTTGGAAGGGACCTCAGGGATCATCTACTCCAACCATGGGCAGGGACACCTCTCAACCAGACACTGCTGCTCAAGACCTCATCCAACCTGGCCTTCAACACCCCCAAGCAGGAGCCAGCCACAACCTTCCCTGGGCAGCCTATTCCAGAGTCTCACCACCCTCACGCTGAAGAACTTCTTCCTCAGATCCAGTCTAGCCCTGCTCTCCCTCAGCTTCAAACCATTCCCCCTCATCCTGTCTCTAGACACCCTCAGGAAAAGTCCCTCTGCAGCCTTCCTGTAGGGTCCCTTCAGCTATTGGAAGGCAGCTCTAAGGTCCCTGCCGAGTCACCTTCCAGTGTCTGAAGGGGGCCTACAGGAAGGCTGGGGAGGGACTTTTCAGGCTATCAGGTAGTGATAGGACTAGGGGGAATGGAATGAAGCTGTAGGTAGGGAGATTCAGGCTGGATGTGAGGAGGAAGTTCTTCACCATGAGAGTGGTGAAGGCCCGGAATGGGTTGTCCAGGGAGGTGGTTGAGGCCCCATCCCTGGAAGTGTTTAAGACCGGGCTGGATGAGGCTCTGGCCAGCCTGATCTAGTGCAGGGTGTCGCTGCCCATGGCAGGGGGCTTGGAACTAGATGATCCCTGTGGTCCCTTCCAACCCTGACTGATACTATGATCTTTTCTCCAGGCTGAACAACCCCAGCTCCCTCAGCCTGTCCTCACAGCAGAACTGTTTCAGCCCTTGGATCATCTTTGTGGCCCTCCTCTGGACTCCAACAGCTCTGTGTTGTCCTTCTGATGGGAACACCAGAACTAGAGGTGGTATTGGAGGTGGGATTTCAGAAGAGCAGAGTCAAAGGGCAGAATCCCCTCTCTTACCCTGGTGGCCACACTCCTCTTGAAGCAGTCATCTTTCACAGACTCCACCACTACAACATACACCCTCCGGACACTTTCAGGCTCAGACACACATACACCCCACTGATGGTAAGCATGGTTCTTGGCTCCAGGCTAAGCCAACCTGCATTGGATAGAGCAGTGCATGCTGTATGAGCATCAGGATGATAATCTATGCCACAAACTGCACTGATCTTCCAGCTAGCACCCATTCCACTTGCCTGCTAAGCCACTGCTAAAATCACAGAACTGTGAACTGCCACAGGCAACTAGATTTACCCAGAAAACTTCTCCTCTTCCTATTCTCCAGATTGCTAGGGTTCCACAAAAAACACAATGATCCAAGGCCCCAGACTGGAAATGCTGAAGCTACTGACACATTTCAATGCAGAGCAGTCTGGCTTGCATGGAAACATAGAACTTTTTGTTGGATTAGTTGATGTAGGTTTAAGAGCATCCAGGCTTCCAGGCAAAGCTCTGATGTCTTTCAACATGTGTGCCTGTACACTTACATTACCTCTCACCATTGCAACTTCAACCTCCATGTCAAAATCCACAGTAATAATCAACAACCTGTGCTGAAACTCTCCTCAGCCTGCAAGTGTGCAAAAATAAATGCAGCACCTCCATCTTTGTGCATGAACTGATCTTAAAAAGACTGAGCTAAGCATGTGCATTGCTACTGACACAGGGAACCACAGGTTCTGCTGAGCACTGGAAATGCAGAAAATGGAGACACTGGTATCTGTAGTGAGCAAACTACCTAATCCTATTACTTGCAGTAGCTGGCTGCTGATTTAGGCTATGATACATTGCAGGAGAACAATACCCCTTGCCTTAGCTAAGGTCATAATTACAAAACAGATCAAACAAACAAAGAAGCATTGCCCTCTTTGGAAGATGCATCTAGCACTCTGGGCACAACAGAAATGGTTATTAGGTGTACAGAGAGCTCCTCATTTGGGGAGAGAATGAGGAAGCTTGTTACTAAGAGACAGTTGAGAATTTAGGGGCACGAATTCTCTAGTGCATGGGAGTAAAGAAAAATGGGAAACATTGACAGCTCCAGATATAGAAGAGAACAAGGAGAAGAAACAGATCTCACTGATAAGGACAGAAAGGAAACACAAGACACCAATGACAGCAAAAGGGAAGCAGCATCACAAGCTCCCTGGTCTGGAGAAGCAGCAAACACCTTCAAGACTTAACTATAAAAACTATGAAGTCAGAAAAAGTATACACCCCTTTTCTGTTGAAGGTATTGGGGCTTCTCCCCTCCCCATGGAAATAAAAAGTTCTAAAGGCACTGGATGTGCAGATTTCAGACACAGCTGCAAATCCTTATACCTCAGCAAGTCCTTGAGAACAGAAACCAAAGCATGTGTGTGCGGTGTGCTCACCATGCAGAATACCTACAGGTGCCTACAACTACAATGAAGGAGGCAAGCTTTTCTTCAGCAAGAAAACCTAGCAAAATTAGTCCTTCTGATTAAACCAAACTGGAAAGATTTCTTTTTGCCACTGTGGAACCATTACCATTAGTTGCATCTGAAGCAATTACTTAGACAAAGCTGACCCCCATTCTTCATAGAGACACAAATCTATATGAATCCTCTGATAAAACTCATGCTATACTAGTGGTCATTTGTCCTGTATTAATTCCAACTAATCTCAGTACTCATGAGAACAGGCACTACACCGACCCTACACCAAACATATGGCATGCCATCAGTCTCAAAAGTGGTCCATCAGCCTAGAAAAATCACTCATAGCAGTTGTCCTCAAGCAAATATTGGTTAGTAAATTTTACAACTGTTAGTTAATGGGAATCAGTTGTAATCTCTTCATTTACTTTCACACTGGATCACAAAACTCTGTCTAGCTCAAGGTTTAATCAACAATTGAAGCAATCTAATTGCCATCCCTTACCACCCTGCCACCAGGAGTTACAATCCCAAAGCAGGCTAGGCAGAAGGAAATGCCTGAGTGCTCTTTATCTGCTCCAGAGCAAAGTCCAGAGGAAACCACTGAACCACTGGGGGATCAAACCCAAGAAAAAGAGACCCCCAGGTTAAACCAGAGACATTTCATTAGCTCAAAACAGTGACTGCAATTGCAGCTGGAGAATTCATAGTATTATAGTGTCAGTCAGGGTTGGAAGGGACCACAAGGATCAGCTAGTTCCAAGCCCCTGCCATGGGCAGGGACACCCCACACTAGATCAGGCTGGCCAGAGCCTCATCCAGCCTGGGCTTAAACACCTCCAGGGACGGGGCCTCAACCACCTCCCTGGACAACCCATTCCAGGGCTTCACCACTCTCATGGGGAAGAACTTCTTCCTCACATCTAGCCTGAATCTCCCCACCTCCAGCTTCATTCCATTCCCCCTAGTCCTATCACTACCTGAGATCCTGAGAAGTCCCTCCCCAGCCTTCTTGTAGGCCCCCTGGAAGGCCACAATGAGGTCACCTCAGAGCCTTCTCTTCTCCAGACTGAACAGCCCCAACTCCTTCAGTCTGTCCTCATGTAACTAGACTTGCTCACTACTCTTTTCCTAACTTGAGCTTTGGTGACAAGGAGTTGCAACCACTTAAACTCAAAGAGAAAGCAAGACTCTTGTGGAGGTAAGGATGTGCATAGGAAAAGGAGAAGGGGCAGAGGGTAAACTGGAGTTACAGGGCATACTGCCAGAGCAGTCAGAACAAATCTTTAGTGGTCACTCTCAAGTTGTTTTGAGTTTTTTCTACTACAGGATGCTACATAAGGCATGCAATCTACACCAACATTCACCCAAAAACACCCACACCACACTCTCCAAATCCAAAAAATCTGGCACAAATGGTGCCATCTGTGTTCTCACGTACTATGTATACATTTAAAATACCTAACCCCCTTCCCCAGGAGGTTGTTCCAAAACTCCTGGCAGCAATGAGGGTAATCCCAGGTGCAAGTGCTTTGCTCCCTGACACAGATTTACATGGGTAATTTGTATCTTTAAAGGACATTAGCAGCTACATGACTGTTTGCCTTCTTCTTTGTAGTTTTTCCTGCCTATCAGTTTCAGAGACTGGAATTTCAGCAAACATGGGGGAAATAAACTGAAAAAGCTTTGTTCATTTACATATACTGACATCAAATCTAGTCCAGGAATAGGTAAATCATCAGCACTCTGAAAGCTGGGCCTAACTTCTAAACATATACATAGAATCACAAAGGCTGGAAAAGACCTCCAAGTCCATCAAGTCCAACCATAACCAAACTCCCATAACCACTAAACCACATCCTGAAGCACCACATCTACAGCTTCTTCAACACCTCCCAGGGAAGACGACTTTACCACCTCCCTAGGCAGCCTGTTCTAACCCCTCACCACTCTCTAAGCTTTTTCTCATGTCCAACCTAAACCTCCCCTGGCACTACCCAAACTCATTTCCTCTTGTCCTGTCACTGGTTACCTGGGAGAACAGACCAACACCAGCCTCACTCCAACCTCCTTGCAGGCATCTGTAGAGAGCAGTAAGATCTCCCCTCAGTCTTCTCTTCTCCAGACTAAACAACTGCAGCTCTTAAGACCATACCTGTCCATTCTATTATCTGCCATGCTGGTGTAGATAACAAAAGCCTAAAATCAGCTGTGACTGCTGAGGAGAGCCTCTCTGCTCTTGCATGGCACTTGAGGTCACAATTCTCTGTTGCATCTAATCTGTCTATAGACAAAGTGCCATCCCTGTCTTCAGAAATCTTCAGGATTATGTAAGGAAAAAAAAAAAATCCATCTTTGATTATTCCATGTGATATATGAGTACTGTAAGGATGGTTGTAAAAACAGCAGCTGTTGTAACGCTGTTTTGTTGCTGCCATTCAGCTAGGATGTAGAAACATAAATCTTTATTCAAAGACTCTGTAACCAATGGGGGGGAATCTTACAGAGTAAAAAAGGTGCAGTTCTTCAGTTAAATTTTACTTACACTGACGCAACAGATCTACTTCCCCATGGTAAAACCCCAAAGTCTACTTGAACTTTGGCCTCATTTTCTTCAAGCTTCATGAAGAAAATGGGATTCCAGGCAACATGGACATGGTTTTGTCCCTTTAAAAGTATTTGAACCATAGATTAAACAAACTTGGACTCTTCTTAATCTCCTTACCAAGGGGATGGCGGGGATGGCTGTGCACACTTCTCCTCGCAGCTTACTGCTGCTGAAGTGTGTCTAATGTCACCCATGGTAAGTTAGGATTTCAGGTGGGGAATTAGCAGCAGAGGCAGGCAGGTTCTCAAGATGTGAAAGATGCTGCTCTCATGATGACACAATTTGTAATGAAAAGCCACCAAAGATATCTCCTGTCTCAATCAGCTATACCAATGCAGAATTCTATCAAATAAAAACCTCGTCTAAAGTTTTTCAATTATTTCCTTTGAAACCAGTGTCACCTGCTTGTGTCAAATTGCAAACATCTTATCATGAAGCCCCTAATATATGTTCAGTGCCAGACAGTTTTGGAAGGCAACTAAACTGTGGTGCAAGGGATCCAGCACTGAAGGAAAAGCCTGTTGTTACATGATAGGTCACAGCTACCTCCCTACAGCCAGAGCTGCAAGACAGAACAAGCCTGTCTCTCACCATGGTCATTTCATTAATCCCCATGCTCACTGCCTAACCCTATCTCAAGTCCTGTGACATGGTCTTCTTAGGAAAAACATTAAAGCAGCAGGAAACAGAGACGGTTTCCAGACTACATGCTGCTATGTAGCGCAAGAGCAGTTAAATTTAGTACTAAAGAGGGCCTGAAAGAAGGGACACTGCACTACCAGGCTCACAAGCCTTTTTACTTCAGCTCTTTTCCTCCCTTCCTTCCCCTGCCCTTTTGGTAGCTAGCAGGGGGGCAAAAAACGAAGCTGAGCAGATGTTGCAAAGATGATGACGAGGCTGATGAATACTAGCATACAGAGTACACATGCAATAGCTGGAGAGACAAAGGAGCCTGGGCTTGAAAAGAAGAACTCCTAAGCTTGGGTGGTAATTCTGCCCAACCAAGCCAGCAGATAGGTCATCCCAAGCAATGGTGGGATCACAGATACAGCATGACAATGAACTACCCACTGATTAAAGCTGCTAGGGGAGAATTTCAATTACCTGAACCTGAAACCCTGCCTACAGGCAGACAGGAAAAGGCACATCAGCTATACATCTTCTAAACCACACTGTGTGTCACAAGTAAGTTCATACCACAGTTCAAGCTACAGGAGAGAGCAATCTCTTCATCCCCATTTACCCACAGAAAAGGGCTCTGCCACAAAGCAACCCCTGTAGTAGAAATGGTGAGAGCCTGCACCAGCAAGGCCTGGGATGGGGCAAGGCCAGGCACATGGAATTGACCCATGCCCAGCCAGCGGTAGGACAGCAACCAGCAGCTGCACTTGTTATGCTGGCTTCAATTTGTGCACTTTCCTCCCCTTTACAGCTGTGTGAAGGCGTAGGTTCTTGGCAAATGTCCCTCTTACACCACCTAGGTTTGGATAGTCCTGGGCTGATTTGAGGTGCAGACACACTGCCAGTGCACACATCTTACCCCTATCTTATTAGCTCATAAACAAGAGATGAGCCTTTCCAAGTTCACCTCTGGCCAGCAGCAGAGTCAAAGGAAGTGGCCCAGCTCCCTTTCACCACCACTGCTGCACAGCCAATGGCATGTGTAGGGACACTGAAGCAGGGTAGGCACATTTGGGAGGAGGGATATGCACCCAACCTGGAGCATCATTGGTTGCCACTCCAAGGTGCCACAACTCAAGGAGCTGAACAGTAAAGGGGTTGGCACTTCTAAAGGATATACAAAGAGACAAAGGCACCAGAGAGCAAACTCTGGGGAGGCTTTTACTTAGACAGGACAACCCAAAAAAACAGGCAGTGTGGGTTCAGACATATCTGCGATGGCTCTCATAGCACCGGAGTTTGTGAATCAAGTCCATCTCCCTCCCATGCACCCTCTCCAGAACAAACCCCTTTCCACCAACAAATAAAGTAACTCCCAAAAATTCCTACCATCTGCTTTCCATATTTCAGCATAATGGGAAAATAAATTTTCTGCTATTTTTAAAACAGTTAGTTTGCAGTCTTAACTTCTTTACTTTTTCAACAACATCCTTAGCTCACTACATATATGCCACTAAGAAAATAGGCTTTAGACACAGGGAAAATCTGGCTCAGGAAACCATGACAGACCCTAGGGCCAATGGGTGGTAAATCCCACTGAGAAGGGAACCTCAACTTCCTAATTTCACCATTTAAAGAAAATAACTTTAAGTAAAAAAACAAAACCAAACCAAACTAATATGCAGAATATATGAAGACCAAAAAAACCCCAAAACACCACCAAAAAACCCTGAACAAACACACACAGTAACCCCATCTGGTAATTTGGACACAACTGGATCAAAATGCAATTACAAAACAAAGTTGAGCCAGTAAGAGCTGTTTGTAGGCAGGTGTGGGGTGGAGGTGGAAAGGGGAAATAATATGGTGGTAAGTACTTCAGGCAGCATCTCTTTAGCCTGGATTAATTGCAGCCAGAACATTACCTCTGACCAGGTCTTCAATAGCTTTCTCCAAGTCCAATCCAGTCACCTGTTGCTAGGCTTCCATATCTATTTTAACTGATGAAAGCTGAGGACACACTACAGTTTCTAGGCCAGACATACAGAGCAAAGCTATTAAGAAGGGAAGTAATAGAGAGAAGTGGCTGATCTTCTGTTTCTGATTAACAAAACAAGTCCTTGTAGTTGTGGGAAAATGTGTTTCTGCTGAAAATGGATTAGAAAGAACTTTTAAAATTATTATTATTATTATTACAAAGGAAAAATCTATTAAAAAATAATTCCTTTTGATGTTTTCACAGGAAGTGCCATTTAATATTGGTTCTAGTTCTATGTAGTGAAGGCCCTACACATGTAAGAACACACACCACATCCAGGGTATTAAGTTAATTAAATAAAAAAGCAGACAAACACAAAATCATTTCTTCCTGAAAATTCCATATTTGTGCATGAATTTGTGTGGGAAATGAATAAGACTCAGTTTAACTCTGCTGCTGCTAAACTCCTCCTTTATTTCTGATGCATGCTTTAAAGCTAATACACCATCATGTTTCTAAAAGCTGTTCTGTGCACTGCCTGGAATGATGTCGATATGCAAACGTGTGGTGTATGAACCAGCACAAGAAAGTTCAGGTGGCAAAGGAACACCTAAACATACAAGAATCATAGAATCACCCAGGTTGGGAGGGACCTCTTAAAGGTCATCTAGTCCAATCCTCCTGCATTCAGCAGGGTTATACTCAATTAGATCAGGTTGCCCAGAGCCCCATCAAGCCTCACCTTGAATATCTCCAGGGATGGGACCTTAACTGCCTCTCTGGGCAACCTGTTCCAGTGCTCAATCACCCTCTGGAGAGACCTAAGAGCTGTCCTCCAGTATTTGAAGAGGCCTCCAAGAAGGTTTGTAAAGGTCTATTTGAAAAGATCTGCAGTGACAGGAGGAGGGGAAATGGTTTGAAACGAGAGAAGAGCAATTTAGATTGGATGTGAGGAACCAGTTCTGCACCATGAAGGTGGGGGAACACTGCAACAGGTTGCCCAGGGAGGTAGTTGAGGCCCCATCCCTGGAGACAAACAAACATAAGACTGGACAAGTCTCTGAAAAACCTGCTGTAGGGGAGGATGTCCGTGCTGACTGCAGGAGGGTTGCACTAGATGACCTTTGGAGGTCTTCTCCAGCCCAAACCATTGTATGTGTCTGTTCCGTGACCTACGCATCACAAGCAGACAAATTTTTTAACCCTTAACTTTCTCACTGAGAGGCTGTCCAGGTTTCAAAGCATGTTCAGCCATGGTATATACTTTGCTTTGAAAACACTCTTTTTTTTTTTTTTTTTTAAGCTATATGAAATTAGTGGGGTGAACTAAGGACACCAAGGTGAGAAGCACTACAATTTCTTCCCAAAAAAACAAAACCCAAACAAAAGCAAAACCAAACCCAAAACAACAACAACCCCCCCCAAAAGCCAGAATTTCACTCCACACCATGTTCTGTCTTTCCTGAGGGACCGACTTTGTGGTTGTTTATGTATCGGTGATTTTTTTTTCCCCCTTTATTTAAAGGATAAAAATCTTTCTGTCTAAAAATTCTATCCAGATGTGGGTTTCAGACTTCCAAATTTGGGAATGTTCAGATCAAGAGCTGTCTTTTAGCCACAATCATCACTGTAAACATAAATGTTTCCAATTATTTCACCCTCAAACCATTAATATACTCAACCTATATTTGGCCAAAACTAAGTGGAGGTCCAGAAAGTTTCTGTAGATATTTATAGGACCCAGGCCTAAGCCACAAAAATCACACAGGTTTAGCACAAATCTGCTGATTTGGTTATGGAAGTTCAGCAGAATTTTGAATTACAATATTGTGTATGGCAATTACCTGAGCTAAGAACAAGCCTCAAAATTTGCCTGACAAATTGCAGGCTCATAAGATGGGGGAAGTATGTTCCTTTCTCTTTCTTCAGTTGGGCTCAGTTAGTTGCTAATACTGACCTCCTGGTATGTTGCAAAGATGAGCAATCCCTTCCTGCACCATCAGTTCTATCTGCCCTCTGCATTGCTCAAAACAAGAGAAGAGAAAATATTCCTTGTTTTATGGCTTTAGACTTCTAACAGGGTAATAAATGTAATTTAGTACTTTAATAAATCATTATGTAGATGTTATTTAAATAATCCTTAAGCCTTCTGTAGCCAGAAGGGAGTATTAACCCAATGCTTCCCAATTGGGAAGTACCTTTATGGCAGTGATCAAGCTCTCTTCTTCCCTGTATCCCTTTTAGCCTTCACTTATCTTCAATTCACCCCCTTCACAGTGCTTCATAGAAACTGGTTCTCCTCCATGGAAACTAAGTTATCTACATGTTTCAAACAGCACAGACAACACAAGTCTATCCAAATTTGGACTTCTGTGGAACAAGGTGTTTGAGGACAGGCAACAGTTAAAAGCCTCCTACCACTACAAGGCAACACAGCAGAATTTTCCCCCACCTGCTTTCTTTTGTTTGCCTTTTGGAGGGTTGTTTCTTTTATTCCCCTCCCCCCTTTTTTTTTTTTAAAAGCAGGGGATACAGAGGCACAGACAAAAAACCACAGAGCTCTGGAGTCTCCCATAAGAAAATCCAGCTGTCTGCAGGACCGGACAACAACAAAAAGTCTCCTTCAGACTAACTCTTTAGAGACCAAATTCTCACCTGGAGTGCTGCATCCAGCACAGGAAGGACATGGACCTGATGGAGCAGGATCCAGAGGAGGACCACCAAAATGACTGGGGGTTGGAACACCTCTGCTACTAGAACAAGTTGAGGGAGCTGGGGTTGTTCAGCCTGGAGAAGAGAAGGTTCCAGGCAGACCTAAGAGCAGCCTGGCAGTACCTGAAGGGGGCTACAAGAAAGCTGCAGAGGGACTGTTTGCAAAGGCCTGCAGTGACAGGACCAGGGGCAATGAGAGAAGAACAGATTAGATTGAATGTGATGAACAAGTTCTACACCATGAGGGTGGTGGAACACTGCAGCAGGTTGCCTAGGGAGGTAGTTGAGGCCTCATCCCTGGAGATATTCAAGCTGAGGTTTGACAAGGCTCTGAAAAGCTGGTCTAGTGGAGGATGTCCCTGCTGACTGCAGGGGGATGAAAGTTCTGAATCATACCCTTCCAGAATTAGTGGCAAAGACCTCAAGATGATCAAAATGCCCAGAGGGACATGCTGAACTGAGGCTGGCCCATAGAGGAAAACAAAAGAATGTTGTCTCACATGATGTATGAGGAGAACAGAAGCAGCAAATGGAGCTGTAAGACTCTTCTAGGCACTATAATCCCACTACTCCACAGAGAGCTCCTGAGCTGAGGTGCTGGAAAAGGCAATTTTCTTGCAACAATAAATTGCTGCTCTTCATTAAAGCAGCTTCCAGTGCTGACCCAAGTCTGCCTCTTGGCATAATCTTGAAACACTTTTTATCAGGCCAATTGCTAAGACTGAATCTCTCTTTGAAGACAGGCAAGAGGATATATTGGAAGTCATTGCTCGTTTGGTTTGGGGCTTGTTGTTGTTGGTTGTTTTTGTTTTGTTTTTTTCAAAACAGAGGTACTACATCATTTAAATGCTCAAGGCATGACTAACAGGGGTCATTACACTGCTGTATGAAAGCGTTTGCTAGGTGCCCCTGTGCTGCCACTGTGTCATTGTGCTGAGCCCACCTGGAGGCTCAGGAAGTCACTCCATCAAGAGCCAACTGGTGAGAAACAAACTTGTCCTGACATCTCCTGCAACCCAACTTCTAACACTTTGACACTGTAAAGATGACTCTTTACTCCATCTCCTGCATCATTAATGCTACAACAGGTTCTACAGGCCAGATGTTGCCATCCCTTACACCAGCAAATAGAGTTTTCTCCCAGCTGACAGCTTGGGTGATGCTAATGGGTTGGTTTAGTGGGAACAGCCCTACACTTCAGGTACAGTGGGCAGTACAGCTGATGATGCTCTGTAAAGAGGGAATGGTAAGGTAGCTACTGCAGTGCTTATTATTAAGCTGTGCTTACATGTGTGGCTGAACAAGTGCCCAAAGCAGCGGACTACAACAAACCCAGTTGCTATTCCTATCTCAGGATGGCAGATGCTAAATAAGCTGTTTCTCTTTTATCACTGCTCCTCTCTGCCTCAGTATACCCATTAGAAAACCAGCAAATTACACCAATTTACTTCATAAAGCCTTTGGAAACTGAGGATGAAACATGAAACAAAAGGTAGGCAGCCACTCCACCAAGGACTCAGGTCCTAGCTACCACCCACTACAGTTAACCCTTCTTAGGAAGAAGCTTGTAGGAGCTGGAGGAAGGATCCATGCACCAATGGACCAGTACCTAAGCATGAACCATACCTATGACAGATCGGCAGGAAAACACCCAGCTAACCACTGTCTCCTGACAGGGGCAGTACACATCCCAGGACGTGCTCTGAGCTGCTCCCCACGCCTCATCTGTGGCATTTGGAAGGGCTGCACGTACAGCACAGACACGTGCAGGCTACCCAGATCCATCAGGTCTGACTAATGCAGCTGTGCCAGCAGAAGTGAGGACTGTGGACAGAGCCATACTGCTCAAACTGCACTCATGCTGGAAGAATCTGCTTCATTAGTGGATGGTGGTGATTTTTACAGCATTAAGGCTGTGCTACATGACCACATCTATCCTCAGGCTCCCGTGTCAATATGCTCTGCCTGCTATTCTTGTCCGTGTAAAGCACTGATACAGCTTCAAAAAAGATTTCTCTTCCTTTCTCTGGCCTGTACTCCCACACTTTCAGGAAGCTGTTTGAGCCTCTCAACCTCTCATTTTCTAATCTGCTATTCTTATACAGAGAGAGTCCTCAGCAACTGTGCTTCAGACCATAGGTGGCCAAAAATCCACCATAACCACAGGATCGTGGGAGTCAGGAGGGGTACACAAAAACAAACAACACCACTACTCGAGGTTTAAGTGGTGAACAAGCCCCAATTCCAAGAAGTGCAGAGAGAGGTGCATTTGTACTCACCACAAAGTGGCTACAAGTACAAGCAAAACTCCTCAGGGGTCTCCCAGGGAAAGAAAACTCTTCCAGGAACTTAATCCCCTGCCCTTCCTCAATGCATTTAAGAACGTGCAGTTCTTCACAGTCATACTCCACAAGCAGGGGAAGATGCTCAAATAGATCTTCCTCCCCAGCACTTCAACCACCTTTTCATAAAGCTTCCAAGTGAAGCTGAAATTGGCACCCAACTTCCAAAGAAAACCTCATCTCACCAGTGAAACATGCAGGAAAAATCTTTGGGAGAAGAAAGAAATGAATGACCTGCAAAGAGTTGGAGATTACTATTTACAGGGCTGAAAACATCCTCCCACACAAACACACACCTTTCCTTGTCTGCTGTACTGGTCTCAAGTAAAAATTGCACAATAACATTGCTTGAGCTGATCTCATTTATGGATGGATCAAATAATAATAATTTAAAAAATACTCTCAAACTTCAGTAAGCCCAGCAGGAGCATCTCCAAAATCTTCTGTCCAGCTGCTCAAACAAACTAAGAGGTCTGTAGATTCTGCACCAACAGCTGCTGCAGCTTGGAAAGTACCTGTCCTCAAACAGGGTGGTAAACATTTGGGCCTAGTAAAGGAAAAGGAAAGGAGTAATCCCTGGGAGCTGACTGTCAGGTCAGAGCTGGTCTCCCTTAATAGAGCTGAGAAACCACACTAGCAATGACACGGCAGCACTAGCAGGACTTAGTTCAGAGAATCAGGGAGGGCAGTGGGCAGTCATTCAGCAGGACTAGCGTTTCTAAATCAAGGATTTCCATTCTTAAGTAATTTACTTTCACCCAAATTTTAAATTTCACTGTCAGATATTTAGGAGTTCTCTCTGGTGATTACAGTGTTTCAAGAGCTGATGACTATCAATTCATACTAACTGTTCTAGCTAAAGCTTCTTTCCTTTTTTAAGTTAAACAAAACTAACATACTCAACATTGGACTGTCTGACATCCACTCAGTCCATGCTGAACAGTTCCTCTACTAGCACTACCAGTCTACTTAAATGTTAGGAAGAAGTTCTTCACCGTAAGGGTGGTGAGACACTGCAACAGGTTGTCCAAAGAGGTGGTGGAAACCCTATCTCTGGAAGTTTCTAAGGCCAGGCTGGATGTGGCTCCAGGCAACCTGATCTACTGGGAAGTGTCCCTGCCCATGTCAGGGGGTTTGGAACTAGATGCTCCTCGGGGTCCCTTTCATTCCTGACGATTCTATGATTCTACTTTGGCACCTAGGTACATCTGTAGAGTGCAGAGTGTTCAGCAAGGGGTGGCAGAAGAAAGAGGAAAACTGATATAGAACAACAGACAAAAACAAAGACAGACAAGCACTTCAAATAAATCTGAAAGGGATTTTACAACAAGCGGAGACTTCTTCCAAACATAGTACACAGAAGGGAATGTTAACAAATGAATAGCCAGATGCCTGGATGACATGGGGATAGCAGTGGACCAAACTAATGAAGTAGCTCCTGCATCAATGTCATACTTGTCAGAGATATTCTGAATGGTTTAGATTTTGCAGGGGGTGAGTGGAACACAAACTCTTCCTCAGTATGTGAGCCCAGCTAGTTTTCCAACTTACAGGCAACAGAGATTTGGGAGGAAAAGATGAGTCCACCTGATGCACTAAGACAGGGCAGTGGAAAGCAGCCTTGTATCACAACCAGCAAGTATCCCTGCCTCCTCTCTTGCTCATCGGTAGTGTACACACATCAAAAAGACAACATGACTCGTCCAGGCTAGGTCAGCCTTACAATCTGTTGAGCCTCAAGATGCAAACTCTTGAGCCAGAGCAGGGGAGGATACTGGAAATCAGACAGCAAATCACTTCTTGCAGCTGCAAAGGAGCAACAGCATCAGTGCTGTCCACTAGTTGGGAGTGAGAATAGTTACAGAGTAGCCTCCCACCCCAACCAGGCCACCTGTCAGACACAGACATCACACAGGCTCAAAAAATACAGCATCTGCAGAGCTTTAGGCAGTCACCAATGTTACTGGAGACCAGACAGGCAGTATGGAGAGGTAGTTGAGTGGGTGGGTCAAGAAGAAAAAAAATTTGGAGGGTCTGTTATGTGCCTGCCAGGCAGGCATCATGGCTAGGATGTAAATAAAACACAGATTAACATGCAATGGACTCTGCTCATGGCTTCTGACGAAGGCAGGAAGGCAGGAAGGCAGGAAGGCAGGAAGGCAGGAAGGCAGGAAGGCAGGAAGGCAGGAAGGCAGGAAGGCAGGAAGGCAGGAAGGCAGGAAGGCAGGAAGGCAGGAAGGCAGGAAGGCAGGAAGGCAGGAAGGCAGGAAGGCAGGAAGGCAGGAAGGCAGGAAGGCAGGAAGGCAGGAAGGCAGGAAGGCAGGAAGGCAGGAAGGCAGGAAGGCAGGAAGGCAGGAAGGCAGGAAGGCAGGAAGGCAGGAAGGCAGGAAGGCAGGAAGGCAGGAAGGCAGGAAGGCGCTGCTACTTTGTACCATCATTTCCTACTTTTGTTGCTGTTGGTTCCATCATCTGTTGAACAGAAATCATCCTTGTTAGAAAACATGTCTGTATTCTGAGGGAAAAGTATTGTTTCAGCCAAATTCATCAAGCTGAGTCAGGAAAAGACAAATGAATTATGTAGTTCTGAAATACTAAATCATTCTGCATTGTAAGAGAATACCTCAAAATAAAAGCTAATAGGAATTAGAAAAAAAACCCAACACTGATACTGTTAACAAATCCCTGACCAGCCATAGAAGGGTTTAGTTGTTGTTGTTTTTCTTAAACCAAAGACATTTTTTCCCCTCATGTTCAAACTTTCAAAAATTAATTCAAAGTAGTGATGTTAACTGTGTGATAAAATGCTTCTTGACTAGCTTTCATTATGGTCAGTGCCACTGACTAATGGAGTTCTCCATCAGTTATCTCTTGCTCAGTTGCCATTGCAGGCTTCAGACAAATCCTCTTGAACTCAGTGGAACACACAGATGGCAGTCTTGTTTTATTGGGCCTGATTTCTAATGTCTAGTAAGTACTTCTGTCTTGAACAGTAACTTCTTCCTTCTTTTAGCTGCAAAAGTTTATTTAGTTTTTCAAGTAATTTGGAGAAGGGAGGTGAATTTTTCAAGTCTTCAGTACAACAACCATCTAAGTTGCTATCAGCTGGAAGGAATCCTTTCACTAAAATCTACCCAAATCACCAATACGGGGATGATATCAAATTGATAGCTTGACAGTTGTACAACTGTGCAGATATTAATATGATTTTTCTTTACATTTTAAGTTGATTATCCTAGCCATGGTGCAGTCTCATGCATCAATCAACAAAGTGAGATTTTTCAGGAGTTCATCAGATAAGGTTTAAAACAGAATAGGGGAAAAAAAAAAGGCAAAAGAAGGGCCAACTACCCAAAATCATACTTCAATACTGTTCAACTCAGCATCCTATTGCAAATAATCCCACAATATTCACCACCCTAACAAGGGGTTATGGCAAGATAATTATTATTTATACTAGAGAAGCACAAGCAGTTTTCACCCATGAACTGACTCCCATTTTGCTTGGTGTTATTGCTTTATGGAGGGGCAATCACATTAAATGACTTCAAGGTCACAGAGAACACAGTGGCAACGCAGGAACTGAACTACAACCTCTAGTATCTCCATACAGTACCTTTAGCCCAAGCCTTTCCTCCCTCTCCAGGGTGCATGTGCCAGGCTGGTATATTTTTATAACCACGTTGCAAGGCCAGCATAGAAGATACAAGGAAAATAAAACAAGATCCATGACCTGACCTAGTTTGCTACAGAAAGAATGCCACAGATACCTTTCACACCATATAGAGGGCATGTATACCAAGTTCCCAGAAAAGATGTGGTGAATGTGGCTCATAATGAGATGGAATTTATGGACTGGATGGATCATTTCCATATTTGTATGTCTTAAGGACATCATTTTAATAGATAATTGAAACTCTGAAATGACCTCTAGATTAGGCACTTGGGATGAACTTCCTCCCCCGATCCAGAAAGGCTTCATGCTTTGCTGCATGGTTAAACAGGTCCAGACCTTCTGCCAGCATCAGCAGAACTGAACAGCATAAATCTGCAATGAAAGTGGGGGGGCTGGCATTCAGCCAGTCTATCTCAGAAGACTCAACACACACAAGTGTACAACACAAGCAGCGTTCTCCCACAGTTAAACCTAAATGGCACGGTCAAAGTATATTCAGAACTGCAAAGCAAGCCACAGTATGGTTGGAAGGCTGCAGGTGACAGCAGTAGGGCCTCACACCAATACCAGAAGGCTCATTCATACCTTGAGGCAACAGCTCTATTCTTCACACTGGAAGAGCAAACCTTGTTTCTTCACATCCTTGCTGTCTGCTGGCATAAAAAACAGACAGAGAGATGTTCTTGGTGCAAGACCCACCATGTTTTGCTGAACCAGTGACCACTTTTCCTGTAGCTACTCTATCTAGCCTGAAGGGACAGTTCTTGTAAAGAAAGTGGGTGTTAGTCTTGAACAACTTTGGGGTTTGATGTCAGGTAACACAGATCTGGCCAAAGTTTTATTCAGTTTCATCAGTGCTTTAATCCCAGATCAATTGGCACAGCCACTAAAAAACATGCCCTGCCCTCCTCATGTTCCCAGCTCCTTGTTCCCACCTCCACACCATGCCCTGCCTTGTGCTAGCACAAGCTGTCCATTTTAATTCAGATCTCTGCCCTATCAAATGCACATCCGCCCAAACATTTGTGCCAGCCCACAGGAAGAGGAAAGGGAAGGGTGGCACAAGATCTTTCAGGGTGCCACCGCCTTATCTTGAATTAAGAACCTCGCTGAACTACTCCTTCAGCAAAATGCTGATGGTGAGCTTTTGCAGTGCCTTTAAAAACCCAGGGAGAAGTAATGAGCTTTACAGCATCCCAAAGCCAGACATGGACAAATACTCCTTCACAGAGACACTGCTGGAGGCAGGGAAGGACAGTATGAAAATATCATACAGCCACACCATAGAAAAATTCAGGAAGCAGGAGGCTTAACTTGGGATGAAGACCCAGGCTCCATGCTCAAGTCACACTTGCCTCACCACAACTTGAGCAGGACTCTTCATATACCTGCTTAAAGAGCCTCACCTCCTATGGTGCCAAATCCCACTGTACTTCAAAAGAAAATAGGTTACAGCACAGCTGACCATATTAGTCCATGACCTACTGCATGCACCTCCCAGCAACAAATAGAGCAGGGTTTAGGGAGAATACTCTCACCCTGTGAAAAGGGAAATGACAAAGCAGACAAAGGAGCAAACCAAGAGAAGGCTCCACTCTAGTTAGCCAGGGGTGAAAAACAAACATCTTGCCACAAATTACTCATGCCTGGCAAATGCTTGGTGTTTAGGGCTTCTTAATAAGCCCATGGCCAGAATAATTGACAATGGACAGCAGCAGGACCTGAAATGGAAAATGGAGGGAAGGAAATTAATGACCTGGCCGCACAAGCAGCCTGCTACTTCTGCACGCTGGGATCTGTGTGCTGCCTTTTCGTTTTAGGCAGATCCAAGGCAAGCCAGCTGCGGTGGGAAAGAAGACAGGCTAAGACTCTCCTTTCATCTGACACACTGGTAAGAAATCAGAGTTAAAGGACTTTCCATTAACAATCCAAACCACTCTGAGTTTACCACTGTACTTTGATAAAGATTATCAAACCCTCACCTGTTTTTTTCCACTGGAAGGACAAGATCAGATAGAATACTGCTGCTTTCTAAAACCAAGCACATCATTTAGCTCCTATTTCAAGTGTCTCAAAGAACAAACAGACTTTTTAATCTCCAAGGGCTGGGTTTTTTTTCCCCCGCAGCCTTGTCACCACCACTTTTAAGGACTGAAGCTTCAAGCACACGGAAGGTGAGTGCTAACTGTTCATTTGTCCACAGGTGGCATTCCAGCACCTATTCCTGTAGCACCATGAACCCTACCAATACCCGAAGCCTGAGTGAAAAATACAGAAGTAAAGTAGCAGAGTGCAAAAAGACAGCGTATCAGTAAGAAATTAAAGGTGATCTACAAATCCTGGGCAACTAATCCAGTGCTGGTCACAGGATCACCTTACTGCTCTGCTTGCACACTGGGATAGGAAAGTGCATGTCCTGACTGCATGCAGTATACAGATGTACTTCAATTCACTTTTGTATGGAATCATAAAACTAATTTCCTTGGATTTAACATTGGGAAATCAGAATTCTTTCAGTTATCAGCATCATCTGGGAATTTTCAGTTCTATTTTACTGTGTTGGTAAGGGGTATAACATCTTCAAGTTTTCAGGTGCTACAGGCAGCACTTGGTAACAGCAAAGGAAAAGCCTGTCCCCAGAGGAACCATCCAAGCCAGTATGGTGGCACAGGACTTCATGAGACAGTTAAAGGTGAGAAGGTTGTGCAGCACAGACATCACAATTAAGTTCAGCCTAAAGACAAGCAAGTGACAGCAAGCTGCTATGGTATCTGCCTGCTGTAGGACACCATTCTAGGTTTGGGGCTTGGTAAAGGACACACGAGCATTTGCAGGTTTGGCTTTTTCCTTTTAGTCCACTCACCTTTCTAGCTCTAACTGCCCACTAACTTAATCAGTATTGGATAAGCATAGTTTGAGGAACAGCTCAGCTTGCACTGAAGGAAAAGATTTGGTGTACAGAAAGCATCACAAGAAGGTCCTGTCTGCAGGCTTACTCATTTCTTAATTGTTATCTGTAGAAATATCAAATCCAGGCACTCGGTAAACAACATTTCCTGCTCAATTTTCTCAGATCTTAGGAACTTGAAGAGTCAAGTACTGAAAGGCAAAGAGATAAAACTATCAAATCAAGATGGTCACTCCAAAGCAGGCTTCAGGCATGCTGATGGAATAAGTTAATGGAAGTGCTGGAACCGTCTCTGTAAAACACCTGTTCAACAGCCACACAGTCATGCAGTGACGTGTTTGCGCCATCCAAGCAAACGCATCCTCATCCTGCAAGGAACTGTGTTCACTTGTCCCTTATCTGCAATCAGAAGAGGTGTGGCTGACACAGAATGTAGCATTTGATTTATTTAAGAATCTAATTATTTTTTCCACCTTCTGTCAGCCCAATCTTGGGAAAAACCTGGAGAAGTAAAATAGGTCATGGTACTGTATGCCAATAAATGGCATCACAGCCCAAGAGGAGATTCAAGGACAGGAAAATCCCCATGAAGCTTCCCCAGAGTAAACTTCATAACCGAAGAACATATGCCTCATGAGTTTCAGATGGTCAGGTTACCTCTGCTGAGGAAATGTCACAACAAATCAAGCAACGGCAGAAGCTCTGATTCACATAAGAGGATCTCTCAGCTGCTATTCTTCCACTAGTCAGAGGCACCTGTAGAGTCTAGCACCAAAGTATGAAAGCCTTCAATGAAAATGGCAAAGCACAGGAGTTCTGGTCAGCCCAAACATTTGCCTAAGCTAGTAACATCATCTCCAACACCACCCAACAGGAAATGCTCAGGAATAAACTCTCTTGCACACTCCTCCACCAACCCACAAGCAGAGTCTTTTTGAGGACTGCAGCTGTATCTTTGCAATTAATGGTCCTGAATAGATCTACCTACTATGAACTGTCTTTTGAAATCAATTGCGTATATCACAGCTCTTAGCAGTAAGTTCGATAACCTCCCTGTATGTTGTGTGAAAGCATACTTCTCCCAGTTCAACGTTGCTGGATGCTTCCATAGATCCTCCCTGCTCCCATCCAATGAGAAATTACCCTTTCCAATTCAGCTTCTCATGACCTTCTAAAGCAAATTTTTTGTGACCTCTACAGGAGTCTATGACCCAGCTGCTTGCAGTTGCTGCCACAGCAAACTCCTCTCAATTCCTTTACTGTCAATCCCATTCTATTTCCCTGGCTCATGTTTTTCTTCCTTCACTAAGCTCCCACCCCACAGCTTCGAGCAGATGTATAGAAACCTAGATACCAGATCTCTGTTTGGTTCAAACATTTCCCTATCTACATAGGCATGGAGAGCCACCCTATATCAAAGCTCACATCTTGCATCAGGGCCAATTATCTTCCAGTTTGTGTGCCTGGCTGTGAAGATGGATGGGCTGAGAGAAGCACACTCTGGGAGCCCTGGTGGAAATCAAGACAGAAGCTCCCACCCTGAAGTGCAGGACTGCTCACCTCAGCTTTTATCACCACCAGCATGTGGTAGAGCTTTGTAGACTACGATAGTTTGTTTCTCAGAAAAAACAAAGGGCCAAATTGTGAACAAAGAATGTTAAGTATATGTAAACATTTTCTTTCTAGAAGCATAGATACTAACCAAGCCACTTATTTTTGGAGAAAATCATCTGAACAGTGGGCAAGAAAAATTGTGCTGACCACTCAAAACTGTTCAGGCTGGTTGCCTCATGTATTGTATGGAAAGCACCCCCAGAAAAAAACAACCTTCCTCTTTCCCCAGAAGTCACCATTCTAACGAGGTCTACTAATTAATTCCCTTAATTAATTTTTTCAAGTTTATTGGGCTCTGTTGTGCGGGTTTTTTTCCCCTTAGATGACAATTTAAATATGCATATACTCACTGTAAAGCTTACACTTAAATATGCTCCAAGCTCTGCTCCAGGCCAGCTGCTCAGTGTCCTCGGTATGAAAACTATCAAAGGAGCTATCTCATTGTCTTCTATCCACAGCTTTCTCACTTTCTTCACTGCTGTACTAACCACCTGCTGACAACCTGGGTCTACCTACATTTAATTTTTTTAACTAAGGAAGTTATATAACTTCAATTGTCGTTCAGGGGAGAGAGTTTTCCGCTTTTCAACAAAGAAGAGGCTACAGCCCATGTGGTTGGATTTGTATTTTGCATATGACAGTGTGCTCTGGGAGCCACTAACAGAAAATAGGGAATTAAGAAACTCCAGTCTAGAAGGAAGGAAAGTAGCCCTCTTTTTCTTCAGTATTTAAGTTCACCTTTGTAAGCGGCCTTGTTGAAATGGTGACTTTTGACATTCTTGGGACACACAGTAGGACTGTGAGGTTCACACCCTGCTAGGGTCAGAAGGGCAAGCATGAGTGACTGGACAGCCCAGCCTAAGTACATCATCATCTACCAAGGAAATAGTGAGAGGGAGTACCAGGCAGGCAGCAAGGAAAAAGACCAAAGAGACTCGAGCTGGGAGAGCTCAGCAGTACTTTGCTGCAGTTATAGATATGGAGAGAGTAGGCAAAGCTACTCTACTCCCCACCAGTGAAGCAGGACAGTAACAGTTGCCTACCTCACAGGAAACTGGCTGTGACAACAAACATAAAACATTGAGTTAAGGGAGACTTTCAAGTACCTTAGAAAGCATACAGACAACTCTGTTACAGGACAAGTTAAAACTTGTTTTTTTTCAGAGCTTTTTCTTTCCAGGAGCGCTAACACTGTAAGGGTTTTGGTTTCATTTGGAACCAGGAAGCTTGTTCTGCATCCACAACAGCTTCCCCTCTTGTTTGCAAAGCCAAACCTTCAAGCTACACTAGAGAAATGACCCTCAGGTCAGCTGATTTTCCATTATTTCAGATCTCCACAGCTGAAGAACATAGGTCTCACCACTAACACATTAAAGGATGTTAGGAGTAAGTTCTAAGGGAACAAGTTCTAATGGGTAGTGGAACACTGCAACAGGTTGCCCAGGGAGGTAGTTGAGGCCCCATCTCTGATAATATTCAACTTGAGACTTGACAGGACTGTGGGCAACCTGGTTTAGTGGAGGATGTCCCTGCTGACTGCAGAGGGAGTTGGACTAGATGGGCTTTGAAGGTCCCTTCCAACCCAGACCATTCTCTGAAATGAAAACTGAGTATAGAGGATAACACACAGAGGACAGAAAGAGGCTCTGACAAGCACTACATTAAAGATCCACCAAGGCATTATGTCTAAATCCGTGTAAGTTTTCTAAGCCACTTCTAATATTTCACTTTAAAAAAAAAGTGAATTGAGATCAAATCATAACTGTAATAGCAAAAAATAATGCTAAAGGTAAATCTCAAGTGTAAATCTTTATGCCAAAGCACAGAAGTCCTGAACAAGTGGGACACACTATTATACGCCTAGAGCCCAAGTCTGCCAAAGACTGAAGCCAGCTTTTGGCAACAGATAAAGAGAGAATATTTTCCTCTCCCAGTTTAGTCACTTAGCTCATTACCATGACCAGTTTCCCCAAAGTAGGAAAATGCTTTGGAGTTACAGAAACTGGAAGCTTGCTTTCTTCCTCCAGTCAACAAATGAAAAACACAAATGAGGCAGCAAAATCTCCTAATACTGGATTCAGCAAGACAAGAAACAATCAGTGCAATTAAAAACAAAACCAAACAACAAAATAGTTCATTTACTTAATAAAAAATGCATTATTAAGCAGTATTACCTCCAAAAACAGTAGATACTTCACTTTCCTGTACAATTAGCAAAACTTTCGGTTTTTAGAGCTGCTTTTAATGCTCAGGGTTTTGATGGATGAGGCTGTACTTGCAAAGCCAACTACAACCTATCACAAAAGTAAGGGGGGGGAAAGTAAAATAAATAAATAAAATCAGTCCTTGAGCAAATTAACTAATTTGTTATTTTCCAAAATACAAACCTAACTAAACCTGTATGAGGCTATCCAATCATTTAACTAGTAAAATATTAAATACAAGTAAAACAATATTGGAATTGATTTTGTGTATCCATACTTCTGTTGAAATTTCTAAAAAAAAGGAAAAAGAGGAAAAAAAAAGGAAAAAAGGGGGAAAAAGAAGAAAAAATAAGGGAGAAACAGGGGGGTGTGGAAGAAAAAAAAAATAAGTGGAAAAAGGGAAAATTTTAAAAGAAAAAGGTAAAGAAAGGAAATAAAAAGGAAAGGGAAAAAGTGACCAAAATCGAAGTGTGATGCACCAGTGACAGCATTTCTTAGCAAGTGAGCCAGTTCTGTGACTGCTTGCAGCATTTGGCCAGGCAGTGAAGGCAGCAACTCCTGTGGCCATGGCTGCAAGCTCTGGTTGGAACATCATTTGTCACATCTGTGAAAAAGAGTTAATGCTTGGGGAACACATTTCACATGGGTGATAATGGGAACTGGGAGACCTTTGGAAAAGCATAGGTCAACTCACATTTGGCTCCTAGGAGCAAACAACCTCTCTTCTCCATAACCAGAAAACTTGCCCTTTTCAAATGCTGATCTGCAATTCCTCTTCCATGTGTTCTCTGAAGGTTTCCCCCTCTTTCATTTGAATCTGGGTAATTAAGGCAACAAAGCCCATCTCTTGCTGGTCCTAGCAATCCACACTTCAGTAACCTGAGTCACAGACAAATTCTTCCTTAGCTCTCTTCCCATTTACAATTAACTAGTGTTCTGAAATCAAGGCTCCTGGGGCTGAGACCTAGGAAACAATTTGGAGGAGACTAACAAGCACTTGAGATGAGCCTTCCAGGGTGCAAGATTTTTACGTCGAAGCATCTGGATGCCTATACGTTAGTGCAAATTTATCTTGCCTGGATCACATCCTCAGAAGACAAGAAGTCTCTGTTTCAGGAAAGGCTTAAGAGACAGAAAAAGTAATCTTTCTCCTGTGTAATTACATGGGTGCTGCTCCACCACATAGGATGCTAGGCTTAATATCTTCCCTCTTTACATCTTTAGCTTCCACAGCACCCTGCAACAGTGAGTTTCACTGCCCATCAGCATGGTTCAGTTGGTTGTACTAATTGGCGGTGCATATGCTATTAATTCACTATCTTCTTACTCTGAGGTTTCAAAGAAGTTGTCATTTGTCCCACTTGGGAAGCAATAAAAGGCAGCACAGGGTCAGTCACGGATGGCTCTGATGACTCAGCTGGTCTGAGGTAGCTTACTAAGACACTATCTGCAGTGTGTCTGAGCCCAGTGTTTACTGTGCAACGTGTGATACACATCTCAGGCCACACATCATAAAATATTTTACAGCCCATAACCTTCTTTCCCTGAAAGCCACTTCCCATAGCCTTCCGAAACCCTCTTCCAGAAAGCCCATTTGCTCAAGCCATTTTACAGTGACACAACCACTCAGACTGTCAGCTGAGAAGTATCTTTTACACCCATCAGCACTCCTGTTCCTGCAGCGTGGTGCTCTTCCTGGCACCCTGGGACTTATCAGGAATGAATGGCATCCTCAGCTCTCTGTGAAAACAGTTCAGCCCTTCATTTCCTCACCTCCAGGCAGATGGTGGGTCCACCTTCACAGCACAGGTCCAGTTGGGCACCTGGCCCCTACATCAGGCTGCCTGACCCACCATAGTGCTGCTCTAAACTGGAGGCAGCTGGTCCTCTGGAGCTGGGGTGAGGTTACTGAGATCAGAGCCACCGATGGCAGAAGAGCAATGGTACAGAGACAATGGCCCATCAGCACCACCCCCATCACTCTGCAGGCTTCAAGTTGCAGCCAGTCTCACAAAGCGGTGCCTGCTGAAAATATCCAAGCAACTTCTGGAAGATGTGGAAAGGAGGTTCCATCTGCTGGGGAATGATTTTTCTGGTAGCCTCCAATGATGTCTGAACCAACACCCTCACCACAGAGCCCTCAGTTCCTTGCACCCTACCATCTCTAATCTCAACTCCTGGATAGGTCTGAGAAGGCTTTGCTTTGCCCACGTTTTAAAGCACAGGGCAGACAAGGAGATGAGAACTTGTAGTTCAAGAGGGAACATGGTGAAACAATTCCCAGCCCTAATCCACAAGTACTTGTGTCATGGGGGAGAATTCCAACACAGACTCAGAGGACTTCCTAGAAAGTGAGAGGGAGCTCCCAAATACTGCTGTAATGCTGGGTTTGTTTCACTTGACCTCCAAGCACATCATCAGAACTTTACAGTGGTCTATCAATGACAAGAAATCACTTTTACATAAAGACCTTCTAGGAAAAAATGGATAAGGAGAAGGAAAATGCGGTTTGTCAATATTGAATGCCCTGCTGTGGCCCTACTAAGTGGATAAATCTGCCTCCCAATTCTAGTACTACTATCTCTGGCATTTTTACTTCTTTATCTGGTAGAACTCCAAGCTCCTGGATTTCCACAGAATTCCATAACATTTAGAAAACATCCTTAGTTTCTGTTCATAGATGTGTTGGAGGATCACACTGAACACATAAGGGAAAAATTATTTCAGCCATACTCTGTTGAAACTCAAACTATGTAAAGGTAACTCACTCTCTGCTGCATTCCATCAGTTTTAAGGATGCTCCTTACTGGACAAAATTTGATTTCCTCCAGATGAAACTTTGAAGACTTTTCAAAGCAGGTAATTTCCAAGATTGATAAGACCCTACCTGAGCTAGCTAGAAAATTAAAACAAAACACAAAACAAAAAAAAAGTTACCACAAAGCAAACAAAAACCCTACAAAACAAAGCCAACCCCCCCCCAAACACCAAGAAAATCGGTCATTGTTCCTATTTATAGCCACATTTAATTGTATTTTGAAGTTAAACATCCAAACTCTGGATTTAATATTGGCCATCTGTTAACAGTTTAACATGCAAAGCCCGGTTGTCACATCCAAAGTCTTTTTGTGGAGTTGTACTGACACTTAACTCGTGCAATCACACCCAATGCTGCTCTTGGCATTAGACATCTTTAAAGTGATTTACAGTGTTGTGTATTTCTGCGTGCAAAGGAGCCAAACACCAGCAGTAAGAACCTCTCTTTCAGACCCATTTTCTCTCCAGATTGTCTTAATCAGGACAGTGCTTGCTAACTGTACAAGAACAACACTGAAGCAAAGAACCTGGACGTGGTATAACAGAATAACCTTTGGAAAATCATCTAGATGAAGAATACTTCATAGCTTTCCTTAATTGCTGTAGCCAGTTAACTTCAGAGCTCTGTGGCATTACAGAAGAGATGCAATACCATCTATCAGTGAAAACCTTAACTCCTTTCAAAATCCTTTATTTACTGCTGCTCCAGACATTCCATAAAGAAACTTCAGCTGGAGTTTTCTGCTTTTATTCTCCTGCCAGCAGTGGCATTTTTGGAGAGAAAAAAAAAAAGTAAAAATCAGTATAATCACAGAATCTTGTCTTGAGTTCCATGTGTTACTAAATAAGTAGATAAACAAAGTAGCTGTCCTCTATGCTCCCAACAAAACACTGCCTGAAGACAAGTCAGCAACACCAGAACCGGTATGGTCTAAGTTTGGCTTGGGTTGTAAGCCTGAAAAATAACCCACAATACCAGCAATCAGTTCCCACAACTCTGCTGTTAAAGGCACAGGAGCTTTGGTGACCTGTCTGGTCTGTTTGCTCAGACTGACCCTGAGTACACACCTGGTCTCAGTCTGGCCTAGAGGAATATGCCACCCATGGGCTGCCCTGGGTGGCCTCCTCCCCTCAAAACACACAGGGACACATAGAGACCTAAAAGTTATTTGCTGTAACAATGCCAGCAGCTGACCACAAGCCACTGCCCTTGCCAGTAGGTCCTCCCTTGTCAGATGAAAGCATACCTGATCTAACAGAGGAGTGCTCCCCTACCTTGTACAACTGAGTAGCAGCTTGCTCTGTGTTCAGCTGCAGGGAGCCCGGCCAACAGTGGTGGTCAGGGGAAGGCAGTAGGGTTTGCTCTGGCAGCTACATCTGGCTGCCATCCCTCCCAGATGCTCCTGCCCTGGGCCAGGAGCAGCGGCAGAACAGCTACACATGAACCACGCACCCAGCTTTCCCAAAGCCACATCCAGTGTGGGCACACCACCCTGCCCCCACACAATTGTGTCACAGTGAAGCCACAATACCTTGCTCTCTCCAACTGCTTAGCAAAGGTAGGGAACCTCTACCAAAAAAGCCAAAAGGCAAACAATTGCAGCCCCCACCCTCAAACACTGTGTGAACTAAAAAGCCAGGAGCAAATCATAGAATCATAGAATTGTTAGGGTTGGAAGGGACATCCAGTTCCAACCCTGCCCTGCCATGGGCAGGGACACCTCACACTACATCAGGTTACTCACAGCCACATCCAACCTGGTCTTAAAAATCTCCAGGGATGAGGCTTCCACCACCTCCCTGGGCAAGCTGTTCCAGTGTCTCACCACCCTCATGGGGAAGAGCTTCCTAACATCCAATCTGAATCTACCCATTTCTATTTTTGTTCCATTCCCCCTAGTCCTATCATTACCTGACATCCTAAAAAGTCCCTCCCCAGCTTTCTTGTGGGACCCTTTAAGATACTGGAAGGCCACAATAAGGTCTTCTCGGATCACTATGTCACTGATTTCTGTCATAAGCACAATTTTTTGCATGTTGCATTACAAATACTAAGCCTCACTACTGCCCTGCAGAGACAAGTTCATTATCATTTTATGCCTGTTTCACAGATAGGAAAAGCAAAGGCCAAAGCAAACATTTTCAGAAACACTGCTTTGGAGCTGCTGTCTCTCTTGGGATGCCCATCTGAAGGCACTCTCAAAACAAATGCATGCATAATTCCCCTCAAATCCGCCAAAAGTTTGGATTATCGGTCAGAACTGCACTACTGGCCAAAAGCACAGGTTTGCTTTAGGTCTTTTTTCACACAGTATTGAGGAAAGCTTCTGACAGAAGATTTCAGAAGGAAAGCACTCAAGGACCCAGATAACTCTTCTGAAAAGCAGCAAGCTAGCTCACTTCTGTGTAACTGCACAGGACTTCATCTGCTGCTTATTATCATTTCTATCAGCCACCTCCCTCCAAAAGGCACTTTGAGATGCAAGGTGCAATATGTGTGTAAATTATCCTTAAAGTATCCTCTGCTTAATTGGGGCATTTCAGATTGGTGCTGCCGTTTTAATGGGTTACCTCCCAGGAAACTGACTTATCTGGTAATGACACAGTGAATAGTAATGACCAGGGCTTAATTGGGGCACTGTTAGTAAAACTTTGCTTCAGAGAGATTAAATTTAGCTGATGCCAAGGAGTTAAGTGATTAATCAGGTGTTAAATAGTAGGTACTTCTAAACACTGGCCTTCTCCCATTCAATCCTACACACACTAAACTTAATGAGAGTTTTGTCATTGACACTAACAGAAGTATCCTCCTCCTAGGACACAAGTTCACTAATACATATTATGAAACATACCCCACACTAACAGATTCTTAGCCTTGGTTGAGGGCAACAGGATTCTGGATATGTAGTGCTGAACAGTCACTCAGCCAAGAAAGCCTCAAGTGGGAGACAGCTCTTTGCAAATACTGCATCAATGAAGTATTAGGAGATATAAAGCACTACTTAAAAGTTAAGTAAACCAGAGGAAGCCAGTTAAGATTGAAAGCTCAAACACTATGCTGATTCTTTGCCCTTCATCTTACATATTCAGTCTTTTTCACTCCTTCCTTCCTTTTTTAAAATGATTACAAAGTACATCCTTGAATCCAAAATGAGCACCAGCGAGACAAGTCCTCAAGCTACAGGATTCTGGGTTGATTTCAGCTGTGTCCATGCAACCACAAGGCCCAGTCTATACAGCAGACTGCAAGAGAAAGCAGCATAAAATCTCCACTGGAGTCAGCTGTGAAACTTAACTCACAAGAAACTCCCTGCTCAAGCATCAGCCAGGCACAGGCAAGGGAAACTGGGCTTGGAGAAGCACTGATCTAGGAGACCTGAAGCAGCTGATCCCCTTCCATATTCCCAGTTTTAGTCCCCCCACAAGTCCACACTTGTGCAGTGCAATTGTTTGTAGGGTCCCACGGTAAATCAGACTACGCAACTGAAAGTGCCAGGTCCATTAACATTTGAAAAACAAATTAAACTATGCCCTGTGAGATCTTTCTACTTGCTTGTTGCATTTTAAGCCTCCATATGACACTATAGTGAAATTCTTCAGGTATTAAAAGAAAGAGATCTTAACAATCAGAAGCTTCCAGGTGAGTTTTTAAACATAACTCCTTACCACATAGATCTTAATTAATCATAACAGCATCATCTGTGTCCATACCTTCAGTCCTGTTTCCCTTTGTGCTTTTGCTCTCACATGAGCCTTTGACAAGATGTTTACACTCTCCCTGTGCCTCAGTCCTCCCATCTGAGGGAGGAGAGGTGAGGCTGTAAGCATCACTTGCCAATAGTGTGAGGAGGGAGTGCCAATGTCATGGCACAATTAATGATGACGTATCAGCTATCTACTATGGCCCAGGATCAGAGGAACACATTTACTACCAACACAGACATCCCAACACATCCAAGTAAGAAAACCACACCATACAATCCCTTCCTAAGTCATCTCAGAGTCAAAGCCCTCAGGTCATCTCAGGCTGGAGTCTGCCACAAGCTCAAGGCCTATCCATTCATGCAGAGTATACTGATGCTCTAAGTTGTAGTGAACACCAAACATCCAAGCCTCACACTCATATCTGACCAAGATCTTAGTTTGTGGACCCTAGAAATGACTTCTCTACTTAGCTTTAAAGCTCTTTACACACACACACTTAATTTCCTTGCCACAACGAGTTTGCTTGCCATCAGCCCAGCAAGCACACACCCAAATGTTGGCAAGATCAGGACACTGGGTGTTGCATTTCTCTTCTCTTGGAGAAAGAGTTAATGTGAGTAAGAACATATACTTGCCCCAAAGTAATCACACATTGATATACAATCACACATACCTACTGATAAGTTCTTGACACAAACTGAGATAGTACTGAAAGTTTATATTAATTACCAGATTTTAAATATATGTCAAAACTTCACTTCCTCCCAAGTATTCCTAAACCTCATTACAGTTCTCTAGCAAGGTGAGATAAGGGGGACAGAGCACTGAGGAGCTGGGGTATAAAGCCCTAACCTTCACTTCCTCCTGCTGAAGCCTTCCATGGTTCCTCACCTCAGCTGCTGTGGCGTTTACTGCACACACCCTTGCCTCGTGTTGCAGGAGGAAAGGAAAAAAACAAACACAAAATACATCTACTAGCACCACCACTTCCAGTTCACAGGCTCCTAATGAAACTCAGAGACACTTTTGCAGCCCAATACTTGTCTACTTTTCAGAAAGTGAAGTTGGAGCAGGGTGTGGAGCTTGCTCCCCTGCCCCGACCTCATGCTCCATGCTGCAAGTCAGCCTGGTAGGCTGAAGAAATAATCAATCCTACTTATTCGACCACATGATCATTTAAACAACTCCTCTTGAATCCAGCTGCTGATCACAACCCCCTTTGCCTGGATGGTGGTTAAAAAAGCTGAAGAGAAAGTTAGCCAGGATGGTTTTACTGGTGAAGAAATGCTATCATTTAAAACTCACATTTCTGTTTGAAAAGATACACTTTCTGCCTTTTAAACTATTCATCACCAGATAAACCAGTAACAGGAGTGTCTGTCCTCAGACAAAGATAAGTGCAAGGGGCAGCAAGCATGTAAACAAACTACACATTAAAAAAGAAAAGCCATTTCAGACCATGGTGTTGAGAATTAATCACTTTATTAAAAAAAAAAATCAGTTTCCCAACATCTGTCTAAATGCAAGGAAAAGTGGGTTTTCATAATTTCAAGATTCAAACAGAAGTTTGCTTGCATCTCTCCTGCTATGAAGCTCATCCCTTACAGTATGATTCTGTAATACATCTGAGTGAGGGCAGAGAAGTTTTATGGATCCTGTGCTGTTGCCGACTTCAGTAAGAGCATAATTAAGCCTCGCATTTCCAAACTGGCACCTCAAAAACAAGGCAAGACAACTCACTTTGTGACATTCATTTGTGTTGAGTGCAGAGAACACAACCTACCTTTCCACAGGGTTTACTAGAAAATACAGTAGTCATAATTCATTTTATATCCAGAGATTTGCTCAGTTTAATTGTACACATTTGGCCTGCATTAGTATTTTGCCATACTGTAACAAACGTATGATTTGTCCATGAAAAGCCAAGATTGACTCTCTAAGTCACAAGACTTCACGGGACACAGACCTGAACACATTTAACTCAGCAAAAGAAAATACACACAGAAGCTTTCAAGTTGTGCTCACACCATATAGGATGCAGGATTCCCACCGTAAATGCAAACACGTACAACAAGCAGACAAAAAAGTGTCGTGCTCTTAAGTTGAATAATTGTTTATTCCAGACTCTTCCCCTCAGAAAGAGTCTGGAAGTCACTTTTTCCTTCCAGGCAGGGATAGACTACTGCTAAAGCACTCATAGTCGCAAGCAGACAGGAGATTCCTGGCTGGCAACAAGGCAAAACGACTCCCGAAGAAAATGTGTGACTGAAACAAAACCAAGAGGAGAGGGAAAGAGAGAGGAAAGCACTGTTTCCAGCGGGAATTTCCTCGAGAGGAAGGGTCTGGACAAAAAGGAAACTCAATTTGGTTCCCATTGTCTCAGCTTCATACCACTTCCACTGAGAAGGAGAAACTTCACGGGGCAACCCATTCTTCAACAGGACAAGCCATAGCGAAACACATTCCCAGAACTCCGGCAGAGCGGGGCCAAGCTGCACAGCTCCGGCTGCCCTGCCTGCTGACCGGCAAGTGATGCCAGCAAATGCAGTGATAAATAATACTAATAACGTGATTTTTAAAAGAAAAAAAAAAAATAAAACACAAGCCCGACAACCCAGTGTTGGTGGGAGCAGCAGCGGCTGCATCTCCCTGACGGCAGGAAACTTTCTGCTAAGTTACTGTCGGGGAACGACTAGCAGCCAGCCCTGCCCAGGCCAGACCGGGCCGGGCTCCGGGGCTCCATTTAAAGCGCTCATCGCGTCGCCGGCTCCTGCCGTGAAGAGCCACGCCGTGAAATCACGGACGAGGCGGCTTTGCTGTGCGTGTTCCCCCAGGGCAGATACACGGCGCTGACAACCGACGGGAGCCGACTCTCCGTGTCCACCTCCCGCGGGCCGGCCGCCAGCGCGGGGAGCTCCGCGCTCCAGATTGCCACGGCTGGGGGCTGTTGCTCGGCCCACAGACACTGGGGGGACCCCGACCCCCACCACAACCCACGACCGCCCTTCACGCGGAGGGAAAAAAAAAAAAGGGGGAGGGGAAGAAAAACAAACGAAAAACAAACCATGAGGGAACTAATCAGTCCTTTTCACCCAAATAACCCTGGGATGAACACAGCGCCCACCGCCCTGAGGCGCCGGCGGGCGCGTCCCGCGCTGATAGAGGACGGCCAGACACAAGGAGGGACAGAGGAACGGAAGGGACGGAGGGACGGGAATTTACCTTGATAAAGCACTGAGCAGGAGCCTCAGACATCTCTCAGGAGGAAAACGGCGAAGCCCGGCGGGGCGGGCGGGCGCGGGCGGACGGGAAGTTCTCGGGCTTTCCCCACTTTCCGCTCCTTTCCCGGCCCGGCGGCTCAGCGCGGCCCGTCCCTCTCAAGGGGAAGTTACTGCCGCCACCATTGCCCGGCGGCGGGCACGGCGCGGCCCGTAGAGCTGCCCGGGAGGTGGGGGGAGAGGCGCCCCGCCACCGGAGTCCTCTCCTCAGCGCCGCTGCTCCGCGCAATCGCTCCCGCCTCCCCCGCCCCGCACGCGTCTGTGGCTCTGCGCGTGTGACCGCGCGCGCTCCCTGCCCCGTCTGCAAGCCGGTACGCGCGCGCGGCACGGGGAGCGGAGGCGGGGGGGCGAGGGGAGGAGAGAGGCGGGAGCGGGGGAGCGGCGGCGCGGGGCAGCGGCAGGGGCGGGGGCTGCGGCGCGGCCCTGCTCCCCGCCGCTGTTTTCCTTCCTGGAAGAGAGAAACCGAAAGGCGGCAGGGGCCGGGCCAGGCCTGGCCGGGACCTGCGCCCCGCCCCGCGTCTCTCATTGATCCGGAGTTTCACGGCCGAAACTGACGTGGGTTCCCGGCACTGGGCACCGCCCCTTAAAGGGGCCGTTCCGGTAGGAGGCAGCCGCCGGCACGAACGGCGGCCGCCGCCATCCAGCTTTCGCTCCTCCCCTCCTCCCCTCCTCTCCAGCGGCGGTGGCGGTGCCCCGTGGCAGGGGCAGGTGCGCGGGCCCGACGAGCTGCCGGCGCCCTCGGGTGCCGGTGCGGGCCGGTCATAGCGGAGGGGAGGCTGTAAGGACGCGACGCGGTCGCGTCATCTTTACTGAGTGTCATTTGACCTGGCGGTCGGGCGGGCCCTTTAAACGCCGCTCGCCGGTACCGACCGTCAGCGCCGGGCCGGGCAGCGGGGTGGGCGGACACCGCTGTGGGGAGGGGGTAGGGGCGGACTGCCAGCCCGCGGGTAGCACAATGGCCTTTGTTCCACCGCCGGGACTGCCCCTTTAAGAGCCCCGACCAGGAAATGAGGCTCGGGTTACCGCGGGGCACGGGAAGTCCGGGAAGGCACCGCGGGCCCGTGTTTTTCCTCCGCCCAACTCCATTCGCTGTCCGGCTGGGCCCGGCTTCGGCGGTCGCCGCCGCACAGGACTCTTCCCGCTAAAGACACCGAGGGAGCAGCGCGAGACAGCCACCCCTAGCTGTGGCCCGGCTCCCCCCTCCAACTCGAGATAGCCGCCCCACGGGAAACCTTCCAGCACTCCCGAGCCCTTTTCTGCTGGACAACTTTGCAGCAACTCTGCCCCAAACCCGTAGCGTTGCACGGGGTTGTTGTGACTGAAGAGCAGGACCTGGTGCTTGGCCTTGGTAAACCTCCTCCAACTGACCACGATCTATCGATCCAGCCTATTCACATCCCACTGCACACCCTTCCTACCTTCGAGCAGATCAACACTCCCCCTCCCCCCCCCCCCCCCCCCCCCAGTCTGGTATCATCTGCAGACTTACTGAGGCATCACTCAATTCCCTCATCCACATGACTGATAAGGATATTAAAAAAGATTGGCCCCAAAACTGAGCCCTGGGGAACACTGCTTGTGACTAGACATCAGCTGGATTTGATTCTGTTCACCACGACTGTCAGGGCTCAACCATCCAGCCAGTTTTCTACCCAGCAAAGAGTCCACCTGTCTATACGTCATGAACCACCAGCTGAATTTCTGTTCATCAGGACTCTCTGGGCTCAGCCATCCCGCTGGTTTTTACCCAGCAAAGAGTCCGCCTGTCTAAGCCATAAGTGAGCCACCAGCTTCTCTAGGAGAATGCTGTGAGAGAGAGTGTCAAGGGCTTTACTGAAGTCCAGGTAGACAATATCCAGTAGGCATCCTTTGGCAGGCTACAAGCAGGCCATTTTGCAAGTAAGGACCCACCTTCTTGCAGGCTCTTACAGCTTTGTTTTGGCCAGTCACTGAAACTAAGTGTGGAAGAGACAGGGTAGAAACTTCCCTCTCAGCCTAGCAACCAGTGGCACTGTTCTATTATAGGGCTGAGTAAATAATAAAGGATTCATATTTACCTGGCTTCCCTCAGTGTGGCTGAGCTACTGGAGTAGAACTGTGGCATCTCTGTTACTTTCACAGTGCTTCTCTCTCCACTGCTGTTTTCTCTGCTTCATCACCATTAGGTTTTCCCATTCTACTCCTGGCTTTCCCCAAGTGCTGAGTCGTTATTCTGTATCTCATGGGAAGCTGGGGAGGGTGGTGGGTCTTGTGATTTCTTATGTTAAATGTAGAAATTGGAGGTAGAAAAGGCCTGTTAACTCACCTACCTCACTCCCCTGCTAGTAGAGGAGTTACAGGACATAGCTGATTGCTCTGCTTTTGTTTTAAATGCCTCAGGGACTTCCATCTCTTTTTTGGAGACTGTTTCACAGTTCAACAAGTCACATGCTCAAGAAGGTATCTAGCCAATGTTTTCATTTGTCCAGTTTCACCCAATAGTAATTGGCTATAATCAGCTGGATTATAACCATGTATTGCACTCCTCTTTCTCCTTCCTGGCAGTTTGTGCCTTGCATTCAGGTATCACACATTCTCCTAGCCATTGCCATGCATTCATTTTTTCTCCTTTCATTAATCAGTCGCTGCAGCCGCTTTATCATTGTCATGACTCTTCTCTGATTCCTGTCCCATCAGTCATTGTCTCAGCCCACAGATGCCTGCATTTAGGGACAAGTAGCTGCCTGATCTTTGTGAATGCAGCCAACCCCCCATCACAGTTTAATTTGTCTCCAAGTTGCCTCAGAAGCTTGTACAAAATTTGCCACCTGCCATTGCCATGAATCAGATCTGGTCCTGTTACTCCTCACTGTTCCCTCCTGCACTACAACTGCAATCTGTTTTTCCCCACAGAGATTGTGGTGAAGCTATGTGTTGTGAGTTTCATTTTCCTGCCTGGAGTTTCAACATCTGCTCTTTCTGGGGTCAGTGATATCTGCTGTTCCTTCTGCTTTGATTAATAGCCCTTACAAATGTAGGCCTTGATCTGTCTTGCCAGACCTTTCAACCAATATGAATAGCGGCAAGTATCTGTCCAAGATCACAGTTTGGTTTAGAGCTGTTCTCTTCCAGCTCCCTTTGTGCTTTTTTTCGCCCCACTGTTCCACTGAGTGCAGTGGACAGGAACTAGAAAAGGTAGGGACCAAAAAAGGTGAATGTGTAGAGAAGGCCACAGGCACCTTTCTAGACAGACGCCAACCCCATTGAAGCTGCTGTAAGAAAGCTGGGGAAGGAAACATGTCTGGACAAAACACATACCACACCACTCTGTGTCTGCCCTTGCCATCAAAAGCAGATAAGCCTCAACCATGCTCATGCTAGCCACAGTGAGTGGAGAACATCTTTGAACATGGAGGGCCAAACTCCTTGTAATGCATTAGCTTCTTAACTTGATTCAACCCTTGTTTCTTTGACCTGATTTCTCTCAGTTCCTCTCATTAGTTCCATCTCTTGAGACCACAGACTGTGATGTGGTCCTGGCTGCTACTCTGTGCAGGAAAGCAAAAATGCTACCAAGTCTCCCGGTGAGCAGTATGGTCTGTGGTTGCAGGACAATGGCACTGGAAACGCAAGAAGAAAGCTCCTCCAGCTGTCAGCTCTCCTTCAGATTCACACCACATGGAGACTGTGCAGAGCAGAAAGGAAATCCATTAGCTCCTATTAAACCTTGAACAGACTCCCAGTTAGTTTTTTTCCCTCTCACCCAGAGGCTACTCTTTAACTTATCTACAGGGAGGACCCTTTAGTTAAAAGCAGGATTTGCCGTGCCACAGAGCCACCTTTTGTCAACACCCTCCCCAGAAATCCCCTAACTTTTTGCTTGCCTAGATGGTGGCAATGCTGATGCAGGCAAAAGGTAACTCTACTCTGGCCTCTGGAGTGAGGGCAAGTTCCTACCTTGCTTAGGGCTCTACCAGGAAGGGAGATAGGTGGCATGTTGGGGGACTTGGACAGACTGAGAGCTGGGCAGAGAGGAACCTAATGAGGTCCAACAAAGATAAGTGCAGAGTCCTGCATCAGGGAAGGAATAATAAACTGCACCAGAAGAGGTTAGGAGGCGATCTGCTAGAGAGCAGCCCTGTAGAGAAGAATTTGTGAGTCCTAGTGGACAAGTTATCCATGGGTTGACAATGTGCCCTTGTGCCCAAGAAGGCCAGTGGGATCCTGGGGTACATTAAGAAGAGTGTGTCCAGCAGATCAAGGGAGGTTCTCCTCCCCTCTTCTCTGCGCTGGTGAGGCCACATCTGGAATACTGCATCCAGTTCTGGGCTCCCCAGTTCAAGAGGGACAGGGATCTACTGGAGAGAGTCCAATGGAGAGCTACCAGGATCATTGAAGGACAGGAGTATGTGCCCTATGAGGAGAGGCTGAGAGGCTTGGGGCTTTTTTGTCTGGAGCAGAGAAGACTGAGAAGGCATTTAATAAATGTTTCTAAATATCTGAGGGCTGGGTGTCAAGAGGGAGGGGACAGGCTCTGCTCACTTGTACCCTGTGATAGGACAAGGGGCAATGGATAGAAACTACAGCACAGGAGGTTCCACCTCAGCATGAGGAAGAACTTCTCTGGGAGGGTCACAGAGCACTGGAACAGTCTCCCCAGAGAGGTTGTAGAATCTCCTCTGGAGACTTTCAAGCACCCATCTGGATGCATTCCTGTGCAACCTGTGCTAGCTTCTACAGTCCTGCTCTGGCAGGGGGTTGGACTGGATGATCTCTGGAGGTCCTTTCCAACCCCTAACATCCTGTGATCCAGTGACAGCAGCAGGATGAGAAATCCCATAGTTAGAAGCATGTTCTTTCTCCTCCTGGTGTCCTGAAAGCAGAGCAAACCCAGAAGAAACAGAAGCAAACCAACCTTTCGTTGGGAGTTTTCATTTTCTGTCCACAGTGGAGCATCTGCACAGCAGCTTCTATCTGGACCTCTTTTACAGCCATGAGTGTTTGTGTGTCTTCCCACCTGCACTTTCTCATCAGCTAGGCTAGTTTTTGTCCACATGTCCTTCAAGGATGTTGGAACTTTTTTTCTCCAGGGGAATTAGACCCTTGAAACCTACATCCAGCTGAAAGCTAAGGGTTTAATTTCTTCTTCTGTGTACTGGTATTCTAGTTTCAGCAGCACAGAGCAGTACTTTACACATTTGTCAAGTAATTGTTGACTTCACCTTGCTTTTATGAAGGAGACTTGCAAAGGCACTCATTAGTGCCCAATTGTCACTAACTCATTCTGATGTTTCTCCAGTGTTACCTTTTCCTTCCCTTTATATCTTTCCCCAGCAGAAAACTCACTTATTTAGTGTTCACTTCTTTGCTTCACTTGTATTACTAGTTTTATTTTTGTCTTCCAGTGTTGGAGCAGTCACTTGGTGTGACAGGATGAGTCTGCTGGCATTACTGACCTTCAACAGAGATGAATTCCAGATTGAGGGACAGGATCAGGCTCTTTAGGAACAAAACGCAGTGGGAGACAGTAGTAAATTCTAAGAACATGCAAGAATACATTGAGTTTTGTGTGCAACAGTTTTTAGTCTTGAGGACACACCAGTAAATCAATGATCATGGGTACACAGGTGTCCTTTGGAGGTGATCCTGGTTGCACATATAGAACTACACTGCTTTTTCTCTTCCCAAACTGGTTTCTGAAATCAAATTGCATTTTATGGCCCTGGTGTGCATCAGTTATACTGCTTCTGATCATTGGTAGTAAGATTAGCTTTCAGTTCATACTCTTATGCAAATCCTTTTGCCAAGATTCTGCCAGGTTAATAATTTCTTGTGGTAGAAGTCCTTGGCTTTTTATGAGCGTGTATGAAATTCCATCTAAAATACTAGAGTGAGAACTGCTATATCCATGTGATTTGCATTCTTGTTGCTTCACCTAAGAGCCTATGAGATCCAGTGGTCTCCTAATTGCTCAGGGCAGGCTTTCTGAATAGGATTTTAGCACAAAAACTGATAGGAGTTGTTGCAGGGCTCTTCTTCCCAATCCTAACTGACTGCTGGGTTATGGATTATGCCAGGTGCTGTTAATGATCCAAATTCTGTTTAGTCCTAAACTACACTGGAGTTCTGTAGCATTTCACCTTCAGTGACAGCCAGGGTGGGATGCACATATAGAAAGGCAGGTTAAGGCTGTCATGGACTGATGAGGACTCCATGGGGATTCCTGCAGGCAACTGCAACACAAGAAGGACATTGAACTGTGGGAGCAGGTCCATAGGAGGCCACAGTGATGATCAGAGGGCAGAGAACCTTCCCTACAGGGAAAGGTTGGGACAGTTGAGGCTGTTTAGCCTGGAGAAGAGAAGGCTCCAGGGAGACCTTGGAGCAGCTTAGGGAGCTACAGGTGAGCTAGGGGGTGGACTTTTTACAAGAGCTTGTAGTGACAGGATGAGAGGGAATGGATTGAAGCTGAAAGAGGAGTGATTTAGACTGGAGATTAGGAAGAAATTATTTACAGTGAGGGTGGGGAGACACTGGAACAGGTTGCCCAGGAGGTTGTGGATTCCCCTCCCTGGAGGTGTTAAAGTCCAGATTTGATGAGGCCTAGAGCAACCTGGGCTAGTGGAAGGTGTCCCTGCCCATGGCAGTGGAGTTGGAACTGGTTGATGTTTAAGGTCCCTTCCAACCCAACCCATTCTGTGATTTGCAACAGTAAAATGGTTTTAGTAAAAGATTTGTTTGGCTTTTTGTTTGTTTGTTTTTAACAAAATAGCAACTCTAACACATTCCCTAAAACTGCAGGCATCAGGTTCAGAAACCCAGAACAATCAAAATGGAAATGCAAAGCTCCTGCTCTGACACCTATTCAGCAGCAAATATATGGGAAAAAACCCAGCCTGAACACACTTGACGCTCTAAGCAGTGTCATCCTCGCACATCGTCACAGACTGGATTATTTTGAATCAGCTGGTGTATTGCTTCTGTAGGGAAGAGAAACCTTTCTTTTTTTCTGCTGCTGTGTGACTACTCTGTTAGGAGAAAGGGGAAGGGAGATTGAGGACTGTACTGATTTAACTCCTCTTCATTGTTCAAAGCAGTGCAGCGCCTTCTGAGAGACCAGTTCATAGTCATGTTTGAAACGCAAACTTTATTGCACAAGTAATTGCTCAGACACTTGTTGAAAGTGCTAGTCCTGGTGCATGCTTTGATGTTGCAGCATGTAAAAATGAGGCACTGAGTGGCCCTGACAGAGCTCCTGAACACACCAACTCAAGTGACACCAAGCTGGCAATAGCTAAACCTGACTATCAGGCTGGGCTAAACTTGCACTGGAGCAGGCTGGCCAGAGAGATTCTGGAGTCTCCTTCTCTGGAGACGTTCAAAACCTGCCTGGATGTGTTCCTGTGTGACCTGCCCTGGGTGCTCCTGCTCTGGCAGGGGAGTTGGACTGGGGTCCCTTCCAACCCCTAATATTCTGTGATTCTGTGACCACAGGCCCCTCTCATAACACAGTGGAGCTACACCATTGCATCACAAAACTGTAGCAGCCAAGTCCATGTCTACCTCTTCCGGTGTTTTGCTTACAGTATGGTGCCAGAAAGCAAAGTTTGCATGACTAGCACCCTGTGAAAGTGCCCCATCCCACACTGCTGTGCTGTGCAGCTCACACACTCCCCCTTGGTCCTGCCAGCAGCTGCTTGTTGGCAAGGTGACGAAGCACAAGCACTGTATCATCTGTGTGCATCCCTGCGTGCAGAGCTAGCTCATTCTCCTCGCTGTGGGGCAAGCAGATAGAGACTGGCAGGGATAGCTTAAACTGGAATCTTGTGGTTCCTCAGAGCCACAGATGCAGCTTCTGCCATCAGCTCATGCCAGTAGCTTTCTTGCTCACTACCAAAGAGACAAGTGGCTTGGCCAGGTGCTTATCCTTGTTCCAACCCTACAAAGTCTTGCCTCAACAGAAAGCACTGAAGAGCCACTAGGCATGCAAGGCTCAAGGACTAAAATTAGGGGATCTCTACTTCTGGTTGGAGATGGGCAAGGCCAGGTAGACTGTATTGGAGGCTCTTTGGAGAAGAACACAAATGAGATCACCTCTCAATCTCCTCCAAGCTAGAGACCAAACTCCCTCAGCTTTTTCTCAGCAGGCAGATGTTCCACTGCCTTTAGCATCTTTGTGGCTCTGTGCTGGACAGGACACAATATTTCATGTGTGGCCTCACCAGGGCAGAGTAGAGGGGGAGGAGAACCTCTCTTTACTTACGTACCACAGCCCTTCTAATCCATCCCAGGATACCACTGGCCTTCTTGGCAAAGGAGGGCACATTGCTGGCTCATGGGCATCCTGCTGTCTACCAGGACCCCCAGGTCCTTTTCCCCAGAGCTGCCCTCCAACAGAACAGCCCCCAGCCTCTACTTGTTCTTGCATAATCTGGAACAATGAAGTGCATGTCAATATTGACAGCCTCAGGACTTCAGAGCAATGAGGTAGTTTCTTCTCACCTCAAAATCCTGTGATTTGGAGAGAAAAAATGACTCTGGAAAATTCTGTAATTTTGATGTCTGTGTTTTCTTGTCTCTGCATTTGGTCTTGTACATGTTTTCAACATTCTCTCCCAAATTTTAAGTGCTAGAAATGTTTTTTTTTTCTCTTCTCTTTCCATCTTCCTTTTCTTCTTTGTTATTTTTTCCCTCTCTCTCCCTCTGTCCCTGCTTTCCCACCTTCCCACTTGCCTTCTTATTTCACATATAATTGCATGAGTCACCCCAGGAAAATTAAAGAATAATAAGATATATGATGAAACTCATGATAGAAGTTGAAAAAACATCTAGCTATATTCTGTTACCAAAAAGCATTTTAAATGAACAAAAAGAATAAACAGAAGCTGAAGGGACAGAGCTCGTATTCTCGGCCAGATAAATTCAAATTGATCTCTATTTTTCATGTAGTGGCTGATTTTTCCTTCTCCATTTCACTTACCTCAGCTGCAAAGGTGAAGCAAATTTTTCTCACAATACCCCCCCACCCCAATCCTCTCTCTTAGTAATATTCTCACAAGCTTACCACCCCCTCTCTCCTTTTTAGCATCATTTTTTCCATGGAGTGCCAGGATGGCTGCTGTGGAGCCTGTTTGAAGCAGTGCTGCACACTCTGTCATCCTTGTCGTAACTCTCTGTCTTGCTGGCAGTAAATGAGTGACACAAATTGTTTCCCTGCCAGATAAACACTGTCTCCTAGATTTAATACTCATATTCTAATGTGAGGAGTAGCATTATAAGAGCAACAGCAGTCACTCTGCTTACAATTGTCCTGTATTCCCAGGGCAATAAGCACCTACCCCATCAGGGTAGGTGCTTAAAGCAGCGTGACCACATGGTTGCAAAGCCAGTGGGCTGAAAGGGAAACTCAAGCAAGGAAAAGGAAAAGGGAAGAAAGAAAAGTGGAACAGAAAAATCTTAACATGGAAAACAGAAAAAGGGGAAAAGAGAAAAAGCAAACCAGGAAGAGAAAAAAAGGCAACAGGAAAATGGAAAAGGAAAAAGGGAAAGGGAAAAAAGAAAAGGGGGACAGGAAAGTCTTAAAATGGAAAACAGAAAAAGGGGAAAAGAGGAAAAGGAAAACAGGAAGACAAAAAAGGCAATAGGAAAATGGAAAATTAAAGAGGAAAAGGGGGAAAAAGGAAAAGGGAAAAAGAAAAGGGGAAAGGTAAAGAGGAAAAGGAAAAAAAGGGGGAAAGGAAAATGGAAAAAGAAAAGGGGAAAAGGAAAATGGAAAATAAAAGGGAGAAAGGAAAAGATGAAAGGAAAAAGCAAAGTGGAAAAAGGGGGAAAGGAAAATGGAAAAATGAAAAATGAAAGGGAAAAGGAAAAGGGAAAAAGGAAAAGGGGAAAGGGAAAATTAAAAGGGAAAAGGAAAAGGGGAACAAGGAAAATGAAACTCAATTGAAGGCTAAATGAGGGTAGTGCACATTCAACAAATGACAGAATGGAATCCCAGCAACTGAAAAAAGCCCCATGAGCACAGCTTGTTGCACAGAGTTGTGATTTATCTGCTTTTATTTCCAGTAGTTGCAGTGGCATCATGATGTAGGATTTAGAGCCTCTTAAATCATGCCTGACATTTATGGATATCATTTAGAGTGCATGCATTATGGATAGGCAGTAGCCTCTCTGCGGCTGAGCACCAAACAGTTTCCACTCACAGGTCTTACTCCATCCTCACCCCCTATTACAACTTGAGCTCAGAAACTGCCAAACACACCCCAAAATCAAAGATTTTGGGCAAGAACACCAAAAAATAACCAAGACATTCTGACTGCCCTGATCTAAAAGACAGCCTTTGTTTCTGTTGTATTCTATTTCCAAATGCAGGCCTGCAACCAGAAGGGTTAACTGCAGCTTCTTCAGGCACTGCATATTCTGCAGTCTCCATCTGACCAAGCTGATCATCCCCTCACAGGGAAGAGCTGGTAATCAGCTTGAGCTGCTGATGATTTTCTTTTGGTGTGTGTACAGAGTGGTGGAATCAAGACTGGAAATTTGAGCTGGCTCCAATATTGGCTTGGGAGATGTCTGAGAAGAGGAACCAGAGGTAGGTGGAACTAGATGCCAGGGCCTGACCTTATTGAGCCCAACTCTGCACAGGTCTCTGGTGACTACAGAGGGCCCCTAGCCCCTTCTGCTTGATTTCAGCTTGAGCACTGTTCAGGGCAGTATCTGAGGATGCCTCTGCTCCTACTTAATGCTGGGAATGGGTGGTGCTGGAGGACCTGACTGGGAAGCCCCCATGTACCTGCATAGGAGGACAGAGGCTTTGGTCTGTGGACATCTTGTTCACTTCCTTGTGCTCTCTTCACAACCTTCACTTGGACAATGGTGGGATGGCAGCACTGCCACTGCCACCTGCCTGGCACATGGTCCACTGCCCCTCCCCATCCTCTTGGGTGGATATCATCTGACTCATCTTTGTGGCCACTGCCTGAGGAAAGCAGAAGCTGTCTTGGGTTGTGCCAGTCAGGACTGGTTGATAGGGCAGCCAGGAAGGAGGAGAGAGGGAGGGTGGCTTGGACAAGTCCTGTCAGCCATAGCAGCTGAAAAGGGAGGACTAAGGCAGTGGGTGAAGATGGAAGAGATAGTTGAGAAGAGGACCAGGATTTTGGTTCAGCTGAGGCTTCATCTGAAAATTCGATCAAAAAGAGAGGGAGAATATCATCAAAGGAGCAGCTGGATAGTTGACCTTATCTGGAGGGGAATTTGGCTTCCTTGCTTGTTATCCAGGGGGAACAGCCTGCAACCAGGGAAATTACTCTGTCAGAGGACTATGGCACAGGGACCTTTGTGACCAGAAGGAGGAAAGGCTTTAACTGCCTGGGGAAGACATTTTAATATGCCAGGGCCTGAACTAAATGCAGATTGCAGTGGTCACAGCTACCACTGCAAGGGATAAAGAGACATTTCACTCGCAGATAGCATCTTACAAGTGGTAATTAAGCGTTTACAACACCCATGTGAGGTAAGTGCATAGTTATCACTCCTGTTGTAGAGCCAGCAGAAGAGAGAGGGAAGTGGCTTGCCAAAGGGCAGGTGGTGAGTCAGTGGTGGTGCCGCCGTCACCAACCAGAAGCTCCCAGTTCCCAGCCCAGCCCAGCCTGCGAACCACAGCGGTGGTGTGGCAGCCTCCCTGCTGAGAGATGAAAGTGAGCTGATTTCTCAAGCACTTTGATGAGAGAAGGAAGGTTAGAAATAGCCTGCGGCTCTTTCTAGAGAAAGTGTCAGGGCTGAGAGGGAATTTCAGAGGAGGGGAGCAGGAAAGGGGGGGGGTGAAGTAACTATTGATACAAGCAGCTATGAAGGGAAGGGAGCCAACACACCAGAACCCAATGACTGTGGAGGAAGATGGGACAATAAGGAAGGTAGATTTTCCTAAGAGAGGCAGCAAGAAAGGAAAAACTGGTGAGAAGGGAATGGGGAACGAGAAAAAATATCCAGCTATAGTGTGCATGGCAGAATTTGAAAGCTGTTGCATTGGGAAGCAGACAAGAAATGCCACTGAGCATGGGGTCTTCCAGTGACTGGGCAATTACAATCACACTATTGTCTCCTGCACAGCAGCTGGAGATCTCAGAGCCCTCCAGAGAGCAGAGGAAGCATCACTACCTTTGTCACACCTATGGGGAACTGAGGCTTAGAGCAGCCAAGCTCCTTGCCTCTGGTCACACAGCAAATCCAATTCATTATTCTGGTTTAAAGTATAATAAATGCAACTTGAAACAGAGGCAGGACAGACAGGGACACAGAGCTCTCAGTGGTAAAGGAGAGAAAAAGAGAAGAGACAATCAATGTCAGCAGCCCAAATCTACTTTTTATAGCTCTAAAATCACAGAATTACAGAATGGGGGACCTCCAAAGATCATCCACTCCAAACCCCCCTGCCAGAGCAGGATCACCCAGGGTAGGTCACATGCAGGAACACATCCAGGTGGGTTTTGAATGTCTCCAGAGAAGGAGATTCCACAACCTCTCTGGGCAGCCTCCTCCAGGGCTCTGGCACCTACAATGCCAAGTAAAATGATAGGTGGAGGCTATGAGCTTTGGTTCTTTCCTGCCTTAATCTACAAGCTAAGGAATACTAGGAGGCAAACACAGCACTATGTCCACATGTGGACAAATAGGTGTGTCACAATAGTCCTAACACTAGCATCAGTGTCATCTGTGCCCTTACACAAGCTATTTCTTCAGTTTTCCTCCTTTCAGCACCATTAAGGTTAACAGTTTTTACCTACAAGATGCCAATACTCCACAAGACTTTCAAACCTCAACTATTCTTAGATTCTCAAAGTGCTTTGAGATCAACTAGTCTGGAATATTTCAGTTGGAAGGTACCTACAATTATCTGGAAGCTGCAGGTGAGCACCATCCTGGTAGGGTCATTTGTTTGCAGTCATTATGTGTCACAGGGCAGGAAGTATGTGACAGCCTGTGGCTGCCATTTCAGAAGGGGCATCATCTGAAAAAGCAGAAGCCCAGTAAATAGCCAACAGCACGACTGAAGGATTGCACTGTCTGAGGTTAGCACAATGTTTGTAGTGCCCAGCAAAGTGAGATGTTTTTGTAGAAGTTCCTCTTAATTTCAAACCCCACCTTTTCTCACCTCTGCTTCCTCCTTTTCCTCACATGAAATGAAGAAGCAGCTAGTTTTAGATTGTGGAGGGAAGAGAAGCATCCTCCAGCATAAAATGAGAGGAAAAAAGCAGTGTAATACACAGAATCACAAAAACACAGACTGTTAGGGGTTGGAAGGGACCTCCAGAGATCATCCAGTCCAACCCCCTGCCAGAGCAGGATCACCTAGGGAAGGGCACACAGGAACACGTCCAGGTGGGTTCTGGCTCTGGGCAGCCTGCTCCAGGGCTCTGGCACTCTCACAGGGAAAAAGTTTTCTCTTCCCATGGCACCTCCTCTGCTCCATCTTGCTCCCATTGCCCCTTGTCCTGTCTTTGGACATCCCTGAGCAGAGCCTGGCTCCATCCTCCCCACACTGCCCTGCACATCTTTATTACCAGGAATGAGGGCACCCCTCAGGCTCCTCTGCTCCAAGCTCAAGACCCCCAGCTCCCTCAGCCTGTCTTCACAGGAAGATGTTCCACTGCCCTCAGCATCTTTGTGGCTCTGTGCTGGACCCTCTCAAGCAGTTCCCTGAGGTCTTTTTTGACCTGAGGGACCCAGAACTGGACACAATATTCCTGAAGGAATCAGAAAAGAGCACTATAAAAGTTAAGGCCTATTTTTAGTAACACTCTTCTAGTATTAAAGTTTCCACCATTTATTCCAACTTCATCACTTCTTCCTTAAGAGTATCAGAGGCTTCCTCACCCTCTCTCTCCTCCCGGCACAGAAGGCCATGACTTCAGCTGTGCAGTGCTACCACCCTCTGGCCACTGTTAACACCACAGTACTCCATCTGCAGGAGCGCCCTGAACTCCATCATCTGCTTTGGACACTTTGCGTAGGAGTGAAATGCTTCCCTCAGTGCACCCAGGACAGACAGGGAGTGAATGACACCTTCTGATGCAGCTCTTCCGTGGTGTAGCTACATCACTTGCCTGTGTAAAGAGACTTTGTCTGGGTCAGAGATGCAAAGGTTGACACTTTCAAATGTGCTGGTCCTCTGCTGGTCCAGTGCATGAGGCCAAGTGGGGTCAACTCCTCATGCTGTCATGATACACCAGCTGTATTAGAACGGGCACTGATTCCTACTTTGAGGATGTCTCTTGGGGGATGAGACATTCCTGGGTCATCTTGAGATTGGTATGTTAGAATGGCAGTTTCCCCAAACCAGACGTTTTATCCTTCAGCACCTTAGATGTGCAGCTGTAAAACTGAAATTGCACCTCTTAGCTCTTGCGCATGGATGATGCCACATTGAGTTCAGGAATAGTTTTGAGTGCATGAGCATATAAAAATGCCAGGTTGCATAGCAGTCCATCCACATCTTTCTGGACTGACAGTACCAATGCTGAGACTCCTGCAGAGACATTTGCCTTCTGCCCATCAGAAGTTGCACCAAGGCCAGGAGCTCATTTCCCAAGGAGCAGAAGTAACTTACGGGGTGGGACTGGATGATCATGAAGGTCTCTTCCAACCAGATATATCCAACCAGATATATGCTGTGATTCTGCGGGAAGGACTGGAGGAGTGAAAAAAGAATTTGTGACCCCAGGGAGGTTTCTCATCATCCTGCCATCTAGGTGGGTCTGCAATTGCCTTGCACAGCTTTAGAGCTCACAGGCCATGTGTGGTGGGTCAGTAGGTCTGTGGTAACCAGCACATAACTAGGTAGCCCCCAGGCAAAAAGCAGAGAAATGGCAGCAAAATCTGCAAGAGGGACTGGTAAAATAAGAGCATGAATTTCACACTCTGATGGTGAGGCTTGGAAGGTCTGTGTGCTTGAACCAGGCCAGAGCCTTGAATTAATTGCTCTGGCTCTCCCAGCACTAACTTCAGTACTTGCTGAGGCCCTAACTGGGTTGCAACATGATGGCTGTACACATACCCTGATTGTGCAGATAACCAGGAGATAGATCAGGCATGTGCCTGCTTTGTGTTCCAGCAGTGTTTGTGCTGAAACATGCCTAGCTGTGGGAGAACCTCCTTGGCCTCTTTGCACCAGCTGGAAAGCACAAATCTTTGATCTGAGCTCCAGGAGCTGCAACAGTTTGAGATGCTGGTGCAGAGCATGTGCTGATGTGGCATGATGAAGACAGACAGGTCTATGTGTCTGACAATCCCATTACCTAAGTGCAGCGAGCCACAGTGGATGAAGTGCCCAGCTGGGCAATTGTCCTCAAATCATGATGGACAGCTGATAAAAAAGATGAGAACAGATCCTCAGCCCTTTCAAACAGGCTCCTGACTTTGAATCAAAGTTGCCACTTTGCCTACTGCCGATCATAAATGTGTTCAATATGCCTGAAAGCGTTGGTCAGCCCTAGTAACCAGGCTATGCAACCGCCACGGTGTCAGCAGTAGCATGGTACCGTGGTGCCATCCTTACCTCCAGGGTCCCAGAGAACACAAAAGCTTGGGGTTTAGTAGCTTGCTGAGGGAACGTGAGCATGTTAGAGCTTTCTAACAGCCCTCTGTTAGAGTTTTCTCACAAAACATAAAGGAGAGTGGTGGTAAAGCAGCTGAACACGTACAGAGGGAAATAACAGCACGGAAGCTGGATAGCGCAGGAGCTAGATATTACTGCTTTTAGGAGAAAAGGGTTACTTTGTCCTTTAATTTACCACCCTCAGAGACGCAAAGTCAGAACTCACATAAGCTCTAGCACAACCAGGTGACATGACTTGAAAGGTGAATGTGTTTCTGCGGATCTGACAGGTGTTAATGATGGCTTTCAATTGAAAAGGAATCCTGGAAGAGAAGCTGCTCATTAAACGAGTCTAGCAGCACCAATGTTTTCTAACAGGATTACTTGCTGGGACCAGGTGTTGCAAAATATCAAGTGTCTTGCTTGCTCTCTTTTAAGAGAAGATCCTTATGAAAGTGCTCATCTTCGAAGGCCCAATTTTATTGTCTGATGTGCTTCAACCTGTGTTTCCTCTGTAGGGGTTCATAATGAGATTAGTGGAGTGTAAATCTTCATGCATTTTAAATAAACAGTCTCTGGAGTGTCTGGCACTAGAAATTTATTGTTCTGCCTTTCCCCATGGGCGCTGATGTTGCATCCCTTAATTGTAAGGAATTAATCTGTGTCGTATTACAAGGCCTGTGATTACATTTTAAATGGGAGAGTTCCATCTTTTCTTTGTTTTGGCTATCATATGATTTGATTAATTGCAATTGGTTGGATTCCCCCCACACACACCTCCATTTGCCACAAAAAGGCCAAAGCTTTCTGTTTAGTACTTCAAAAGTAGCCCATATGGAGAAGGCACTGGCACAATGCATGGAGCAGCCCCTGACTCAGTGCAGAGATCACTGTTGTCATGTCAAATTTACCTGATTAACATTACCTGCCAAGATTTCAATTGATATCCTTGCCCATTTACACAGCCTGAATGATTAGTTCCCAGATTAATATTCTTAGCTGTTTGTTCTGATACCAGAGCATGATGAATTACCTCTTTGTCTCCACTGACTATAGCAGACAATGTAATGCAAATGTATATTCTAGGATATCCCATTTGTGCTTGCAGTGTATTTGCCTTTGCTTCAGATTACTGTGGCAGGTCCGTCACAGCTCCAAGACTAAAACTATATCCAGCAGAGGAAGTGGTGCTGTCTGGTTCCCTCTGACCTGCAGTTACAGGACCCTGACATCTGTTGTAACAAGGCCAGTGGCTTAGCATGGGATTTATATCAGCATGAAACTGGAACAAACCTCAATAACCTCAACTTCTACCATCATTGTGATTACCTTGTCCACTGCAATGCATTTCACAGGATGTACAGACTTCCCGTAACTGCTGCCCCAATCTCCAACAGTGTGAGCCTCAGTAAGATCAGCTTCTTCAGAAAATTAAATCACAGAATCCTGTGATTAAATGGTTGAAGTTGGAAGTGACCTCAGAGCTTACCGATTCCAACCTCCCTGCCATGGGCAGGGACCACTCTCAACTAGACTCAGCTGCTCAAGGCCTCATCCAACTTGGCCTTCAACACCTGCAGGGAGGAGGCAGCCACAACCTCCCTGGGCAGCCTGTTCCAGAGTCTCACTCCTCTCCCATCTTCCTTCAAAATCCCTCCAGGGAGAAGTAAATCTTCCACATCCTAGGCGGAAGTCTTCTATAGCTGATTGCCCCACTGTTAGACACTGGAATAGTGTGACAGTTTAGGCTGTGCCTTTAAGAAAGATAGCTGCAAAACTCTCTAGCTGAACAGTTGGGTGTAAAAAGGAAAACAAAGATTAATTCTAAATGAATTTCATTGGTCAGATGTGAGATGCACCGTAGCAAATATCTCTCACATTCCTTTCTCTCGGGCATTGCGTCTTCTGTCTTTCCCTTGGCATGCATGCTGCCCTGGGACAGAGAGGCTGCTCATTAGCAAATGAGATAAGAAAAAACCCTAACTTCTTAGCAAAGCTTTCAGCCAACTGAAATTCCCCTAACATCCTTTTTCTACTCTTCTCTTTTCTTCTAATTAACAGAGGAAAAAGGGATGGGGGAGAGAGGTTGAGGGGAACCCGAGGTGGAATCCTCCTCCCCAGGAGGATTTCTGTGTTGTTTCTTTCCTGTAAATTCACAGAATCACAGAATCACCAAGGGTAGAAGAGACCTCAAAGATCATTAAGTCCAACCTGTCACCCAAGACCTCATGACTAAACCATGGCACCAAGTGCCACCTCCAGTCCTCCACACATCAAATTGTTTCATGGTGCTTAATGAACTGTTTCCCATGTGGTACTTACAGTATGTTGGAGTCTGTTCTGATGGAGTACATAAAACTAATTACAGGGGGAGGGTACTCATCTGATCATTAGCAATGCAGATACAAGCAAGAGAACTCTAAACCCCTTAAACTAGTAAAACAGAAACCACATCCTGGGCACTGTGTTACCACACTACAGAGTCACAACTGTGAAACTGTGTACGATGGGAACCTCTTAGAGAAATTTTACCTGGGCAGACACAGGAGAAGATTAGCTATTAGTTAGCTATTTAGGAGGGTTTTTTTCTTTATGTTTACACAACTGTTTCACTCTACTCCACTGAATTCCACCTTCAAATATTTTCTTTCATTTGGAGACTTGATAGGGTGCTTGGTTGCATGGTTTAGTTGATTAGGTGGTGTTGGATGATAGGTTGGACGCAATGATCTTGAAGGTCTCTTCCAACCTGGTCTGGTCTATTCTATTCTATTCTATTCTATTCTATTCTATTCTATTCTATTCTATTCTATTCTATTCTATTCTATTCTAAACTTAACAAGACTTTGCTAGTAATTAACTTTTTCTTATGTTTACCAGAGAACATGCAGATTCCTCTTAGACTGAAGTATCAGAGTTTTTCAATTCTAGCCCATTTAGAGTGTAAATAACCCCAGGAAGTTTTCTGTTTCAATAAAGAAAAATGATTTAGAATATTATGCATTTTAAAACCCTAATAGACCACAGCTGAGGGCAAACTTGAACATTTTAGGTGTCTTGAATAGAATAGAATAGAATAGAATAGAATAGAATAGAATAGAATAGAATAGAATAGAATAGGATAGACCAGGTTGGAAGAGACCTTCAAGATCATCATGTCCAACCTATACAATACAATAATACAATACAATACAATACAATACAATACAATACAATACAATACACCGGGTTGGAAGAGACCTTCAAGATCATTGCATCCAACCCATCAACCAATCCAACCCACCTAAACAACTAAACCATGGCACCAGCACCCCATCAAGTCTCCTCCTGAACACCTCCAATGAAGGTGACTCCACCACCTGCATGGGCAGCCCATTCCAATGGGCAATCACTCTCTGTGTATAGAACTTCTTCCTAATATCCAGCCTAAACCTGCCCTGGCGCAGCCTGAGACTGTGTCCTCTAGTTCTGGTACTGGCTGCCTGGGATCATCCAACCCACCTAAATTCTTGTATAATATTGTAAATGCTGTATATTTTGTATATCTCCATTGCATTCCATGATTGCTTGTAAAATACAGCTTCATTTGCTTCTCTGGCTGGGCTCGGCTGAGTTTTTTGTTGGTGCGGGTGGGCTAAACCATCACACTACAACAAATAGTATCACCCTGATTCCCAAAAATATTCTGCTGGTGAAAGAAACAGCTGTCAAGTGTTCATTCCCTTCCCCCCGCTCCAAGAATTCACTGTCAATATTGAAGCTACTACAAGTACACAAGACCTGCAAAGTCACTGTCTCACATTACAGAATGTACTTTTCACCCAATGGGTTTAACAGTGTTAGGAGACCCTGTGATTATCAATCACGATAATGGCTGATCAGTGATGAAGGGTTTGCTCCCCATGTAGACACTTACTTTAAACAGCAAGCTCTAAAACATCACCAGCAAAACTGACTTTGTGATGGTGCTTTGCCAAATGAGGGATCTGTGATTAACCTGTGCTTCCTTCCCTCTCCTTGCCTGCTCTAAGTGCTCATAACTCTCAAGTTCAAAGCTCAGTGTGACAGCCTGCCTCTGCCTGTGCTGGAGCCAAAGTGATGCAGCTGGGGGAGAGGAGCAGGAAAAGATCTTCCTCTTTCCATAGCTGGATGGCTTGGCCTTTGGTGCATGGCCTGGCAGAGAGGGTGAGGGTTCTCCTTCCTTTTTTTTTGAGTAGGTTTAGCATGGGCCCTTGTCACACTGATTACACTGAGGTTGCTCCTCATCAGATTGCCCAGAGAGGTGGATGGGATCCCATCCCTGGAGATATTCAATGTGAGGCTCAACAGAGCTCTGGGCAGCCTGATATAGTTGAGTATGCCCCTGCTTACTGCAGGGGGAGGGTGGGACTAGATGACCTTTGGAGGTCCCTTCCAGCCCAGCCCATTCTATGATTCTATGATCAGATGATCTCGTATAGGAATGTGCTACCCAGGATGTGACCTGCTCAGCTGTCATCCTTCACATCCATGCATCTGCTCCTGTTGTGGTTTTTTTTAATTTCTTTGTGTTTGCCTTTTTTTTCCAGTATCTTGTTTATCCTGTTAGAATGAGCATTTCCATGCCTTAATCCACAGCTGTTATGATAATTTCTTTTAAACCAAGCACCAGGTTTCTCAGGTAATTACTGGGCTATAGGACCTGAGGCTTTAAGAAAAATGAATAACCATGGCAACTGACTGACAACAGATCCATGGCTCCTTTTATCACCATTAAAGAAATACAACTAAAGCCTTAGAGGTTTTTTTCAGCTGTTTGGTTGTTTGATTCCCCCCCCGGCTCTTCATCTAAACCCATTGCAAATTCTCTGGAGCAGTGCCATAAAGGCATTGACCTCCTGAAACACAGCAAGTTAGTTTCCCCTGTGGAAGAAAAGGTACCCACACCTGGAAGGACCAGCTAGGGCTGGCAAAGTGGCAAAGGAGAGAAACAGTCTGAGTGGTGAACTTACAGGCATCCGTGTCCAAATGAGATCAGATAGCCAGGACTGAGGAGCTTGCCTGCATGTGACTCCTCTTTAGCTGGAAAAGACAGATGCTAAGGAGACTTTGCTAATTTCCCCTACCAAGAAACCTGTAATGAGCTCAGAGCAGAACAGCAAAGGGGCACATCTGTTAGTTTCTCCTAAGCTAGAAAGGGCTGAAAGCCAAGAGAGATGTCTAGGGGCTAATTTGCTGGCCTGTCTACAGCACAGGATTTCTCCTGTCTGAGCCCTGAAGAAAGCCTGGTGTGCTCTGTCTGAGAGCAGAGAAAGCTGGCAAGCATCACTGGGAGATGAAGGCTAATGCAGCTTAAGGCATGGAAGAAAGGGGCTTCCTTCATTCACAAAGAACTCCAGTCAGCCACGTCATGCACATTCAGTTCTGCGAAAGTCCACCTTCATCCACAGATGAGATGCTAACAAATATGCTGCCTTGACATTCCAGTGAGGGGGAACTGCTGGATGCAGGCTTCCTGCCCACCGCCAGGCAGAAACAGTCTGCATCTGGACAGTGCCTGCTGTGATGGGATAGCCAGAGATGCCCAGAGCACTGCAGCTAACAGAGGTGCTGCAACCTTAGAGAAGGCTGCATTGGCTAATTAAGCTTGCTGGGAAAGGGGAAGCTATTATTCTAGTTAAATCACTACACTGGATGAAGCAGGCTGAGGAGAACCTCATGAGGTTCAATAAGGCAAAGTATAAGGTCCTGCACCTAGGTTGGGACAATCCCAGATATCAACACAGGCTGGGGGAAGATGAAATTGAGAGCAGTCCTGCAGAAAAGGACTTGGGGGTCCTGGTGGGTGAGAAGCTGGAGAGGAGCCAACAGTGTGCACTTGCAGCCCAAGAAGGCCATTGGCAGCCTGGGCTGCATCAAAAGCAGCATGGACAGAGATGGAGAAGAGATTCTGTCACTTTGCTCTCTCTGGTGAGACCTCAGTTGCAGTGTTGTATCCAGCTCTGGAGCCCTCACTACAGGAAGGACATGGACCTGATGGAATGGGTCTAGATGAGGGCCATGAAAATGATGACGGGGCTGGAGCAGCTCTGCTACAAGGACAGGCTGAGGGAGTTGGGGTTGTTCAGCCTGGAGAAGAGAAGGCTCCAGGCAGACCTAAGAGCAGCCTTCCAGTAGCTGAAGTGGGCTGCAAGAAGGCTGCAGAGAGACTGTTTGCAAAGGTCTACAGAGGGGGACCCAACAAAGGGTGGAAGCAAGGACAGGTAACCTGGAACAAATACAAGGAAATTGTTCAGGAAACCAGAAACCAGGTCAGGAAAGCTAAAGCCCTGGCAGAATTAAATCTGGCCAGGGACATGAAAGCTAACAGAAAAGGATTTTACAGGTATGTCAGGGAGAAAAGGAAGGCAAGAGAGAATGTGGGGCCTCTCCAGAGGGAATCAGGTGCCCTGGTTACTGAGGATATGGAAAAGGCTGAAGCATTCAATGACTTCTTTGCTTCAGTCTTTAAGTGCCTTACCACTCAAGTCACAGAGGGCAATGTCTGGGTCTGGGAAAGTGGAGAACACCATCCACAGCCATTATATTTGAGAAGTCATGGCAGTGTGGCAAAGTTCCTACAGACTGGAAAAGGGGAAACAAACCAATTTTAAAAAGGGGAGCAAAGAGAACCCAGGCAACTACAGAGCAGGCAGTGTCACCTCTGTGCTAGGTGAGATCATGGAGCAGATCCTCCTGATAACTGTGCTAAGGTACATGGAACATAATGAGGTGATGGGTGACAGCCACCAGGGCTTCACAGAGGGCTGGCTGGTGGGCAAGCAAGCACATGAAAAGGAAAGCAATGTGATCAGGATTCTGAAAATCTGCTTGAACTTCAGTCTAGGCTTTGAATATAACATTAAGAAAGACACTTCACCTACCTTAGACACATCCTTAGCTGGTATAAATTGCTGTAAGCTCACAGCATCAGTGGTGCTGGGTAGACTTCATACCAGGTGCCCAGCTACTCTTTTCCCTTTGAATTCCTTCATGTCAAGTGATTGTTTGCATTTTCTAGGGCACTGCTTGCTCTTTCTGTCCCTTGGTGTGTTCTTCCTATGAAGACTGTAACCTGTTTAAGGGAAGGAAATCCTCTTACTCTGTTTGTACAAGGCACAGTGCAACACAGACCTGATCTTGCCCGGGGCCCCTCAGCTTTGTAATGATGGTTATTCTTTAATAATAATTGGCACAATGTAGCCCACTTGAGAGGACTAAACCATTTCAGGAATCATCTGCTGGACACTCAGCACTCTGCAAGACAGAGAGTTTCAAAACTTTAGTGATGTGGGAACCAAACCATAGGCAGTTTAAATTACCTCCCCCAAATCACATGCTGGTGGCCTGTCTAATGGAAGATGTATTCCAGCACTTTTTGTGAAGTTATCAGAAGGTTCTGTGTTATGCAACAGAAACCACTAACAATTCCATGGCTTGGACATAAAACATTCAGTGTTCCTGCTCATTGGGGTAAATGGATTACCCATATTTTGGGAACACTTGTTGTATTTCCCCACAAGCCTTACGCTGATAAGCACAGGAGTTGGCACTGCTGCCAGAAGCACAGCCCAACCTAAAACCAGGACGAACTCCCTACAGCTGATGAGTGAATTAATACAAAGTCTTCGGGTTCCATCTAGTGGTTACAAACCCACGAGCAGCTATGTCTCACCCAGCTCCTGGGTTGCTGTGACATAACACAATTTTTACTATGTCATCACCGTGTATTTGGTCCCTAACAACTTCTGATCAGTCTTTGACCCACTCACTTCCTGCAGCATTGAGCCTTGTAGATCCCTTCCAACCCAAACCGTTTTATGATTCATGTTTACAAGCTGTGACATTGTCTCATTCCATGTCAAACCTATGAGCAGAACATCAATTGAAGCTGCAGAATGCTTGTTGTCTGTGTAATGAAGACATGCCCTGGACAACGTGGGTCCAGAAAAGCTTCTCCAGTACAAGTACTACCCAGAGTGGGCAGCAATACAGAAAACAAACAAACAAACAAAAGCTTTCATCCTTAGTGATTGCAAAGGCATTCAGATTTTCTAAATGGCAAGAAACAGTAAAAAAAAAACCCCAACTTTCTGAACTAGGAAAACTTGTGGAGAACTGCTAGTTCAGAAAGGACTTGAACAGATGAGTGAAAAGACTACTTGGTGTGCAATGCACAACATAAAGGTCTTTAAACACAGCTGTGAAAATTTTCTTCCACCACGAAGACAACAAAAACAGTGACTCGAAACAGAAAAGCAAGCTGAATACACTTGCCCATGAATTGCAGGCTGACATTTGCACAGTCCATGCTGATAACATGGATTCAGGAAGGGCAGGTCCTGCCTCTCCAACCTGATCTCCTTCTATGATCAGGTGACCTGCCTGGTGGATGTGGGGAGGCCAGTGGATGTGGTCTACCTGGACTTCAGCAAGGCCTTTCACACCGTCCCCCACAGCAAACTGCTGGCTAAGCTGTCAACTTGTGGCTTGGGCAGCAACACTCTGCACTGGGTTGGGAACTGGCTGGAGGGCCGGGCCCAGAGAGTGGTGGTGAATGGTGCCACCTCCAGCTGGAGGCCAGTCACCAGTGGCGTCCCCAGGGATCAGTGCTGGGCCCCATCCTCTTCAATGTCTTCACTGACGATCTGGATGAGGGGATTGAGACAGTTGTCAGCAAATTTGCAGATGACACCAAGTTAGGAGCAGATGTTGGTCAGTTAGAGGGCAGAAGGGCTCTGCAGAGGGACCTCGACGGACTGGACAGATGGGCGGAGTCCAATGGGATGGAATTCAAGAAGTCCAAGTGCCGGGTGCTGCACTTTGGCCACAACAACCCCATGCAGAGCTACAGGCTGGGGTCAGAGTGGCTGGAGAGCAGCCAAACAGAGAGGGACCTGGGGGTGCTGATAGACAGCTGCCTGAACATGAGCCAGCAGTGTGCCCAGGTGGCCAAGAAGACCAATGGCATCCTGGCCTGCCTTAGGAATGGTGTGGCCAGCAGGAGCAGGGAGGTCATTGTGCCCCTGTATTCAGCACTGGTTAGGCCGCACCTTGAGTACTGTGTCCAGTTCTGGGCCCCTCAGTTTAAGAAGGACATCGAGACACTTGAACGTGTCCAGAGAAGGGCAACGAGGCTGGTGAGAGGCCTTGAGCACAAGCCCTATGAGGAGAGGCTGAGGGAGCTGGGGTTGTTTAGCCTGGAGAAGAGGAGGCTCAGGGGCGACCTCATTGCTCTCTACAACTACCTGAAAGGTGGTTGTAGCCAGGAAGGGGTTGGCCTCTTCTCCCTAGCAACCAGCACCAGAACAAGGGGACACAGTCTCAAGCTGCACCAGGGGAAGTTTAGGCTCGAGGTGAGGAGAAAGTTCTTCACCGAGAGAGTCATTCAGCATTGGAATGGGCTGCCCAGGGAGGTGGTTGAGTCGCCGTCCCTGGAGGCGTTCAAGAGGGGACTGGACGTGGCACTTGGTGCCATGGTCTAGTCGTGAGGTCTGTGGTTACAGGTTGGACTTGATGATCTTCGAGGTCTCTTCCAACCTTGGTCATACTGTGATACTGTGATAAAGCAGAGGTTTAGCTACAGTGACTCTAGGTTCTGCTGAGGCTCTAGGAATGGTCTCCCCTGGCAATGGGATAGGATTTTATAAGGGCAATCCCCACCCACTGGAGCAATTTAGTGCCAGATTTGGCTGGTCTAATCTGTGACTTCCTGCTAGTACCACCAGAGAGGCAGCTGAAAACGATGTCAAATTTTGTTTTGGTGGTTGCTGACTCTGATAACCTTCTCAAAAACTGAATGCTTTGCTGAAAAGAAGACCTTCTTCTATTAAAAACAAACAAACAAACAAACCACAAAACAACACCAACAACCAAAAAACCCCAACAACCTGAAAACTAAGGAACAGGAATGACACAGCATCTGATCAGTCTGCTCCTTTGGGGCCATATGGTTAAATTTTCCCTCTGTTGGTGCATTCTTCAAGACTTTATTTTGCATATGATGCTACTTCCTTTTTTTCTTCTCGGGAATGCACTGAATAGCCATGGTGGACATGATGGTTTCTAGACCTAGGAGCCTAACACAGGCACAGTGAAGAGGCAATATGAGATGCCCCAAAGCATGGCTGAGAGGCCATAGGAAGCTTTTTCAAGAAATAAAGGGAGTGGATTTGATGGAAGTACCCATGGACCAAATCCAGCCTGGGAGCTGTCAGCAGGATAGGTTCAGTTTTGACCACAGAAGAATGTCCCTGGACGCTACTCTGCATCAGGGTCACTCACAGCTGGCTCACCACACTGCTGTGCCATGCTGCTGGCCCCCTGTCCACTGCTCCCTGACAGCTGCAAAGCAGTGCAGCAGCTGGATAGCAAGAGAAGCTGTAGCCCTCTGAGCGGCCACCACTGCACACCACTTGCCAGCAGCCAGGCAGAGGCACGCTGCAATGCAGCAGCAGCCCAGCACAGGCAGGAGAGAGGATGACTCTCTTGGCTTAAGCACAATTCCCAGGAGAAGCAGGGACAGCACCCACAGAAAAACTTTCCAGCTTTGTCTGAGGGAACTCTGTTCAAGGCTGGGCAGCTGCTTATCAGTGTTGGCCAAGAGTCCAAGCAGCCCAGGGATGGGCAGTGAATGTTGTCAGGGTGCTGATGGTCACATTTAACCCTGCAGTCACAGCTGCAGGAAGGCATGGTTAGATCACCTTGTTGAGGGAATTCAATAAGACACTCTTGTTTATACCACTTGCACAAAGAGAAGGCAGTTTGGTGTGAGAAAGGTTGATCTGAAGGATCTGCAGAGGCCAACAGTTAACAAGTTACCATTAGTAAGTTGTAGAGCTGGGTGCTGAACTGAGAGCAAAGCAAGTATGTGATGGTTTAAAGTCAGAAAGGGTAAGCAGTCCCTTCTAATGGAACAACAGGAGCGGTCAGCTTTGCAGAGCTTGTACAATAGAATCCTAGAATCAGTCAGGGTTGGAAAGGACCACAAGGATCACCTAGTTCCACCCCCTGCCATAGGCAGGGACACCTCACACTAGATCAGGTTGCTCACAGCCACATCCAGCCTGGTCTTAAACACCTCCAGGGATGGGGCCTCAGCCACTCCCTGGACAACCCATTCCAGGGCTTCACCACTCTCATGGGGAAGAACTTCCTCCTCACGTCCAGTCTGAATCTCCCCACCTCCAGCTTCATTCCATTCCCCCTAGTCCTATCACTACCTGATGTCCTGAGAAGTCCCTCCCCAGCCTTCTTGTAGGCCCCCTTCAGATACTGGAAGGCCACAATGAGGTCACCTCAGAGCCTTTTCTCCAGACTGAACAGCCCCAACTCCTTCAGTCTGTCCTCATAGGAGAGGTGCTCCAGTCCTCTGATCATCCTCGTAGCCCTTCTCTGGACACCTTCCAGCACCTCCATATCCCTCTTGTAATAGGGGCTCCAGAACTGGAGGCAGTACTCCAGGTGGGGTCTCACCAGAGCCGAATAGAGGGGGAGAATCACCTTCCTTGACCTGCTGGCCACACTTCTCTTGATGCAGCCCAGGATCTGATTGGCTTTCCAGGCTGCAAGTACACATTGAGAGCTCATGTTGAGCTTCTCGTCCACCAGCACCCCCAAGTCTCTCTCCTCAGGGCTGTTTTTCAGCCAGTCACTGCCCAGGTTTGGAGATGTTTTAACATCAAGTCTTCTTCAAAGGCCATAGCACAACAGGCTGCATTTCCCAAGATATCTAAAGGTTTAGTCTTTGACACCACCATGCCGCGTGGTGATAGAGTAAGGAAAGTGCAATGCTCTTCTGTTACTATATTCCCACAGGAAAAGATTGACAAGTCTACCTTGAGAAGGAATCAGCTGCTGGATTTGGCTTACAAATGCACATGCACAAAACATGCTTAAAGAGAGAATCTCCTTTCTTTAGGAGGAAGCTCCAATGTACATCCTGCCCTGCAGATTGGCCAAGTCTTACAGAGTGGTTGGAAGATCTGCCAAGTTTGTTTCTTCATGCAAGCTTTCCAAATGATTAGGAATTGTGTTAACCTTATGTCTCTTTATTTCATAGAATCATAGAATGGTCTGGGTTGGAAGAGACCTCCAAAGGTCATCTAGTCCAATCCCCCTGCAGTCAGCAGGGACATCTTCAACTAGATCATATTGCCCTGACCTGGTTGAGCCTCACCTTGAGTATCTCCAGGGATGTGGCCTCAACCACCTTCCTTGTCCACCTGTTCCAGTGTTCCACCACCCTCATGGTAAAGAACTTGTTCCTAACATCCATATTCTTCTCTCACTATATGTCTCTCACCTTTTGTTGTGCTGAAATTATTAATTTTCAGCTGAGATTATTAATTTTCATGCCCAGTAGGTCTGGACATGACCTGTGCTTGTGCATGCTGGAGCACCTCTGCTACCAGGACAGGCTAAGGCAGCTGGGGTTGTTCAGCCTGGAGAAGAGAAGGCTCTGGGGTGATCTAATAGTGACCTTCCAGTGCCTGAGGGAGGCCTCCAAGAAGGCTGCAGAGGGACTATGTGCAAAGGCAATGATAGGACAAGGGGCAATGGCTTGAAATGAGAGAAGAGCAGATTTACGTTGGATGTAAGGAACAAAATCTTTAGCATGAGGGTGGTGAACACTGCAACAGGTTGCCCAGAGAGATAGTTGAGGCTTCATCCCTGGAGATCTTCAAGGTAAGGCTTAACAGGGCTCTGGGCAACCTGTTGTAGTGGAGGATGTCCCTGCTCACTGCAGGGGGTTGGATTAGATGACCTTTGGAGGTCTCTTCTAACTCAGATGATTCTATGGGCACCAACTGTTTCATCCTTATGGAATCTCTTGAGTTATTCTTTACTGGCAGTGGCAGCCTGCCTTGGATGAGTCTTTTATGCTCAACACTGGGTATGAAAGACAATACAACCAAACAGTCACTACTGTGGCATCCTTGTGCTTCACAGTCTGGCTTCTTGGGTGGACTCAATGATCTTAGAGCTGTTTTCCAACCTTAATGATTCTATACTTCTGCCTTCACACACTTCAGGCAAACTGTTTGCTCAGAGAAAGTGGACAAGCATTCCTTCATTTTGAGTTTATGAAGATATGTCTCCTTCTGGTAGGACTGAAAAAAAAATGGCATTTGTGATGTGCTCTATTTTCCTGCCACATCCAGCTGTCAGCCAGCAGAGTCCTGTGCAGATGAGTTGTCTGTGCTATAGACTGCAAGTCTTTCTGGTTTGAGAAGCAACATATTTCTTAGTTTTACTGCCTTAAATTGTTATCCACACAAGCCATTCTTTCAACCTTTGTTCTGCCCTTTCTATTTATGCTTCACTCATACCAACCAATATTTAGAACTGGAGAATCATCTTGGGTGGAAAAGACCTTTAAGATCATTAAGTCCAACCATTCTCTATCTCTACCAAGTCTGGTACTAAACCACATGCCTTAGCCCCCTACCTATGCATGTTTTAAACACCTCCAGGGATGGAGATTCAACCATGTCCCTGGAGAGCCTATTCCAGTCTTTGAGAACCCCTTCAGTGAAGAAGTTTCTTCTAGTCCAGTGGAAGGTGTCCCTGCCTATGGCAAGGGGGTTGGAACCAGATGATATTTAAGGTCACTTCAAACCCAAACTATTCTGTGAATCTATGAATACCCAACCTAAACCTCCCTGGAGCAACCTGAGGCCATTTCTTCTCATCCGAGCTAGAAGTTGTTACTAGAAGAGGCAAACACCCACCTAGCTTCAATCTCCTTTCAGGTTCAATGTCAAGTCTCTGAAAGCTGAATCTGCTTGCTGCTGAGTCAGATGAATACCAGAGACAGGGCAGACAAGGAGATGTTACAGCTGGAAGTAGAGGACAGCAGAGAGAAAGATGTACAGGGATTATATTTGTGGCTGCTGCAAGTGGTTACATCAACTCAGACAGCAGTTTTCAGTGGTTTCTAACTTCAAGCAAATGTCTTAGTATTTAAGACTGAAATATTCCACTGCCCTGTGAAAATAGTACCAGTTTGTGAGTCCTTGGTACAGTGATCCCTTCTGCCTCACCCAGCTGGGTTGCTTTGCATCAATCAGTTCTGCTTGACATTGGTAAGGAAGTCCAGTACCTGGGGCATTTGTATTAGCAAACCATTATACAAAAACCCCCAAAATCCAGTGATGCTTCTTTGTTTGCTTTTACTCTGTCTTGATCCAAACCCCTTCTTATGTGTATCTAAGTGTAGAACATACTTGACAAGACTGTATTTGCAGTCTCTTTCTGCTTGCAGCGCTGCTCCATGCTGTTAATTACTGTTCCAACAAAGTATCCAGTAAAGCTCCTTTGCCCACATAGTTCAGATTTCTGAGTGGAGCCGTGCACAAATGCATGTTTTCATTGAAACTGGCTGAAAAACAGAAGACAAACAAATATAAGAAAACAGCTGAAAGGTTAGCCTGACTCATGACTCTTATCTGCTCTTTAGAGTTGGCAATACATTGCTGACTCAACTGCTTGAATCATTTTCCACCTTATCTGTCAGTCCTGAAACTATGTTGAATATGCATCTGAGTTTTATTGTCCTCAGCAACCTGTTGACAACCCGAGCATGCATGTGTCATTGCTCAGAACAAGAAATAGCCCAGAATTATCAATTTACTTTTTTTTAAAGCCAGAAATCATGCAGGAAACTCATCCTTCTACCTCTCCTTTCCTATTGCTTTTCTTAATAAAATGACTTTATTTGTTTAAGTATCATAGCAAGAGGGCAAACAAGGAGAAACACGCCCAATGCAAAGATCCATCCATATCCTTCATTCAACAAAGAAAGAGCAGCAAACCAGACAAAAGGACCACCTTGGTCCTTCTCCTTGAGGGGGTTCTCTTTCTATGACCTGAATTGTGATTGTGATTGTGTAGTTTCACACGCCTTTCAAATCAGGTGTCAGTATCAGGCAACACAGGCTGGTTAACTTCCTGATCCAGGAGGAGCTGATACTAACTGCTTCTTAAGCTTGCGTTGCTAGTGAGCTTGAGTACAAAAAGCTCAAACGGATCTAGTACTCAGCCTTCTTCCCGTCTTTCTGACTCAGCCTTTGCTGTGCCTTTCCACAGTCCCACAGATTTTCCTGACCCCTAAATCAGCATTAACAGGAACCAGATCACCTCTCTGCTTCATACCCCTTCCAGAACACCCACTGCTTCAACCAGAATTGATTAGCAGCTGACTTCCAAACTGGAAGAAAGAAAAACAGTGGCACTGCTACATAAATACTAGAATTATTTGGGTATGCTAAGTTTTTATCTCACATTATTGGCCTGATGCTCCCTACTATATCTGTGTTGGTGTTATGTATAGGTAGAGAGAGCAACCAAAGGATATCCTGCAGCTGATGCTGGTGCTTTGCCCTGTGTACATGCTCTGGGAGGGACTAGGTGGGATCCATATGTGATATATAGGCACCAGTCACAGTACTATAATGGAATTTCATCCAGGCAGCAGCTCATCATCAACATCAGAAACAGCAAAGAATCACAGAATTGTTTTGGTTAGAAGTGACCTTTAAGATCATTGAGTCCAATCATCAACCCAAGGCTGCTTAGCTCACCCTTAAACTCTCTCCCAAAGCACCACACCTACACATCTTTTTAATACCTGCAGGGATGGCAACTCCACCACTGCCCTGACCTGCCTCTTCCGCTGCTTGACAGCCCTTTCGGTGAGGAAATTCTTCTTAATACCCAACCTAAACTTACTTTGGTGCAACTTGAGGCCATCTCCTCTTGTCCTGTTGCTTGTTACTTGGGAGAACAGACTGACTCCCACCTTGCTACAGCCTCCTTTCAAATAGCTGTACAGAGCAACAGGGTCTCTTCTCAGGCCACTTTTTCTAGGCTAAACAAAGCCAGTTCTTCATAAAAGCTGCTCCTCATAAGAGCTGTTCTCCAGACTCTTCACCAGCTTTGATGCCCTTCTCTGGATCTACTCCTGCAAACTCAAATGTGGGTGGTGGGTTGTTTTTCTTTTCGATAGGGGCCCAAACCCGAACCCAGTACTCAGGCTGCAGCCTCACTACTGCCGAGCATAGGGGCATGATCACTTCCCTGCTCCTGCTCGCCACAGCATTCCTGATCCAGGCCAGGATGGCGCTGGCCGCCTTGGCCGCCAGGGAACACTTCTGGCTCATGTTCAGCCAATACCCCCAGGTCCTTTTCCAACAACACTTAAAACAAGGGAGGTCCACGTCCGTTTCAATCGCTTCTATCATTATTTGTCTCGTGGCTTGTTTTCAAGTGAGGAATCCTCCTTCCAAGTTTCCCTCACGGCGCTGAGAGCCGTCCTGGCCGCTACCTTCCCGCTTTACCCCTCAGCATTCACCCGCCACCTGCTCGCCTGTACCCCTGGGCGCTCCCTCACTGGAGCCCTCACCCGCTGCTGAGCCTGCCCCGGCCCTTTCGGTTTCGATTCCCGGCGCGCCCAGGCGAGTGGCAGAGTCCCGCCCCGCACCACCTCCTCCCTTCTCGTTTCGTCCTGCGTCCCGTCCCGTCGCGCTGAGGCGAAGGGGCAACGATGAACGATCCGGCGGTGTGTTGCTTCCTCACCAAGACTTTGTGCGCCCACGGCGGGCAGCTGGGGCTGTCGGAACTCCAGCAGCGTGTCGGTCTCTCGGCGCGGCAGCTGGAAGAAACGCTGTTGGCGGCTGGCCCTCAGAGCTTCCTGGTGCAGCGGGGCGACGGCGACGGCAGCGCCCGCGTCCTGGCCGTGTCGGCCGTGCGGCTGTGTCCCCGCCAGGAGTGCGGGGGCTGCGAGCGGCTGCACCTCTGCAAGCTCCACCTCATGGGCAAGTGCAACCTGGGGCCCAGGTGAGTGCCTGCGGGGTGTCGAGGGCACGGGGGACACCCCCCCACACACCCTGCCCCCCGCCACGATCCTCTCGGGGCTTGCACCGAGAACCGGCGAATGTCGGGGCTGGCCCGGGGCGGCTCGGCGGTATCTAGTGGCCGCTTCCCGTCCCGAACTAGCCGAGGGGATGTTCCATACCGTGTGGCCTCATGCTAGTGTATGAGGTGGGGGATCTGGCGGGGAGGTCGGGTAACGATCTGAACATCACCCCAAACACCCCCTAGGTAACCTGTGCCAGTGTTCCATTACCCTCATGGTTCAGAACTTGTTCCTAACGTCCCATCTAAATCTGCCCTTCTCTAGTTTGAAGCCATTGCCCCTCCTGTCACTGCAGGCCTTTGCAAACCGTCTCTCTCCATCCTTCTTGGAGACTCCCTTCAGGTACTGGAAGGCTGCTGTTAGGTCTCCCTGGAGCCTTCTCCAGGAAAAGAATTTCTATGATTCTATTACACTGTTTACAGTTATTTCTCTGGTAAATAAAACAGCAAAGTGCTGGGATTCTGTCTGGTTTTAATCTACAAAGTGCAAACATTTCACTTTGCTGTTAGCCACTGCTCCCCTTACAGCCATTTCTGTGAGGAGCAGTGTTTAATTTCCCATCTCCATCAATCCTGTTTTCTGGATCTATAGAGAACTTGCAAAAAAGGTAGACCTGGCAGCCTCTCTAGGAACAAGCCAGCCCAAGGTGGTATCTAGTTTGAAAAAAGATCAGTGAGGGAAACCTAACACACACACAAGTGAAAACTAGAAGCTTTTCAGTGACAGCCATTTTGGTGAAGAAATTCGTCTTAATATCCAACCTAAACTTCCTTCGGTGCAACTTGAGGCCATTTCCTCCTGTGCTGTTGCTTGTTACTTGGGAAAAGAGACTGACTCCCATCTTGCTACAACCTCATGGCAACAGTGAGCTCTGATGGAAGAATTACCAGTTTAAGCCACCAAAACCCTCATGTCACTCACTGTTTCAATGTTAGTAATGTGCAGCTATCCCACCAGATTCTTCCTCTTCTACCCCAGTGAAATGGAATAATGGAATAATGGAGTGGTTTGGGTTGGAAGGGACCTCCAAAGTTCATCTAGTCCAACCCCCCTGTAGTGAGCAGGGACATCCTCCGCTAGTTAAATCCATTTTTAGCTTGTATCTGGCAAGTAACTTATCGCTGCTGTATTTACATATGCATCTGATTAGTTATAATTGTAACTGTGGACTCTTTCAACCCCTGATTTAGAGTGATGTACTCAAGTGATGAAGGTCACCACATGTCAGTAGAATCTGGAGGAATACCTTGGCTCTCACCTTGAATACTCCATAGCTCACCTACATTCACAGCCATCAGTGCCTACAGAACCTAATATCCTTAGACAAACGTTTCTCAAGATCAAAGATGGCACACTTCTGCTTCTTGTTTGTTTGCTTACAATCCTAGAACGGCTCAGGTTGTAAGGGACCTCAGAGCTCATTTCCTCCAACCTCCCCACCATGGGCAGGGACACCTCTCAACTACACTCAGCTGCTCAAGGCCTCATCGAACCTGGCCTCAACGCCCCTGGCCTCAACGCCCCTAGGGAGGAGACATCCACAACCTCCCTGGGCAGCCTGTCCCAGAGTCTCACCACCCTCATGCTGAAGAACTTCTTAAGATGCAGCCTAAACCTACTTTTCCTCAGCTTCAAACCATCCCACTTGTCCTGTCTCTAGACATCCTTAGGAAAAGTCCCTCTGCAGCCTTCCTGTAAGATCCCTCCAGGTATTGGAAGGCAGCTCTAAGGTCCTCCTGGAGTCTTCTTTTCTCTAGGCTGAACAAGCCCAGCTTCCTCAGCCTGTCCTCATAGCAGAGGTGTTCCAGCCTGGTGTTCCACAAAGGACTCTGTCCAACACATTGGTAGGGGGATCAGGGGCAGAACATCCTCACAAGGTCTGTACAGAAGGAGGCTGTAAGGATAAAAGGAACAGAGACTTGAGTCTAACAGATTAACAGGTACAGGTTGGGTGGATAGACTTGGCTTCACATCTGTGATGTTAGCTTTCTTAAAAGTGGTCTGGACACCCTGATGTTTAAAATGGGGATAATACCATGAATGTATTTCACAGTTGTTAGGCTCTTTGGTGCATTCTCTGGCTGCTTACAGAGACCATCTAAATCTTTACAGAGACTTTTGCCAAACTTCCTTTCTCTCTACGGCTTTTCCCAAGCTGCACGTGGTATGAGGTGGCACAGGTGGCAGGGGGCAGGAGCAACCACACACTATGGATGAAATGCAAAGAGTACATTTATTTTTCTTCCCTTGCCAAGCAGAGGACCACTAAAGCAGCACCCAGGCAGAGGCACTCAAGTGAGGATGCTGGCAGCAGGAAGATCAGTTTGTGCTAGAGGATCACCAAACCTGCTGTCTGTATGTCAGGAATTCATGCAGGGGTAGTTTGCCACTTTGCTTTGGTCTTTCCCACAGCAGGGCAGGAATCTCAAGCGTGTCTCTGAGTCTATCACAGGCCCGTGTTACCTGAACACAGATCTTCTACTCGTCAAACACAGAAAGACAGACAACAATCTGAATGCTGTGTGTGTACACGAGTGTGTTTGCAACCCTCCTCACCGGTTTTGTGTTATTTTTTCACGTGTTATCTGAGGTTCTTCTTTAAATCAACTTGCCTGAAGAAGGAAAGGTTGATATTTCTGTGTGTTTTCTTGCAGAGCTTGTAAATACTCACACGACATCTTCAGTGCTGAGAACAAAAAAGTGCTGAAGACCCACGGCTTGTCTGGCCTTGATGAGAATGAGCTGCGAGTGCTGCTCCTCCAGAATGATCCTTTCATCCTCCCTGATGTGAGTTGCACTGATTCCTTAAGAGAAGCTTTTGCTAATTAGGAATGAGAGAGGGCAAAAGCATGAGGAGTTCTGATCTTGATTTCAAGCTGTCAAGATATGCGACAATAATAATAGACTGACCTGAAGGAAGTGTGAGTGGGAATGGCTGTGCATGGAAGGACCAAAGGGAACAGTAGGGAGCCAGCACTTTGAAAGTGCCAGGTACTTATAACAAAACAAACCCAAAGCAATAAAACTGCTAAGCACAGAGGGGTGTGTTGCTTACCTAAATACCAGAAGGCTTACAACAGGATAAGGCACATCATCCAAGACTTGTCAGCAGAAGACCTGCTGTCTGACAGCAGGATGTGGACAGCCTGTTTGTGTGCCATTCCTGTTATCCCAACAGGAGAGCTATAAAGTTACTCCAAACAAGCAAACAAAAGAAGTCAGCAGCTTTACCAGACGGTGAGGCAAGCAGCAGGGAAGTGAAAGATCACAATAACTGTGCATGCTTAGAGGATAAAAGGCCTGACCAAAGACCCAAGTTTGTTGGGTCTTGCCCAAGAAATGGTGGAGTCTAGTATGTGAGGACCCATTTCCTTGTTCAGCCTAAAGAGACTTTGTGGTTTAACCACAGCCAGTCACTAAGCACCACGTAGCTGCTCACTCTGCTTCTCACTCCCCCTGCCCAGGTGGCAATGGAAAGAGAGTTAGGAAAAAGAAAGTAAAACTTGTGGGTTTGAGATAACAATTTAATACTTAAAATAAAGCACTATAGTAATCACAAAATCACAGAATGTTAGGGGCTGGAAGGGACCTTGAGAGATCATCCAGTCCAACCCCCTGCCAGAGCAGGATCACCTATACCAGATCACACAAAAACTCACCCAGGCAGGTCTTGAATATCTCCAGAGAGGGAGACTCCACAACCCCCGTGGGCAGCCTCTTCAGTGTTCTGTCACCCTCACAGAGAAATAATTCTTCCTCTTGTTTCTATGTAACTTCCTATGCCTCAGCTTTCACCATTGCCCCTTGTCCTGACATTGGGCATCGCTGAGGAGAGCCTGGCTCCATCTTCTTCGTACTCACCCTTCACATATTTATAAACATGAATGCGGTCACCTCTTAGTTTCCTCCAAGCTGAAGAGCCCCAGCTCCCTCAGTCTCTCCTCATAAGGAAGATGTTCCACTCCTTTCATCATTTTTGTGGCTCTGTACTGGACTATAGTAATAGTAGTAATGATGAAATGAAACACTGTAGTAATAGTAGTAATGAAAAGGAAGATAACAAAGAGAAAAATAAATCCCAAGAAAATGAAGTGATGCACAATGCAGCTGCTCACTACCTGCTGATGGATGCTCAGCCAGTCCCAGAGCAGTGATCTGCCCCTCCCAGCCCACTCCACCAAATTCAGATACTGGTCATAATATCCTGTGTTATGGAATATCCTCTTGGCTAGTTTGGATCAGCTGTCCTGACTATGCTTCCTCCCACCTTCTTGTACTCCTCTCTGGCAGAGCACGTGAAACTGGAAAGCCCTTGGCTTAGGGTAAGTGCTCCTTAGCAACATCTAAAACATCAGCGTCAGCACCATACCAGCTACTGGGAAGAAAATTTACTCTCCCAGCTGAAAGCAGGACAGTAGGCCTGCACATTTTGGTGCTTGAAGGTTTAGAGAAGTCAGAAAAGTCTTTGAGAGAAATGACTGGATGATTGCAGTCAGTTTTGTGCAAAATCTGTCCCTTCCAAAGGGCACTGAACTTTTGCACACTGATTCTCTCTGAAGCAACCTTTGTCCGGTGTGCATGCAAGTCATTGATTTTGTTACATTTGGCTGAATCATTCAGCCTGGTCCTGTGTGTGTCTGTAAAGGCAGTGCTGTCTTCAGGGTATGGCTGCTTAAAGGCCCAACAATATCCTCAGCTGCTCTGCCTACAGCTGTTCCTGGTTAAGATATCACAAGTGTCCTGTTATCCTTCTCTTTTGGAGGTAATGGTCTCCCCAGATGAGTTGGGGAGTTCTGTTGTTTTCTTCTTCCCTGCTGTGACAGTGCTGAGCTGTGACAAAATGGATTATTTCTTTTTGGTTATTTTATTTTTTGAGGTATGTATAGTGTTTTAAAATACACCTGAGAAGCATGGTGGTGATGAGCAATGAGGATTAATAATATCTTTGTCCTGCTCAGCTGCATCTAAACCTTAAGTTTGTTTCTTGTTTAATTACTCCCAGTAACTAGCAGATACTAGCAGCCTTCAGTGATTGGTATTATGTTTAAGTTCTTATCTATAGATCTGTTCAGGCCTTACAGAATCACAGAATGTTAGGGGCTGGAAAGGACATCCAAAGATAATCCAGTCCAGGCTGCCCAGAGTGGTTGTGGAGTCTCTGTCTCTGGAGACATTCCAAACCCACCTGGATGTGTTCCTGTGTGACCTGCCCTGGGTGATCCTTCTCTGGCAGGGGGGTTGGACTGGATCATTTCCAGAGGTTGCTTCCAACTCCTACCATTCTGTGATTCTGTGATTTTAGAGTACTCTGCAAATGATAACTATTTCTGCATTCTCCTTGGACAAAGATGGGAAAATGAGGGAGAGAAAAAGTAAAGAATTCTGGTGTAGGTGAATAATTGCTGGTAGGAGGTGCGGGTAATTTGGGATCTTACTAAGAAAGGCACATGAGACCCCACCTGGAGCAGCATGTCCAGTTCTGGTGCCCCCAGCATAAAAGGGACATGAAAAGGCTGGAGTGGGTCTAGAGGAGGGCTGTGAAGATGATCAGAAAGTTGGAGAACCTCCCCTGTGGGGACAGGCTGAGAGAGTTGGGGCTGTTCAGTGTGGAGAAGAGAAGGATCCTGGGAGACCTTGGAGCAGCCATCCAGCACCCAAAGGGAGCCTACAAGAAAACTGGGAAGGGACTTTGTCAAAAGTCTTGTAGTGATAGGTTGAGAAGGAATGGATTGTAGCTTCAGGATGGCAGATTTACACTGAAGATTATGAAGAAATTCTTTAGAGTGAGGGTGGTGAGACACTGGCACAGGGTGCCCAGGGAGGTGATGAACGCTCTCTCCCTGGAGGTGTTCAAGGACGGGTTGGGTTGGATGAGGCCTTGAGGGATTTGGGCTAGTGGAAGGTGTCCCTACCCATGGCAGGGGTTGGAAATAGATAATCTTCAAGCTCCCTTCCAACCTAAACTGTTCTATGAATAAATAGCTGTTTACTACTTAAGGTTATAATGAGGTAAAAGTATTCTGTGTCCCTTCTGATACTACGGGAACCTATGACTACAGCAGCAGACCTCTCTGGTAGGGCCATGGCTTGCTGTGCTGAATTTCCATCCACACTTCCTGTTCTTCATATCTTGATAGATTGTGATTCTGACATTACATGAAAGCATTCTTTGGAGTGTTAGGGGTAGAGAAACATGAAGCTTCAACAGCAGCAGAGGAAAGATGGGGAAGAAAGAAGATAACTTCCCTGGTTTTCTGCTTCCCTCAAAGGCTAAGAAACATCAACGATAGTAACACCCAGTGCTCACTAAAATTCCATCAGTTCTGCGGCTTTGTGTGCTCCCACCTAATGTGGAGTAAGTTTGGGAAGGCTAATTGTTCTGGATGTGATACTGACTGATAGCCACAAGGAACTCACCTTTTGCAACAAGTATCAATCCATACAAAGCTGGTGTGCAGCTAACACTGGCCTGAATTTTCAGTCTTCTAACTACTGCCATCCCAAAAGTCTTCAGTTCCCTAGCCAATACATAAATCTCTATCTATTCAGTTGCAACACAGGATAAAAACTGTGCTTGCAATAGGATAGGGAGAGGATCAGTGACAGTGACAGCTCCATGTCCTCCTCAAAGCAGATTTCTTGTTATAGCTTCTTTGTGCTGCAGGAGCCCAAGTGTTGCAGTGGTGCTGGGTGAGCAACTTGAAGGAGTTCTTAGGGTGAGATTTGTTCTCTGGGTCCAGTTCACTGCATACATCATTTCTGGTGAATAGAGGACTAAAGAAGTCCCTTGCTTTTTCCATAGTACTCTAATTTCAGTTTTTGGATCTTCATTGCAGAATAAGCTCTACAAACAGGAAAGGCAAAAGCACTTCCAGTTCTATTAAACAATGCCTCATCTGTCACAGTGTACATGGGGTTTGTACACTTTATTCTTTACATTTTGGTTTTGATCTTTTTGGTTTGGTTTTCCATAGAATAACTGCAAAACACTCGGTTGCTATGCAACTGTTCTGCTTAGGAGTGCCAATAATTAATGCTTGGTGGTTTGTTTTCTCTTGGGGAAAAACAAACCAACCAACCCTCACCTTTGCTTGCACAAGTTCAAAACTGAAAATGGAATGAGTCAGCTGAAGATGCCTGTTCACCCGTGCCAGAAATGAGCACACCTCTTCTAGTCACTCTTTTTGTTGTTAAAACTGCATGTGAATAGAGCAAATGACAAGGTGACTGAATCTAATGTGCTTTTCCGTGTCATGCTGTCCCTGTTCTCCATGCTCCTAGACCTGCCAGTTTTACAACAGAAAGGAAGGAACCTGCAACCAGCAGAACAACTGCAAAAGGCTTCATGTTTGTCGACACTTCCTCCACGGGGAGTGTAGATTTTTAAAGTGCAAACGGTCCCATAACCTTTTGAATGTCCATGCACTGAGACTATTGGAAGCTATTGGCATTGATTCAAACACAGTTTCAAACATCCAGATTGTGTATGACCACAAGCACGTGGAGTTCAACAAGGAACTGCAGAAGGAGAGAGGTAAGTTGGAAGAAACGCTGGGTTTAAATAGAGTCTTGAGTTGGGTAGAGCTTGAAGCCATGGACCAGTGGAGTGGGGACTGAACTGTTGGAGGGCAGCTCTGGGGCAAAGGACCTGGGGGTTCTGATGGACAACAGGATGCCCAAGTGCCAGCATTGTGCCCTTCTGGCCAAGAAGGCCAAGGGCATTCTGGGGTGGATTAGGAGAGTTGTGGTTAGTAGATCGAAAGAGGTTCTGCTGCCTCTCTGCTCCGCCCTGGTGAGGCTGCACCTTGAATATTGTGTCCAGTTCTGGGCCCCTCAGGTCAAGAAGGGCCTCAGGGAACTGCTTGAGAGAGTCCAGTACAGAGCCACAAAGATGCTGAGGGCAGTGGAACATCTTCCTGTGAGGACAAGCTGAGGGAGCTGGGGCTCTTGAGTAGAGGAGCCTGAGGCATGCCCTCACTCCTGTTGATAAAGATGTTCAGGGCAGTGTGGAGGTTGGAGCCAGGCTCTGCTCAGCAATGTCCAGTGACAGGGCAAAGGGCAACGGCTGCAAGCTGGAGCAGAAGATGTTCTGCAAGAACAGAAGGGAAAACTTTTTCCCTGTGAGGGTGCCAGGGCCCTGGAGCAGGCTGCCCAGAGAGGTTATGGAGCTCCTTTTCTGGAGACATTCCAAACCCACCTGGACGTGTTCCTGTGTGACTTGCTCTGGGTCCTCCTGCTCTGGCAGGGGGTTAGACTGGATGCTCTTTCAAGGTCCCTTCCAACCCCTAACATTCTGTGATTCTTGCCTCATATCAGAGCTAAACCAAATCATCTTTGCTGTGCTTTCAGTACCCAACTACAAACCAAGTGCAAATGTAATGAAAAACACAGTTACTACAATAAGCAAAGATGAGAGGTTTCCTTCACAAGCAGTGAGGTTTCCTTCACAAGCAGTGAGGTCCGGAGCACAGGTGCCACCTTCAGGAGGTAAATATCTAGGTAAGTTACATCTGCTTCCATGTGCAATCAGCTTTCCTATTTCCTTTTTTTACAACATATATGTTGTTTTTTTTTCCACTCTGCCATTGTGATCTGCTTTCAAGAATGGAGTGAAGTCAAAGCCTAATTGTGTGGGAGGGGGAGCTACATTACCATTGCCTAAAATACTGCAGAACTGCTGTGATAGGGCTGTGGATAACTGTGACTAGCTGGGATTTGTAACTGTTTACTGCTAATCTGCTAATCCTCAAAACACAAATTGGTATGTTGCCAGATAGCTGAGATTCTCTTGCAGCAGTGCTCTTCATTTAGTCCTCTCATGCAGGTCCCAGCAGCAATGTACTTGGTCAGAGCCAACAGCAGGTGCCAACAGAAGCCAGAGGAAAACATGCAGCTTTACCAGAGGTAAACACAGGAGCTGGAGCTAAAGATGAAGGCACAGGAGCTGGAGCTAAAGACAAAGGCACAGGAGCTGGAGCTAAAGATGAAGGCACAGGAGCTGGAGCTAAATATAATGGTACAGGAGCTGGAGCTAAAGACGAAGGCACAGGAGCTGGAGCTAAATATAATGGTACAGGAGCTGGAGCTAAAGATGAAGGCACAGGAGCTGGAGCTAAAGACAAAGGCACAGGAGCTGGAGCTAAAGAAAAAGGCACAGGAGCTGGAGCTAAATATAATGGTACAGGAGCTGGAGCTAAAGATGAAGGCACAGGAGCTGGAGCTAAAGATGAAGGTACGGACTGTTTCTAACCTTCCACTCTTGAGATCAGTGATTCTTACCGGGATTTGGTGTCACACATCCCCAGAGCTCCCTGTGGTGTTCAGAGTGTAGTTTGTGCTTACCCTACCCTGTGCTGAAAGCCACAGGACTAGATGGCCTCTGGAGGAGTGTTGGGATTTCTGCCCAGGCATGTTCAGAGGGCTGGAGAATCTCCCCTCTGGGCACAGCCTGAGAGAGTTGGGATTTTTCAGGAGAAGAGAAGGCTCCAGGGTGACCTTAGAGCAGCCTTCCAGTATCTGAACTACAAGAAAGCTGGGGAGGGACTTTTTCCAAGGGCTTGTAGTGACAGAATGAGTGAGAATTGATGATGAGGAGGAAATCTGGGGATAAATCTGGGGAGGGCAGATTTAGACTGGAGATTAGGAAGAAATTCTTTACACTGAGGGTGGTAAGACTCTGGAACATGCTGCCCAAGGAGGCTGTGGATGCCTCTTCCCTGAGGGTGTTCAAGGCCAGATTGGATGAAGTCTTGAGCAACCTGGGCTAGTGGGAGGTGTCCCTGTCCATGGCAGGGGGTTGGAACTGGATCATCTTTCAGGTTCCTTTGAGCCCAAACCGGTCTGTGGATCTCTGAATTGTGCAGCACAGTGGGGAACAGCTGGGATTGCTCTCTGCACTGTTCTGGACATGTGCTTCCTTCCTGGGCAGGAGACAGAGTTGTATCTGTGCATGTGTTATCTTTCCTTGCCTTCTGTCCCCAGGGAATAGATATAGTTCCCTCCGTGAAGTGGTGGTCCTCATGTACCTGTCCGTGAGGGAACAGGAACTCACAAATCTCCAAGTCCTCCTGGGCAGCAGGGCTTGGCTTTAAAACCTGTCAGAGTCCAGTACTCCCTGAACAGCTCCTTTCAGATGTAATAATAATGTCAGATTTACTTACTTGAAGATAGTTGATGCTGACAGGTGTTGTGGGTTAACCCTGGTGGGCAGCTAGGCACCATGCAGCCACTGGCTTTGCTTCTCCCCAGCCCCCAGGGGAACAGGGGAAAAAGAGAGAAATAGTAAAAGCAAGAACAGTTGAGGGTCAAGATGGGATGGGGGAGCAGGGAAGCAAAGAGGAAGAGGAATAAAAAAGAAGAGAACAAAGAAAATCAAGTGACACAAAGGCATCATTCACCACCTCCCATGGATGGGCTGATGCTCAGCCAGTTCCTGAGCAGAAGAGAGCCAGCCCTCCTAAAACTCACTCTTTTCCATGTTACTGCTGAGCATAATCTTGTGTGGAATATTTCTTCGGATCCTGCCCTCCTAACCTATTTTGTACCCCCCAGGTCTGTTCACCAGGAGGCAGGGTAAGAAACAGAGGCCTTGATGCTGTGCAGACACTGCTCAGCAAAAGCTAGTGTGTTATCAGCAGTGTTTTGGTCAAAAAGCTAAAACACAGCATCATGTGAGCTGCTGTGAAGAAAATTAACTCTATCCCAGCCTGTGGGCTGAAGCCAGCTCAAGACTCTTGCTCTCTTCACAAACCTTTTGTTAGATGTTTAGTTTTGATACCCCTGTGTTGGGCTGAGGCCTGTATTGACTCACCCCCACGTTGGTCTGGCTACCTGAGTGAGAAACATTTATACCACTGCTTGATCCACTCAGCTTACACTGTCACACTACAATGAAAGCCACTCTCTGGTCCCCTCTGTGTGGAGACAAAGTCAGCTTCTTTGCAACAGCCACAGTCAATCACACCCCGCCTTACTCTCTGGGCTTCGTGACCTTGCCCTTGGCCACCTCTACTGAATGTTCTCCCATTGTAGGGGTCCACTGGTCAGTCACAAAGCTCTAACTCATGCAGTAGACTGTAAGGGAGATTGTCAGATCCTGCAAGTGCTTGACTTAGCTACTGTAGTCAACTCCTTGTTACTGCTGGGATGAAATCCCAAATGCAGTGTCTTTCTCACAGAGCTGTGTGTTGGTACAAAGGGCAAATAAGGACTGGTGTGTTCTTTCCTGCAGATAAAAAAGATGCTTCCTCTGCTAAAGATTCAAAGAACACCAAAGAAGAAAAGTGTGATGAGATATGTGTGTTCTATGTTTGGAAGTACTGCAAAAATAATGGTAAGTTCTCTTCAGAGAGCAGGGTCTGCAGAGCCACTCCCCACTCAGTGGCTCAGGCTGGTGGTGACCTCACAGAGTGGCAGTGGTGATGGTGCCTTTTCACTCCTTCCCTTTGTTTCTAAGTCACTAACAAACACTGCCAGAATTACAAACATAATCAGGTGAAAGTCAAGTGGGTACAGTAAAACCCTTTCTCCTCTAGATGATCCATCCATGGCTTCTTTTGGTCCTGTTGGGTATGTTTCTGTGGCAAAATCTCTTCCTTAAATATTAGACTATCTGTAACTGTTAGATCAGTTTAACAGCTGGCCTCAATGCTGTCATCACTGACAACTGATAACAGCTTTAACTTTACTCCTGCTGCATTCTACATACATCAGGTAATAGCCATATTCTCCTCCAGCAAGTTCTTTCAAAAGTGATCTGAGGTGTTAGAAGACCTTAAAAAACAGTAGTTGTACCAGCTAAGCTAAAGATAATCCAGTCCATCATCTACCTAGAAGTGGCCAATGACTGAGGTCTGGGAGTAAAATAAAAGCATGGACAATTGGATTAGGAGGCTATCCCATTACAGTTGCTTAACCCCCAGGTTAGGCTCTTCCTTATGAGGAGGTACCATGAGATTTTCTTTCAATGAACTTGTCCAGAGCCTTTCTAAAGGACTACTTTTCTTATCAGCACCTGGTCTTGGTATAAGATCCACTTAAAGCAGATTAGAGTTTGTTTGCTTTTGCTTAGGATCTGGGCAGTAAACTGCCTGCTAAGTTTGCTTTAAGGTGTGTGTGTGTGTTTAGCATTTCTGTAGTGGGTTTCTGCTGGTAAAGATGCAGTTCTCCCCTCATAAGCTCCTTTTCTGAGAGGCAGATCAGTAAGTTACTTCAGGGCTTAAGAATACCACCTTTTAACAACTGCTGCTGCCCAAAGCAACCATACTGTGACCCCCCAAATAGCTAAACTCATATGGTTATTGGAGAGGTGGAGTGCTTTGCCACACATCTGGCTCAAAAGTTGTAAGTAAGAGGTTTGGTCCATACTTGGATGTGGGGTGTACATCAGCTTCCCTCAGCAGAGAGGCCTGAAGGTCAGCCTCTACTTGTAACCAGCAGCATGCACACAAGCAGGGGTGCATGGAAAACACAGATGGTTTTAAAAACCACCCAAAGCCTTCCTCTTGCTATGGGAAAGGTATACAGCACTGTTGTAGGTCTCAAAAGCTGCTGCTTTCCATCTTCTGAGAAGCAAAGCAACAGTCCCAACAGTGCCTAGCAGTCTGGTTAGGAAGGCAGCATGTTGGCCCCACTTCTGGGGGATGTTGTGTGGAGCACTGCAGTCCTTTATGCTGCCTCATTTGTTGGGCTGGGTCTAAAAAAATATTCAGGCCTTGATAACCACCCTGTAAGTTCTAAGTGACTTAGGGAAAGAGAGAACCAAATCTATCATAGAATCATAGAATGGCTTGAGTTGGAAGGGACCTTAAAGCTCATCTAGTTCCAAACCCCTGACATGGACAGGGACACCTCCTACTAAACCATGTTACTCAAAGGCACATCCAGACTGGTTTTAAACACTTCCAGGGATGAGGCATCCACAACCTCCCTGGGCAACGTATTCTCCCTCAGCTTCAAACCATTTTCCCTTATCCTGTTTCTAGACACCACCTACAGCTTTCCTGTAGCCCCTTTGAGGTACTGGAAGGCCGCTATAAGGTGTCCTCAGAGGCTTGTCTTCTCAGGCTGAACAGACCCAATCCCTCAGCCTGTCTTCACAGGAGAGGTGCTTCAGCCCTTTTTGTGGCACTTCATTGGATCCTCTCCAACAGATGCATGATCCTTATGTGATTTGTACATCCTTATGTGATGTGTAGACCAGACTTTTTATAGCTGAGAAGCATGGTGGTGTGTTAGACAGGCACACACATCTTGTCTGGGGCCCTGCTGTCCCAGCTGCCAATGTGATGTCTCAGGAGAGAGAAGGTTGTGGCTTCTTTGAGATAGATTTGGCAGTCTGAGAGTTTATGATAAGACAAGACTAGAGAAACACATGCTTCTACTGTTCAAACATACTTCTGTTTTCAGCACTCTGTCTTTATTGCTCATACCAAAGCCCAAGAGATAAAGCCAGATAGGTAAAAAAGCTTGTTCCTTTTTTTTTCCCCCCTCTCCTCTTGCTCTCTGTGTTTACTGTTGCAGAGCTCTTGACTGTGTCTGATCTCCTTACAGATAAATGCGCATCTGTTCATTTCCATTTGCCGTATCGATGGCAGGTACATAATGGCATCACCTGGACTGACCTTGACATGATGGAGGAAGTGGAAAGGGCCTATTGTGACCCAAAAATCAGCAGGTATAGTGATGCTGCACCTCTTGCTTACAGTCCTATGGTTGAGCCCCTGGGGAAAAGCTCTTTTTTCCCAGGAAGTCAGGAAGAACTGTTTCTTTCCAAAGATATCTGACCTCCATCACTTCTCAGAATCTGGGGGATGTACAAGTGGGAATTTTTCCTTTTAAAAAGCAAAGTGATTGCATGGAAGCAGCCTGTTTTCATCTTCTAAAACTAACACAACAATATCTTTCATTTAAAACTCTATACAGGATAAAAAGAAGTGGGTGAAACTTAGTGCTTGGAATATTAGTATTTCAGATAATGCATTATAATTTACTGCTAATAGTTAAGTGGAGCCTTTTAACAACAGTTCAGAGGTGGGCCTTCTCTCTGGTTATTCCTTTCCTAACACCGCTAATATCTATACTAATAATAATACAATAATATCTATAATGTGACTAGAAAGATGTTGTGGAATGGCCTTTGTGTAAGCAGCCCATCTTTTTCCCTTTAACTCCTTCCTTCAAGCCACTTAGATTTGCAGGGCACCCCAAGTCTGGCCTCAATGAAATGCTATAATCATTTTGGCCTATGCCTCTTCACACAGCAGATGACTTTGATTTGCAGCTTGACTAGGCTGCTGGGTGGTGCAAATCACAAGCAAGGTTCCCAAGAGGAGGCTGCTTTCAAAGTCATTCTGAGAGTTCATTTTTCAAGCCTCCCAGGGGTAAGAGGCCAGGTGATTCCAGTGATGAATGCTATTTTCAGGACTGACAGCTGTGATAGCATCTTCTGGAACTACACAAACCCAAGGAAGTTAACAACCTGCAGGTACTTGCTGGTAAACTGAGTCACATACAATCATAGAATCCTAGAATGGCTCAGGTTGGAAGGGACCTCAGAGCTGACCTACTCCAACCTCCCACCATGGGAAGGAACACCTCTCAACCAGATTCAGCTACTCAAGGCCTCTTCCAACCTGGTCTTCAACACCCCCAGGCAGGAGGTAGCCACAACCTCCCTGGGCGGCCTATTCTAGAGTGTCACCACCCTGGTACTGAAGAACTTCTTCCTAAGCTCTAGTCTAACCCTGCTCTCCCTCAGCTTCAAACCATTCCCCCTTGTCCTGTCTCTAGACACCCTCAGGGAAAGTTCCTCTGCAGCCTTCCTGTAGGATCCCTTCAGCTATTGGAAGACAGCTCTACGGTCTCTCCAGAGTCTTCTCTACTCCAGGCTGTGCAACCCCAGCTCCCTCAGCCTGTCCTTATAGCAGAGGTGCTCCAGCCCTTGGATCATTTTTGTGGCCCTGCTCTGGACTCACTCCAACAGCTCTGTGTCCTTCTTCTGCTGGGGACACCAGAACTGGAGGCAGGATTGGAGGTGGGGTCTCAGCAGAGCACTGTGCCCATGCTTATTTCTTGCAGAAATCCCTTTTTCCATATTGTGTGAGTAGCTTCAAACTTTCTGTTAAGCTGTCAGTGCAATATCTGAGTAGTGACTGAGCTGGCGTTCGGTGTCTCACAGCCCATAGTTCTCTTCTGAGTATGAACAATTCTCAGAGCTGCTGTGCATGCTCTGGGAAACACTCCTGTTTCAAGCCTAATTCAGTGGGGGCAGTCACATTGTATCATGGAAAATGAGACCAGGCTGAACTGGGGATTTGAGGATAAAGTACACAGCGGAGCTCTAACAAGCTGAGTTTGTCCTTGCAGCATGGCTGACAGGTGCATTAATTTCCAAACAATGACCATGTCTCACTACTCGCTTCGCCGCCTCTCTACACCATCATCAGTCACAAGGCCCTCGTTTCTGCTGACCACCCAGTGGATTTGGTATTGGAAGAATGACCTAGGCCAGTGGACTGAATATGGAGAGCAGGTGAGTCCACATCCTCTGTTGCTAATCGCTCCTGAAGAAATGTATGGAGACTCTTCCCTCCACCCCTCTTTACTCAGCAAGGTGAAATCTCTTTTGGGGCTGTCCATGGCTTATGCCCAGCTTTAACATGTGTCCACTGTCCTTGCCTTTGGAATTGTTCAGGAATTAGTTCTGCCTCTCTTCTAAGCAGTGTCCTGCTTCCTTGGACATGCAAGGATTGCTCTCTCAGATCATCTATTACCATTTCCCTTGCCTGGCCAAAACCTCTTTAATGAGAAAGTGATCTGTGTGAAAGATGCAGGAAAAGAAATAAGGAATCTCTCCTTCCCCCAAGGCAGATGAGTTTTCCCCAGCTGCTTTACAGTATAGCTGCAGAACACAAAGGGCATCCAGGGGTGCAAAGGAGTACACAGGGAAAGATGATGGAGCAGTGCTGGGCCTTGATTTATGCAGGGCAGAGTCTCTATCAGCATACCCTCATAGTCTACATTGGTTTGTACATTAGAGAGTCCAGCCTAGGTTGTGGTTTAACCTCACTGTTGTGGAGCAGATGGAGAATCTGCCAGCTGTGCCAGTTTGTCATGAGGGAGATTTTAGACTGTTTAAAGAACCACCACCAGAGCCAGAAGCTAAAGTAGTTCTACTGAAGCAGGATGTTGTAAAAGTGAGACTTGATGAAGTCTGCTGGCTAGCTTCACTCTATTACCTACTGCACAAAGGACAGAAGAATAATTCAGGGTTGCAAATACACAATCTTGGTGCACTTTAACACAAGGTTATGTGCTGGAGATCTGCAGTTAGTAAGGGATCTCTCAGTCTCAAGGAGTAACCTTAAGAGGTGTACTGGCTCGAGGGGAGATCACTGCTGTGCAGCTTGCTTCTCATAAGGGAGAGCTCCTAAAGAGCTAACTTGGGCTGGCAGTGCAATGATTATGGAATAAAGCTATTAGCTCATAGTCAAATAAATAGGATGGAAAAGTAAACGTGAGACTCCTGAAACCTGCAACTTCTATTGTTCCTCAACAAATTAGGCTTGGAAGAGCCACCAGCTATCATCCAGGTCCCAAGCTGATAGGCATCAGTGCTCACCATGTCACCCTGTTGCTCTGTGGGCTTTCAGAGAATACGTTGGAACTAGAGAAGTTCATGACCTGGGCCTAGGCTTTCGTTGAAGCTTGAACCAAACTACCACCTAGCTTGGTCAAGGAGTTGAGGGCATCTGTTACACCTGGTCAGCAACTAAGCACCACATGACTGCTCACTCACTCTGGCTCAGTGGGACGTGGGAGGAAATGGGAAGGGTAAAGATGAGAAAACTTGTGGGTCAAGATAAAGACAGTTTGATAGGTAAAACAAAAGCTGCATACACAAGGAAAGCAAAACAGCTACCTCCCAGCCTTCCCATCAGCAAGTTTGTGTTCAGCCTTTTCAAGGCTCCATCACACATGACAGTTGCTTGGAAAGACAAGATGCTGTAACTCCAAACATCTGCTCCCTTCCTTCTTTTCACCCCAGCTTTGTGTGCTGATCACAACATGACATGGGATATCCCTTTGGTTAGTTGGGGTCAGCTGTCCCAGCTTCTTGTGCACCCCCAACCTACTCACTGGTGGGGTGGTGTGAAAAGCAGAAAAGGCCTTGACTCAGTGTAAGCACTGCTCAGCAGAATAAAAACAAACCCAAACCACGGAACTATACCAGCTGCTCTTTAGAAAATTAACTCTCCTTCAGCCCAGACCAGTACAGAAATTGCAATGGGACTGGTGTGTATCCCTCAGTGCTAATCATCTGTCTGTGTGTCTGCTGGGAGTGTTTGGTAATCACACGTTACAGTTCTGTGCAGATTCTTCTTCATCCTCCTCTTTGCCTCTTTCCCTCTACCCAAACTACTTCTCCAGGGTTTAGTCCTGACGATGTTTACTCATTACTCTTCCCTTTGTTTTTTTCCTCTCCCCCCACCCCTGCAAAGGGAGAAGGAGATAGTGTGAAATCACCACCTTCTGATGTTATTGAGAATTTGTATCTAGCGGATCCAGATGCCACCATAACTTTCCAGGCTGGCTTGCATCGCTACCAGCTCAATTTTAAAGGTACTCATTTTAAAAGGTCTCCTTTACAACTCTGTAGTGCTTCACTAAGACTTAATTGCAAGCTGTCTTACCTGCAGAAGCTATGACTTCTCTTACTAACACTACCAGACTCACTCACTGGAAGGGGAAGTGAGGGAGTGATGGCCCAGAGGAAGTTCTTTACAAAGTAACCTTCCCTCTTATTCCTTAACCCTAACTAGACTTCGATTGGATCAGAAGTAAAGGTTTGTGGTCTTCACATAAAGTCAGAGTAAGCTTTGAGTCAACCTGTGGATGGTAGAAATGAAAATCTGAGGACCTTTCTGTGCTGCTGGAGCAACATTTACAGAACATGAATGACTTAAGAGAGCAAGCAAGATAGGTACAAGTTAAATATCAGTTACAGCAAGGAGATAAAGCTTACATAGGCCTTTGTGGGCCTGATAAAATGGACAATTAATATGCACTCTTCATTAATGAGTGTCATTAATGACTCCATCATGTAGAGTTATTAATGGTTTTTCCCTTCTTTTTTCTTCTCAAGAGATGACACAGAAAAACATCACTTACAGAACTGAAAGACGGGTCTGCAGGCGGCCAAAGTTTGTGTCTCCTGAAGATGTGCAGAAGATCAAGAGAGGGTAAATGATGCTCATGGTGGGCTTTTGTAACTCACAAGCAGTTGTAAGGCAAAATGGCTGCCAGCATTGGCAGCAACTGTGCAAAGTGAGTGGGGGTCCTGGTAGACAACAGGATGCCCAAGAGCAAGCAATATGCCCTTCTGGCCGGGAAAGCCAAGGGCATCCTGGGGTGGATTAGAAGGGCTGTGGTTAGTAGGTCTAGAGAGGTTCTCCTGCCCCTCTACTCTGCCCTGTTGAGGCCACATCTAGAATATTGTTTCCAGTTCTGGGAGCCTCAGTTCAAGAAGGACCTCAGGGAACTGCTTGAGACAGTCCTGTTTCCTTGTGAGGACAGGCTGAGGGAGCTGAGACTATTGAGCTTGGAGCAGAGGAGCCTGAGGAGTGCTCTCATTCCTGTTGATAAAGATGTACAGGGCAGTGTGAGGAGGATGGAGCCAGGCTCTGCTCAGGGATGTCCAGTGAGAGGACAAGGGGCAACAGAGGGAAGCTGGAGCAGTGCCTCAGAAACAGAAGGAAAAACTTTTTCCCTGTGAGGGTGCCAGAACCCTGGAACAGGCTGCCCAGAGAGGTTGTGGAGTTTCCTTCTCTGGAGACATTCCAAACCCACCTGGATGTGTTCCTGTGTGACCTGCCCTGGGTGCTCCTGCTCTGGCAGGGGGCTTAGACTGGAAGATCTCTGGAGGTCCCTTCCAACCTCTACCATTCTGTGATCCTGTGAAAGAACAAAGGTATTGCTAGAAGAAAACATCTCCTGGACTTCACAGAAGCTGTATCACAGCCTCTCAGCTTTCTGTATCACCAGATGCCTGGGGTACAGGTTAGTGCAGGTACCACAGCCACAGGACTGGTGCTGGAGAGTTGTTTCTTACAAAAGCAAGTGAAGGAGGGCTGTTCCCCAGATTTTGTGGTTTTGTGGTTTATTTTCAAATACAGGATCTGACCAAAGAGGGTGCTGCTAATCTGAACATTCAGAGCAGTAGCAGAGTTACTAACACCTTGTTTCCTGTCTGTTTGCAAACAGCCAGAGAGATTCTTCCATTTCAAATCAAACTTGTCCTAGCCACTGGGATCCATCTGCACTGCCTGAGTTTGGATATAAGGTATCTTTTTTCTCTCTTCCCCCTGCCCCTACCTTTTTGCCCCTCCTCTTGTAGTTCTAATGGAAAGGATGATGCTTAACTGAAGGGATTATAACTGGGTCAGGAGTGATTTCAAAACCCCCCTGGATGTGTTCCTCTGTGACCTGCCCTAGGTGATCCTGCTCTGGCAGAGGGGTTGGACTGCATCATCTTCTCAGGTTCCTTCCAACCCCTAACATTCTGTGATTCCTTGTCTTGCATGATGCTGACCAATTTGTGTTGACCCAGCCATGATGGCTAGAGACAGGACAGAAGGAATGCCAGATTTCCAGGCTGGAGATTCCTTCTGGCTGCTTTCAGTTATCAGAGAGCTCCATTGCCATTCTCTGTGTTTTATGTTCCCTAGTGTAATCTGAGAAGCAGAAATACCACATCTCCTAGCTTCCATGGGCTGGTTTCAGTTAGTCTGTGTTGTGCTTTTACACCTCTTGTGTTGGGTGATGCCTTGCTCCACATAGCATCAGTACCTGTCCATATGTGTGTGCAGCAAAGTCATCTACATACAGTGCTGAAAACATCAGGTGGAAAAACTGAACCCAACTGCTCTGCACGTTGGCTCACTGCAAACAGCTGTTTTTCACAACAAGCAAACCCCCTCCTTCTTCAAGGCTGTAAAAGTGTCAGGTAGCCAGCACCTGCTGAATGAACTCATTCTGAGTTTGTGTGGGAATCTGGCAGCCAGAGCTTTTGAAGCTTTGGGCCTGGTGTCTTTTGAGCTATGTCAAAATAATAAAGGCTCTGGGTAAACAGCTCTGCTTTTGCCTTATCAGTAGTTTAACTGATGAAGACAAGCTTAAATTTTTCCCAAGCAGGGCAGGAAGACAGGAAGCTGAGTTTTTTATAGGTCTCCAAGTAGTATGTACTTAAGTGCTTATTTACCCTGAAAACTTCAGGCTGCATTGAGTCCATTTGTTGGGGTGTTTCTGGAGTGACTCAGATGAGCAGGAGAGGCCCTGGAATGGCCTGTGCAGATCCATGATATTGCTGGTAGTGCTTGTGGGCATAGCTGAAACAGAAGAATTGTCTAGTTTTCCAGAGCTCAGTTTGCTTGTTGAGTTGGCACCAAAAGAAATAGAATCCTAGAATGGCTCAGGTTGGAAGGGACCTCAGAGCTCATCTATTCCAACCTCTCCACCATGGGCAGGGACACCTCTCAACTAGACTCAGCTACTCAAGGCCTTAGGAAAAGTCCCTCTGCAGCCTTTCTGTAGGATCCCTGCAGGGATTGGAAGACAGCTCTAAGGTCCCCCTGGAGTCTTCTCCAGGCTGAACAACCCCAGGTTCCTCAGCCTGTCCTCACTTGTAACCTGAGCAGCTTTCATAGGAAAGGAAAAGTTCATTCTGTACCTCGAAAGTGACAAAATCCTGAGGAACCTGCTGGAGCTAGAGGTGGAAGCCTGGGCTAGATGAGCTATTTCTGTGGGACCCTAAGATTGCTTTTTTTGCAGTAGGTAATATGGAGGCTGGCTGTGATTCTGCATGCATATGGTGACCACCTGACTGTTCCAACTCGATGAACTGCCTTCTTCTCAGACAAATAACCCTGGCAGAATTTGCTGCATTGGAAGTGATCCGATTTAAAAGAGAACACCTCTGTGACATGGGGGGAAGGTTGTCTTTGCTTGCAAAGAGCAGCTCTGGTTTGGTACCATGGATTATTTTTGGAGTGTTGCAGTGTCTTAAGCTGTTCAGTCATTTAGAATCACTCCAGAAAGCAGAGGGTATGAAATGCACAATGGCAAGCAGTAACACAAACTGGCAAGTGGATGTGGATTTCTTTAGTCTTTGTGTATCAGACAAGGTGGAATTAGTAGTCAGTAAACCTTTGGAAGGCAAAATTAAAGGAATTTATATTCACCACATAGAATCCTAGAATTGCTTCAGTTGGAAAAGCTCTCTAAGATCATTGAGTCCAACCATCAACCCAATGCCACCATGGTCACTAAACCATGTCCATGTTTCTTGAACACCTCCAGGGATGATGACTCCACCACCTCCCTGGGCAGCCAGTTCCAATGCCTGACCACTCTTGCAGCAAAGAAATTTTTCCTAATATCCAACCTAAACCTCCCCTGACACAATTTCAGGCCCTTCTCTCATCCTATCACCTGATACAGGCATCACTGACCCACTGCAGTAAGAGGACTGACAAAGAGTGGTGAATGCTTCTGTGACTGACTAGACCAAGGAGGATGTGACCAAGTAACCTGGGGCTTTCTGTCAAATTGTCTTGAACTTCAGGCTGGGTTTTCAGTTGTGTCTTTAATGTACAGCTGAGCAATGTGTGCAGTGGGTTTGTTAGAGGATTGGTCTTTGTGTGGTAGCTGTGCTGCTGAATCCTGACACACACACACCAAAGGCTGCTGTGCTGGAACAGGAATGGAAGCCGATGCAATGAAAGAAGTCTGCCTCTGTGCTTCATTAATTCTAGTTGGGTCACTGTCACTGATAGGAGCCTTCCAAAAGCAAAGCTAAGCAGATGGGGTTGGACTAGATGACCTTTGGAGATCCCTTCCAAACCATTCTATGATTCTGTGCTGGGAGTTGATCTTACAGTGCTGTTCTTGTACAGTCACAGGCTATCAGAAACTGCTGTCAGGGCAATGATGAGTTCTCTGCCTCAGAATCTCCACCCCTTGCTAGTAGCTTGGCAAAGGCTCCTGTTCTCTAGGATGTGTTCTTTTTAAGTCTGAAAAAATGCTAAAGAAGTTTGTTATGAAAACTTCATTAGTGTGAGGGTGGTGGAACACTGCAACAGGTTGCCTAGGGAGGTAATTGAGGCCCCATCCCTGGAGATATTCCAGGTCAGGCTGGAGAAGGCTCTGAGCAACGTCATCTAGGGGAGGATGACTCTGCTGACTGCAGGGGGTTGGACTGGATGACTTTTGGAGGTCCCTTCCAGCCCAACCCATTCTGTGATTCTATGTTGTTACTAAGTATCGACCTGCAATAGCAATGTGGCTTTAATCTTCATTAGCAAGGGAAGAGTCCTTGGGGAAAAAAGCACAACCCACAAAGTTTCCATGGAAAAGAGAGCTGGTTTTGCTGCTTGGAGACCATCATATGAGTAAATAATTGAATCACAGAATGGCTTAGGTTGGAAAGAACCTCGGAACTCATCTCCTCCAACTTCCCCACCACAGGCAGGGACACCTCTCAACTAGACTCAGCGCTCAAGGCCTCATCCATCCTGGCCTTCAAAACCATCAGGCAGGAGGCAGACACAGCCTCCCCAGGCAGCCTGTTCCAGAGTCTCACCACCTATATACTGAAGAATTTCCTAAGCTCCCATCTAACCCTGCTCTCCCTTAGCTTCAAACCGTTCCCCCTTGTCCTATTGCTAGACATCCTTAGGAAAAGTCCCTCTGCAGCCTTCCTGTAGGATTCCTTCAGGTATTGGAGGCCAGCTCTAAGGTCCCCCTGGAGTCCTCTCCAGGCTGAACAAGCCCAACCTCCTCAGCCTGTCCTCATAGCAGAGGTGTTCCAGAACCTTTCTTAGAAGATTTGGGCTTACGCTATGTGGCTGCCCCTCTGTTTTACACAGACAGGTTACAGCTCCTCAGTAAGACATGCAGGAGATAACAAAAGCGTATTTTTTAGTCCAAAAGAGAAAAGAAAAAAAAAAGGAGTATGCATAAATATATATGGGATGTAGTGACAGAACTGTCATCTTGTAGGAGATGGTGATCAACTTGAGCTGTGGTGTCACAGAGCATGCAGATAATGAAAGCCATTCCAATTCCGTGTCGTAAAGAAGCTTTGGAAGACACTCTTGTAATAAGACATGGGAAATGTCAACTTTGTAAGAGCTCTTTTAATAAATTTAATAAAGAATCCTTCTCTGTGCAGCTGACTTCATTCTTAAACCTTAAAAGACCTCTGTATGACAGGCCTCTTCATCACTAAGGGCCACAATGATGATCCAAGGGCTGGAGCACCTCTGCTATGAGGACAGGCTGAGGAAGCTGGGGTTGTTCAGCTTGGAGAAGAGAAGACTCTGGGGTGACCTTAGATCTGCCTGCCAGTACCTGAGGGAATCCTACAGGAAGGCTGCAGAGGCACTTTTCATCAGGGTGCCTAGAGACAACACAAAGGGGATGGTATGAAGTTGAGGAAAAGTAGGTTTAGACTGGATCTTAAGAAGTTGTTCACCAGTACCAAGGTGGTGAGACTCTGGAATAGGCTGCCCAGGGAGGCTGTGGCTGCCTCCTGCCTGGGGGTGTTGAAGGCCAGGTTGGAGGAGGCCTTGAGCACTGAGTCTAGTTGAGAGGTGTCCCTGCCTGTGGTGGGGAGGTTGGAGGACATGAGCTCTGAGGTCCCTTCCAACCTGAGCCATTGTAGGATTCTGTGATTAATACACGAGAGGGATGTGGTACCCCAATTCTTTCTATGCAGCTGTGAAACACAAGTCCTGTTTTATCTCCTCTCTAAACTCGGCCTTCTAGAACATGAAGCTGTTGCCTGCCAGGTTAACATGTTGGTGTCATTCTACCTCCTGGGATGAGCACTGCAGCTCCTCTGCTTAACACAACTTTGGTTAGGTGGGATGTTGAGTCCCCACTGGGCTTAGACAGTTGTAACAAGTGATGTCAGTCTGCCAGCACTATGCATTTTCAGTCCAATTCATGGAAGAGAAGTATTCATTCTAGAAGTTTAAAGATGAAGAGTTCTTTGGAGGGGAAGAAGGAAGATTTATTCATGACCTAAGCAAACAGAAGAGCTGGAATTGTATTTTAATTATATTTTGCATTAACTTTTTCTTTGGGTAAAATGTGTGGGTTTGGATAGGTTTTTCACATGAACACTATGGATGTAGAGATTGTTTCCTTTAGGAAAGGAGGAGATGTATTTTCTTAAGCGGGGTAGGATTCTTGTTAGAATCTTGATTGATCTCTTAGGTTTAAAAATGTAGCTTTTTTTTTTTTTTTTTTTTTAGTCCATATTTAAGTTCCAGTTTTTAACTGTGAGAAGTAAGGGGGTATGATGCTGGCAGGTTGGATATATTGAGTTTGATCGTTAATAGCTGAAGCTCCCTTAAAGGTTTACAAACAATGCTTCCCTTCTTAACCAGCTATATATAGAAAACTAATATTATCTGGAACAGTCACTCAGATTTTCTTTGTGAGATTTCTGTTTCCTTGAGATGTAAAGTGACAAGTGCCAGCTCTTACTTGGGAGATGATAAACACTTCATTCATCCTTCTGCTTTCAGCATCCTTCCTGAAGAGAGGTGAGGTGCCTTTGCAAAGCAGGAGTGACATAGTGATTGTCATATTAAGTGTCTGTCCTAATTAATCAGAGTCACAATCTAAAGCATTAAATTAACCTTTGTAAGTGTAACTTGGGGACTCTTCTGAAAGTCTGTCTGCCGTAGTTAGGCTTCTGCATCAAAAAAGCTCGCTAAAGCCTGATGTTTTCTTGTGCTTTGGTTTCTCTTTTGTAGGCAGTGGAGATCAGTAATACAAGCTCTGAATACGATAGAATAAAGCAGCTCTTCCTTCAAACAATGAAAAACTACATGGTCCTTAAAATACAGAGGATTCAGAACCCATCCCTCTGGAAGCTGTTTCAGTGGTCAGTATTTATTTCCTCATCCTCATGGAGAGAGTCTCCATGAGTTGGTGTCCTGTATGTTCATAGATACACAGAATAGCTTAAGCTGAAAGGGACCTCAGAGCTCATCTACTTCAATCTCCATACCATGGGCAGGGACACCTCTGCAAAGAGAAAGGAGACATTAAAGCAGCACTAGTAAGACCCTACAGAGCAGCAAGAGGCTGATGCAGTGGGGACTGCAGGAATGTCAGTGCTTACTTAAATTCATTTTCAAAAGCCAGAAGGATTTAGAATTGCTGGGCACTGGTGTCAGCATATTGCTCATCCTGTAATTGCTCATCATACTGCTAAGTCTGTCTCATCTTCCAGTCTGAGAGAGAGAAAGCAGAAGGGAAATCTCATTGAGCTGATATTTGTGTTATATAATTTAAAACCCTTTCTCCTTTTGCTTTCATGGCTCATGCTCTCCTCCCCTGCATTTTTCTGTCAGGCAAAAGGAGCAGATGAAGAGGGAAAATGGAGGGAAAGATGTTTCTGAAAAGCTCCTGTTCCATGGAAGCAATAGTACCTACATGAAATCCATCTGTAATTACAACTTTGACTGGAGGCTTTGTGGGAGCAATGGAACGAACTATGGGAAGGGTATGTAGGAAGTGACTCCGTCATTAGACATCTCCTCAGACTCCCCTGATACTACAGCCAAGGTTTGAAGTCTTCAAATATAGATACAGAATGAAAAGAGGTAGGAATTAGTATTGTAATCTTCCTTCTCTCTGCAGAGGACAAGGATTTGCTTGGTGCAGGGGTAAGTCTTTTCACAAGGTGTTAAGAGAGTGCATGTAGGGATTTGAAAAGCCTCCATTGCTGTAGGTGGGGTGTTCTGAAGGTTCCTCTTCATAATTGCAACTTGCCAGAAAAATGGCCCCTAGTCATGAGGGCAGTGAGCAAGAAGGGTGTGTATTCGCTCAGTGTGATCATGGGAGTTCCTCATGTTTTCCACTTTGTTACTCTTACCATAATAGACATACCTGTAGTGGTTTTATATATTTTCAGTTTTGAAAGAAATATTCCTAAAACAATAAATTCTTAATGGAAATTCTGTGGTGAAATCATAGAATCTTAGAATAGCTTAGACTTGAAAGGGACCTCAGAGCTCATCTCCTCCAACCTCCCCACCATGGGCAGGGACACCTCTCAACTAGACCCAGCTACTCAAGGCCTCATCCAACCTGGCCTTCAACACCCCCAGGCAAGAGGCAGCCACAGCCTCCCTGGGCAGCCTATTCTAGAGTCTCACCACCCTGGTACTGATGAACTTCTTCTTAAGATCCAGTCTAAACCTACTTTTCCTCAGCTTCAAACTATTCCACCTTGTCCTGTCTCTAGACACCCTCAGGAAAAGTCCCTCTGTGGCAGAATGAGAGGACACAGTCTCAAGCTGTGCTAGGGGAGGTTTAGGCTGGATGTTAGGAAGTTCTTCACAGAAAGAGAGATTGGCCATTGGAATGGCTGCCCAGGGAGGTGGTGGAGTCACCATAACTGGAAGTGTTTAAAAAGAGACTGGATGAGGCACTTAGTGCCATGGTTTAATTGATTAGATGGTGTTGGGTGATGGGTTGGACTTGATGATCCCAAAGGTCTTTCCAACCTGCTTAATGCTGTACTCTGTATCTTCTTGGGAACTCTTCTTGAGTTTTTGCTGTCCCTTTACCCATTGTTCCTCATCACCACCTTTTCCTACCCTTTTCCAGGAAGTTACTTTGCTAGAGATGCTTCCTATTCCCACGAGTACTGCCAGCCTGTGGGGAAAACCAGAAGCATGTTCGTGGCTCGTGTGCTGGTTGGAGATTACACCAGAGGTGCCGCGGGCTACGTTCGCCCCCGCCAAAGCGTATTGGCAACCTTCGGTTTTATGACAGCTGCGTGGACAACGAATCCAACCCTTCTGTCTTTGTTGTCTTTGAAAAGCAACAGATTTACCCAGAGTACATCATAACGTATAGGCCAGATGAAGGGAGATGTAGCCTGTCCTAGAGGGAGCAGAGCTGTCTGTATCCCTCATCTTACTTTCTCGTGCTTGATGACTTCATTTTTCAAGACAAATCCTTTGGAATGTTAATCCAAAGATACTGAGGAGGCCTGAAAAAAACAGATGTTACAGCTAGGTGAGACTGACTGCCTTGTCTGCTGCCTCTCCTAAATGAATCACAGAGAGGTGGATAACTAGAGCCAAGAAAAAGAAAACAGTAATGGGATGGGAAATCAAATGGACAAATAATTTTAAGTACAACTTAGAAATGGGTAGAGAGGAAATAATTTTAAGTACACCTTAGGAGTGAGTAGAGAGGAAAAGATTTTAAGGACATCTTAGAAATGAGTAGAGAGGATTTCTCTTTGCCAGCAGTTCAGTTAAGAGGTAAAGCTAACAGTCCAGTGGTATTTAAGCAAGCTGTCAGGTTTTTAGTAGCCAGGTTCTTTCCAGTGTAGAGTAGAGCTGTTCTTGAGCCTCTTGTCTATCACAGTTCTCACTAAGTCAGTGTATGTAAGAATTATTTAGTTTTCAGAGTGCTGCTTCTTAAGGATGCTACATTTCAAAATTTAGAATTAAGAAGCACGTCGTAAGTTCTTCAGCAGAGAAGTTTCATCTCTACCATGGCAGCTGCTGTTTGGATCAGAAAATCGTTGGATCAGATTCTTCCTGCAGATCTGCAGTAACTTGGTGTGGCAGAGCTCGAGTGAAACCCTGACAGTCACAACAAGCAAGTAGTAAAACCTGGTGGTTTGGCTACCACTAATGGCCACCAGTCTCCCCAGGCTGTGTCACAAGCCAGGCTTTTGAGTGAGGGTGGCCACCTATTTTCTCAACGTGAACATTTGCTTAGCAAATGCTGGGGGACAGGAGAAACATCTTCAGAAGCACTGACAGATTCTGTCCTATTTGTACACGGTAATTTTCGTTGTCCTCAGAAACAGGACATGTCTGGAACAGACCAGTTATGTTCTCTGCAGGCCAGTGGTAGCAGTGCTGCCCTAAGCTACTTTGTACACGTGTTTTGTTGACCACATTGAGTTGGGCAGCTTGCTGAGAGCTCAGGGGCTAGTGTGGTTCCTCTGTGTTCTGGGGTTGCTGTGGGGGATCCTAGATAGAGCTTCCCTGGGCCTGGTGTTTTGCCAGACTTGCTTAGGAGCTTTGTACATCGCTGACAAAGACAAACAGCCCTTTTTTATTGCCTCAGATGAAAATACAGAAACTCTAGGAGAGCTTCTACTGAACTGAAGTAGAGGCTTTGTATGTTAATCGAGCTGAAGACCTTCTGTGCAAAGCTGTCTAGATTGGAACCAGCTGCTGAGGATAGAGGAGAAGCAAAGCTTTGCTTTCAGATAAGTTTTTACAGTAATGGAATTAACCTCCCAGTTCTTTGTTTCTCTGATATGAATCTGTACTGCTCAAAGCTTGCAAGTTATCAAGAGGATGGGGAAATGCAGAAAAGCAGGAAATCTTAATAAAATTACTGTCTTAGAACTAAAGTAAATCATACATCAGTAATGCTTGAAAAAGGGAAGATTTTTAAGAGCTGTCTCATTTTTGTTTGCATGTGGAGTTCCTGAGTGGCTGAGTTTTGCCATAGTTGCAAATAAAACGAGTTTTCACTCACTTTTTGCTTCTTAGTGTGCAGTTTGTCTCCAAACATAAACTCACATCACAGCTAACCAGACCTAGTGAACTTAATGCACGTGCTCAGTGTCTTCCTTTCAGCTCTGTTTCTAAACCAGGATGTAGTTCTGTGTTAGCTGAGTGCTTCAGGACTCTGTTTTGCTTTGTGGAACATTGAAAAATTAAAAAACCAAAACCCCAAACGTAGGCTATGCTGGCAACAGCTCTGAGGAAGTGAAAGCTCTGAATGTGCAGCCCCCTGACACAATCATAGAATCACAGAATTGTTAGGGTTGGAAGGGACCTCAAGGATCATCTAGTTCCAACCCCCCTGCCATGGGCAGGGACACCTCACACTACAGCAGGTTGCTCACAGCCACATCCAGCCTGGCCTTAGAAAACTCCAGGGATGAGGCTTCCACCACCTCCCTGGGCAACCTGTTCCAGTGTCTCACCACCCTCATGGGGAACAATTTCTTTCTAACATCCAATTTCAATCTACCCATTTCTAGTTTTGCTCCAATCCTCCTAGTCCTAGCACTACCTGACACTAAAAAGTCCCTCCCCAGCTTTCTTGTAGCCCCCTTCAGATACTGAGAGGCCACAATAAGGTCTCCTTGGAGCCCTCTCTTCTCCAGACTGAATTAGCCCCAACTCTCTCATTCTGCCTTCATAGCAGAGGTGCTCCAGCCCTCTGATCATCCTCTTGGCCCTTGTTTGGATATGTTTAGCACCTCCAGATCCTTCCTGTAATAGGGGCTCCAGAACTGGACACAGTATTCCAGATGGGGTCTCACCAGAGTGGTGTAGAAAGGGAGAATCATGTTGAACTTCTCATCCACTAGCACCCCCAGGTCCTTTTCTTGAGGGCTGCTCTCAAACCAGTCCCTGCCCAGCCTATATCGGTACTTGGGATTGCCCCAACCCAGCTACAGGACCTTGCATTGGTCTTGTTGAACCTCATGAGGTTGTCATGGGCCCACCTCTCCAGCCTGTTAAGGTCCCTCTGCACAGTTGCTCTTTTGGTTCTTTCATCTCAAAAGACATGGGAGATGCGAGCGGGAGTCTGTGAAACAAATGCAAAGCCAATGTTTCAGGAACATAATGCCTTGGAATGAGTTACTTCACCACAGCCAGGTGTTGTCATGGCCTGTGAGACTGACTGGGGGCTCTCCAGAGGCAGGTACAATATCTTCTCTAAAGGCCTTGGTCAGTAACTGTGCACACAAGTTAAGGAAGGCATTGGGACAGCAATGTGCCCTTGGGGCAGCAATGTACCTTGCACTGAGCTAAGGCTGAAGAAGCTGGATATGTAACTAAACTGATGGGGTACATGGTGACTAAGCAGTTCAGAAAGTTAAGTGGGGTTATTGTCTTTGCAGCCACTGTGGGGACGATGAAAAATACCATCCAAGTTAAAAGCAGCTGTTTCCTGATGTAATGCTGGCAGAGCAGTTACTGCCCAGGCTCAAATTCTGATGCACAGCACTAAGGACTAAAACCTCCGCCCCTCTTCATCCAGAACAAGAAGAACCACAGGGACAGGGGGGAAAGGGCCTGCTAACTATCAGGTGTGGCAAGAGTGGGGATATCTCATAGAATGATCTGGCTTGGAAGGGACCTCCAAAGGTCTAGTCCAAACACCCTATGCAGTCAGCAGGGGAATCCTCAACTACATCAGGTTGCCCAGAGCCCTGTAGAGCCTCACCTTGAGTATCTCCAGGGATGGGGTCCCAACCAGCTCTCTGGGCATACTGTGTCTGTTTGCATAACCTGTGCAAACTCAGTATCTGTTGTGTAAGCACCTGATGTTCATACACTGCTGTTCAGCTGCTCTGCTTAGGTGTAAAAAGCTGAGCTTTCAGGAGGCAGCATGGTCCTTGGCTAAGTTCTTCTCCTTGTTTTCCCTCTCCTATCATTCTTCCCACTGAGCTACCTGCTTATTAATTATTTTCCATTATACTAACTGAAAACAATTCAGCATAGCATGGGGAAGCAAGATAGTGGTTTCATAGAATCCTAGAATGGCTCAGGTTGGAAGGGACCTCAGAGCTTGTCTCCAACCTCCCCACCATGAGCAGGGACACCTCTCAACTAGACTCAACTGCTCAAGGCCTCCTCCAACCCGGCCTTCAACACCTCCAGGCAGGAGGCAGCCACAACCTCCCTGGGCAGCCTATTCTAGAGTCTCACCATCCTCATACTGAAGAACTTCTTCCTCAGATCCAGTCTAACCCTGCTCTCCCTCAGCTTCAAACCATTCCCCCTGTCTCTAGACACCCTCATGAAAAGTCCCTCTGCAACCTTCCTGTAGGATACCTTCAGGTACTGGAAGGCAGCTCTAAGGTCCCCCTAGAGTCTTCCCTAGGTTGTACAACCCCAGCTCCCTCTACCTATCCTCATAGCAGAAGTGTTCCAGCCCTTGGATCATCTTTGTGGCCTTCTCTGGACTTGCTGCAAGAGTTAGATAATTTGAGATAAAAATAAGGGGGAGAGAAGGCAAAAAAGCTGAAGTTCTCATTTCTGGGCAAAATGTGTAGTGCTATTTGAATAAAAAAGCTTCTATTCACATCCAGGGAAGCCAAGAGACCACAACTGTCACAGGTTTAGGAAATTAAGCTGTGTAACTCATCTGAAAGCTTCATTCATACATGCCAGAAACTCATATACTTGCTGCTCAGCTGAGCACAGTTTCAATTTGTTGGTGTAAAGCAGACAAAGTTCTAACAGTCTATGAGAAGTACCACAAATGTCATTCCTCAATTTGTGTAGCAGTGGATCACACCAACTACACACTTCAGAAACAGCCAGCCAACTTCTCAGGCTTTTGCTCCCTAAAAAGATTTGTTCTATTTCTTGAATAAAAAGGCAACTGACTAAAGGCATTGCTTGAAATGCACTGATTAAAAAATAATAGTCAAAATCTAGTATGAGTTTAGCACAGAGCGAGCCAATCCCAGCCATGGTGAGACAAACAAAGCAGTGCTGAAGAACAGGGAACCACAGCTTCAGGATTCCAAAGGCTGCACCCAAGGATGCAGTACTCATCTGTGGTTCCCCAAATTATCACTGATTTAAAATCAGCTCTTTTTTCCTCAAGTCAGGGCTGGGATAAGAACGGTGGCAGTTAGGCACTGCCAAGACTTATTCCTTTATGCAGAAACACCAGTGCAGGGCCAGGTCTGAAAGTCCAGAGGCAGCAGAACTTCACAGAGGTGATATGGTGCACGTGATGCCACATTTGAAGCATCACATGTTCGGGCACAAACCTTTGTATCAACTCCCCTTAGCTCTCTTCCTATGGCAGAAGCTCCCGTCCAGTTTTGCCTGCTCTCAGTTACCTTTATAAAGTATATGCTTTAACGCTGGTTTTAAACTCTGCTTTGCTAACATGTAGGGACATAGAGATGGCAGCAAAGCCTGACTTTACCCAAGCTCAGTTATGTGCAAAGGTACAAGTCCAAAGTATCAGAGACGTCACTGTTGAAGGTGAAATCCAGGCTTTTCCTTGTTTTCTGAAAGACTTCAAAGTGCTAAGGGAGTACCCATGTTAGAACAGCCAGAGTCAGCTATTATCCCTCTTGCCTAGTTTCACTCACATAGCAATTTCAAAAAGCTCTGAGGTGCTACATTGAAAGGAAAAAGTGTAACATTTTATGAGAAGGGGGGTTAAATATATGCACCTGGAAAGAGATCCTGAATGCAGGCCATTTGCATTGCCAGAGTCTGTGACTCATATTTGAGAGGGAATTGAGTTTATGCCTGTATTGGCTTTGATCTCATACTTGCCTGTTACCTGTGTTTCAAAGGTCCATTTGAATTTCCTGAGCACTTTACTGATCATTTAACATATTGACAAGGTAACTAACTGGGACAATGACTGATAGAAATTCTGACCCTGTAAGAGGGTCAGAATGAACTTTCAGGAAAATACAGCAGAAAAGCAATGTCCCAGGATGCTTCAGAAAACTATCCATTATCAGCAGGTTGTTGTCTTCTTTGCTTGTGCAATCATCTAAGACATAACCTCCTGAAACTCACCAGATGTATTTTTTTAAAGGCAACTGTCAGATCACTGGCTCACTGGCTTACCTTACCCCTCCACTCCCTGAACTCAAGACTTTGACTGGTAACTTATTGCTATTTCAGCTGAAGCAGAGAAGAAAGCCTTATGCCATGGAACGAACAGCTGCTGCCTTCCTAATAAGTCACTGTCATGGGTGACTGTGGCCTCACCACATCACATTCTCTCAGGAGGCACCTGAGAAAGGAGAAGCAATAGGAGAGAAATAGGAAGGTCACGAGCACATCAGTTTTTCTGTAAGATCACCAGCAGTATCCTTGCAAGAGGAAGAATAGAGTGTATCAAAACCTGCTCTTGAGGTGCAGATTTCCCATACTGGAAATATTTGGCCTTGGCAGTAAGTGTAGGCAAAGCTGCGTTGTTTTTAGCCCTGACAGAGACTGAAAACAAGCACCCAGAGATCAAAGTGCACAGAAGAATCATTTTGATATTGTGTCTAATTTTTATATTTCAAAGAGATCTCAGGAGGGGAATGGGCAAGGCCCATTTGATCCTGAGGATCCATTCTTTCAAGTGCACAGGCAGACCCAAACAACAGATTCCAGCAGAACTCAATGTAGGTGAACAAGCAATAGCTTGGATTTTCAGATCATAGAATCAGTTCCCAGCTCACAGAACCACAGAACCAAAGATCTCAAGATCACAGAATCCTACCAAAAAAGGCTCTTGGGACTTGTACTAAAACAACCTGACAGATCAGGCTCTGCAAATCTCCTCTGTCTATAAAGCAGATGTCATAATGAGGACAGATTTTCTTTTCAGCAGCTCACAGAAGTTTAGCAGTCCATTAAGTACATTGATCAACAGGCAGAAGGCCACATTTTAAGAGAACGATTTGAAAATCAACTGCCCTTGAACAAACAGTGCTCATCAGGATGAATTCTCATTATAATCATTATAATGAATTATCATTCATGTTTGTAAAGCTGTGAAGGGCAGTGTCAGGTGGATGGAGCCAGGCTCTGCTCAGGGATGTCCAAGGACAGGACAAGGGGCAATGGGGGAAGCTGGAGCAGAGGAGGTACCACAGGAACAGAAGGGAAAACTTTTTCCCTGTGAGGGTGCCAGAGCCCTGGAACAGGCTGCCCACAGAGGTTGTGGAGTCTCCCTCTCTGTACAGATTTCAAACCCACCTGGATGTGTTCCTGTGTGACCTGCCCTGGGCAATCCTGCTCTGGCAGGAGGGTTGGACTGGATGATCTTTTGAGGTCCCTTCCAACCCCTAACATTCTGTGATTCATCCAGCTCACAAGAGTGCAGTTTTAAAAACCTGCTCTACTTTTCATCTTAGTTAAATGTTGCTACATCTACACAAACACTTACATACAAATTTAGCCTTAATTCATTTATTAGAGGATACTCACTACTTCTTACTTTTAGTAACAGTAATACTGCTATAAATATTTACCAGGAAAAATACTCACCTTGCAAGGTTTTGTTTGGCTTGTGACTTAGAATTTAAAGCAGCATGACTCAGTAACTGGCTGAACACATCTCCCTGAAAAACACCAGGAAAAACATGAAGAAATGAGTAACTTACAAAGTATTGCTAGCTCCAACGTTATCTTTACCAAATCAGTGAAACCACTGAGGAGGGAAACATCTCAACAACAAAAATTAAACATCTAGCACTGATAATAAGTGTTTGCAAACAGGATTCATTCACAAGCCAAGTTTAGCTTCTCCCTTTCCACAAATGAAGTGGTGTTAATAATCCAAGTGCCTAATGTCAGAGGCTACTGAAAGATGATTAAGTTACATTAAAACGTCTTGTCCTGATCTTTACCTGAGCATTCCTGCCTCCTACTTGGATTAGTTTGTAATGGATTGGGTGCAGCAGGTCTATAGCTTTGTCACAATTTCCATTTTCAAACTCCACAAAAGCCTGGCAGAGTGGCAACCCTAGACTAGGAGCCAGGGAGAACTCATGGTCTTCACAAGGTGCTCTGTAGAACAAGAAAGTGGTTAGCTCAATTACATATGCATATTTCAGTGCCAGTCTGTCTCTGCTTACAGTCAGAAATTCTTTGTACTGTACAAAGCCCGAGGTTTCATGGACTTTATATTTAGAGCTTTTTGGGGTGCCTGTGTTATTTTTCATCTTTTTGTTACTCATCAGTCAGCTTTCATTCTTCTGAATATATCTGGAAAAGGCACAAGCCAAAACTTTCCTGCATCACAGAATGTTAGGGATTAGAAGGGACTGCAACTGATTTATTTAATGGATTGAGATGAATAAAAGTAGATTCATTTATTTATAACCAGTGTATCAATTTACATGTAACCCTGTTACAGGGTAGGAGAGCTCTGCAGAGGGACCTTGACAGGCTGGAGACATGGGCAGAGTCCAATGGCATGAGATTTAACACATCCAAGTGCTGGGTTCTGCACATTGGCCACAGCAACCCCATGCAGTGCTACAGGCTGGGGTCAGAGTGGCTGGAGTGTGGCCAGGCAGAGAAGGACCTGAGGGTACTGGTTGATAGTAGGCTGAACATGAGCCAGCAGGGCTCAGGTGGAGTCACCATCACTGGAAGTGTTGGGTGATGGGTTGGACTTGATGATCAAAAAGGTCTTCTCCAACCTGGTCCATTCCATTCCATTCCATTCCATTCCATTCCATTCCATTCCATTCCATTCCATTCCATTCCATTCCATTCCATTCCATTCCCTCTCCATTTTCAGATCTCAGCAGCAACCTCACCCGACCCTGAAGGGAAGGTCACCATGGCGTTGAGGAAGATAAGCTCCAATGGAGGCCTCACCACACTGGGGCTGCCTCACCGAGCTCTCCCCTCAGCTGCATACAGCTCAGCTCCCCTCCTCCAACTAACCCAGTGCCTGCCAGCAGCCTGGCTCTCAGGCAGGCCCATGGCCTCCTAAGAACTCCCACGGGTGGTCACCGCTCGCCCACCTGTGCTAAGGGCACACAATAAGGGCTAAGGGCTGCCCAGCCAGAGCAGGGGCCACAGGCAGTGGCCACCAGGGTGCTCACTGTCCTGCTCCACCTCCAACCCCTCCTCACCTTACAGTCCCTCAGCGACGCCATGATCCCCCACAGCAGCTCCACCACGGCCCGCAGTCTCCGCTCCTCCACACGCCGCAGCAGAAAGGGTTGGAGCAGGGCGGGAGCGGGGCTGGGACAGCGGCGGTCAGGGAGCTGGCGGGTGGCGGCGGCTGCTGGCTGTGCTCCCACAGTACGGAGGAGGAGCGGCCGAGGTACGTGTGTCCAGCGGATGACTGCCCTCAGAGCACTTGTTTCTTGTGACACCAGGTACATCCACACACCAGCTCCAGCTCCTGAAGTACCTTTCCTATCAACAGCGCCGGGGAGCATGGGGAGCAGGCTTCCATCTCCCCGGAGCCCTGTTCCAGCAGAACTCCTGAGCTGTAAGCCTCTCTCAGGTTGCACCACAACGGCCGCATTCCCGTCCTCTCCATCGCCTCATGCCAGAGCAGTGACAGTGCTCTGTCCTCCTTGGCTGCTCGGCTACTGCCTCCCATGCTTGGGGGCATCCTCTGCACTGGAGAGGCTGCACTTCAAATACTGGGTTCAGTTTTGTGGCCCTCATTACAAGAAGGACATTGAGGTGCTGGAGCAGGTCCAGAGAAGGGCAACAAAGTTGGTGAAAGGTCTACAGAACAGGGCTGGTGAGGAGTGGCTGAGGGAACTGGGGTTGTTTAGCCTGGAGAAAAGGAGGTCTTCTGCATCTCTATAGCTGCCTGAAAGGAGGTTGTGGTTAGGCGGTGGCTGGTCTCTTCTCCCAAGTAACAGGGCAAGATGAAATGGCTTCAGGTTGTGCCTGGGGAGGTTTAGATTGGCTATCAGGAAAAATGCCTAGCACTGAAACAGCCCTTCAGACCCCTGTAGAAATCCTACAGACCCCTAAAGACCCCTGCGGACACCTGCTGACCCCTGCAGACCACTGTGGATCCCTACTGACCCCTGCTGAACCCCTACAGACCTCTGCAGGACCACTACAGATACCTACAGACCCATTCAGACCTGTGTAGAAACCCTACAGACCCCTAACATCCCCTGCGGATCCCTGCAGAACCCTACAGACCCCTGCTGACCACTCTGGAGACCTACTGACCCCTGCAGACCACTGTGGACCCCTGCTAACCACTGCTGACCCCTACTGATGCTTGCAGAATCTTTCCAGAACCACTACCGACCCCTGCAGACCCCTTCAGACCTGTGTAGAAACCCTATGGACCCCTAAAGTCCCCTGCAGAACCCTCACAGACCCCTGCAGAACGTTGCAGACACTTACAGACCCCCTACAGAACCCTGAAGATTGCTGCAGACACCTAGATCCCTGCAGTCCCCTGAGGTCCTCTGCAGACCCCTGCAAAACCCCTACAGACCTCAAAAGACCACTGCAGACCACTGTGGATACCTGCTGATCCCTATTGATCACACTTTGTTGCTATTCAGCAAGGAATGGGGTCTGCTCTCAGGTAAATGTTGTTCATGATTTTTAATGCCAGTCTCTTAAGACCAATGCAGGGCAAGCACCATCATGCTTTTTTAGCAGTATACAGGGGAGCACCTGTGCCAGTCCTCTGCAGTGAAACAGATCTCAACCAGTAGAGTTTAGAACCAAGGACTCTCCATCCTCTAATACACTCTCCTTTCCTGGCTGCAGTCACACTCCTCTTACTGGCTTTTCACTCTGTAGACTCTTCTGCTGAAGCATTCATTCATGGGACACACTGTGGGAACAGGTATTTAAACTGAAGTATTGCAGTGCCTCCTGTTGAAATTAGTCCTTGCACTGTATGAGAGGTCTGAACTACCTGGCTGGTACTGTATCATGGTCTCCCGTTCACACTGTCAACTGCTAAACACCAGCTGGTGTTTGTGAAAAGGTTTTTGTAGTGGTGGTATAGCTAAACCCATCACCTCTCTTACAGCTCCCGAGAAGAGCGTTTGTGAGTTATTGACCATATTCTCAGTGAGTCACTCTATCTGTTAAAGCATTTTCCTCATTGATTCTGCAAGTAATGAAGCTTCTGTTTATGAGCAAAGAAGTCCCTAAAAGGATTGTCAGCATTTTTTCCTTAACAATTTAGTGCCAAGAAATGATCATGTAAATGAAAGGCACACTGAGGCTAATGCTGTACCCTACCCAAGAGGGCATGCATCTTAGCTATTTCTCAACACATACACAAACTGGCTATTTAACCACAGATATTCAAAATCCTTATTTGTCATATATGTGCAACTGAAGCAATGGCTGCTTTCACTTCATAGTGTCAAATAAAAGGTCACTAACCCAAAAGTAGTGACCTGCAATGTTCCAGCATAATCATTTCCACCACATGTGCAGGTGACCAAAATTCCAAACCCTGGAAAAAGCATTTCAACATAATCATGGAACTGGTGTGGCTCTACCAACTCTTAATCTTTGCTGCTTTCATCTTGGATGTGTGAAGTAAGCAGCATATGTTCTTCTGGTTGCCTTTACTTCACCACAGTTTGTGTTTTCAGGAAACTAAAAGCCTCTAAATTTCCTTTAAAAAAGGAGAAGGGCCTCAAAAAACCCACTAACAAACAAAGGCAGAGGAATAGAGTTTCTTGGACTTTCTTGTGATCTGGAAATAAATTAAGAATGTATTTAAAGAGAGGTAACAAGACTTTATGCTTTCCCTGCAGCCCATGCTGTGTGGAAAGACATTTGCTTTGTACCAGTCTGCCCAACATCCTCCAGGATAATGCTAACAAATGATACTTTCTTAATGGCATTCAATTATCTTTTGTCTAATCCTGACATGAAGCTGTGAGGTTGTTTTCTGTAAAACAATACCTGTGTTGTGCAGCAGATGACCCATTAGGCGGCCAGTTGTATCCTGACCTGCATCAAAAGAAGCATGGCCAGCAGATCCAGAGAGGTGATTCTGCCATTTCACTCTATTCTGGTAAGACCTCACCTAGAGTACTGTGTCCTCAACACAGGAAGGACATGGACCTGATGGAGCGGGTCTGGAAGAGGGCCACGGAAATGATCAGGGGGTTGGAGAACTTCTGCTTCAAGGATAGGCTGAGGGGTGTTCAGCCTGGAGAGGGAAAGCCCTGGGGAGACCCAATAATGACCTTCCAGTACCTGAAGGGTGCCTACAAGGATGGAGATTGTTTCTAAAGGCCTGCAGTGACAGGACAAGGCACAATGGCTTCAAACCAAAGACGAGCAGATTTAGATTGGATGTTAGGAACAAGTTCTTTACTATGAAGGTAGCAGAACACTGGAATGTGTTGCTCAGGGAGGTGGTTGGGCCCCATCCCTGGAGATGTTCAAGGTGAGGCTCAACAGGGCTCTGGGAAACCTGATCTAATTGAGGATGTCCCTGCTTACAGCAGAGAAGGCTGAACTAGATGACTTTTGGAAGTGCTTTCCAACCCAAACCATTTTATGATTCTTTGAATTGATGAATTTTAAACCAATGTATTAAAATATTTTATTAACACCAAGACAAAACACTCAAAATGATCAGGTTTTAGAGAAACACAAACACAATACAGCAATAAATCCTGCCCATTCTGCAAAAGTTCTCACTGTAAACTGAGCCTGTGTATAGTCTGGTAGTCTTTCACAGAAGAATTACTTTAAACACCCATGGAGTTCTCTGACCCTAATGTGTAAACATCCTCTGCCAAACTCCTAAATGCTTCTATTAAGAAACCTTCTCTTTAAGTGGATGAGTATTATCCAAATACAAGCTCTCACTTACTCAAACAACACAAACAATGCATTTTCTTCACCAACCCTGGAAATTCTCCTCATCTGCTTTAGGTTCACTAATTAAACTGTACTTATGAAAAGAGAATGGTCTTCCTACCTAGTCTTTTCTTGTCCAGATTAACCTGATAGCAAGAAGTCTCAAATCTTCCAAGTGTGAAAATGTTCATGAATGTAGGAGAAAAGTGAGCATCACAGGATCTGAATCACTTCTTTTTCTTCTTCTTCTTTTCGTCTGCTGCCATTTTTAACTTGACTTCTTCCACAGGAAGTGCTCCCAATTTCTTCTTTTTTGCATTTTTTACCTTTTCCTTGATGGATTCAATATCAATTTTTTTCTCAGTGGAGGCTACATTGTAAAAGAAACCCAACAAAGATAAGAGACATGAATTTTACTGCTTCTGCATTTTAAGTCCACAAGATGACTCCATATAAAAACCACACTAAACTGCATCCTGTGGCACCGATTCAGTCTCTTTTTATGTTCACTAATATTTTATAAACTATTTCAGTAATCATTTTTGTTGAAGCTAGTGTCATGCACAAAGCTCTCTCAGCAGACTCCAAAGAACACTCATACGAAAAATCCTATACAACTGCATGTAAACACATGCTGCACACTGCACACGTATAAACTATTCCAACTCACTCCTCAGACCACAGGTATACTCCTCCAAAATTAACAGAGACACACTCCCTGAGACAGGAGGTTTTAGCTAAAAAAAAAATAATACATATATATATATGTTTACCTTTCTTTGTTTTCACAACTGGCTTTTCCTTTGGTGGGATAAAAGCTTTCTGTCTTTCTTCTTGTCTTTTCTTGACTGCATCTGCTTGCTTTGCCTTAAGTTACCGAAAAAAAGGTCAAGTATCAGCAGAGCAGAACAAATGGGACAAAGAAATGAATGAATTCCAAGTCAGCAAATGCTTTTTTCAACTGAACAGTGGGTTAGAACAACTTTACCTTTATCTCTTCCATGCGCTTTCGTTTCTTCTGTCTTTCTTTCAAGAAGTACTCACCACTTGCCAATTCTTTATCAACCTGTGTAAGGCAAGTACCAAGAAGATTTAGATAATTATGCATTACAAGCCAGATGTATAGCACCAGGAAATCAGAACTTGACAGAAAAAGCCTCACAACCTCATTAGCAAGAAGATGATTTTAAAGTCATGCTATATTTCTGCATAATCAAGTAAGTTTCAGCTGACCTGGCTTTCTGGCTGTGGAGGTGGGAACGGTGTGTACTCCTTCTTAGTATTCTTCTTCTTTGGCTCCTTGCGTTTTTTTCAAGTTCTTCCGCTTGAACTTTGGCAAAAACCTTTCCCAACTTTGTGACCTCAGTTCAGGATCTTTTGATAATTCCCTTTTGATCATTAAAGTCTTCAGGAAGTAGTTTTAGAATGTCACAAAGATTGAAAAAAACATAGTATTATTGTAGTAGCCAACAGCTCCAAACTACCAAGTTTTCTCACAGTGAATACGCTATAACTGAACCTTCCACCTCTCAATTCAGAAAGAGTAGAGTGATACAACTAGCAACAGCAGAATCAGAAAGACACATCTCAAAATGAGGACGGAATGCTCTGGAGTAGGTGCCTCAGTTCTAAGGAGTAGGTATCAAGCAAACAATCAAAGGGAGGAAAGTTTATATATGCTTTTCCTTTTGTTGTTTTCTCAAGCACTTTTAATATTATGGCAATATGCCCTGGTAAAATGAAGGATAGCAAAGTCAGTCAGGTTTCTTTTCTTTTTAAAGGCACACTACATAAAATCTCAAAGATAGAGAGAGGAAAATAATAGCATTTCCTTGTAAAAAAAAAAGATGCATGGTGGACCACACTAACCTTAATGTTATATATGGGATGTATGTTCTTCATTGTGTCCAGAACAACTTTTCTAACCTGTATTTAATGGAAAAGAACAGAAGCCTCAGCAAGTAGGTCATATTCTAATTGATTGATTAAAATAGCAGGTATACTATCTTGCTTCCTCTCCCTGCCCCTGATCCCAAAGGTAGGTAGATTTAACAAGCTAACATACATGGTTAACTGGAAGGCAAAGCACTTCAGAAATAGCAATACTGTTGTCAAGTGTCCAGTACGCTCCAGCACATCCTACAAACTTTACTTCTGTTACCATGGATTTTATGGTGTCATGAGAAATTTGCTTCTGACAAGCACTCTTCTACTGTTTTCAAAGGTTATGTATCATTAACTCTACACTTCCAAGACAAAAAGATCTCAGAGTATAAGCAAAATTTAGCAGTTAAGATGCTAAGACTATGTTAATGTGGCTCATTAACATACAGCTGAAAAATCAGTGAGATATTCTAGAGGGTGCCCATTTTCCTCTCACCTGCCCTTGAGCTGGCCACAGAAGTATGCTACACAAATGGTGGCTCACCTGCCTTCCCTTACCTCTTTTAGCCCACTAAAGGGACCAAGAGCTGAAACCGTGTTGCCTTGCACCATAATGTAACAGTTTGTTAACAGTTCCAGGGCCTACACAAAAAAACCCAAAAGGAAATTAAATAAGTGTGAAGACCAGACAGAATTTGGGTCTAAATTGTCTGGTTACTGGTTACTGCACCTATCGGAAATACCTTCAGAGTAGATCCTTTTGGCCCGAGAAGTCGTCCTCTCCTCTTTATAAAAGTCTCTTTCTTCCTCACCAGAGAGCCTATTTTAATGATGTCACATGCAACATCATCTTGAAGGATACGAACTGCCTAAAGAGAGACAAGAAGCAGGCAATTATCACCTGACAACTGTATGATTCAGAAGAGTCAAGACGATACCTCGGTTTATTCTTCTCATTTGGCTTTCAGATACATTTGCTTCAATATGTATTTTATTATTCCTGACTCAAAAAATAACACTTTGAAACCGAACCATTTTCTAAGTGCTATGACAGATTTAACACAGACCTGTTCAAATGGAACACTTCTTGCCAGGAGTTTTATCAAATCTCTAGCCCTGATGATTGCATAGGGATCAAAAGTCTTCTTAGTTGTCGTGACAGTCATGCTTCCTTCAATTAGATCCAGTGTTGCATTCACATACTGCATTATTTGAAAAGAAATAGTGAATCAGTCTCTAAAGAGAGAATTCATCTTTGGCAGTAAGTTAACAAAGTACGCTACATAGGATCATAGGATGCTAAGGGTTGGAAGGGACCTTTGAAGATCATTGAGTCCAACCCCCCTGCCAGAGCAGGACCATAGAATCTAGCACAGGTCACACAGGAATGCATCCAGATGGGTCTTGAAAGTCTCCAGATAAGGAGACTCCACAATCTCTCTGGCCAGCCTCTTCCAGTGCTCACAGTGAAGTGCCTCCTCATGGTGAAGTGGAGCCTCCTGTGCTGTAGTTTTAATCCACTTCCCCTTGTTCTATCCCAGGGTGCAAGTGAGCAGAGCCTGTCTCCTCCCTCTTGACACCCAGCTCTCAGATATTTATAAACATTTATTGAATCCCCTCTCAGTCTTCTCTTCTCCAGACTAAGCAGCCCCACGGCTCTCAGCCTCTCCTCACAGGGCACATGCTCCACTCCCTTAATCATCCTGGTAGCTCTCCACTGGACTCTCTCCAGCAGATCCTTGTCCCTCTTGAACTGGGGAGCCCAAAACTGGATGCAATATTCCAGGTGAATCTACATACTGAATTCAGAACCATGTTCCAAAATTCCCTAATGACTGTCAGCTTAAGGAAACTCACACATACAGACACACATTAAAAAACCTGAATGTAGGTGTCACAAGGCCCAAAACACTACCTCCCTCATATCTATGAATTCAGATACAACACATTTGTCAGCATCTGGATGACAGGACACTTGCTCCCACAGACAGCTTTGCTGACAGTATCTGTAAAGAACTGCCAGTCTGGCTGCACAAGCCTTCAGTGATTTTGATGCCAGTAAAAAATGACATGGGTAATACCAGTTCAAGTAGAGCAGAAATATACACAAATGCAGTATCAGAAAAGCAACTCGCACTATTTTTATAAGCTTAAGACCTCTATCTTCTAAAAGATAAAGCATAGTACCACAATTACAAAGTATCCATACATGCTCACTCAAGGCTTTCTGGACAAGTGGCCAGCAGTCTTTCAAGTATGCTTCTCTGTACTTTGGGAATAAAGTTGCAAAACTGCTTTCTTCCAGCAACCCTTTTGGGTTATCTTCTCTTGTAAAGGGTGGCTCTTTCCATCCATCAGGCACAGTGAGAAGTTCAGATTCATCAACTGTTATAGGTTAAAAAAAAAAAAAAAAGGTATGTATTTTCCTTCTTTCATCAGTGACTACTACATCTCTTCTCCATATAACTACAGAAGATACAATAACTAAAAGTAGAGATGCAAATTCTTGTATAATGGCTGTGTGTTTCACATTTCTTTTCACCTTAGTTACCGCTTTATTTTAAAATAAACAACCAAACAAATAAATAAATCCACAAGTGAGCTGGAGGCTGTGGAAAGGAGACAAGAACCAGCACCGGCTGAGGCGAGCAACCAGTGTGCTGCTAGGACGGATGCTGAGCAAGGAGGCGCCACCACGGCGCGTCCCTCCCACCCCACAGCCGCCTCTATCCCAACCAGCGCCACAGACCGGCCAGCAGACCGCCTTCCCCACGCCACCTATCCGCTTACACGCAATCGCGGCCAAGCCCCTTAGCCCCCCCGTTATTTTTTAACAAAGGGAGACAGCCCCGCTGCCGGCATAAGGCAGCACACCCAAGGCCACGGTTGGGACTCCCAGCTCAAGGGCTTCCGGCGAGCCGGCTGTCAACCCTGCACTAGGCCCTTTCATCCCGCCCCCACCTGCCGCCGCTTTCTTTTTGTTTTTCTGTTTTTCTTTCGCCTTCTTCCCGGCCTCGGCCCCTTCAGGAAGCTCCGCCATGTCTGCCCGCACGCCGCTACCCCTGACCCGGCGCCGGAAGCGGCCGGGCCGGGCCGGGGGGCGCGGGGGACGCCGGGAGAGGCCGTGCCGGCTGGAGGCGCGCCCCAGGGAGCGGGCGGGGCGGTAGCGGAGAGCGGCGTTACCATTGGTATTCAGAACAGGCGTTTTCTTGCTGGACTGGCCTTCCCTGGGGAGCAAAGAAGCGGTAACAAATCCGATGCGAGCAACGGGAGTTGGTTGCTCTGCCGTGCGGTCAGCGGCAGTGATGTCAGACTGAAATGTCTCACTGCTGCTTGTGAACGCAGAAAATCCCTACAGCGCGCCATCAGGGTTATTTTGTCTCAAGGCGTGTCTGCTGGTGGGTGACACTGACTCTTACGAACACGGCATGGTCAGTCTCCAGCTGACGGTTTGGTGGGTGGTAACGCGGCAGGAAACTTCACCCGGGGCTGGCTGTATCCCCTGATGCACTCTGTGCCTCTGCTCTGATTATAAGCATCCACTCTTATGAAATGTAATGCGGCAGCTGAGGTGAGAGGCGTGTACCAAGTGTCTCTTCCCTTCGTTTCTTACAGCCGTGGTATCACAGTATCACAGTGTATTAGAGGTTGGAACTCCAGAGATCATCGGGTCCAATCCCCTGCCAAAGCAGGCTCACTCAGGATGGTCCACACAGGAATGCATCCAGGTGGGTTTGGAAAGTCTCCAGAGAAGGAGATTCCATAACCTCCCTGGGCAGCCTGTTCCAGTGCTCCATCACCCTCACTGTAAAGAAGTTTCTCCTCCTGTTGAGGTGCAATCTTCTATGTTCAAGCTTGTACCTGTTGTTCCTTGTCTAATTATTGATGTGCACCACTGAAAAGAGCTTGGCCCCCTCCACTTGACACCCACCTGTCAGATATTTATAGACATTGATCAGATCCCTCTCAGTCTTCTCAAGACTAAACAGCCCCAGAGAACTCAGTCTCTCCTCATAGTGAAGATGCTCAAGTCCTCTAATCATCCTCGTGGCTTTCTGTTGGATTCTCTTAAGCTTTGAATTTCCTGTTTCTATTACACAGCATAAAGGAAAAAGGAAGCATCATCATCAAAATGTACACTGAAGTACATTGATAAGTACTTGAAGTACTTCAGGGCTTGTAACTAAAGATCCTGATGAGACCTAATTATTCATTCAAATGGCACAATGTAAGATTCTCTGGAGGATGTTCTGTAACCTCCTCCTTCCTGTACCTGTAACTGAGCGTTTTCTTCAGTAAAAATGCAAGAATGTGCCGTCTTCACACTCTTATGGGAACCATGAAAAGCCAGAGTGAAGAACTGAAAGAGACCTTTAAGAGCAAGAACGCCTGAATCTCTCAATCAGGACAGTGTTGTCTTTGGCAGATGTTCACCCGGCCTGTTCATAAAAGACTGCACTCTAGGGGGCTTATTTACCATCATGATGAGAAAGATATTCATGTCATCTGATCTACACCTCAGCAAAACATTAAATTAAAAAAAAAAAAAAAGCTATTTTCACAACACCCCCCCCAACTTTTCTTTGAACCTCACTGCTGTCTTTCATTGCCTGCTCCATCTCCCACAACGAACAGGACCCCCTTCCACATGAAAGTCAGCTGTCGAGTTGATGCATGTTTTTAGCCATTTATTTTAATTTCTATCCGTCCATATCCTCCGAACAGGGAGGCTGCTTTGGGAGCACTTTCAAGTGTGCAAAGGACAGAGGGGGGCTGAGAGGAGCTTGACGAGTTGCACCACCTCCGCCCTGAAATGGCGCATCGAGTATTCACCTTCTGCTCTGAGGACAAAAAGGGAGGGGAAAAAAGCGAGAGAGGGAATACGTGAGACCCCGCAGCGCAGGGGTGCTGCTGCGTCCCACAGGCCAGTAGGGGTGGTTGGTTATCCGTCATCGGCTCCACTAGATGGCAGCGACTGCTGCGCTGAGTGGAACACCCCAACGGGAGCCGCTGCCTGCCCTGTGATTTCTACGAGACGGAGAAGACAGGGAGAAGGTGGAGATAGATGGAAGCGGTGGGGAGCGTGCTCCCTTCTGCCCGTGCAACCCAGCCTTGCGTCGAGAGGCTGGAGTTTTGCCCCTGCCTCACCTGGCACCGGGCTCTGGATGCTGTACGCAACTGACAGGAAGGTGCAGTGTCACTGGGCGAGCACAGGAGACAATTTTGCTTCTCGCTTGAACGACGAAGTCTCCTGGAGCTGCTTATTGCGCTGGCATCCCGCAGCACTGTGCAGCCTGAGAGCACAGGACAGACGTGCTGCCCGCCTGTAGGCACCTGGTCGATGCGAAGGCAGGGGTAGGGAGGCTCAGCGAGGCGTTTCTCCTCGGAGAGGTAGTGCATGATGTGCACAGTGCATGTCTCACCTGAAAACTAGACAGGAGTTGTGGAAACACAGCCAAGACGATTCGGGAACAGTGAGAGACTAAGTAATTTCAGTTTAGTTGAGCACTTGTTTGTAGCCCGACTCCCCCTGTGAGTATTGTGCAACCCACCAAAAAATCACAGGAGTATCACACAGTATCACAGTATATTAGAGGCTGGAAGGGAACTCCAGAGATCATCGAGTCCAACCCCTGTGCCAAAGCAGGATCACACAGGGTAGTCCATGCAGGAATACATCCAGTTGGGTTTTGAAAGCCTCCAGAGAAGGAGACTCCACGACCTCCCTGGGCATCCTGTTCCAATACTCCGTCACCCTCACTGTAAAGAAGTTTCTCCTCATGTTGAGGTGCAATCTTCTATGTTCAAGCTTGTACCTGTTGTTCCTTGTCTAATTATTGCTATGCACCACTGAAAAGAGCTTGGCCCCCTCCACTTGACACCCACCCCTCAGATATTGATTCCAGACTAAACAGCCCCAGGGCTCTCAGTCTTTCTTCATAGGGGAGATGCTCAAGTCCCCTAATCATCCTCATGGCTCTCTGTTGGATTCTCTCCAGCAGTTCTCTGACTTTCTTGAACTGGGGAGCCCAAAACTGGAGCAGGCCCTGGAGGGGATGTGCTAGCAGCACTTGGCATTGGTAGTCAGCTTCCCGACTAGGATGTGAGGGGAGAGGTAGGGAGGCCATAGAACCTCCAGAGCACAAACAAAAATTATAGGCTGAAGCAAGTGGGAAGAGAGAGCCCAAGGGAGAGGTGCAGGGGAAGATGGTGTGGCCAAGATAGTGGTGAGGCAGAGGATCTTTGCAGCAGTGTGCTCTCTGGCTATGAATGATTTTGAAGGTTAGTGGAAAGGTCTCTTTATTTCCAGACTTAGGACTACAAAGATCATTGAGGGACTGGAGCATCTCTCTCTTATGAGGAAAGATCTAGGGCTCTATTCTGGAGAAGAAAAGAATGAGTGGGATCTTATTAACACACAAAACTATATAAAGGACAAGTGTCAAAAAAATGGGGTGAAACTCTTTTCAGTGGTGCTCAGAGATATCCAAGGGGTGACAGGCACAAACTGAAATGCAGAAAGTTCCTTCTGAACATCAGGAAAAGCTTCTTTACTTTGAGGGTGGCAAAGCACTGGAACAGGCTGCCCAATGAGGTTGTGGAGTCTCCTTCTCTGGAGCTGTTCAAATCCCATCTGGATGTGATCCTGTGCAACTTGATCTAGGTGAATCTGCTTTAGCCAAGGGGTTGGACTAGATGATCTCCAGAGGTTCCTTCCAAACCCTGCCTTTCTATGATTTGGTGAGCCTGCAGACTTCTCAGGCCCACCCTGGGTATACATCTCATGCCTGGCAGTGGCAGTGACACATCACTCATGTGCCGCTCCTCTTCTGCACCTCAGCTCCTGCGCCAGGTGCCACTGCATGAGGATCACCAAACCCTTCAGGCCTCTGTATTGGAGAAAGCCAGAAGTGCCCAGAAGAAGGAGGCAAGAGACTGACACCTTGTAACACCTAACTTCTTTGATTCAAAGAATAGGTAGCCCTCCCTAGTGCAGTGCCACACTGAAGTGTACCTTTGCCCAGCAGAGGCCCACCAAAAATATAGACTTGGAAAATGTGATTTGGGGAAGTCCCTCACGTCCCTTCCTGTCTTGATTCTTTGGAAGCAGTGATTTCTCATCTTTCCTCTTACCATGGGATCTGTGGTCTTCCCTAATTCCTTTCAGGGACCGGGTGTTCCCACAGACACACTCTGCTCCTCCAAGCAGCCTTCTCAGGCTCTGGACAACAGCATGTTTATATCCTTTTTATTAGTCACCACTCATCTGTCAGGGTTAGGAGGGTAAGGGCAGCTGTCTGGGGGTACAGTGGCAGCTGAGGGGATGGGGGACTGAAGGCTGGTGCCTGGGTGACTCCAGCTGTGCTGTTCTGTGATGGGGAAGCTGTGGCCTCACAGGAGCAGGGTTCCCCATCTCTCCTTGGCAGTTGAGTTTCTCAGCAGGAAGGGCAGCATGAGTACTAGCACAGTGATAGTGCACAGATAGCGCCTGGCTGGTGGGACACGGCACTGCTGGAATTCTTACCAGTCCTTGAGGTCTGTCTGCCCTCCCAGCTCTGCCAGCACCAAAAGGGCAATGTGTTTCCTGAAAGCAGATTTCTCTGGCAGCATGTACTGTCTTCTCCCAGTATAGGATCCAGGTGCAAAGGGCTCCTTTGAAGACCTTTGAATAATACTGACCCCAGCCTTGCAAGACCCCTACAGCTGGTGAGCCCATTGCTGGGCTTTGGGGAAGCCTGGGTCAGCCCTGTGCACATGTGTATGTGCAAGCTTTTTTCCTGTTAAAGCCAAAGCAAATGAATGAAACAGCACAAGCCACACAGCCTCTCCTACATGTGTTTCAGGCTCTGTGATATGAAGGGCAGAGCACTGCTGTTAGAATGAAGGTGCCTCTTTACTATGCAGCAAAGTAATTATTTCCCAGTCAGTAGATAGGGCTCCAGCCACTTGGCACTTTCTTGCGTGCCATTTTCCAATCCAAAAGAGCAGCTTGGGATTGTGTGATAATTCAAGCAATCAGATGAGCTCATGCACATGGCATTCGCTCACTAGAAATGCCACACAGATCTCATTCAGCCTCAGCACTCCTAAATCCATGTGACACTTTTATCTATTTATGAACTTTTAACAGCAGGTTATGATTGTTATGCAAGCCATTTTCCAGGGATTAGTAAGCAGCTTGTGTTGATGGTAAGAAGGGCCACTAACTGCTCTGGGACAGTAATTAATCTGTAGTAAATGCTCATCATCTGGATCATTTCTATGTAATTAAATAATCAATACTGCCTTTTGATTCGAATATCTTGGCTTAGGGTGTTCTTAATTATTTTATTTTACAAGGCAGGAAACAGCCACACAGGCAAGCGAGAGCTTCTCCTGGTGTGACTGGCTCCTTAATTATCATCTATTTCATTAAAAAAACCCTTTCAAGTGATCAAAATGTAGTTCAAAGTGGCCACCAAAACCTATTTATTTAGCTCAATGGAATAAAAAATAACCACAAACGTGTTTTCCTTTTTCTATTAATATAGAGTTCTTTTATTATTGGAACAAAATTATGTCTTTGAGTGCCCCATCAAAGGCAGAATTAACCAAACAGAAGCTTCCCTGCCCAGCCACCTCCAGAAAAGTCCCTTGTGATTCATTCCCTGTCTGGCTAGTATGACCTCTGTGCCCTCGGGTGGATGGGGTTGTGTCCTTCATTTCTCTTGCGCCTCTCTCCTTTCCTCCCCCTTTCTCTCTCTGGGCAGTGTTGTAAGTGATTTCTCTGGGTTTGTTTCATTCTTATCTGTGCTGTTGAATCCAGTGATCTGCTGAACTGCCCATCACAAAATCAGGCAAAGCCCACACAACAGTGGTGCTCACTGCCTTTTCCATGGAGAGCTGGGGAAATGCCCAAGCAGGTAGAGTTCATCCTGGGTGAGACGAGGCGAGTGGGAGTTGAAAACATGAATTTCAAAAAAAAAGAAAAGAAAAAAGACTTGCTGTATCATCACAGGATTATGTGGTAATTCCCATCCTTTTGGGCTATCTTTGTGCCAGATAATAAAATATGCATCTTAGCACAAGGACATGATGGATGAATAACAACTCACCTTCATTGTTAGTGTCGTTAACCCTGAGGGAAGAAAAGCAAAGCACGCAGTCATCTATTCATATTTCAAGATTGGAAAGATGGGAGGAGGATTTTGCAAGAAATAGAGAGGAATATCACTGGGCCAGTAATAAAACTTTCAGATGTAGCTACCATGAGGCCACTTGTGAAGTTATACATGAACAGGAAGAGAGATCAGTTGCTGTCAGAAATTCAGCTCAGCTAAAGGGTAGCTGAGTTTGGGAGTGCAAAGGTTTCCCTTTGAAAGACAGCAAAGAGAAGAGCACGTGCTGAACTCCAAGAGGAACAAGGAGCTGGAAAATGACAAGACTGCAAACCATAAATATATATGAAAGGGCTAGCTGAAAAAGCAAAGCAAAGATATTTTGTGGCAGAGGAAAGAACCCAGGATAAGAAGAAAGAACCAATGGGTAAAAAACTGAATAGCTTTGTCTAAGGAAAGACTTTCTTGCATTAAAATTGCTGTTAATTTGGGGATAAGAAAGGGATGAGAGCCAACTGTGAAAGGAATTTAGTATCGTTATGAAATCAAAGCAGCAGGTTTAGATCAAAAGGTCTTTGGAGCAAGGGATGTGCCTAATCATGTATTCATACAGCAACTGACAGAATGAAGCTTTTGTCTTGACTTGAGCCTCTGGGAGTTGTCAGAAAACAAACACCACGGCATGCTTGCCAGGACCTCTGAGATATACACAGGAGGATGAAAAAATGGGGGGGATAGGCAAGTGCTGGTCAGGGGTAGGTGCATTGGAAGCCAGGGAGAAGGAAGGCAGGGGGCTAAGGAAGGTGGTGGGAGGAAATGCCTAGATCAGAATATTGGTCCAAAGCCTCAGAGGGGAAGAGTCGAGCAGTGATTAGAAAGCGATCACTCCTGTCTGCTTTAGACAGTCCCCCACACAGTGTGGAGAGCAATCACATGTTCCCAAAGGCCCAGCAGGGACGGCTAACAGATTTCCCCATCTCTCTCAGGATCCATCCTATTTAGGTAATGCCTAATGCAGGCTGTGTCTGTCAGGGCAGAGCTGGTCTAATGACTCTCAGCTCCCCAAAGGAGGTGGTATCCCTCATCACTCGTGGATAGCTGTGGCAGGAGAATGCCCTATGGGAAGTGGGTGCCTGGAAGCTCAGGTCTGTAGCAGCACTGCAGGGTCCTCTCTCCTCTCCAGCCCCTCTGCACTGGGTGCCTGTGGAACGGTGGGGAAAGGGGCAAATTCTGATATAGTTCCATGCCACGGCTCTGCCAGAGCAGCAGAATGGGATCTTCTGCGGTGTTCCCTGTATGTGTGCAAAGGGCAGACTGTTTCTCAAAGTCATACAGCATTACCAGGCTTTTGATTTTATTAATTTTTCAAAAAAGATGTTAAAATTATTTTAAAACCATACCTGAGCAACGGGAGTTTGAGCACAGCTTTCCTTAAGGAATTCACAACAATGGTCATGTGTGTTACTCTGAACCACACACATACAACACTCCCTTGCTCCGGTTTTCTCCCCTGCTGGAATCTGGACGTTATTATGCAGATTTCCACTATAGCAATGTTACAGCAGAATAAATAGCTCTGCTATAGATGAAGGGGAATCCTATTGCATCTTCAGTAACTCTCAGTAAGCATCATCGCTATTATACCAATTGCAGGGACAGAAAACAATTTTTAATTAAAAATATTTATAGCAAGCATAATACCAACTGCCAGTTTCCCTACCCAGTGAATGCATTTTGCAGCTGGTACTAATTCTCTCCTTTTTTCTCCACGAGGTTAGCCAATATCAGCTGTTCATTAAGCAGAGGACATTTCAGGAATATCCATATTATACGCTGTAACTAACTAAGAAGTTCTTCCTCTGACAGATTTTAGGAAATGGAGATTGCTTTGCTATGTTATTCTGGGGCTTCATAATGGAAAGGTCATTTTCCAGTGATCTGAGTAGGCTGCATCATCAGTGTTATTCAAATCAATCCTACAAACTGCTTCCCAGCAGATAAGAACATTTTAATTAGTGATATATCTTTTGTCTTCTATCTGCAGTGGAAAAGTGGGGGGGGAGGGAGGAAATTGATTTCAGCATGCCCTTTATTTTACTGGCAGAGCAGCATAATCAGAAGGTGTCAGCAAAACCACAGGCAAATTAATTTTGAGATACAGAGCTTTATACAGACAACCACGCAACTGTTCCTCATGCTGAGTCTAGCTGGGCTGCACGGGCGTGTGTGCGTGTTGCTGCTGATGGCACCAGGCCCTGCATGGGGCAAAGTCTGATAAGGCTTTCTTGGGCAAAGGGCACAACAGCAATCAGCTGGCTCACCTTGAAACATTCACACACTTTCTGTGCCAGAGAGCATGTAAGACCTCAGTTTTGGTCCTACTCCCCATATCAGTAAATGTGATTTTATGTAGCCATAGGTGATCGCCAGCTGGCCTTAGGAGTGCAAGGTGCTCAGGCTGCAGCTGTAACTCATGCTCAGAGGAAACCAACAGGCAGAGGATGTGGCACAGAGAAGCCCTGTTCCCATCTATATCCTTTCCTCTTACCTCTGCCTGAAATCCAGAGCTGGAACAGTGTCTTTACCAGTTTTGTGCCCACAGGAAGCTCTATCCCCATAAACACAGGGAGTCAGAGGTGGCATTTTGTCCCTGGTTCACATTCATGCATCTGAGAGCAGCAGCACAGTCAGCAAGGAAATCCCTCTTTGATTTATCATAGTAGCAGCTGGAAACTGCAAGCCAGGCAGCTCATCATAACCTGGCTTGTGACTTGCTGAATCCCATATGGTTATTGTTTATCACTTTCAAATACTAGCAGCCAGTTTCAAACCCCTGAATTTAGCAAACCGTATTTCATAATTGTGAAGATCAAACCCTGTTTGAATCTGTGACGTTGTTTACAACATGCTTGTCCTTCTAACTGGCAACAGATTTTACAGCAAAATCCCCTAACCCAAATCTCCTGTGGCAAAGGAGCCCAGGGGGACTCTGCTGGAAAGACAAACCATGTGAAATGGTGGAGTGGGGCATCTGTGAGTGGAGCAGAGCCTGTGGTGATTCAGAACAAGAGTTTAATATGGAGAGGTGGCTTGGAGTCACTCCAGCAGGAGCTTGCCTCCTTCCACTGCCTGCAGCCTGACCTGTGAGGAGCACCTTTTGTCTCTTAATCAGCCTTTGTGAATATGCTGCTGTAATCCATCTTTAAAGCTTGCAAAAGCTTTGGTTTTGGCTGTTACCTTCAGTATTTCATGGAGGTGAGCAGTACACATCTGAGTGATGTGCTATTTGTTTTCTAGTGGTAGCGAGGAGCTGCATTGAAAAGAATGACACCTGGCAACCCTCTAGAAAGGTGTTATCTGACCAAATGGAGCAGCAGAGCATGAAGCATTTCTTCTCATCTTTTTTCTCAGCTATCCATGACACAGCATATGGAAACCCAAGCTATTATTGCTCCCAAGTGTTTTGTTTGGGTTTAAAGAGATTTTGTGGGTTGCATAATACTGAGTTTGTGCCAGCTTTGACAAAGGGGAATCAGACAGTGTCATCAACTCTAGACTCGAGGACATGGGTGTCCAATACCAGAGCCACTACCAGGCTTGACCAACCACTTCCCTTGCCTAAACTGTAAATTTTCAAGGGTAGGATCTTTCCTAAGTATGTGTTTATACAGGAGGACTATTTGAGATGTTCTTGTGCAATTTGAGACGATAATTTGATCTTTTGCAGCTGTCAAGAGGATGGCAGCAGTCTCTTTTTAGTAGTGTCCAGTGATAGGACAAGGGGCAATGGGCACAAACTGGAGCACAGGACTTTTCACTTGAACCTAAGGAAAAAATTCTTTTAGGGTGTCAAAGCACTGGAACAGGCTGCCCAGAGGAGCTGCAGAATATCCTTCCATGGAAACTTTCAAAACCCACCTTGGCATGTTCCTGTGCAATCTGATATAGGTGAGCCTGCTTTAGAAGGGTGCTTGGACCCCAGAATCTCCTTCTAACCACTATCTGGCAAGTCCTGCCTGACTAACTTAGTGACTTTCTGCAATGGAATGACTACATCAGTGGACAAGGGTGGTGTCATCCATCAATAACATTGGTAAGGGGACAGAGTGTCTGCTCAGCAAGTTCACTGATGGTACCAAACTGGGAGGCTTGGCTGATAGGCTTGAAGGCTGTGTGGCCATTCAGAGGCTTGGACAGACTGAGAGCTGGGCAGAGAGGAGCCTAATGAGGTTCAACAAGGATAAGTGCAGAGTCCTGCATCTAGGAAGGAATAATAAACTGCACCAGTACAGGCTGGGAGTTGATCTGCTAGAGAGCAGCCCTGTGGAGAAGGACCTGGAAATCCTGGTGGACAGCAAGATCTGCATGGGACAGCAATATGCCCTTGTGGCCAAGACCTGTCTGGATGTGTTCCTGTGCAACCTGCAGTAGATTCTATGGTCCTGCTCTGGCAGGGGTGTTGGACTTGATGATCTCCAGTGGTCCCTTCCAAACCCTAACATCCTGTGAGCCTGTGATTCCTGCAAGTCCCCCACCACATGCTTATTTCTAAGTTGTGCATTTGATAAGTGAACTGTTTGGTGCATAAGGTATTGGCTGGATGGTAGTGGTCAACAGTTCGAGATCAGTCAACAGTCCAGATCGAGATGGGTGGCAAGTGGTGTTGTCTCTCAGGGGTCCGCACTGGGACAAGTGCTGTTTAATATCTTCATCCATGATATAGACAGTGGGATTGAGTGCACCTTCAGCAAGTTTGCAGATGCCACCCAGCTGAGTGGTGTGGTCAATATGCCAGAGGGACAGGACGTTATCCAGAGAGATCGGGACAAACTGGAGAAGTGAGCAAAGGTGATCCAGGTGACCCTCATGAGATACAACAAGGCCAAATCATAGAATCATAGGATGTTGGGGATTGGAAGGGACCTTTGAAGATCATTGAGTCCAACCCCTGTGCCAGAGCAGGACCACAGAATCTAGCACAGGTCACACAGGAACATGTCCAGACGGGTCTTGAAAATCTCCAGAGAAGGAATTTCCACAACCTCTCTGGGCAGCCTGTTCCAGTGCTCTGTGATCCTCACAGTGAAGTTGTTCCTCCTCATGTTGAAGAGCCTGGCCCCTCCTTCCTGACCCCCAGCCCTGAGATATTTATGAACATTTATTAGATCCCCTCTCAGTCTTCTCTCCAGACTAAAAAGCCCCAGGGCTCTCAGCCTCTCCTCATAGGGCACATCCAGTCCCTCAGTCATCCTGGTGTTGTCTGCCGGTATTCAGGGAAAAAAATCACTCTTGCAGAACTTTTTTTGTTGTTATTAAAACTTCTTATCTTGATCTGAAAAGCAGAGATTTTCCTGCCCAGCAAAATGATAATGATGGAAAGATTTCATTGTAATAGCCACCATTGCGCTTTATTTTATTAAGTATTGAAGGGTTTGTTCTTTTTGCATAGAGGCAAAGCAAAGCATGAACTGCAGTTGTACATTATGAAAGATTTATGGAAAATAAAGTTATTTCAGAATCCCCTTCTTTCATCACCACCTCTCCTTTCCCACCATATCTGCCCCTTCCATTTCCCCCCTTCCATTTCCCCCTTCCATTTCTCCTCAAATCCCAGTGCACCTGGGCTCTGTTGGAGTCTCCTCCCACCCCAGGTGTGGCCACTTGGTCCTCCCTGCCCACTCCCCTTTTAATAGCCCCCAGGAAAGGCAGAAACCCTAAGCTGAGCCCATCTGGGCTGAGGGATCCTCCTCTCATCACTGGTGAGTCCTTGTGGTGCACACTGGGTGATGGTGGTGGTGACAACAAAGGCCGGGGGGCCTGGTGGCCCCCCGGTTAGGTAGGAAGAGGATTTATTGCCACTCCAATATCATCCATGGGTGCTGGCTGGCCCTCCTTACTGGGGCTGAGCTCCTCTGTGTGGTATCTTGGCTGGTTGAGGGTCTTGCCCCTGGCTCTGGGATGGGTGCAAGAATGGTGGTGGTGGAGCAGCAGCAGCAGGAGCTGTTTAGGCAGGGTGGACGATGGTGTAGAGGCAGCAGGGTGCATGGAAGCAGGAACTGGTTTGAGAAGAAAAAGCAGGGGTGGGGAGCAGGTCTTGTTGTTGCTCCTCCTTGTTTCCCTGCACCCTGGGATAGGGCAGCCCAAGGCAGTGGCGGAGTCTCCCTTCCTTGGAGGGGTTGAAAAGCCATGGAGATGTGGTGCCGAGGAACAATGGTTTAGTGGGGACCTGGCCTTTCCTTGCTCCTCATCCTCGGATTATTTTGCAGTCATTCACAAGGACACCCAATTTTGTCATGCAAGCACAACACAATCATAAGGCTCACTCTGCATCCCCAAACAACCCAAGGGTTCAAACTTTCACTTCAAAGCAGTATCAAAAGCCAGTAACTAGAATGCAAACCTACTACTTTTGTCCTGGCTGAGGGGATTATGCAGGTGCCAAACAAGATTACCTTTGCTGCTGTAGAAACGTGGAAAGAAATATGGCTTTAGCCTTCTAATGACATTTTTACACATGCCTAAGAATTGGCTACCAAGTTTGTTACGGGAAAGCAATTGGATTTTAAAGATGTTCAATCAACTGATGTGGCAAAGAAGTTTTTTAATGCTTCTTAGGTAGTCCCACTGGAAAACATTTGAAAATCAAAGGTGATTCAAGATGGTATCCTAAATGTCCCTACTCTGCTAATTGCTGCAACCTCATACTTGAGGAAAACTTCTAGGGCTATTGTGTCATGGCAGAAGAGCCACACATCCTGGACTGCATCCAAGGAAGTGTGGTCAGCAGATCAATAGAGGTGCCTGAGAACTGAAGGAAAGACAATGTCACTCCAGTCTTCACATAGGGCAAGAAGAAAGATGCAGGAAACTAAGGCCAGTGAGCCTCACCTCCATCTCTGGAAAGGTGATGAAACATCTGGCTGTCTTCTCAAAACATGTGGAGGAAATGAAGGTTATCAGAAGTAGTCAACATGGATTCACTGAGGGAAGAAGTTCTTCGCCATCAGGGTTTTGAGACACTAGAACAGGCTGCCCAAAGAGGTGGTGGAAGCCTCATCCCTGGATGTTTTTCAGATGAGGCTGGATGAGGCTCTGGGCAACATGATCTAGTGTGAGGTGTCACTGCCCATGGCAGGGGAGCTGGGGCTTGATGACCCTTGAGGTCCCTTCCAACCCTGAGAATTCGATGATTCTTTGTCCAACTAATCTGAGGGCATGACTGAATTGATAAATGAGAGGAGGGTAGTGGATGTTGTCTACCTTATCTTCAGCAAGGCTTTCAACAGCATCTCCCACAGCATCCTCACAGGCAAGCTAGGTTACATGAATGGACAGTGAGGTGGAATGAAAACTAGCTGCAAGATGGAGCTCAGGATAGTTGTGGTCAGCAGCACAATAACTATTTGGAGGTCTGCAATTTGGGGCTCCTGGTGGACAACAGGATGGTCATGAGCCAGAAATGTGCCCCTGTGGCCAAGAAGGTCCAATGACATCCTGGGGTCCATCATGAAGAGTGTGGCCAGCAGGTCAAGGCCTCATCTAGAGTACTGTGTCCCATTCTGGGCTCCCTGGTTTAGGAAGAACATGGAACTGCTTAAGAAGTTACAGCAAAGGGCTACAAAGATGATTAGGGGACTAGAACATCTGTCTTGTAAAGTAATGCTGAGGGACTTGGAGCTTTTTAGCCTAGTAAAGAGAAAATTGAGGGGGCATCTTATCAATGCTTATAAATACAGGGTGGGGGGCAGGAGGCTGGGTCCAGTGTTTTTGTCAGTGGTGCCCAGTGACAGGACAAGAAGTAATGGACCCAAACTTGAACATAGGAATTTTCATATAAACCTGAGGAGGAACTTCTTTACTCTGAGTGTGGTAGAGCTCTGTAGCAGGTTGCCCGGAGTGGTGATGGGGTCTCCATCTCTGGAGTCATTCAAACCCTCCTGGATGCCATGCTCTAGGTGAACCTGCTCTGGCAGGGTGGTTGGACTACATGATCTCCAGAGGTCTGTTCCAACCCTTATGATTCTGTGATTCTGCCACTCTGTTCGGGTGAGATCTCACCTGTAGTACCGTGTCCAGCTCTGGGGCCCTCAACACAAGAAGGACGTGGACCTGATAGAGCAAGTTGAGAAGAGAGCCACAACATTAATAATAGGAGCAAAAGAGCCATGAAAATAATAGCAGGGCTGGAGCACCTCTTCTGTGAAGACAGGTGGAGAGAGTTGAGGTTGTTCACCCTGAAGAGGAGGAGGTTCTGTGGAGAACTTACAGCAGCCTTCCAGTATCTGAAGGGGGCCTACAAGAAAGCTGCAGAGGCACTGATTACAAACAGCAATTGGACAAGGGGCAGTGGTTTTAAAATCGAGAAAATTAGATTTAGATTGGACATTAGGAAGAAATTCTCTACTATGAGAGTGGTGGAACACAGGAACAGGCTGTCTGGGGAGGCTGGTGGGGGCCCCATCACTGGAGACGTTCAAGGTCAGGCTTGTTGGGGCTCTGAGAAACTTTCTCTAGCTGGGGATGTCCCTGCTTACTGCAGGATTTTGGACTAGGTGACCTCTGGAGATCCCTTCCAACCTACTGCGTCCTATGATTGTGTCGTGCAAGGTACAGCTACAGCACAGACTGCTGAACACTAAGGTTATTGTGAAGTTTTATCTGACGTGGAAGGAAATACAGGGGAGCCGGTGGGTGGCAAAGTAGATGTTACAGCAACTATTTCAAACAATCTGTCAAGGACTGAAATTTGATTGACAGAATTTCATTTTTGCATGCCACCAGGAGGAAGAAAAGAGCCCATCTGTTCCCCAAACGTTGCACATTGTTAAGCAAACAGCTCACAGCTTGGCAGATCAGAACACTAGAAGAAGAAAGGGGGGGTGGGGGGGTGGGTGGGTGAGGAGGGAAGAGCCAACCACAGATGAGCATGAATGCAAGATGAGTCATTGAAGATTACTCAAAAGCAACATAAAAAAATGATGATTCTTGCCAGGAAACTGTGCCAGGGTATTCTCATGGTCTTGGCTCGCCAGGCTAGGCAGGCAGAGCAAGAAAGCGGCGGGGAATAGGGCTGCATTCTTCCACCGCCAAGGCTGGCAAGGGCTGCTTGGCTGCTCACTCTGGGGAGAATGTGTGTGTTTGTCTTAGCAGACAAGGGGCACTATTATCACATACCTCTGCAGGGTTGTAGATGTCAACCAAATAATTTGGTTTATTTAGAATGTGATGTCCAACTGATGAATGAAGTATTCTGGGTGTTCTGGAAAGATATTATACACAAACCAGCTGGAATCCCGTTGTCAGGAACAGCTTCTTCCTTTCCCTGACCCCTCTCCTCATTACTTTCAGTCAGACAGAGCTGGAAGTGACTGAGAGGAGCCCCAAGAAGCCTGTGCCTTTGGGCAGTATAGTCTAGTGGTGCTAGACATCTGACACTTGTCCATTAAGAGTGACCCAAGCAAGCATTTCATCACTGAGATGAGTATTTAATACATGAATGGATAGCAAGAAAACATATTTGTGGCCATTTCAAAAAGGCTGTCATACAAGGAGACTCCAAGTCTGAGAAGGTTTCAAAAGCTGCGGGGCACTTTGGAAGTCTCTCAAAGAAACTCACACTTGGAAAATACAAAGCTGCTGTTGCATCTTCCAAAGAAAAGTAAGAAGAGTGAGTAGGAAAGCAATGGGTGCCTGGCTTCAGTCTGCCTTTAGCAGAATCACTAAGTTATAGGGAAAGGAAGCACCTTACACAGCTTCCCATACAGAGCACCACGGCTGTACCCATCCAAAGGCAGTATCTTAGGTCCATCCCTTCATAGATGCATAAGTGGTATGCTCGGATTTTCCAGATACTAAGGGAGGGACAGCCTGTCCTGGTAATTCTAGTACATCTCATGGTCACTGCTGGGTAGATGCATCTGTAAGAGACTAGATCTTGTCTCTCTTGATGTGAATCACCTTTGCTCCTTGCCCAGACAATAGCTGATGTGTATTAGGCAAACCTCTGGAATGTGCATGTTCAAGAGGGGATTGGACGTGGCACTTGGTGCCATGGTCTAGTCATGGGGTCTGTGGTGACAGCTTGGACTCGATCTTCGAGGTCTCTTCCAACCTTACTGATACTGTGAAAAATAGACAAGATCATCTCTACCCATCAGCTACCCTGGAAAGGGAGCGTGGTGAAAAGGACAAGGGTTTCACCACCTGAACACATACATTAAAAAAAAATATAAAAGGCCTGAGAAATACTGGCTCAGGAGGAGGAAAAGACCTGGTCAATGCCTGTTCTGAAGAAAATACCAGGAGAGAAAAGGACAGACATGTCACTATGTAGCCTGGCAGAAGCAGACCAGGCGGAACCCTCTTTCTGCATTCTAAGTTCTGCCTGCTGCAACTCATGGAGCTGAAGAGACTGCTCAGAGTAGGATGTGGACTTTGGGATCTCTCCCTTCCCTTCTCCAATGGAGGACAGCACAGCCAACAAGGATGATATCTCCTCTAAGCCAAAGTGTGTGTGTGTGTGTGGGGGTAATATAATTCCTTTCTTCTTGCTCTTTTTCCTTTTTTTTTTTCTCTCTCTCTCTGTCTTCTGTTCCATCCACTTTATTCTGTTAATAAATAGCCTCATTGTTGATATTTTGGCCTTGTTTGTGCCTCTAATTTCATAACACAGGAATGTTCAAAAGAACTAAGTCTCTTTCCCTCTCTGGACTGAGACAGCATCTTCTTAGTGTGGGAATCTACCATTTGTTCAAGGAAAATTACTAAATGTGAATATATTCAAAACATGAACTGAAAATGAGGGAGGACTTCTGGTAGCTGGAGATAGAAGATTGTTTCAAATGAGACAAAAAGGGGCAGAAACATTCAATAAAGTGCTTTTTTCCCCCTCTCCTTTTGGAAGACTCAGGATGATGGGGTTTGTAGCATGAGCATTCATCTTGTGCATCCCAAGAATCTGAAGAGAGCTGGCTGAGAAGGGAATGATTTTTCAGCATCTTCTTAAGTAGTAGTGGAGTTACAGACAATTCAAAGCAGGATGGTGATGTGCTAGTTGAACAGGACAGGTAGGAGGTCACTGTTTGAAAGCTGTATGGCTGGCTGATTTTTTTACCATCCTAGGTGAAACTATGGAGAAGCTTGGTATGCAATACAGAGCTAAAAAGTCGTACATTTAATCACTGACACAAGTGTTCTATAAGAGTAAACAGGCATTATTTACCATATCTCTTTTTTTATCAGCTGAATTTGCAAACTGGAAAAGAGACAATTAAGGGGACACAACAGACTTCTAACCCATACACTTGGCAACTAGACTAGCTGGGTGTTATCTCAAGAAACCTCCATCACCACCACCCAAAAAACCTCACCACATACTGCAGGCAACAGGTTAATCCCCCCTGGCTAATGATGACAAACTGTTACAAAATCAATGGCCAGACTTCAAATTCAAGCAATTCAGATTCAAGGCAGTGTTCTTGTTGAGCACCTAAAAGCAAATTACAAGAACACTGAGAAGCCCAGGAAGATGCCCAGGCTGCCAAGGAAATACTCAATGACATGGCAGTCTCACAGAGAGAGCTGAGGCTCTTTTTCAGCTGAGAAAGAACCTCAGCTCAAGTCACCCAACAGGAAGTATTTGAACAGAAGGGGTGGTAGTTTTAGGCTGTGTCTTTAAAATTTTCCACAGATCTCGAACAGAAAGTGGTAGAATGTAAATAAATCACTATTGGGGGTAAAAAGGAAAATAGTGATAGTTCTAAACAATTCCATTGAGGAGATACCTACCATAAGAATTATTTGGTAAACTTTGTCTCTCTTTTGGCTTCTTTGCTCTGGGAGATATTAACTTTGTGCTGTGGTGGCTTCTGCTTGACCTTGAGCATTGTGTTGTCTAAGTTCTAACAACCCTCTGCTCTTTTCTCTTGTCCTTTTGTGTCCAGGGGAGTAAGGAGGGGGCAGGGAGTAGGAAGCTATTAGCAGCTCCCCTGGTTTTTGGCCAGGGGGATTCTTGTGCTGTTTGTTAATTGTAAATACCTGTAAACATTGTATACTTTGTATATATTCATTGCATTCCATTGTGGATTGTAGACTTGCTTGTAAATACAGCTTCATTTGCTTCCAACTGGGCTGGTCTGGCAAACTTAATGTTGTGGGGGGATTTTCAACCCACCACAGAAGGCAATGCAAAACCACACATCTGGGAAGGAGGAATGCTAGCTAGACCCACACCATTGCATATATGAGTATATGGACGAGGATACAGAGAGCCACACACTGACACAGATGCTTGTATGCAACATGGGTGAGGTAATCCTGGAAACGTATGTCAAGCTAGCAGCTCCACTTCTTAGAGAGTAAAATTTAGCTTGCAGAAGGCAACCACCAAATAACTGAAGGCATGAAAATTGCTGAAAGCTCCAAGGAAAATGTCATTTGCTTGTCAAAATCTGCTTCCATGGGATTTCAAAATACCTATCATTAAGAAGGATCTGAACTAATACATTCTGTGAAGGTAATTAGTTCAGATAAGGTATTAGTTCAGATCAAGTTTTTGGTGGTAATACTCAAATTATCCATTGGTAATAATTATCAGGTTTAGGTAGCAGTAATAAGAAATGCATGTTTTACACCGCTGCATCTTTCAAAACCAGGAATGAACTGTGAAAGGGCTCAGAGATAAATGGTTTCTCCACTTGTTGATGGCCTCAGCTAAGGATCCGGTGCCTTTCTGGATGATAGGCTTTAGTCTAACACAAGCTATTTTAGTTCAGTATATAGACACTCAAACAAAATCTAACGATCTGTTCCCTCCAGGAAACTGTATTACACCTAAGGCTCTCAGTTCTCTCCCACATTGCTCTGCACTTTAAATCTTGAGCTGTGGAAACCACAAAGAGTAGAAAATATACTTACAAATCGCTGGGTTTAAGCATCAGTTCTTATTTAGGATTTGAGACCATTTTCAGGAGAGTGGAAACAAAGGGGGTCAGCAAGACAGAGAAGATGTACCAATAGCAATAGTAAGCATTAGGATTGTTAGGGCTGTGGACACTCAGCAAGCTCACTGGGACCAAAGGACACTGACAATCTCATGGGTCAGATGACCTCATTGTCAGCATGTGTTAGACTGAGACATCCTGGCCTTCCAGTACCTGAAGGGGGCCTACAAGAAGGCTGGGGAGGGACTTCTCAGGATATCAGGTAGTGATAGGACTAGGGGGAATGGAATGAAGCTGGAGGTGGGGAGATTCAGACTGGACATGAGGAGGAAGTTCTTCACCATGAGTGGTGAAGCCCTGGAATGGGTTGTCCAGGGTGGTGGTTGAGGCCCCATCCCTGGAGGTGTTTAAGACCAGGCTGGATGAGGCTCTGGCCAGCCTGATGTAGAGTGAGGTGTCCCTGCCCATGGCAGGGGGTTGGAACTAGATGATCCTTGTGGTCCCTTCCAACCCTGACTGATTCTATGATCCTGCCTAAATGACATCTTTTGGCCTTTTGATGAACAAATTTCTAATTTGAAGAAGCAAAGTTCTTTGCAAGAGTTTTTTTCCCTTTGTGGTGAAGCTGCCTGTGGTGATATTTTATAGCATATTGCAAATGAAAACTGAAAGCCAAATTGATTTTGTATCCTGCTGTGTATTTCTGTGTGGAAAGTGGGATTTAATAAAAGGGCAGAAATGTAAAACTATGGTACATTTATTTCATATACATAATTTACTCTTCCCTTGGATACTGAAAGCATTAGTTGTTCTAGTGTACATCACATGATCACAGGATGTTAGGGGATGCCAGAACAGGACCATAGAATCTAGCACAGATCACACAGAAATGCATCTAGATGGGTCTTGAAAATCTCCAGAGAAGGAGACTCCACAACCTCCCTGGGCATCCTGTTCCAATGCTCTGTGGCCCTCACAGTGAAGAAGTTCCTACTCATGCATACAGAATATGTAATTAATCAGGCTGGAAGAGAGCTCTGAGATCATCTCCCAGAATCACAGAATCAAAGAATTAACCAGGTTGGAAAAGACCTTTGAGATCCTCAAGTCCAACCTATCACCCAATACCACCTAATCAACTAAACCATGGCACTAAGTGCCTCATTCAGTCTCTTTTAAAACACTTCTTGAGATAGTGACTCCACCACTTCCCTGGGCAGCACATTCCAATGGCCAATTACTCTTTCTGTGAAGAATTTCTTCCTAACATCCAGCCTAAACCTCCCCTAGCACAGCTTGAGACTGTCCACTCCTTCTGTCACTGGTTGCCTGGCAGAAGAGACCAACCCCTCCTGGCTACAACCTCCCTTCAGTTAGTGAGGTGGAACCTCCTGCGCTGTAGTTTATATCCCATTATCCCTTGTCCTATCACAGGGTGCAACTGAACAGAGCCTGTCCCCTCCCTCTTGGCCCCCAGCCCTCATATATTTATAAACATTTATCAAATTCATAGAATCATAGAATCAGTCAGGGTTGGAAGGGACCACAAGGATCATCTAGTTCCAACCCCCTGCCATGGGCAGGGACACCCTACACTAGATCAGGCTGGCCAGAGCCTCATCCAGCCTGGTCTCAAACACCTCCAGGGACTGGGCCTCAACCACCTCCCTGGACAACCCATTCCAGGGCTTCACCACTCTCATGGTAAAGAACTTCTTCCTCACATCTAGCCTGAATCTCCCCATTTCCAGCTTCATTCCATTCCCCCTAGTCCTTTCACTACCTGAGATCCTGAGAAGTCCCTCCCCAGCCTTCCTGTAGGCCCCCTTCAGATACTGGAAAGCCACAATGAGGTCACCTCGGAGCCTTCTCTTCTCCAGACTGAACAGCCCCAACTCCTTCAGTCTGTCCTCATAGGAGAGGTGCTCCAGCCCTCTGATCATCCTCGTGGCCCTTCTCTGGACACGCTCCAGCACGTCCACATCTCTCCTGTAATATGGGCTCCAGAACTGGACGCAGTACTCCAGGTGGGGTCTCACCAGAGCTGAGTAGAGGGGGAGAAGCACCTCCATTCCCCCTGCAATTCCCCTTCAATTCCCCCCTGTACTCAAGGATTTTAAACCACTAAAGCAAAGCAGGTATTCCTTTTGTACCTGGAGAAGAGGCTGAAGCTGCCCAAAGCTGGTACATTTGGTTTGAAGCCACTGCCCCTCATCCTGTCCTGCAGGCCTTTGCAAACAGTCTCTCTCCATCCTCCCTGTAGCCCCCTTCAGGTACTGGAAGGCTGCTACTAGGTCTCCCTGGAGCCTCCTCTTCTCTAGGCTGAACACCCCCAGCTCCCTCAGCCTGTCCTTGTAGCTGCCCAGCCCCTGATAATTTGAGCTGTAACCACAGCTACAAGCAGGAGTTAGACCTAGACCCTGTGGAAGAGGATGTTTTTCTTTCAACCAGTTTCTGAGAAAACACATGAACTGAGCGGTTGCATTTTGTACACATAATTACCAGAATCTGTTATTTCTGCTTAAAAAAACAATGGCAGCAGAAGTAATTTGGTTCCTTGTAAGCCTCAAATCCAAATATCAGTCAAATAATAGCATATGAAGAGATGAAAGCCCCAGTTTGAGTTCATATGCATCACTCTTCTATTTGAGGAGGATTTTCCGACGCCCTTTACTTCCAAAGCTATCAGTTAGCTTCACTGCTGCGTGCACTTAACCTTCCCCCAAGCACCAGATGCAAAGTCTCAGTGCTTTGCAGGCACCATCAGTCTTTCAGATATAAAAATATTGCTGCTTTTTTTCTCTTTTTTGCTAAAAGATGTGCTCTGTTCCTCTCATTGGGTAAGCAGAATGTCCCTGCAGCCTCAGCACTTCATCATTAAGTGCAGAACGTAGTTCACACGCTGCCTGGGAGAGAGCTGGAGCAAAAAGAGAAATGGCTTTGCCTCCCTGCCCCTGACTCTGTGCCACCACGTTATTTTTCACAAGATCAGTAAGATGTTCGTGAGCATAAATCAGCGCCATTCAAAAACCAAACATCAAAGAAAACAATCGAAATTCCAGGGGTTTATGAATGGGAGAGAATGTCCTGTGCTGCTGGGCTCAGATCAATGCGAAGCTGGCAGGGAACTGCCTTGCAACACCATAAATGCTGCCATCTGTTATAGCGGATCTCCTGCAGCATGTAAAACGCATCGGCGAAAATCAGCTCTGCTCCAGTGCTTGGGCAGATCCTTCCTGTCCGTGAGGGCAGTAGGCAGAGCTGGCACATGGTGCTGTTGATGAGGGCGGTAGGCAGAGCTGGCAGAGGTGCTCTCACCCTGGGGAAGAGATGCTTAGGTGTGCTGGGACTGTTGCAGGTCATTCTTGTGGTGGAAAGCCTCCATGAGCTTTCCAGCACCATGGTTGGTTGATGCTTGCCAGCCCTACAGCACCTGCACAGATCAGGGCCTTGGTGGCATCTGGTGTCTCCTCCTCTGACTGGAAAGATCCAATGCCCAACACAGCAGGAATCACTGCATGTATTTTTGTACACATAAAGCCACCACCTTTATGGTGGTGGCAGCTTGCCCCATGTTTGAGGCTCATTAAAGAGACTGTTATGGGCAAGGGAGCTGCTTCCCTTCTTCTCAGCCTCCCTACAAACACTGATCTATCTCCAAGTGCAGGGGACATGTTTTCTGGGGCATTTAGGAAGCTGGGTGTGCAGGATTCTCCTGTGTAGATGCCACTTCTTAAGCATCTCAGTTTCATTCCCTCTTACAGGGGATGACGGCACCCTGACCATAGGAGCAAACAGCTCCCTGCATCATCCCAATGCTGACTAGCTCAGCTTAGGGGCATTTCATAGAATCATAGAATTGTTAGGGTTGGAAGGGATCTCAAGGATCATCAAGTCCCAACCCCCTGCCATGGGCAGGGGCACCTCACACTAGATCAGGTTGCTCAGAGTCACATCCAGCCTGGCCTTGAAAACCTCCAGGGATGAGGTTTCTACCACCTCCCTGGGCAACCTGTTCCAGTGTCTCACCACCCTTATGGTGAAGAACTTCTTCCTAACATCCAATCTGAATTTACCCATTCTTATTTTTGTTCCATTCCCCCCAGTCCTATCACTCCCTGACACCCTAAAAAGCCCTTCACCAGCTTTCTATTAGGCCCCCTTCAGATACTGGAAGGCCACAATAAGGTCTCCTTGGAGCCTTCTCTTCTCCATACTGAATAATCCAAACTCTCTCAGGCTTTCCTAACAGGAGATGTGCTCCAGCCCTCTAAGCATGTGCATTGCTTCTGCAGGCTCAGGTATGGTGCATTTGGGACCAAAGGTCTTAAATATGGAGGCACTCCAAAAGATAACAGGCCATTGTTCTTTGCTGTGCAGAGAAATCCACGGAGGCTAACAACAGAAACATAAAGGAAGAGGAGACACACACATAAGAAAGCATTCTGCTCAAAGACTACCCTGTTATTTTTAGTGCAGAGTACTACTTGTGTTTGCAGGTGTATTTTTCCCCCCATGAATCCATGCAGAGAGGAGGATAAATCTCCACAATATCTCATCATTTCAATTTTCTTTGCATTCAGATAACATATTTTCAGGCTGAAAACCTGGGCACAACACTGTTGGAAACAGGGCTTTGAAAATCTCACCCTTGGGGGAGATGCTAATTTATCTCATTATTTTAGCTAGTCCTCTTGAATTCCCTTCCCCTCCTAGGTGCACTGTGGCTTGAAGCTGTCTGCCATGAACACGTGACGATCTGCTAACTGTACCACCAGTTCACTGGGGAGCTGCAGGAGTGACCATCTGTGCTTAATTATGGACAGCAAACCGCCAGTCCCACAAGCAACAACAGGCATTCAGATGAACCTCTCAAAAGACTTAATTGCATAGAATTGATTTTTACTTTGAAATCTCACAAGATTCTTGTTTTGAACAACTAGGAAAATAAATTCTTTATCTGTCTATTTGTGCCAAAACATTTGTGTCCCTTCTACCCTCTCCCACAGTTCACTTTATATTTATGGGAAACAGTGCAGACATTGTGATGCTATACATATCCTGAGAAGCCTTTAGCTTAACTGTTTTTCATCTAGCAAGAACTTCACCAGGAAGAAAAGAAGACCAATCAGACAAGCTAAAAACATTAGCAGTTCCCATTATAAAACAAATACAATTACGTCTCAAAACACTATTAGCAATGACTGAAAAGTGCCTAGAAAGCAGGTACCTTTACTAAGCAATCACTTATATGGTGCTGTGGCACAGTAATTGTTTAACTGCATTAGCAGATGAATGTGTTTGATCAGAGGTATTAACTAGTTTAGATAATTCACATGTATAGCTGTTATCTATATGAAGGGGTGAATGGATTTGCAGTACCTTTGTTTGGCTGGGCACAGTGCAGTTCAAAATCCCAGTGTAAGCTACAGATATTGTAGTCTACTGGTCATACATTGTATGTAAACACTGAGAAATGCCTTTCCCCACCCCCAGTCAAACCGTAGCCAAGGTAATTTTCTTTTGTAGCACAGTTCCACAAAGAGATGACTCAGGTCAAGTTAAGAGAAATGAGCAGCTGGCTGAAACTCTCCTCACCTGACACAAGCCCACTGAGTGTCTGATGGATGGGAGGAAGCACAGTGAGCCTGCATTGGGCAATGGGCAGAGAGCTGCCTGCATCCCACGTCACTATTAGGGATGTGTCAGGAGGACTATGGAGGGCACAGCTCAGATACATCCTGGCATAGGCGGTGGTGGCAGGTGGTGGTTCCCCTTCTCATAGCAGCCAGTGATCAGTACAGAGCCTGCAGCCAAGGGCAGAAGGAACAAGCATGCAGATGAACCTCTCAGAAGATCTAATTAATTAGAACTGACTTCTACTTTGAAAGATCTTGGGAGAAGGAATAACTACATTGGTCTGGAAATGGGTAGTCAGAGCTCTCAGCCTCTGAGATGCACAGCCTCTGGAAAACTTTTGGGTTGGGGGAATGGCTCACGTGATGCACTAGCCCATCTGTGCAACAAGATCTACTCTACTTCTTCTGGGGGAGGAGCACAGAAGGTGAACCAGCAGCTGCAACAAAACCATGTGTCTGTATGCACCTTCCCAAGCCCCTTCAGTCCCATTTACTAGGAAAAAACAACAAAGGTTGGTGTGTTTTTGAACTCTGACAGCTGTGCCCAATAGCAAAGATGTGACCATTGGCTTGCTTTACTTGAATGAGTGATAAATTTGCATTGTATCTGAAGTGGGTTTCTTGCTGAGTGCTCCCCTGATTACAGCCCAAGAGAGGAAAGAGACTGACCTCTTCTTTCCTTTCCTTTCCTTTTTGTCAGTTCTGAGATCCTTCAACATCTTGCATGTGTGGGCTTTCCTGGTTTTGCCTTCCTTATTTTATGTGCTTCTTTTAACACTCAGGGAAGAATGAAGACAAATGAAAAAAAACATGCAGGACGGGCAGCAAGGGCTTGGATGAGAAAGATCTTGTCAAAACAGGCAGTGCAGCTTCCCAGCCACTGCAGAGGGAAGTGTGCAATTCTGCTAGACTGTGGGCTGGCCAGGAGCTCTGCTGTGATACTGAGGACCTATATACCTTGTTGTTCTGGTCAGGAGAGGATAGCCACAACGGTTTGTGTCTTAGGCAGCAAAGTGTGCCACGCAGCAGCAGAAAGGACAAATATCCCAGTAGCTGCTAGCTCAGGCTCCTGAATGTCTCTGTCCCTGGTTCTTAAAGTTTCTTAGGACAATGCTATCTCTCGGCTTTGGTAGCAGATAGCAACTCTGGATCTCAAGCCATAAAAATCCACCAGAAAACATTGACTTGGATAATTTCCCTAATCTAAAAGTCTGTGTCCTTTTCTTTTTGCACACATCTGGAAGATGTAGAGGAGGGGTGGCATTCCCCTGGTTCAGGGGAGCTGAATGTAGCTGTAGATCCCTTATATCGAGGTGCCATTGGGTGACAAATGAAGGCACAAACCCCACTGCTGTATAGCAATGAGATTCCAGAAATGCAGTGAGCAGAGAAGTCAGAAGTCCTCCCAGAAGTCCTTTATTGTTGCGTTGTAGAATCCCCAACATTACAGAGCCTCAGAGTCCCACTTATAGCAGAAGTTCTGGAAGCCCTTAACAGATGAAGCAGCTAACAGAAGCCCTGAGCATATCCCTAGCAGCATGCCTACACTGAAGCCCGAGCCAGAAGTAGCTAACTAAAAGAAGCAGAAATCCCTAGCAACCTTAACCCCCCAAGATGTTCCTAACCTAAGTCCCTAACCACAGGCAACTATTGCTTAGAGTGGCTGTTTTTATACTCTTTGTTATCAGTCTCTTAACCAGTAAAACCCAACCACATAGATAAGGTAAAATCTTTGCCCATTAAGAGGTGCCAATATGTCAAGGAGGTGGTTGTAGCCAGGTGGGGGTTGGTCTCTTCTCCCAGGCACCCAGCAACAGAAGAAGAGGATACAGTCTCAAGTTCTGTAGGGGGAAGTTTAGGCTTGATCTTAGAAGTTCTTCACAGAAAGAGAGATTACCCTTTGGAATGGGCTGCTCAGGGAGGTGGTGGGGTTGGCTTCCCTTGAGGTGTTTAAGAAAAGCCTGGATGAGGCACTTAGTGCCATGGTCTAGTTGATTGGATAGGGTTAGGTGATTGGTTGGACTCGATGATCTTGGAGGTCTCTTCCAACCTGGCTGATTCTGTGTGTGATTCTGTGTATGTTCCAATCCAAGGGTGCCAATGTGAGGATGTGGTTCTTGGCACCCATGGAATATTGTTTTGCTCTAGGCGGCCTGCTAAGGAATTAGTCTGCTAAGGAATCCTGCACTCTGCACATGGCCAGTGGCTGCCCTCAGAACAGTGGCTACATCAGAGGGGCAGATTTTCTTTCACAAAATTATTGTATGAATGCAAGCATATGGCCAAAAGCCAAGGCTGGAAAACAGCCAGAAAGCCAAATACTCAACTCACCCGATCAGGTGTGTGAGCTTCTGATCCTGAGTGGTCCTGGTGTGGGTTAGAGGATGATAGGTTAATTTAGGTAAGGAAGGGACCTCAGCAGGTGGTCACTATATCTCAGCCTCCCACTCAGCACAGCATCAACCCATTTCCCATCTGGCTTTGCCTTGCTCTAGTTCTGCTCCCACACAGATAACCCTGAGGAGCAGATTGTCTCACACCAGACACAGCCAGATCCTTGCGGCAGCATATCCCCTTCGGTGCCACTGCTTTCTTCTGTGGGCAGTAAGAAGTCATGCAGGGGGTAAGGGCTGCCTTCAGCAACTGCCTCGAGTGCTTTGCCACAAGCATGACCCGACCTGAAACTGCTTTGCAAAATCCCTGCAATCTTCAACACTCAGGATAATAGTCTTAAAAACTGAGACTATTATTTTGTTAAGTACACTGAATATAGTACAAAGTAGAATCCTTACTGATTCACTTTGAATGTGTAGATATTTACATAGAAGATGCTGCAGAACTTTGTAGAAACAGTTTTCATAAGGCTGCCCACAGAGGTCAGCAGGGGGACCAAGAGGTCAGAAAAGCAAATGGGAATCAAAAGGCAGCCCTATATTTGGATGTGGGGCTGGCAGACGGCTTGGTAACACATTAGTAATGGTGAATTGTAGCTACAGGAGCCTGCTTTATTACAAAGGCACTTTACAAGTCAGCAGACAGCCACATTTTTCTGATTCATCAACTGATATTAATTAGTGACTTGGGAGCACACCAAAAAATTCCCATTGGCCTTCTTTCCTTGAAAGGTTGAGGTTGTCTCTCTCCCCCTCCTCCCCCAGCTTTAGAAAAAAAAAATCACATCAGCAAAGCCACATGTTTTAAAGATGGAAAATGATGGGAAAAGCTCACCCCTACAGAGCAGAGCCCTGCCTGCAGCAGCTCCTCCCACACACACACACAAAAGGTACAAAAGCCTCCAGAGGGCAGGAGATAAACCTAATAAGGAATATAAAAGATAACACTGATCAGTTTTTGACTCTCTTCTGAAAAACAGCTTTGTGTGTTACTAAAAGTGTCTGTGACAAAAGAAATGCCCATCTCTGCAGGCGGCTGCAGCTCCTTGCCAGACAGTCCAGTAACATTGAGCAGTGGCATTTCAGGTATATACCTTCAAAATGTCTTTGTTTCTTTTGGACAAAGGAATGAGGAAATTCCACCGAAGTAGCAATTGCAAAAAGCCCAGAATTGTCCACCTACAGAGGGTAGCCATGCACCCTTTTCTCCCCAGGGTCTAGCCACCTTTGTTTATGCCACATCTACATCCACACCAGGGCCAGCAGTGGTTACAACACAGCCTTGAGTGTCAGGTTTCCGGGCGGAATCCCAGATTTCTCTGCCCTAGCAAACAGAGCCACTGGCCTTGTGTTTTCCCTTTTTGCCTTATTGTAATGTCCACTTTCTCATTTAAATAATCTGTGTTGATATGAAACCAATTTCCCCAAATCCTCTGTAAATGTTAGTCCTTGGGGGAGCATATTTAGACAAAGTGTAAATAGTTTCCTTTATATTGTTTTGTTTGGACAGAACAACTGCCATGAAGATATGCGGTCTCCAGGGCATCATGAATAGTGCTTTCATACTTTTCTGTAACTGGGATGTAATTAAAAGGTCTCTCTCTTTATTTTTGTCTTCAGCCATTGCTGGATAGATAAAAGCCTCCTTGTGGAATACCTCAGCCTCCTTCAACATGAATGCAAACATATAGCAAAGCCATGTTTCTCAATTCAGTAAGTTTAGTAACAGCTTAGCCACGTCTTAACAGATGCTCATCCACAACTTGACTTTGATCCTCATGCTGCTATATTGGTTTGTGAAGCACCAAGGTGCATTAAATGGACTTCCCATGGTTTCTAGAGGACATTTTAGTGAGTGATAGTCCTGATGAAATAATCCCTGCTTTGCCATGTATACATCTAACACCAAATTAAATATTTACAAGTCTGAGGAAGATACAAAAGGGATGAAATGCTTCCTGTGAGTACCCTCACAGCATCTCCAACAGGAAGAAGTTTGAGAGCAACTTCAGTCATTGCACTTGTGCAAAGTCCTGTGCAAAGTCATAGCTGGAAAATGCATTCATTAATACTCTTATTTGTTATCTGTAAGGGTTTCTCAGAATGGAATTTCTTGGGCTGGATTTTTCCTTTGTTCCTGCTATTTTTTCTGCTTTTCACATTTCAGTGGCTGGAGCAGACAAAAAGACTGTCCTGGCATTTCCTTCTTCCTCTGAACACAAAGGGCCAAATGCGTGTTTGCTTTTGACTAATGACTCACAGACAGTCAAACTTGGAGCAGGTCTTATCATGGCATTATGAAGATTATAAAAGTGGTTGGCGTAAAGCCACCTGCAATAACAGGGACAGAGAAAGGGCTGCTGACTGCCCAGCCCCAGAAGTAGGGAGGCCAGCTGGAAAGCAGGCTGGGAATGAAATTACATCTCCCTAAGTTTCATATTCAGAAATATGAACAGCTTCCCAGTGCTGAGCTCAGAATTTAAAAGCTGATAAACTACAGAATGAACACAGGCAGCTATTTACCTTATCCTTGTTAATTATGTGGTGTGCCTTTGCTCATCCAAAGCTTAGCATTACTTTAGTCTCAAAAATTCAAAAATATTTAAGTGATTAGAAAAAGTTTGCTAGCCAATTTGCTTGCTGATGAATTTATAAGAGCACGGAATGGTCTTACCTGTTTTATTTTACGTTCCAATGTCTCAGATGTGTCAGGGAAAGGAGCACATGATGGAAACCTCCAGATCATGATCTGCGTTCCTCAGAGGATGACCATGGCTTTTCCTCTCTTACAGGTGACATGTAGTGGGGAGTGCTGCTTTGAAATGCAGCCATGGTCATGAGACACCTTTTCAGAAGAGGCAAGGAAAAAAAAATCCCCCAAACCCAGCCAAAACACGAAAATTGAAGCAACACCAAAAACACTGAAGGACCCAGACTGGACTAGCTACTGACCTAAAAAACCCAAACTGATTAATCTTTTCCTGACAGAAGACTCAGCCTCAGCCCCCACATGTCTGTAGGCCAAATTTACATCAAAATCTAGTTTTAGGTGTGTGTGTTTTGAATACAGTGAGATTTTGGGCTCCTCAGAGGAACAGAAATCAAGTTTGAGCAGAGCCTTTGGGGTAAATTTCTAAAGCAAGTGTGGAAAAAAAGGGTCTGAAGATGTCTCAGCAGAATTTCTCTGTGCTTACTGGTGCCTTCAGTTATTGTTATTTAAACACAGGGGGTTTATATGAACTGTGTGTTTGTGCACGGTAAATCCAAACCCAAAGTTTGAATGTAATAATGGAGTTGATAGCACTGAAACACTGAATTTAACACCTTGTAAATAATGAGCCTTTTAGTGGATGCCCTCAAAGCACAGACAGTAATCCATGCTGTTTGCATTGGATTTTCTCCTCTACTTCCTCCATTTTGGTTGGAAAAAAAAAAAATAATTAAGTTAGCTGGTGAAACAAATGTGCCTGCCCCCATCCACATCCATGGAGAAAATGTGTTCATTTGAGTTCCTCAGCCTGATCTGGGTTATTGGTCTGTGTCTGTGTCGTGGGTTAACGCCCATTCTGAAAGCAAAGCGGGGAGGGCTTGCGAGTGCTTTGCCCTCCCTGCAGGGTGTTTTCCCCCGGGAAGCTGAATCTGTTCCACTCCCCCTCCCTGCCCAGCTAGGGTATAAAAAGCAGGGCATTGCAGCTATTAACTCCTTTTGGCTCTCGCCTCCCTGGATGAGAGCTACCGCGGCTGTTTTCCTGCTCCTCTGCCACGTGGTCGGGCCTGATCCTTCTCCCTGCTGCCTCCGTGCCTCTTCAGAGAGAAACTGGTTTTGTATTATTCTTCTTTGTCCCCCTCCCATCCATCCTTGTTCCTTGCCCTTGTGAACCTTACCTGTTATTGTTATATATATATTGTTTAAAGACAACTCTTTACCTCTCTACTTCCAAGCCGACTCCAAATTATTGCTTCGTGAATTTGCGCCTTCCTGTTTTTTTCCCCCTCTCTGTTGGGAGGGGGAGAGGGGAGTGGGGGAGAGATTCTCAGCCTTGCCCCCATCTGAGCTCTTAATTCCCAGTTAAGGCTCAAACCACTACAGTCTGCACATACCAGATTATTCGAAAATGGAAGCTAGAGGAGCTTCTGACTGTTGTGCATCAGAACAGAAAAGTGAGTTGCACACACGATTCAAGCAGATATCTTAAACCAACCAACGACCTTGAATTAACCCTCATAAAAATTTTGTTTACTGACATTTTGCACGCAGCATTTGGCAAATTATCTCCAGCTGCTTTTGTATTATTGCTTCAGCATATGCATATGGTCAATTAATAAATGAGTGGTGATACAAATGCTGTGTGTTATGTGTCCAAACGGCCTTGTAAACTCTTTGGGTAATATCAACAATTATTATTAAAATATCATTGCAATAAAACAATGCCAATGATATACTAAAATCAGCACATTATCTAACTCAGAAGTCCCTCAGAAAAGGGAATTTTAATTTGCTTGATCACAAGGCACAGACAAGGTCTGGCAAGCAGTAGAATGAATGAGGTCAGATCCTTGGCCTGCTCTTTTTCCTTCAGAAAACGTAAAATACTCATTGTGTAGCTTAGTAGCTTCTAACATCCACCTGATGTGGGCTTTGCAGCATTAGGCAAAACCCAGGTAGACAGGTGCTTTTTCAGGAAGCACTACATTAAACAAGGTGTCACATAAGGTCAGAAAAAATGCTACTAGGCCTTGTTGCCATGTGAGCAAGCAGAGCTTTATTGTAAGGTAGCTCTGCTGGAGGGTGCTGTGAGCCTCTGTGAGCTGCTGTGTGCCTGCAGCTCTTCCACAGCTGTCAGGGCCAGCACAGCGCTCCCATTGCAGTGCCCTCAGGACTGGTGTTCCAGTGGGCAAACCAGTATCCAGCACTGCTGTTGCTGTCATCATCCCCTTGTGTTCTTTTGATCTCCTCTCTTTCCTAATGTCACCCCTCTTTCAGCTCATCCCAGTACCATTTACCAGTCTGGATCCCACAGGTTTTGGAAGCTGTGTTGAAATCCCAGCACCACAACTATGTGGAAGAAACAAGTGAAAGGCTTTGAAAAATTCAAATCTCACACAAACTGGCAATGAAAAATTTATTTTTTACTCTTGACTGCACATTTGCAATAATCAAGTACTGAGTTCAGTTCTGGTGTCCCTATCCTAAAAAGGACACAGAGCTGTTGGAGGGAGTCCAGAGGAGGACCACAAAGGTGACCCAAGGGATGGAGCACCTCTGCTATGAGGATAGGCTGAAGGAGCTCTTCCTCACTCTAGAGAAGAGAAGATTCTGGGGGGACCTTAGAACTGCCTTCCAATACCTGAAGCTGAAGAGGGGCTTTTCATTAGCAGTAGCGTAAGAGGGACTGGTTTGAAGCTCCTGTTCAGTGTGGCCTCCAGCTCTTTTCCAGTCTGTCGCAGTTTCCTGGGAGGAAGCTCTTCCCATCCCCCAGAAGGGTGCGCTGCACCCCACCTCCTCAAGTATTGGGATCGGAGCTTCATTAAGTGCATGTTTTTTTAACAGCAGCCAGGCCATCAGGTGATGAAGTCTGCAGTGTGCCACTTCCTTACCCGTGCCCTGTTTGCTGTTTCTCCTAGCTGTACATCACTGGCAACCTTCGGGAAGATGACAAAGCTTAAGATCTATTTCATGTTCTTTTGAAGCAAAGGATTGTATTTCCATCATAGGCACAAGCACAGGCTCTTTGGTCAGAAATCTACTCTCTCCCAATTTCTCTTCTAACTGAGGTCTGTTGTTGCTGAACTACATACTACCACCAAATGGTAATAAACAAATGCACCAGGTTAGGTAGAGATCAGGTTTAGTTCTGCAAAGGGTTTAGTTTAGGTAATGAGAATGCTTCATCACAAAGAAGTGTCTAGCCATCACTGCTGGGAAGTTAAAGCATAAAAGTACTGCATTGCTTTGCTCCTCAAGGGATGTTGACCACTTATTGACATTTCATGAGAAAACATTGTTCAGTAATCTCCCCAGCAAATGAGACTGAATATTTGTTTATTAATAATTACTTTCTTCTGGTTATTTCTTGTCCTATGAGCTTTGTAATTGTGGCTTCCCAAATTGCAAAGAGCAGTTTAAAAATTGTAATTTGCCTCTAGATGCTGTAATTGCACTTAGGTATGATTCCTCGCTACAAACCTGCAAAGCATTTCCACACTGGCATTAAACTACAACAACCTGCCAAATCCCACTGGAGTTTCCCCAGTCCGCCTGGTATCAGCCCACACCTGATATACTGCCTGACATGGCACTGCCCAGCTCTCCTATTGCAGAGTCCATGCAGTGGGTTTGGCCAAAGGAGGACTGACATCTCTTCCAGGCAGGACCCAGACCGCACTCACCCTGTGCCACCATGCAGTCCTGCCACTGCCACCAGAGCCCTGTACTAGGTTCCCAAAACCTGGGACTCCTGGATGCTGGTGGCCTGCTGCCCCTCCAGCTGAAGGCAAGAAAAGCTTTATGGAGTGGGATGAACCCACTGGACTGCAGCTCTCAGTACAGTTAGTGAAAATAACTCAATAACAATGATAAAAAGCCACCCCACAATTCGCTGTGGCCTTCCAAGAGGGAGACCCTGCTGAAGCTTGTTTGGTGCTTATGGCTAAGACATAGAACCCACAGCAGCATGGACAGGAGAGATGAGCCAGCAGGACCTTGTGCCTTGCTCAAAGGCCCACATCAGAAACACATGGGGTGGCTTGTCCCATGGAGCCACAGCCCCTGGGGCATGCAGAGTGGATGACAGCTCCATCAGCCCATCAAGCAGCTGCAGCCAGATTCAATTATTTCTTTTTTAATGTTTGGCTGACTGACAGTGAGTAGAAGGGCTGCTTAATGTTAGGGACAATTTGCATCATATGTTTAGACAGCAGTGTAAGGTGCTGCGGCCCCCTTCCTTTCCCCTGAGGGCACACATGTGTGGCACCTGACATCACTTGAGCCAGCTGCTGTATGGCAAGGTTTTTCCAGCTAGTGCTGGTCTGAAAGTGTTAACTAATCCTGTTAGATGTCTTTGAAGAAACCCGCCTTGCACTTCTGATGAGATCTCAACTCCATCACTGCTCTCTGGAGGCCAGATGGTTCAATACAGGATGAATAAGGGAGTAAAAGGCTATTCTTTGTGCACGCAGACAAAATCCACATCCCTGGAGCCCACCCCTTCTGCCCTGCCCATGTTATTTTATACTGGATTTTAAACTACTGATTCTTGGGGGAATAAAACATGTTGGGTTTCAAGCTCCAGTGGAAATCAGCTCAACATATGTCCTCATAGGAAGACAGCACTGAGCATGATACAAGACCTGGCTTCAGGGGTGGAACCAAAGCTCTGCAGCAATGACAGTGAAGCAGATATGCTCCCACACAGCCTAGGGAAGTACTTGGAATAGAATAGAATAGAATAGAATAGAATAGAATAGAATAGAATAGAATAGAATAGAATAGAATAGAATAGAATAGACCAGGTTGGAAGACTTGGTTGGAGTATTGCTCCAACTTGGCAAGAGAAGAAGGAACAGAAATTCATCTCCCAGAATCACAGAATTAACCAGGTGGGAAAAGACCTTTGAGATCATCAAGTCCAACCAATCACCCAACACCATCTAATCAACTAAACCATGGCACTAAGTGCCTTATCCAGTCTCTTTTTAAACACTTCCGGTGTTGGTCACTCCACCACCTCCCTGGGCATCCCATTCCAATGGGCAATCACTCTTTCTGTGAAGAATTTCTTCCTAACCTCCCCTGGTGCAGCTTGAGACTGTGTCCTCTTGTTCTGGTGCTGGTTGCCTGGGAGAAGACACCAACCCACACCTGGCTACAACCTCCCTTCAGGTAGTTGTAGATGGCAATAAAGTCTCCCCTGAGCCTCCTCTTCTCCAGGCTAAACACCCATAGCTCCCTCAGTCTCTCCTCATAAGGCTGTGCTCCAGGCCCTTCCCCAGCTTCGTTGCCCTTCTCTGGACATGTTCCAGCATCTCAACATCTTTCTTAAACTGAGGGGCCCAGAACTGGACACAGTACTCAAGGTGTGGCCTAACCAGTGCTGAGTACAGAGCAGAATGACTTCCCTGCTCCTGCTGGCCACACTATTCCTGATCCAAGCCAGGATGCCATTGGCCTTTTTGGCCACCTGGGCACACTGCTGGCTCATGTTCAGCTGCCGTCTGCCAGTACCCCCAGGTTCCTCTCTTTCTGGCTTCTCTTCAGCCACTCTGTCCCCAGCCTGTAGCACTGCATGGGGTTGTTGTGGCCAATATGCAGAACCTGGCACTTAGACTTGTTGAATATCAAGTAAAGCAGTGGATTCACACAGCCCATGTGGCCTGTCCATGGTATTTTTTCACCCCAGAGTGGAGGGTTGATCTGTGGAAAGCTGCATGACACAGCACCTTTGTGGTGGTGGCTGACTGCAGGTGATCCAAAGGTCTGTTTCACTGAGCATCAAGCTTAAGATCATATCTAGCTGATCCCAAGATGGGGAGGATGGTGAAGTGATTTAAATGTAATTTATGGTCTTCTCCATGGACACCTGAACCCAAGCAGTGCTTGGCTGGGTTTCAGCATCCTACAGCTAATGAAGCCAGTGGTTCTGAGGTTAATTTGTGGGGGCAATCATTAGCCAAGGTATCTATACCTTCTTTACATTTCTAGTCCTGCTCAGTCTGTGCCTTGAGCACAACCCTATGAGGAGAGGTTGAGAGAGTTGGGGGTGTTTAGCCTGGAGAAGAGGAGGCTCAGGAGAGACCTGATTGCTCTCTACAACTACCTGAAAAGAGATTGTAGACAGGTGAGGGTTGGTCTCTTCTCCCAGGCAACCAGTGGCAGAACAAGAGGACACAGTCTCAAGCTGTGTAGGGGAAAGTTTAGGATTGATCTTAGAAAGAAGTTCTTCCCAGAAAGAGTAATTTGCCATTGGAATGTGCTGCCCAGGGGGTGGTGGAGTCACCGTTCCTGGAGGTGTTCAAAAAATGCTTGGATGTGGCACTTGGAGCCATGGTTTAGTTGTCAGTAGGTGTTAGATATTAGGTAAAAGGTTGGATTTGATGATCTCTGAGGTCTTTTCCAGACTGGTAGATTCTATAATTCTGTGTCCATACAGTAACACAGAGCAGCAGTAATGTTTAAGCCAAGATTCACAGTTACATATGTCAGATCCCAGGGAAAAAAACAAGACATGAAAAAAATAATAAATTCAGTTAATGGAACTGGCCTGAAGCGCCTTATGTAAAGCAGAGCTGAACAAAGTACTTGAGCACTCACAATGGGGAACATTCACTGGTTAGGAAGGAGGAGACCAGAGCATCAGCTGAGCCCATCTGTAACCTTCAAGCACCACCTCTTATGCTTCATATTCCCTATAGAACTGAGCTAGTAAGTACACAAGTTCTCCTGATCTTTTTGCCAACCCTGTTCAATGCATGTAGAGTTCCACCTGTCAGCATTTTTTGCTGTTATCCCTATGAATCCAACAAGTGAATCATTAATATTTAAATCATGTAAGTAGCTGCAAGACTGCATCATAAAGCAGATTAATTCTTATTAAAATCATACCACAGACTCCCTTTGTCATAAACTCTGATATCAATGCCCAGGGAGGCCTAGCTGAGAAGGGCTGCTCCAGTTAGTGACAGCGTGAGGGATGCCAGTGAGCCAGTAGTGATTTTTTGCCCACACAAGGGGAATGCATTACTCTCCATACAGAGTATTTTCTAACTGGTGGCCTGTCACACGTTAATGACTCACAGACACTCCCAGTAAGCTACTGTTCAAACCCTGAAAGGTTAGGAAGTATTTTAATGTAATTATACTCTGCATTAAAAAAGGCACACGGAGAAAGCAGGCTGCTTTCTTCCATTGTTTCCTTCCATCTCTACTCTCCTTGGCTGGAAAGAGGTTTAACTCCTGCTTTTCTTAATTAGGAGGGGTTGAACAGCATCTTGAACCAGATGAAAGTGACTGAAATACTACCAGAGCTGTGGCAATTTTCTATTCTTATATTTCTTTTACATTCTTTCTCCTATGCCACTGTCCTCCATTAAAAGCCTGTATTGATTTTAGTTATCTGTCCCTCTGCCTGCTCTGCCCTTGGTCACTCAGAGACTTAATTTAAATAGACTTTCAGAAATGGTGCTCCCAGTTCTGAAGGCTGTATAAAAGGACATCGACAAGACATTTCCTCTGCTTGCTGCCTTAAAAACTGAAGATATTATATTTTGACAGGATTGGTGTTCACTCAAGCAGAGGTCAGATTCTGATTTTTGTTTATTACCAGGGCTGTAACTGAACTCCTTCACTAGTGAACTGCTACCAGAGTAAATGTTCCTCACACTTTAACACAGTCAGCTCATTTCCTCTGCGGAAAAAGCTGAAAATTAAACAAAGAAACCAAACAGAAATATTGTGTCCCTAACTTGCTGATTTCTGTAGTTACAACAATTGGTGCAGGAGGAGAAAGGAAAAATCATCACAGAATCATAGAATACTTAGTGTTGGAAGGGACCTCAAGGATCATCTAGTTCCAACCCCCTGCCATGGGCAGGGACACCTCACACTACATCAGGTTGCTCACAGCCACATCCAGCTTGGTCTTAAAAACCTCCAGGGATGAAGTTTCTACCACCTCCCTGGGCAACCTGTGCCAGTCTCTCACCACCATCATGGGGAAGATTTTCTTCCTAACATCCAATTTGAATCTACCCATTTCTAGTTTTCTTCCATTCCCCCTAGTCCTATCACTACCTGACACCCTAAAAAGTCCCTCCCCAGCTTTCTTGTAGCCCCCTTCAGATACTGGAAGGCCACAAGAAGGTCTCCTGGGAACCTTCTCTTCTCCAGACTGAACAACCCCATCTCTCTCAGTCTGTCCTCACAGGAGAGGTGCTCCAGCCCTCTGATCATCCTCATGGCCCTTCTCTGGACATGTTCCAGCACTCCAGATCCTTCTTGGAACAAGGGCTCACCAGAGTGGAGTAGAGGGGGAAAATCACTTCCCTCGACCTGCTGGCTATGCTTCTCTTGATGCAGCCTGGCTATGTTTCTCTTTGATCAGCAAAATCAAGCTGTACTTACTGAAACTCATTTTTGTTTGTTTGTTTGTGAGTATTTGTTTGGAAATTGTCCCATGTAACAAATCCCAACTGCAAGCTGCCTTCTTGTTCTTCAATACAGAGTATAACTGTTCTCAGGGCAGGGAATAATTTAAAAATCAAGTATCTTTGATCCAGCCAGCTTGAACCACACATCTGTCTTCTTCCTTATCGTTTTTGTTTTCTTACCGGGGTAATCTTGCCCATGAAGAATTGTTCCTGACGAAGAGAAGCATATGGTAATGAGATAAGAGTCATCAATGGCTGCAACAGAGTAGAAGGAAATGTAGAGGGAGGTAACTAGAACAACAGGTTTTACACAACTGAATGATGTGTGAAGGGGATGAAATTGGACTACAAAGCTTGCATTTTGTGACCCCATTGTTCAAGTTTATCTGCAACAAGACCAATTCCCCTCTTCTCCACACTCCACCTATTTCCACAGCACCCTGATCCACTTGCTACTGCACATCTTACATTTTCTGTTGGGTCCTAAAAACCAACAGCAAGATAACTATAGCATCACTTCTTCTCTCCCCTCTCCTTCTTTTCCTTTCTGAAATCTCTTTCTCCACCATTTCCACAGTGCATTCACCAATCTGTCCCAGCAGAATGTATCACAGATTTTAACACACTGGTCACAGATATTTTCTCCTTTGTCCTATGCACAGTGCTGCTGTGAGTTGGGAAAAGATGGTAGATGCTGCTGAAATGATTTGGACGTAGTTAATCCCTTTACTGATGCCCTTTTTAAACCAATGGGGTCCTGAGGGAGTGAGGAGGACTTTGGCACTGTAGACCTGACCCATGTCTGCACCATAATGGACATCCATCACCCATGCTGTTTTTAATCCCTTTTAAAGTAATATAGGTATCTCAGTAAGGTAGCAATGGGTTTGTACACCACTCCTACCCTCCTTTTAGCAGAGGGAAAGAAGACAGAACAAGGCTTAAGTGTAAGATGATGGGATTTGGAGCTAGCCTGTATTCTTCTTTATGACTGAAAAACCTAAATGGCCAACAAAGTGCAAGGACCCTGAGCCCACTGACAGTGCACCATCCATCAGGCTCAGGAAAACAAAGGGCTCTTCTTCCATATAGCTGAATCGGAAAAAATGGTAACAAATAATGCTTGAGGTGTTTCTGTTCTGGTCTCATCAGGCCTATTGATTCAGAGGCTGTTATTAGTTACACTCAGTCACCCCTTCAAACCCACAAAATTCTTCAAATGCAGCTGGTCTGCTGAACCAAAGAAATGCTGCATGCACACATGTCAAAGGATAGCTTCTCCAGGTGGAAATGTGCCCTGGGCAGAGAAACCAAACTTTTTCCCATAAACATGCAACCACTGTCCCTGGACCCATGATTATCCTGTCTACTTCCTCCACTTCCAAAAGAAGTGAACTTAAAGTGATCACTTCTCATAATCATGCAGGAGTTGTCTGAAAGAAATTTTTGTTGATTTGTAATCTTCAGGCATGAAATGTTTTCCTCAGATGGAAAGTAAAACCGAGCCTGGCTTGATACAGCTGTAAAGAAATCCAGAGGTATTTTTAGTTAAGCTACAATTTTGGTCTTGGCCAAGAATCACAAACTTGAATCACATGGCAAGTAGTTGTGGAACTGCTCAGTTGCCTCTCCTAGAAAAATAAATGATAGTCAAGTCAGTAAAAGATACTGGTTGAGAGAAAGAAGGAGAACCATAGCAATTTTAGCTAGCACCATTTGGCAGGTTAGTTTGCTCATGGAATGCTTCAAAGAACTATGGATTGTCCATCTCTGCACTTCTCCCTCCCACTGATGGGCATAATGAAGGTTTTGTTTTCATGCCTGATGCTATACCTTAAGGCACAAAGAGTGCCATTAGGATGCTAACATTTGAGCACAAATAAAGTGATGAGGTTTTTATTAAGTACTTCACCTGGACATTATGTGGAGGGTACTTCCATAAAATACTCCTCCTGCATACAAAGAACTTGTTGGTATCTCCTCCCTGCTGCAGTTTGGCTCTGAAGAACTGTCAGTGCAGAGAACATCTTTACCCTTTAAAAGGAACTGATGGAGAAGACTAGATAAAATCTCTTCTGCAAAGAAATCAACATGATTGTTGCAGCCCTTGCTTTTATAGAGCCCTATTACTTCCCTTTTAAATCTAGTCCTTTAGAACTTTACTGCAGTAGCAGGACTTCTTGCATTTTAAAACCACTTCTATGAAGCTAAAGTCACTAAATTCACTTCTAGTGGCTAAGTAACCTTATTCTAAATGCTGTGAAATTAAAGCTCAAAAAAAAGGGAAAAAAGAAAAAGCAGTCCCTCAAAATTAGTATTTTGCAACCACCATGTAATTTTATATACACCCTAGAATAACAATAAAAAACATATAATGTGAAAAGCATTGTTAAGGCAAACCAAAAATGCCATGGAATTTTTCATGCATGTTTATTGTTTCCATCGATTAACAAGGTAAAGCCTAGGAAAGAGCTGGTGATGAGGGAGGTTTAAGACAGTAAGATGCAAGAGAACCAGTCTGCCTCCAGGTCTGATACAGACTTACTGATTGAAATGGTCTCATAATACAACTGCCATTTTGCCATCTGTGAAAAGGGGACAATACTAATTCCTTTGCTTCTCCCAGTCCCAAAGAGTTTATTGCTTTTACTGAGGAGACAGTCTCTGACACCAAGTGCAATGTCAAGAACCAGGGATTCTTCCAAGACTGGGAACCCACACCACTAAGCTAGTATAATTAAGAGATCATTGCAGTGAATAACTTGTTATTAACTCAGCTGAAAGATTACTCAGGCTTGTATAAAGCAGCTATTCCATTGGCTGTTCTGAAGTATTACATGTGTTTTAGATGTTAACAGTAACAGTTGTCCTAGTATGCTTGAGTGACACAATTGTTAAGTTCAATTCTTACTAAGCAGTTGAAAACCAGTTGAGCAAACCTTTTCCTTTTCTCACTCACTTTTGAGAGGTGTTTGCCTTCAGTTCACTCCAGATTAGGCCAACAAGTGCTTTGCAAGTTAAAAGATACCACAAAGCATTGATATCTTCTAATACACCATGTCAGAGAATTGTAGAATGCCTTAGGTTGGAAGGGATCTTAGAGATCATCTACTCCAACCTCCACGCCATGGGCAGGGACACCTCTTAACCAGACTCAAGGCCTCATCCAGCCTGGCCTTGAACATCTCTAGGGAGGAAGCATCCACAGCCTCCCCAGGAAGTCTGTTCCAGAGCCTCACTACCCTCATACCGAAGAACTTCTTCCTAAGAGCCAGTCTAAACCTACTGTCCCTCAGCTTCAAACTGTCCCTTGTCCTACTTCTAGATACCCTTATGAAAAATCCCCTCTGCAGCCTTCCTGTAGGATCCCTTCAGGTACTGGAAGGCAGCTCTAAGGTTCCCCTGGAGTCTTCTCTTCTCCAGGTTGAACAACTCCAGCTCCCTCAGCCTATCCTCATGGCAGAGGTGCTCCAGCCCTTAGATCACCTTTGGATGATCCTCTGGACTTGCTCCAGCAGCTCTGTGTCCTTCTTATGATGGGGACACCAAAAGTGGATGAAGTATTTGAGGTGGGGTCTCACAGGTACAGAGTAAAGGGAAAGACTCACCTCTCCTGACCTGCTGGCCACACTCACAGTATCACAGTATCACCAAGGTTGGAAGAGACCTCAAAGATCATCAAGTCCAACCTGTCACCATAGACCTCATGACTAGACCATGGCACCAAGTGGCACATCCAATCCCCTCTTGAACCCCTCCGGGGACGGCGACTCCACCACCTCCCTGGGCAGCACATTCCAATGGCGAACGACTCTCTCAGTGAAGAACTTTCTCCTCACCTTGAGCCTAAACTTCCCCTGGTGCAGCTTGAGATTGTGTCCTCTTGTTCTGGTGCTGGTTGCTAGAGAGAAGAGGCCAACCCCTTCCTGGCTACAACCACCTTTCAGGTAGTTGTAGAGAGCAATGAGGTCTCCCCTGAGCCTCTTGATGCAGCCTAGCATTTTGTCTTCCACAAATATGTTGGAACTTCATTTCCACCTTAGATGTATGGATCAACTAAAATTTTAGCCAAAATCAAGGTGGGTCTGAGACAGATTGAAAATGATAGGTTACTTAAAAGGAAACCAAGGCAAACATGCACAATCTTGAGATGCCTTAGAAACATAAATGGTGATATAACCATTGCAGAGCTAGCACTGAAAAGCAGTTTTCTTGAGCAGTAAAACCCACCCATTTGCTCCTTTGAAGAAGTGTAATCATATGTTTTCCTCACTTTTGTTAAGTGTCTTATAAGCTTATGAACTGCAGAAATGCACAAAGTAAAAAAAAAAGATAAAATAATAAGTGGAGGGTTTTTTTTGCAGTATTGAAACAAAACAAACCCCAACTATTCAGAGCTATTTCAAAATGGATGACTTCCTTGTGGTTTCAGTGAGCTCCAGTGAGACTAGAGAGGATGAATTTTCTGAGCTCCTCCTTTGTTCTCCAGCATGAAGCAGCACAGACAGGAGATACTCCCAGAGATATGCACACTTATAATTTTGCATCCATTTGCCATCTTTTTGCTAGGTCATTTGCTCTGTGCCTGCCTCTGCTTTCAGTCAATGGAGATGTGCACTGTCTGACTGCTGTAAGTAGAGCAGAGGCGGTCTAAGGGCCAGGCTGGGACTCTGGGGACATTCATAGAGGGTGAGTTCAAAGAGGATTCTGGTTACCTTTTTCTACCAGAGAAAATGGGTTCATAGGATGTGTTTGAGTGCCAGCCTATGATCACCTGTGCTATCTAAGAGAAAATGAAAAGACTGTCTTAATCAGTTGGCTTTTATGAATACTCTGCTAATATTACATTTGCTGCCAGAGTTACTTTTATGTAAAAGCTGAGACAGAAGAAATTGCAGAAGCAACTCATATGCTCCCTGCTGCGCATTTTTGGCTGTGGATAAACCTGATACAAATGCTTCTCTGTGTGCTCTAGGGAAAGATCTTCATGGGCACAGGAGACTGTGGGGGTAGGTTCCAGCAAGCCCAGCTCCCGGCACGGCCAGCCACAGCTCCCCACATTAGACCATCCTCAGACGTGGGCATATGGAGCAAAGAAGAAACCAGACAGATTTTTCTGCTAAAAATCTGCCTGTGTTTCACCAGAAATTATGTTTCCTGGAAGACATTTTTATTTCCACGAAGTGGTATGCTCTGATCTGGGAAGAAGAAGAAGAAAAAAGGCTTTCTCAAAGCCTTTTGTGTAGTTTTAACACGTCTGACTGGCATCTGAAATTCAGGGCTTTTAATTCTGGTAAGCAGATATTGTTTTGGCTGGCTCAGGAGACTGTTCTGTAACTTCATCTTTGCTATTGAACTAGATGTTCTGTGAGTGGGAGGCACTGATATCTGAATTTCAAAGCAGTTAATAGTCTTCCTTGCACTTTTGCAATATTTGGCAAATTGTAATTAACCAGCTTAGCTAATTTACGTTTTTAATATTTAAATGTTGCTTGTTGCACAGAAGCTGATTGCTCTAGTAGCTTCATTCTGAAAGCTCATTAGAACTGCTAAAAGGTTTAAATACACACAGCTGAAGAAATACATGCATTTTGATAAGGCAGGTATTATGGCAATACTTTGAATTTCATTGGCCTGCACAAATGTGCCAGCCTTCTGCAGGATTTTTCAATCAAGCCCATTTGCATTTGCTTGGAAAGGTACACTGCTGGTTTTCTGAGCGAAACACTTAAAGGACATTAGCTAGTAGGATTTTTAGGCTTATGTTTTTCACTCTCATTAATCTTCTATAATGACAGAGCTGAGGAAAATCAGACAGGGGTTCCTTTTGTGCTGCGTGCGATTCACACACGGTTTAAATAACGTAAGGACAGGAGGAGGAGCAGGACAAGCATCTGGAATTTTCTTTTAAAATGTACCAATATTACTTAAGTCTTTATTTATGGATGTATGCTTCCTTTCCTGAGTTGGGATGAAAAGAGTTCTTGTGGGATGAGAAGACCAAGAGCCAAGAGGATGATTAAGGGACATGAATGTCTCTACTATAAAGAAAGTCTGAGAGTCCTCTGGCTCTTTAGTCTGGAGAAGAGAAGGCTGAGAGGGGATCTGATCAATGCCTATAAATATCTGAAGGGTGGATGTCAAGAGGAAGGGGCCAGGCTCTTTTCTGTGGCACCCAGTAATAGGACAAGGAATAATGAATGTTATCTAGAACACAGGAATTTCCACCTCAACATGAGGAGAAACCTCTTTATTGTGAGGGTGACAGAGCACTGGAACAGGCTTCCCAGAGATGTGGAATCTCCTTCTCTGGACACTTTCAAAGCCAACCTGGATGTGTTCTTGCATGACCTGCTATGGGTGATCCTGCTTTGGCGGTGGGATGGGACCTGATGATCTCTGGAGGTCCCTTCCAACACATAACATTCTGTGATCAGTGTTATAGGTGACTCTGGGTAAAAGTTTTTGGTAACACTTTTATTGGCACTAAAAGATGTTAAAAGGGTAATAAAAGGCAATTAAAGCAAGAAAAGGCAAGCAAAGCAGCGTGCTGGGCTTGAGAGGGGACAAAACTCCACCTCCACAGCAGCTTTACAATAGCTTTCTTCATCTTATATAGTTACATCATCTACATAAACAAACTTATGCTAAATAGAAGGCAGGCATATGATAATGAGTCTTAGAATAGGTGATCAAATCCCTTCTCCCTACATTCTGTGTGGTAAGGGTCAAAGTATCCACTTGCACGCATGCTCAGTCGTCCAGGCTTCTTATCTAAAGACAACAAATTCCTAGTTCTGAATGTTTATCCTTAAGACAGCTCCTTCTCAGCCGTGATGTCTCCAATTAATCAGACAGTCTCCTTGCAAGTCTGCAAAATATGCAGCTCCCCCTTTGTCCTCAAAACAGGCTCCTGCAAGCTCCTGACCCACAGTCCCAGTGCACTCTGAATTCTCTACCTTTAACACAAATCACAGAACCACCAGTATATTCATAACAATCAGAGAAGATAATGCTAATGAAAGAGTAAGAAGAGAGGAAGAGGCAATCAGAGAGGAAGGACATGGCAGGGGCATGATGCTTCTGGTGGGTTATGTGGTATGACCTGACATGGGGCACAAAGACAAAACAGAGGTTTGGGATAAAACAGCTTCTTGCCATTTTCAGTCTTGTCTTCAGCCGCGTTACTATTCATTTAGTGTTTGTCACAGCCCCTACAACACTACTGCCAGAGTCTGGAAAGCCATCCTCACTCATATCAATCACAAAGCTGTAATGAGGTCAGGAGAAAGTAGCTTGGATGAGTTTTCTCTTTCCCAGCTGGCTTCCCAGAGTGCTTCTCAGCCCAGGAATGGAATGCCCATCTCCTGCTCACTGACCACGGCACTGAGCAGAGACGTGGCCTCGTGGGGACCCTCACGAGCAATTCTACATGTGTGCATGGGAAGCAGAGACACTTTCCTTCTCACAGTGCTCAAGTAGCATCCAATAACTTCTTAAACCAATGGCACATTCACATTCCTAATGATTCTCTTCCTCATCTCCTGCTCTGGTGCAAAGATGATTAAATTACTCATCAGGACCTCTCAGTACTTTCCAGACTGAGACCTTCTTTCCCACCAAATAGCTTTCACAACTAACCCAAGACATGCTGATATGTTATCTCTTTAAATTTGGGGGGAACTAAGCAGGAGATGAAGGCTCTTGATGGACTGCTTGGACAAGAGTCATTCTACTGCAATGGAAATGCATACCACAGCATTCTCTGACCTGAGAGGAACAAACCTTCATAAAATAAAATACACACCATGAGAAGTGCTGTTTAAACTCAGACTGCCAACAGCAAAGCTCATATTTTCTGATAGCAAAAAAAGATCTAAGGACAAAGCTGTGGCCTTGCTGAAAGAGTGGATTTCCATTGGTCTCAAAGGCATCAAGGTTTCAATAAAAGTTGAGATTTTGATGCTTACTTATCTGAGTTTAGTTTCTAAATGTTCTGGAGGTACAAGCCAGCCTGATGAAAACTGCATCTGCCCCCAGTTTGTGACACAGCATTACAGGAAAAGGGACCTTCATGTGAAGTACTGTAAAAAGTAATAAAACCAGGGATTTTTTCACCGAAGTCTGCACAGCAGCATGACTGCAGGATGAAGGATAAGAAAATGCAAGAACGCAGTAAGCAATCCCATGGAGGTCTGAGGGAAAATCTCTTTCAGAGTCTCAGTAACTGAATAAAAAAGAGAATTTAAACCCAGTATTCACTGCATCTGTTCCTTGTGGCTCTCCACAAACAGCCTTTTACTACATTACAGGCAGAGTTAATCTATTAAGCATAACAAGAACGAAACAGCAATAGCATCATGTTTTACCTTCTAAGATACTAATTGCCTGTCATTGTTTTTTTCTCACAGTATCACAGTACATTAGAGGTTGGAAGGGAACTGATCCTGCCAGAGCAGGATCAGTTAGGGTAGTTCACACAAGAATACATCCAGGTGGATTTTGAAAGTCTTCAGAGAAGGAGACTCCACAACCCCTCTGGGCAGCCTGTTCCAATGCTCTGTCACCTTCACTGCATAGAAGTTTCTGCCCATGTTGAGGTGAAACCTTCTATGTTCAAGTATGTATCCATTGTTCCTTGTCTTACTGCTGTGCACCACCGAAAAGAGATTGGCCTCCTCCATTGGACGCCCACCCCTCAGATGTTGACAGACATTGATCAGATCCCCTCTCAGCCTTCTCTTCTCAAGACTAAACAGCCCCAGGGCTCCTAGGCTCTCTTCATAAGGGAGATGATCAAGTCCCCTAATCATCCTCATGGCTCTCTGTCAAACTCTCTCCAGCAAGTCTCCATCTCTCTGGAATTGGAGAGCCCAAAACTGTACACAGTATTGCAGGTGTGGTCTCACCAGGACAGAGTAGAGAGGTAGAAGACCTTCCCTAGACCTGCTGGCCACACTTTTCTTGACACACCCCAGGATCCCATTGGCTCTCTTGGCCACAAAGGCACATTGCTGTCCCATGCAGAACTTCCTGTCCCCCAGCACTCCAAGGTCTTACTCCATGTTGCTGCTTACCAGCAGGGCAGCCCCTAACCTGCTGTTATTCCTCCTTAAGTTCAGGACCCTGCACTTGGCCTTATTAAACTTCATTAAACTTCTCATTTTAAAGGTTATTTTGTCGTCTGTCTTGATGCTGTTAGGAAACTTAGGGCAGGGGGAATCCCAAGCCAGAGGGAAGCAAAATGCTCTGGTGTGAGTGTTGGAGAGATGTGGTGACATCCTTTACAGGAAGGAGAGCTTCTGTATGTGCCCCTGGAGAGTATCACTGCTCACATGCAATCTGATGCACCTTGGCAAATGCGCTGCCCACACCTGTCCTGTGCAAATGGTAATTCCTGTGGACAGCCCTCACCACCGAAAGTGTGGCAGCTGAGAAGCAGCAATGCTTACTGAGATAACTCCCGGTAAGGCTTTCAAAATGAACTCTAGAAACCTGGACCAAAACCAAGAGCGTGCTCAGAGGTGGAAAGGAATAGGTCTAACTCCCTTGATTTTATTGCTTTTGTGTTCTTTTTCACAAACAGCCTAGGGGTTATACATCTGAAGATACAGTTCTACCAAATGAAGTAGGAGGAAGAGTAGGAGCAGCTAGTGCCTGTTTCAGCTACCTGCCAGATGTTTTGGTAGAGGTGAGGCAATTTTTTTTGCTGCTTTAATTTTTATCCTCACTATTGACAGGTTATGGTTGGTTAGGAGAGTGGAATATCAGGGAGAGGATAAAAAACAAACAAACAAAACCCCCCAAACAAACACCCCACCCCCAAAACTCCAAAAACGAACCAAAAAGGGTGAAAGGCAGGACAGACAAGAGTAGAAAGGGGCACACTGAAGTGATGCTGAGGTGAGATGAGGGGAAGGTGAGGCTGGGGTGGAAAAAACGTGCAATCCTGAGCATGCTTCCCACCTCCACAATAAAAGCAGGTCCAGCTTGGTTGCATTATACCACTGAGAAAAGGGGTTTGGAAACATAATTTATATTCCCAAACAATCCTGGCACTTGTGATTGTTCTTTGTTCTCTATGACAAGCCTTCTGTGAAAAGGTCACAACATTAATAGATAAGAGACAAGCAACTGATATAATTTACCTAGATCTGAGCAAGGCCTTTGACACTGTCCCACACAACATCCTGGCCTCCAAGATGGTAAAATATGGGACTGATGGATGGACCACTGGGTGGATAAAGAACTTGCTTGGTGGCCACACCCAAAAAGTGGCTGTCAATGGGTCCATGTCCATGTGGAGGCCAGTGACAAGTGGAGTCCCTCAGGGATCAGTACTGGGACCAGGCTTGTTCAACATCTTTGTTGGTGACACGTACAGTGGCATTGAGTGCACCCTCAGCACCAAGCTGTGTGGTGTGGCTGACATCAGGCTGGAGCGAAGCGATCCATCCAGAGGGACCTGGACAGGCTGCGCAGCTTGGCCCAAGCCAACCGCATGAGGTTCAACAAGACCAAATGCAAGGTCCTGCAGCTGGGTCAGGGCAATCCCAAGCACTGATATAGGCTGGCCAGGGACTGGATTGAGAGCAGCCCTGAAGAAAAGGACTTGAGGGTGCTGGTGGATGAGAAGCTCAACATGAGCCAGCAGTGTGCACTTGCAGCCCAGAAAGCCAACCAGAGCCTGGGCTGCATGAAAAGAAGCATAGCCGGCAGGGCAAGGGAGGTGATTCTCCCCTTCTACTCCACTCTGGTGAGACTCCACGTGGAGTACTGAGTCCAGTTCTGGAGCCCCTATTACCGGAAGGATCTGGAAGTGGTGGAGCATGTCCAGATGTGACCGGTTCAGGCTGTGCCTTTAAGAGAAGGACACTTTCTGAACACTCTGGCTGAATATTTTGGTATATAAATGAAAACAACGATATGCTAATCCAATTTCATTGGTGGAACCCAGCTGTAGATTCTTGTTTAGTCTTTCAGTCGGGGGGAGCAGTCAGTCGTCTTCTTCTTCCCCCTGTGCTGTGAGCTGGCTCGTTTCTCTCTACGATTCTTGCTAACCAGATAAGAAAACTAACTTTTTGCATTCACTTTGAGCTTTAACAAAGTTTTCCCCTTTTAATTACCTTCCTTTCTCTCTCTCTCTAACCCTTTTGGGAAAAAGGGGAGGTAGGGAGGGTGAAGGGAGGGGCAGGCCAAACCCCCTGGCGGCAGAGGGGTTGGGGAAAGGTTTCCTGTATTACATACATTCCTGTATACTTCTGTATATATTGTAAATATTGTATATTTTTGTACATATTCATTGCATTCCGTATCTGCTTGTAAAATACAGCTTTCATCTGCTTCTCCGGCTGGGTTAGCTGTGGAATTCTTTTGTGTGTGTGTGGGAACCTTCCTACTCCACCACACCAGAGAAGGGCCATGAGGATGATCAGAGGGCTGGAGCACCTCTCCTATTGAGACAGACTGAGAGATTTTGGGCTGTTCAGTCTGGAGAGAGTCTCCGAGGAGACCTTCTTGTGGCCTTCCAGTATCTGAAGGGGGCTACAAGAAAGCTGGGGAGGGACTTTTTAGGGTGTCAGGTAGTGATAGGACTGGGGGGAATGGAGCAAAAATAGAAATGGGTAGATTCAGATTGGATGTTAGGAAGAAATTCTTCCCCATGAGGGTGGTGACACACTGGAACAGGTTGCCCAGGGAAGCGGTAGAAGCTTCATTCCAGTGACTCCTTCTTGCCTCTCTGCATACTCCCTCAGGGGAAGAAGGAGTAAAAAAGAAACTGCTCTGTTGAACAGGTCAAGTAGGACATCAGAGCCATGTTCTGCCAAGAGGAGTCAGCCCTCAGTAAAAAGGAGAGTGCTTAGAAAGCTTGGCAACCACTCTCCAGTGTCAGTATTTCTTATGGAGGAGAATGCTTTGCCTTAACTTGTTTTACTGTGGATGGCAAATTAAATATTGTAATAAAAACAATTCCCATTTGTTTTCTGTAATGAGACTGCCCATCTCTGTTGTGAACTCAGTAATGATCCCTCCAAAGCTGTGTGCATGAGCAGTGAAGATTATTTCACCTTGCTTAGCCTGGTGAAAATCATCTAGGACTCTGTGACCTCTCACCACTACAGACTCTTAATGTTCAAAAGGCAAAATTTTTCAAATGTTTTATGACACTTCAGGTAAACATGAATTGTACTCACAGCATCTGGAGGAATACATATTTCCTGTTGGACTTCAAAAGCTGTGTTAAGCTCCACCTCGTTAAAATGATTCTGTCTCAGCAATGGCTTACAATGTGACTTGCTGCAGTTCCCCACTCGCTGCAGCTGCTGCCGGCTATGAATTCCCTCGTGCACTGGCCATGAACCTGCAAACCCAGAGTGATGGCATTTTATGATTCCACAGCCATGTAAGTGGGGATTGGATGTGCTGACATCTATTGTGTTCTGCTGCAGGAAAATAAAAGAGGGGGAAAATAAAAAAGAAAGAAAGAGAAAAAGAGAGAGAGCTCAGTCTGGAGAAGAGAAGGCTCTGAGGAGACCTTCTTGTGGTCTTCCAGCATCTGAAGGGGGCTACAAGAAAGCTGGGGAGGGACTTTTTAGGGTGTCAGGTAATGATAGAACTAGGGGGAATGAAAAAAAAAATTAGAAGTGGGTAGATTCAGATTGGAAGTTAGGAAGAAGTTCTTCCCCATGAGGGTGGTGAGACACTGAAACAGGTTGCCCAGAGAGGTGGTAAAAGCCCCACGCCTAGAGGTTTTTAAGTCCAAGCTGGATGTGCCTGTGAGCAACCTTGATGTAGTGTGAGATGTCCCTGGCCATGGCAGGGGGTTGGAGCTAGATGATCCTTGAGGTCCTTTCCAACCCTGACAATTCCATGATTCTATGATTCTAACTTATTGGCTCCATTGATGTTGAGATTGGTGTTTCAAACAGGGAACAACAAAAGCTAACTGAACATGCTGGCTTGTCTCCTCTGGTGGCTCTTGGGTTCTTGAGAGTCCAGAATTCAAGTACATGGGCAGGTAATGAAGAAGGCAGTCTGTGTGATGCAAGGTAGGATCAGACAGAACTGCACAGGGTCACACAGAGCACCGTTACAAGGACTGTATCTGTGAACTGCAAACAGGGCATCAGATGATACTGCCTCCAGCTGGAATGTTGCAGGACCTCCACTGTGACAGAGCATAGGGAGAGGTCTCCAACAACAGGATCATAGAATCACAGGATGTTAGGGGTTGGAAGGGACCTTTGAAGATCATGGAGTCCAACCCCCCTGACAGAGCAGGACCATAGAATCTAGCACAAGTCAAACAGGAACACATCCAGATGGGGATTGGAAGTCTCTGAAGGATACTCCACAACCTCTCTGGGCAGCCTGTTCCAGTGCTCTGTGACCCTCACAGTGATGAAGTTCCTCCCCATGTTGAGGTGGCACCTCCTGTGCTGGAGTTTCTATCCATTATCCCTTGTTCTATCAAAAGGTGCAATGGAGAAGAGCCTGTCCCCTCCCTCTTGACCCCCAGCCCTCAGATATTTATAAACATTTATCAAATCCCCTCTTAGTCTTCTCTTCCCCAGAATAAATAGCCCCAGGGCTCTCAGTCTCTCCTCATAAGGCAGTGCTCTAGTCCCTCAATCATCCTGGTAGCTCTCCATTGGACTCTCTCCAGCAGATCCTTGTCCCTCTTGAACTGGGAAGGCCAGAACTGGATGCAATATTCCAGGTGAGGTCTCACCAGAGGGGGAGGAGAACCTCCCTAGATCTGCTGGACATGCTCCTCTTACTGCACCCCAGGATCCCATTGGCCTTCTTGTCCACAAGGGCACATTGCTGTCCCATGTAGAACTTCTTGTCCACCAGGACTCCCAGGTCCTTCTCCACAGGGCTGCTCTCCAGCAGATCACCTCCTAACCTGTACTGGTGCAGTTTATTATTCCTTTCCAAGTGCAGGACTCTGCACTTACCCTTACTGAACCTCATTAGGTTCCTCTCTGCCCAGCTCTCAGTCTGTCCAAGTCTCTGAATGGCCTCACAGTTCAGGTGTCTCAGCCAAGCCTCCTAGTTTGGTATCATCAGAAAATTTGCTGAGCAGACACTGTCTGTCTGTCCCCTTCTCAATGTCATTGATGAAGATGTTGAACAGGACTGGACCTAACACTGATCCCTGGGGGACTCCACTGACCTGCAAGGACTTTAGACATTATTTGGATTTGTGCCCATCTGGGTATTCCTGTGAAAAGGGGCAGGACATCCATATGCTGGCTGGAAAGTGATTTCTATCTCTGACAAGGCTGTGCTTCTGGAATGAAGCACCCACAGCAGCCAGAGGGAGCTTGGACACAGAAAGTGGGGTAGATGACAGTTTGATCCAAATAAAGGACATTTTAGTAATTTGTTTCCTGCAAGGCCCAAACACAGCCTGGACTAAATCAAATAAACCCTGCAAAGGCACTGGGTGACTGCAGAAAACGGTACTTCCCTTCCTTGTGCTTGAGTCACCATGTGATACTTAGTAGCTCCTGGGTCAAATTGTCTTCAGAGGAAATGAGCCCCGGCACAGTGGGGGCACCATGCAGAAAGATGCCATTTGGTCCCAGGAGTGTCCCTTCCTGCTGCAGTGTGTGCTGCCTGCTGTGCCATGTTGGGCAAAGTGGGATCAGCACATTTGCCAAGCCATCAGCATGCCCTCTGTGGGCTGCTCCACAGTAGTAATCTGGAAGTAAAGACAAGACAACTGGCCTTGAATAATAGCCCAAAGAAGAAACAACTCCATTGATTTCACCATGTGTTCAATGTTGAGCTGAATTTCCCCCATTGTGCACCATTCTTGAGACACAAACAGGCTTTTCTTGAACATCTATGTTTTCTTACACCACTGAATTACAAATATGTTTATTGTGGGCAATGGTAAGGAAACAAGTTTCCATTTAGAATCAGATTCCCTCCTATCTTGTTGGCTGTAACAGCCTAAGGTATTCATGGACTGAGGCATGTACAGTGTGTGGGGCTTACACCTTTGTTCTCACAGGGCAGCAGAGTACACAGCACAGTGGGAAGGACTTGTGCTATGTTGTGCCAGTAATTGTGCCTCCCAGGAAAAGCCTCTCCCACTATCCACCAGCAACTGAAAGAACTGAATGCAACAATTGCTTGTCATTTACTTCTCTGTTAGAAAGTGTGTTACACAAGAAGCTCCTCTTCTCTGTCAGAAGGGGGTGGAGAGGCATGATGTATGATCCTTAAAAGAGGGGCTATGCATAATTGTGATTGAGATGGGGAAGGGCTGAAAGAGAAAGAACAACTGATACAGCTGGGGAATAGGTAGAAGTCTGAATGGAGGGATGAAAAACTAATGTTGTTTAACTGATTTTAAGACGTGGAGCTTCTCAAGAGAAGAGAAAAATCAACTTTAGTTTTGTCCTTCTGGGGAAGAAAAGGGTAGCTACTTTGCACACAGCTTTTGAGCTTTCTCTTTGTTAGCTTAATCTGTGATTGTATCTTTAACCTTCCAAGAGAATATGAAATCTGAAATTTAAAGCAAATCTTTCTGAAAGGCAGCAGGCAAGACTTTAACCTTGCTGTTGTCAATTTTCTGCAGCATGTTTAGCTCTAATGAGGTTCACAGCTCACATTAATATTGTGGTACCAACTGCTCAGGAGCCACGTCAATATTTCTCAAACTTTCAGGCTGAAAACTGTTCATAATTCAGTGCTACACATTGATTTTTAAGGCTGATGACATTTGAGCTGCTGAGAAAATGAATGGGGTTCGTTTTGGGTCGCATCCTTAATTCCTACATGTAATCGATATCTGGCTTCTGTAGCTCCTTCCCTCAACTGAGAAAAAAAGCCAATGAAACTTGGTATTACCTAACTGCTCCTGCAGCCCAGGGAGCCAGAGAATAGCACATATATCTCCTTAAAGGAGTTCTTACAAATACATGCTCTGTAAAACCTTGACTTGCATGTGACGTACTGGGAAAGATTAGAGAAGTGGAGAAGGTTTCTGGAGCTGTTATGTTTGCTCTCTGAATTAAGAAAGCTTGCTTGCTATATGCCCTTACTTCACATGACTACAGTCAAGAAACACAGAGGCGCAGCTGTGGTGTATCACAGAATCACAGAATTAAACAGGTTGGAAAAGACCTTTGAGATCCTCAAGTCCAACCTATCGCCCAACACTATCTGATCAACTGAACCATGGCACTAAGTGCCTCGTCCTGTCTTATTTTAAACACTTCCAGGGATGGTGACTCCACCACCTCCCTGGGCAGCCCATTTAAATGGCCAATCTCTCCTTCTGTGAAGAATTTCTTCCTAACATCTAACCTAAACCTCCTCTGGCACAGCTTGAGACTGGGCAGAGTAGAAGGGGAGGAGAACCTCCCTGGATCTGCTGGACACACTCCTCTTACTGCACCCCAGGATCCCATCGGCCCTCTTTGCCACAAGAGCACATTGCTGTCCCAGGCAGAACTTGCTGTCCACCAGGACTCCCAGGTCCTTCTCCATAGGGCTGCTCTCCAGCAGATTAACTCCTAACTTGTACCAGTGCAGTTTATTATTCCTTCCCCTCCCTAGGTCTTGTTCTTTAAATGTTTGTGCTACCATAGTCCTAAAGACTCAAATTATGCTGGGATTACTGTGCTAGAGAGAGTAGGTGTTAGAGGCAGTCACATTCATACAAGATAATTAGTTTAGACTAAGCTGAGAAATGAGGTGGGAGAACATGACTGACACAAAGGAAAAAGCAAATTGAGGCTGGCATGGGTTCCACAAACTGGCTGTGTACATAGTTTTAGACTTGTTTATAAGTGTCTAAACAAATACTTAATGGCACATTTCCTCAGTTCAACAAGAAGAGTGAGAAATCCAATGTAACCGTAAATATGCAGGGAGATACAGTGTCTGGAGAAGCAAGTGAGTTCTGATACAGGCATTTATACACAGCTTTGAGCAATGATTGATTCCCATGTTATGCAAATCTGATCTCCTAGATATTACTCTCTGGTTATGTATGGGACTAAATTTAAGGTCAAAACTTAAATGTATTCCCAAAGCTTCTGGTTAGACAGGTGCTGACGTGGTCATTTATTACTCTTATAAATATACTGCTTTCAATATTCTGGCTACAGAGAAAAAATACTTCTGCATTGCTAAAATGTTTTCTAATCCTTATTTCCAGGGAACAGCAAGTGGATAAAATAAAAAAGGGAACAGATGTGGTAGACTCATGCTAATAATGAACAACACAGTTTTCATCTCTTGAATTGTGTCCCATGGTATGTAAAATTGCTCAAAACGAGACAACATGAGCTCCCTGTGCTGATCACCTTCACTCTGTTCAGAAAGCTTTGGTAATCAGGACAAATAAAGCCATGTGACATTGGCAAGTCTGCATTTAGTACTCTGTCAAAGCTGCTGCACAGAAACAGTAATCTAATTTTCCCAGATGGGGCAATGGGTGGAAGTTGAGGCATAGGAAGTTCCATGGAAACAGGAGGAAGAATTATTTCCCTGTGAGGGTGGCAGAACACTGGAACAGGCTGTGCAGGGGGGCTATGGAGTCTCCCTCTCTGGAGATATTGAAGACCTGTCTGGATGCATTCCTGTGTGGCCTGGTACAGGTGATCCTGCTGTGGCAGGGGGTGGGACTGGATGATACCTCAAGGTCTCTTCCAGCCCCTAACATACTGTGATTCTGTGATTCTGCTCCATTTCTGGGAAATTTTACATGTAGGAAAAGGTGAGCAAATGCCTAACTTCTAGCAAAACTAGTGACACTGCAAAATTAGAAGGTTAAGAGGCCAAAGCAATAACAACTGAGCTTTCAAAACATTTGTTATGGAGCAGAGTGTAAAAAGGTTTCAAACCCAGCACAACACATGGAACAAAAAAGGCAGAAACTATGGCAAATGGCAAGTGCATCAGGAAGTGGTCTGAAATATTTATAAACAATTAAAAAGCTCCTTCTGCCTGATGAGTTATGTCCCCGTTTTTCCTCTAGTCACGGTAGTCATGATTGTCCTCAGCATATCTGATGTGGCTGTCTGCAAACAGGAAGAGCAAGCAGGCACACTTCAGTCTTACAGCTTAGCATAAGGAACTAGGATGACCTCTAGCTTTGGTAGCAAACAATGTGGCTCAGGAAATATTCATCAGGAAAGGTGCAATCTCAACCTGCAGCATGGCCAAAATACTCTTCAAAAGGAAGCTTTCTGAGCAGCCATCAGGCTCTGGAGGAGACTTGACAGGGTGCTTGGTTGCATGGTTTAGCTGATTAGGTGGTGTTGGATGATAGGTTGGACACGATGATCTTGAAGATCTATTCCAACCTGGTCTGGTCTGGTCTGGTCTGGTCTGGTCTATTCTATTCTATTCTATTCTATTCTATTCTATTCTATTCTATTCTATTCTATTCTATTCTATTCTATTCTATTCTATTCTATTCTATTCTATTCTCTGTGAAGGAGCTGTTTGTGTGGCCAGCCTTTAATCCTGATGCTGTTGAACCAACAGCAGGGTGAGCTCTGTGCACCTCAGCAAAGCTTATGTGCGATGTCCTGCACACAGGGAGGTGCTTCAGGTTCTATGAGTTTGGAATTGCCTAAGTATTTGAACAAAAAAAAAATGTTCCCCTAATAGCAAAGTGAAGTAAAATCACTCGATGTTTTTCTTCTTTTTTAGTACCAAAAAAGAAACTCAGGGTGCTTCAGGGCTCTATGCTTTGGCACATTATTAAGGTGTGTTCCCTTCAGCCTCATTGCATCTTTGAATTATTCATGAAAATATGCCTTCTTCATCTGCAGATATGGAAGAAGATGTATTTTCAAATATCCTTGTGGCAGAGAGAATGCATTAAGCAGTTAGAATACAATACGATAGAATACAATAGAATACAATCGAATAAACCAGGTTGGAAGAGACCTTCAAGATCATCGCGTCCAACCCATCAACCAATCCAACCCACCTAAACAACTAAACCATGGCAGCAAGCACCCCATCAAGTCTCCTCCTGAACACCTCCAATGAAGGTGACTCCACCACCTCCTTGGGCAGCCCATTCCAATGGGAATGTTGGTTGGCACATGTGACCGGTTTAGGCTGTGCCTTTAAGAAAAGGACACTGTTGCCCGCAGTTGCAGGATTCGAACCCATGATCTCAGCACTCACAGCACAAAATCTGCTCCAGAGGCCAGGAGTCAGCTGATAGAGATATTTTGGCTGGAAGAGTGTAGAAAAACAAGAAACAGCAGAGCTGACCTAAACTGTGACTGGCTCAACACTCAAGGTGAGTCATTTAATTGCTATGCACAAGCAGCAGAATGTAAAGCAGTGGCATAGGTATGGATGTGTGCTTATAGAACTTCTGTTTATCTTCTCAAGTGGTCTGTATTTAGGATCAAGAGGGTGCTGTAAGACACAGATGGTATAAAGCAAATTGTAAACAGAGATCACTGGGACCTCTGCCCTGCAGTCTTCCTGCCTCTGCTGCGCAGTTCATAACATCCCACCCAGGAGCAAGCAAGGCCATAGCTGTCCAGCTGTTGAGTTGTGGGAATACTTATTTCAGGTCTCCACTGGGCTGAGGGTCACTTAGATACCAGTTTTCTGCCCTTGGAGGCATCTGGCCACCAGCTTGTGCTGCAATGCATCAGCACCACAGTTGCACCCAATTAAAGATAGTTAGTGTCAGACCTTGAGCTTCTCCAGGAACAACATGGATGAGTGTTGGGAGTGCCAGCTCCATCCCCATCTCTGTGGAATCCTCAGGGTTCTGTGATTCTGTGATTCTGCCTGACAGCTTGTCATGTGACCTAGGTGGAGTCCACTATTTGGGTGGAGAGAATTGGATGCAGGAGCCAGAGCCTCCTTGGGAAGGAAGGCTGTCCACCTGATGGATTTAGCCCCTGTGATTAGAAAGGGGTATTTAACCTCAGACGCTGACTGCCAAGCATGCCAAGGGGATGTGAATGCAACTGAAAAAAGAGACTTTTTGCATTTCAGTCTCTCAGACTGTATCAGTTTGAAAATGTTCTTCATTCTCTCATGAACACCTCCCTGTATCTTATCAAACGCAGTGATGGGGGTTGCTCTCTCACTCAAGAGGCTGCTGGTGTGTGGAGAGCGAGCTGTATCTTAACATGTCATGAAATCCATACCCCTGCAGTGGAGGGACCACTGTCTTCATCAAATACTTATTTACCTGGCTCTGAAGTCATGCTTTCTCCTAGGCTTCCCAGATCTGCCCTGCAGAGCCCCTCTGTGTTCAGTCTATCCTGAATTCAGACACTTGCCTTTCAAGACTCCTTTATTCTCTCTCTGTCTCCACCTCTCTCATACACATGCAAACTGAAAAGAAAAAAAAAACAAACTTGAAAGAAGCATTGCAAAGGCACTAGGGATGATTTATGTCAGGCTGGGTGCATCACAAGAGCTCACTGGAGCAAAAGTCTCTGAATTGGGAAGAGGTCAGCCTGCTGTTTCAAGTGCCGTCATTAATCCTGGGGACACATTATGGCTGGTGACACTGATGAAGTGCACTCATGCGTGCACCATTTTATGCAACAGCACCAGAAGCAGCAAGGTCCTTAATTCTACCTGAGCTGAAGTGGGATTTGGGCACCTAACCCTCTTAAATCCTTCTGTAATCCTCAGTGCAAATGTCTTTGATGCAAAGTAAGGAAAAAAAATCTCTCCTGTCAGTAGAGCACATCTGCACCAGTACTAAGACTGTGCCAATCCTGTGAAACATAACACATCTAATTAACACCCAGTGCCTCCTCCCTCAGACCTTGTAGCGCTGTATGTCTGGCTCTGTGTGTCTGAGGGAAATGGAGGAGGAGTGAAAATGTCTTGAATTTTCCTCTAGAGGTGTAAAAAAAGGTGAAGAGATTATTTTTTTTTCGTTACTGGCATTTGGAATCATAGAATTGTCAGGGTTGGAAGGGACCTCAAGGATCATCTAGTTCCAACCCTCCTGCCATGGGCAGGGACACCTCACTCTACATTAAGGTTGCTCAGAGCCAATACAGCCTGGCCTTCAAAACCTCCAGGCATGGGGCTTTTACCACCTCCCTGGGCAACCTGTGCCAGTCTCTCACCACCCTCATGGGGAAGAATTTCTTCCTAACATCCAATCTGTATCTGCCCATTTCTAGTTTTGTTCCGTTCCCCCTAGTCCTATTACTACCTGACACTCTAAAAAGTCCTTCCCCAGCTTTTTTGTAGCCCCCTTCAGATACTGGAAGGCCACAAGAAGGTCTCCTTGGAGCCATCTCTTCTCCAGACTGAATAGCCCCAACTCTCTCAGAAACCCACTATAAAAAAATAAGAACACAGAATTGAGAGTGTACTAAGTCCAACACAGTAAAGGTATTTGTGCATCCTTTACCTCCTCCTTTCAGTGTGTTTTTATGCATATATGATACAGAGGCAATATTACTTTATACTTCTGGAATAAGCCACTTTGGATATAGGGCAATGAACAATCAGGGAACTGTTGTCAGAGCTGAGAAAAGATTTCTCTTTCCCCTGGAAGCAGGGGTGCTCAGGAAAACCATCACCAACCTTTTCCTGTGTCTCAAAAATCAGGTTTTTGTATGTTATTTCAAGCTCCTCCTCTTTATTAACCCCCCCCCGGAAGAATAAAAAGAGTTTTACTCTTGCTTGAAGTCACATGTTCATTTTGTTCTGCACCCATCACAAGACACAATGATCGCTTGCAGGAGGCAGAAAATTATCTTGCTAGAACAAAGGAAGAAAAGCAAGCATTTTCCTCCATGACCTCAAAGCCAGCAGCTAGTGAACTATGAGCCCTGAATCACATGAAGGAGTACAGCAGTGATGGTGCTCTTAGAGGTACTTTGATCTGCCTTGAGCTACAGCAGTCACCATTAGCAACCACTGTGGTAAAGGCTGTATATCACCAGTGGCAGAGGAAAACAGGCTGGGGGGGGATGGGGAGGGGGATTGGGGGAGTGCTGGCTGATCTGAAGTAGCTAAAGATAATAGAGTACAGAACCCTAGGCAGGTCATATTGATGTTATCTTTCAATTTCTTGTAGTAAAGGTACTCTGATTAATATTTTATAACAGACAGAAAATAGGAGCTAATGCTCTGTGTGTACTGAAAAAGAGGGATTTCAGCTCTTTCCCAGCAGTTTAAGGGCCCTGTCTTCCTCATCCTAATGGCTCACAGCATAGCTGACCTCCAACCCATCTTCCTGGATGGTCCTGCCCTGCCCTCCCAGGAACAAATGCTGCTTTTTGCAGAGCCAACATGGCGAGGGATTTGCCACAGCTGGCACGGCTGCCAACATAAACAAGACTTCTGAAGGAGAGGGACTGCTGATTTAGCTCAATCTCTCTCATCTGACTTTACCTTACTTTATAAATGGTGCATTTATGTCTCTGAAAGCAAGCCTTGGTATCAGTGAAGAGGTGGCCTTCCTTACATACAGCAACAAGTAACTGCCCCAGCTCCAGCCACGAAAGTCCATTTAATTATGGAGTCTGAAAAACACTTCTCTGCAAGATTCTTATCCTTTTCCTGTGACCTAGGAGACTCTGCTAAATATTCAGACTTCTGGATATTTATATTGACTGACACAAGCCCTTAGCTAACTTCATGTACACATGTCCTTTTTGATCTGTGTTTTATTCTAAAAGACATAATGAGGATACCAGAGGATAAAATATTCCCCTGAGTGGAATATTATTCTAAAAGGATAAATGGTATTACTGTAGAATATAAAACTAGTCCTCCTTCACGACTCTGGCATAGAAAACATTGCATTTTTGCCCAACTTCAGACACATATCCTTTACTGTATATGATTATTCTTTTTCTCAGTAGAGAATGATGGTTAGCTTTGCAAAGAAGCTGAGACATTGATTGTTTTATAATTCAAAGCTTTACTAAATTCATGAGCTGGTCAATTTGACCTATTTGGAAATAAACTCAGGACAAGACCAAGACAGGGCCCTACACTGTCTTTTCTAGTTACTGACCATTTTTTTCCTCCTAATACCAGATGAATTTTGACTGTGAATCTGCCTTAGCTTATTTTACTAGTCATTTAAGATTTTTTAAATCTATTACTATTCTTCTGAGGCTCAAGAAATTCTTGGCTTTCAAGGATCCCCACTCCTAGTTTATTTAAATACCAGCAGTACTTGTGGCAATAGCAAATTCTGTGCTCTGCCCCATCACCCAGAGGCAGAGATATTCAGCTGTTTAGATGGCATGCACCACTTTGCATTACCTTGGGGATCACTTACACTATGTGTCCACATCTTCTGCTCTGTTTAGTAGAATTCACATTACCTGCATAAACCATGTTCTAAGTTAAAAGGCCTTAATTTGATACTGCAAGAAATGCCAGACTAGGCGTCCCTTCCCTTCCCTTCCCTTCCCTTCCCTTCCCTTCCCTTCCCTTCCCTTCCCTTCCCTTCCCTTCCCTTCCCTTCCCTTCCCTTCCCTTCCCTTCCCTTCCCTTCCCTTCCCTTCCCTTCCCTTCCCTTCCCTTCCCTTCCCTTCCCTTCCCTTCCCTTCCCTTCCCTTCCCTTCCCTTCCTTCCCTTCCCTTCCCTTCCCTTCCCTTCCCTTCCCTTCCCTTCCCTTCCCTTCCCTTCCCTTCCCTTCCCTTCCCTTCCTTCCCTTCCCTTCCCTTCCCTTCCTTCCCTTCCCTTCCCTTCCTTCCCTTCCCTTCCCTTCCCTTCCCTTCCCTTCCTTCCCTTCCCTTCCTTCCTTCCCTTCCCTTCCCTTCCCTTCCTTCCCTTCCCTTCCCTTCCCTTCCCTTCCCTTCCCTTCCCTTCCCCTTCCCCTTCCCCTTCCCCTTCCCCTTCCCCTTCCTTTTACAGATCAAGTAGCTCAGTTGTGTGCAGGGTGGACAGAACTCAGCACACACAAGTGCAAAGCTAAACAAGGTGATCACTGCTGCTGCTTGGTGTGTTCCTGGTCAGTAAGGAGAAGTGGCTTTTAAATGTAGGTGCTACCACTGCCCATTCTCTATCAGGCACCAGAAGTGGAACAAACAGCAGTGCCTGTGTTTTCCAGCTGAAAAAGAAGTCAGTCCCTGAGGCATATACAGGGGATTGCTCCTACACAGGAGCAGGACTTGACACTTTTCCTTGTTTGAAAAAGTGACTTTTGCATACAGAACACCAGACATTTACCACTTGGATTGCAAGATATGCTTCAGCTCTATTTCTCTATGTCATCAGCAGAGTAATTTTCCCCAGCAATAACCTGAATCATATGTTGGGCTGGAATTATTTTTGCCTCTCCCAAGCCTGCATCTGGCTCTGCATGGTTCCTCCTCGTGACGAATGCAAACAACACATATCCCTGCATTGACAAGAGCTGCGTTGTTGAGAGGGTGGTAAATAGTAGAACTGTACCCCCAAAAGGAGATTAAAAACAAAACAGGGGGATTAGGAAACAGTTGTTGGGGGAGTGGTGATGATGAGGCGGAAAGAGGGCACTCCCAAGGCAAATACCCTCCTGCATCACGGTTCAAACCAAAATAAACCAAACTAAAAATAGAGGGAACTAAAGGGATAGTCACTGGATATAAAATGTGAGTCAGACTGTACTGAAGAGCAGGACAGGTGGTGCAGCACATTGGACAAAAGGCTATTTACCTTGTGTGGAGAGGAGCTCTGAGGGCTCTGATGGGCCCCACAAGAACTTCTCACCTACATTCTTGGAAAACACCTCTACATGACAACCCAGGGTGCAGTGTGGGCTAGGAGGGACAGTTTGCATCTCTGCTTCCTTCACATCACGAAGATGAAGAAACATGATCAAGATAAGACTCATGCATGCTGTCCTCCCACCCATTCCAATACTGCTCTTTCCTCCTCCCCTCCTCCCCTCTGCACCTTCACACCTTTGCCTGCCTGCTTCTGGCTTTTCTGTTTTTTAGGGGTTACTATTGTGCTCCTCCAAGCCACAGGGCAGTGGGCAGAGCTGGGTTAGCTTGAGAGGCCACCACAAACACCACAACACCACAGAGTCATGGTGTTGACCATGTCTAGTTCAGCCTGGTCCAGACTCTGTAGTGCTTCTCAGGCCAAGCAATCTATACTTTTAGCTACAGATGAGGTGAGAAGAGATATGAACTACCTGGGAAAAGTGATGCTTAAGAAGAACCTGTGACTGGGCATGACTTGCTCATAGAGAACAGAGCTGAAAATGGCAAACATATCTAAAAATGGATTCAAATGAATTAGAATCAACCCCTGTAAAAGCAAAGGTAAAGCAAAAGAGAAAGAGATATTTCAATTGCTTATCCCATCAGTCAACTAAACCTATAAGTGAGCCCCCATCTTGTCCCTAGGCAAAAGAAAGGAATGACCTTGTCCTCTGCTCTCCTGAGTTCACTGAAGAACTAACCTTAGTAGAGCCTCTGTCCCCTTGTCTGAGACAGCAGCCAGTGAATGCCATGGGAGAGCTCACAGTCTCTGTGCAGGAGAAATACAGATCACACAATCATAGAATTGTTAGGGTTGGAAGGGACCTCAAGGATCACCCATTTCCAACCCCTATCATGGGCAGGGGGCACCTCACACTACATCAGGTTGCTCACAGCCACATCCAGCCTGGCCTTAAAAACCTCCAGGGATGAAGTTTCTACCACCTCCCTGGGCAACCTGTGCCAGTGTCTCACCACCCTCATGGGGAAGAATATCCTCCTAACATCCAATCTGAATCTGCCCATTTCTAGTTTTGTTCCATTCCCCCAATTCCTATCACTACCTGATAAGTCCCTCCTCAGCTATTAGGCCCCTTTCAGATACTGGAAAGCCACAAGACAGTCTCCTCGGAGACTTCTCCAGACTGAACAGCCGCCAACTTTCTCAGTCTGTCCCCATAGCAGAGGAGCTCCAGGCCTCTGATTATCCTCATGGCTCTTTTCTGGACACATCCAGATCCTTCTTGTAACAGGAGCTCCAGAACTGGATGCAATATTCCAGTTGGGGTCTCACCAGAGTGGAGTAGAGGGGGAGAGTCACCTCCCTCGACCTGCTGGCTATGCTTCTCTTGATGCAGCCCAGATGTGATTTGCTTTCTGGGCTGCAAGCACACATTGGTGGCTCATGCATCACTTTGTTTGTTTCATGAAGAGACATCATTGTTAAGTGCTCCTGTGGGTGTGCATTACACAAGGATAGGTTCTCAGAAATAAACACGAAGATGCCATCAAACCTTTGATTAGCTTCTAGATTAAAAAGTAACATTATTCAAAAGCTAGTGATTTGTTGTTGATATGATCTGTTAGAAGGTAGGAGGGCTCTGCAGAGGGACCTTGACAGGCTGGATAGATGGAGGGAGTCCAACAGGATGGCATTTAACAAGTCCAAGTGCTGGGTTCTGCATATTGGCCACAACAACCCCATGCAGTGCTACAGGCTGGGGTCAGAGTGGCTGGAGAGCAGCCAGGAAGAAAGGGACCTGGGGGTAGTGGTTGACAGTAGCTGAACATGAGCCAGCAGTGTGCCCAGGTGGGCACAAAGGCCAATGGCATCCTGGCCTGCATCAGGAATAGTGTGGCCAGCAGGAGCAGGGAGGTCATTCTGCCCTGTACTCAGCACTGGTTAGGCCACACCTTGAGGACTGTGTCCAGTTCTGGGCACCTCAATTTAAGAAGGATGTTTAGATACTTGAACATGTCCAGAGAAGGGCAGCAAAGCTGGGGAGGGGTCTGGAGCACAGACTTACAAGGAAAGACTGAGGGAGCTGAAGGGTGGTTGTAGCCCTTCTTCTTCTGGGCAACTAGCAACAGAACAAGTGGACACAGTCTCAAGCTGTGCCAGGGGAGGTTTAGGCTCGAGGTGAGGAGAACGTTCTTCCCTGAAAGAGTGATTGGCCATTGGAATGTGCTGCCCAGGGAGGTGGTGGAGTCACCATCCCTGGAGGTGTTCAAAAAAGAATTGGATGTGGCACTTGGAGCCATGGTTTAGTCATTAGGTGGTGTTAGGTAATAGGTTGGACTTGATGATCTCTGAGGTCTTTTCCAGCCTGGTTGACTCTGTGAATTCTAATACAAATGGATTTTCTGCTGAGGAAATCTTGCATTTTTATGCAGAAAGGGAAAAATCAGAACAAAACTAAGAAACAGAGGCTATTAAAGTGGAATTTGTGACCGTGAAAAGCATCAGCTGTGGTTGTCACAAGCTAGGTACTGTCACTCCACCAGAGTCTAAGGAAGTTGATGCAAATGTTGTGCTGCTCGGGACATTTCACATCAATAGTTCTGCTCCATGAGTGGGCTTGGGGCACACACCCTATGGGCTGTTGCTGCTGGTGGGGTTGCACTGAAAGGAAGCTGTTTCCACCTTAAACTCTCTGAAGGAAAACGAATACGACCTCATGGCTTCTGGTGCTAATTTTATTACATGCTTGATGAATTTACTGGCTGAATAATTGGAACCCACTGATTTATAGAGTCTGGCTTAATGATAAGCTTAATGTTATCATTGTGTTGCTCCATTTTTAATTAGCTCAGTAAACCTGCAATGAAGGAGCCAAATAGTCAGGTTTCTGTGTTTATTTGCCTGTTTGTACTTAAGAGAAAAAAAAAAAGGGGGGGGCATTAAAAAATATGTGTTAATAGCTATTTAGAATCTCAGTGGGAAGGAGAGCCATAACAGATGCTGAATGTTTTTGACCTTTCCCCCTAACTCACTCGCACAAGGCAGAGGATATTATCTCTGCCACACAGAAAATTCCAGAATCACAGAACAGCAGTTTGGAGGGGACCCCAGGAATCATCTGGTCCAATGTTTCTAGTTGATAATGTAGTTTAAATGAGGTAGCCCAGCACCCTGTCAAGCTGAGGCTTAAAACTGAGCAGCATAGGGGAATCCACTGCATCTCTTGGAAGATGATTTCAATGTCTAACTGTTCTCATGCTGAAAAATTTTCTTCTAGATTCCAATTGGAACCTCCTCAGGAGTGACTTGTACTCATTACCCCTTGCCTTTTCCATGTGACTCCTTGTGTAAAGAGGGGCTCCATGATGCTGGTAGCCACCCTTTATGTACTAGTACATGGCAATAAGGTCCACCCTAAGCCTTTTCTTCTCAAGACTGAGAGCCACACCGACCAAAGGATCAAATGGAAAACTATTGACAAGCCACTACAACTTCATTTTTCAAAGGGGCACTGATTTTCCTAGGTTAAGAAACAAAACAAAAACCAGGGGAGGTGAAGAAGAAAAATTATCAGGAGAAAATATTCTCAGGCAAAAAGTGAACAAATCAATGCACTTTCAGAGGAATGCTATTAAATATAGTGTTATATATATATATTTTATAGATATATAAAATACATATATTAGTATATATTAAAAAGCCAAAAGTTATTGAGGCTTTTCAGGGATTTTCTTTACTTCAGGCCTTGACAAAGGAGGGCAGGATCTGAGCACAGAAAGGGAGAGTGGCACAAGGTAAGTGATTGTAGCAAAACTATTTTAAATATGCTGCTGGGTTATGAGGTACCTGAGCCACAGTTGGCACTTGCTCACATCAGGAAGGGTGTTCCAATTACCCTGGCAACGCACAGAAGGCCATATCCTCCAACCTTCTGCCTTTATGCCATGTATTGCTGGCTGATTTGTTTGCTATCATGCCAGTGATGACTGCTTGAGCTTGCTCTGCTGCCATTTGTGCAGGTCTCAGAGGATGCCGGTCTCAGAGGATGCCGGTGCCCTCCTCCAGCTGTTGTCACAGGAATGAATTATCAGAAAGTGAATGCCTCATATACTCCACGAACTGGGAAGTTCATGGCATTGCTTTGATCTTTTCATTATTCCACAGAGTCATTGCCTGACTATTCAACCCCTGCTTGACAGCTTGGATTGCTGGGCAAAGGGACATTAAAGCATTGAATGTATATACACAATCAGAATGCTGACTGTGGACAAGGTGAAAGAAAAATAATGAAATGCCATAATTAACAAAATATATTGGCCATTAAAGTATGATGCCTCGTTCTTTTGACAGAGACACTAACAAGAAATAATGACCTTATTAAAAGCCTTCATGTTTGTGTAAATCGGAGGCACAGTTTTTATGGTGCTGCTGGTCACAGGTTCTAAACAGCAAAACCTTTGAGAGATGCACCCTGCAGAGCTCCACAACCCTGTGAAGCTCTGAGTAGGAGTGTCACACTGAATTAGAGCTGGGAGACATTGCTGAGAGGTCTGTTCCAGCAGTCATCTTTGCTTTAAATCCACAGGCCTCTGAATTTAAGTACCACAGTACAGCTAAAAGGAGCCCTGTATGTGCATTGCAGCAATGAGCACTCGTAGGAACTGAATGCAGCTGAAGAAAATGGTACATCAGCTAGAAAGAGCCAATAATAAGCTGCATTATCTAACAGATCCCAGGGCACAAGGTTTGGGTTTCTCTAGCTAAAAGTATGGCAGCAGGTTTCCAGCCTTAATACTTTCATTATTCATTCTTTCTAAGTGCAGAAGAAGGAATTCACTATTCATTTCTAGCATTATTTGAATTCTAGAGAGGGGCAACGCTAAGCAGTTTATTATTCTTACTGGTAGCCTTTGGTACTTCGGCCTAAAAACCTGAAAGTCCCATTACAGGGTGTAACAACTCAACAGCTCCAAATAAATCTTTTAGGTTTGAAAAATATTTCTTTGGTTACAGCAAAAAAAATAAGCTTCTGTAACATCAGAAGGAGGTTTAACTAATTGGAACTGCTTAATGCATGCTCAGCAACAGCTGGAGTAACAGAAAGCTGACTAGGAGCAGCAGATGTTATGAATTTCATCTGGACAGATCCGATGGCTGATGGGGAGGTCCTTCTCCACATCTGTGAAATAGTTACCAGATTCCACATACCAACTTTCTGGACTGGACATTACAGAGGGTTTAGAAACAGAGGATCACATTTTCTCCAGAACTGTTGACAACAGAATGTGGAGCTCCAAGGCAGCTTCAGAGTGGGAGAAGAGCGAGTGTGTAGAAACACTTTATAAATAGCAATGGCACATACCAATATGTTTAAAACTGTGATTTGTGTTCCAAACAACACAACACAACACAACATGCAATTTTAAAGTCAGAGATTGGGCAATATTAGAATTTGAAACAAGTGCAGGATTTTTATTACAGTAATTACACCACTGCAACTGCTGGGCTGCATGACATTAATTATACGCTGTAAAAATGTCTTTGGTATCTTATGTGTTCATGAAAGACAAAGCTAAGTGGGCACAACCCCACTGATTTTATCAAAGCCATGTGGATGATTCAAAGAGCACTTGTGTGTAGGTTAAGTGGGTTACAGGTATCTGGGTGTCCCAGCAGCCTGCAAAAACCTCTCAAGTGTCTATGACTGAGACATCACAAGCACTCCTGGTCTTCCTCCTGGCAAACAACGGGCAGAAAGAGTCATGGCTGAGTTTTGCACAACATCCTGGTGGAGAGGGAATCTGGGCACGGAGCAGGAAGCCTGAGTTCAGGTTCTCCCACATGAAGAGGCATGTCACCTTCAAGCCTCAGCAGTGTTGGGCTGCCAAGCAGAGGAAATACAGACTGACATGAGTGAGGGCAAGGATGGAAGGATGAGAAGGAAAGTCTTGCACCTGCAGCCACATGCTGTAAAAGGGAAAGGGGGAGGCCTGGCTCCAAACTCTTTTTGCATGCAGAATACAGAATTAACCAGGTTGGAAAAGACCTTTGAGATCATCAAGTCCAACCAATCACCCAACACCATCTAATCAACTAAACCATGGCACTAAGTGCCTCATGCAGTCTCTTTTTAAACACTTCCAGTGGTGGTGACTCCACCACCTCCCTGGGCAGCCCATTCCAATGGCCAATCTCTATTTCTGTGAAGAATTTCTTCCTACCATCCAGCTTAAACTTCTCCCTGGCACAGCTTGAGACTGTGTCCTCTTGTTCTGTTGGTGGTTGCCTGGGAGAACCACCTGGCTACAACCTCTTTTCAGGTAGTTATAGACAGCAATAAGGTGTCCCCAGGTCAGACCATGAAAGGCTCCAGACAACAATCTTACTATCCACGTGCAGTTATGCAGATCACACTTTGCATGCCCGTGCCGATGTAGGAATCCTGTGTCAAAAGGCAAGATGCTAGATTCTATTCCATACTCTTAACTTGCCAAGCATGGTTGGTTTGCTTTTGATTTTCCTTGATGTCTCCTAATGCCAAACTGTTTCAGCTGTGTCCTTGCTAGTATTAGCCTGGCATTTAGGCTGGCATTTCCACCAACTTTGCTGATTTGGGACCTAGCAACTATATTAGGAGGTATTTATCATTCAGAACTGCAGATGAAGTCATCTGTAACTGAGTTGAGCAGCAATTTGGGCTAATCTGCCCAAGAAGCTTACAGACTCTGCTGGCTCTGATCCCTGCTGCATCCTCAATGCCCTGCATCTCTCCAGCTCTCAGTGATGTAGTCACCTCCTTTCAAGTTCAGAGAAGACCTGGATTCAGATAGACAAAAGTTTTCCTTCTGATTGATCTGGAATGAATTCTCGGGGCTGGCAATGTAGTGGGGACAGCTATCTGCTAAGCCTTAACCTGCTATTTTCAGCTAAAGCAACAACCTGTTTCAGAGGATGATTTGAGTGTCAGGGTTGGACTCTCTTTATTCTGAGTAGAGCATCAGTGCCTAGTGTCCATTCTCCTAAGAAAACTTATTTTTGTTCTTTTTGATTTATGTCAACAAAGCATGGATCTGTCAAATTCCACTGCTTCTCTGTGATTACAGCGTGGGCATGAGGAATTATCTGCAGAATCAGAGCCAGAGATGTGGCTCCATGAATACATTTGTCAAACTGACCTCAAGCTGGCAGGCAACACCGGTGCCAAAAAATATTTAGCGGGTGCAAGCATGCCAGCCACTTGTGGTATGTGCTATGTTTCTTTAGCAAGTAGATGGCTCTATATGCTGTTATAATGTGGACGATTCTCATATGCTTCTATTTTATTTAGCATGGTATTTTGACTGCATTTGACAGCCAGGCCCCTCGCTTGTGTCCCGCCTGTGATGTTTGTTCTTTTTAATTATTTTTTTTTCAAGGTGATTGGAATCCTCTTCAGAAAAGTGAACAATTGATGTAAAGAGGCCTGAGCTCATGCTAAAAGGCAGGACACCAACGAGTGAAGAAACAGGCCCACCAGCCAGACCTGAAAGACCATAGACCATGAGAGTGGTGAAGCCCTGGAATGGGTTGTCCAGGGAGGTGGTTGAGGCCCCGTCCCTGGAAGTGTTTAAGACCAGGCTTGATGAGGCTCTGGCCAGCCTGATCTAGTGTGGGGTGTCCCTGCCCATGGCAGGGGTTGGAACTAGATGATCCTTGTGGTCCCTTCCAACCCTGACAATGATAATATGATACTATGATAGAGAGAGGGCAGAGGGAAAAAACATAAAGGCACTGAAGAGTCAGGTTAAGAAATACATGGAAGATAAGTGATTGCACCAATGCTTCTAAAGTGTAAAAAAATCACTCTTGAATATGAGGGGAAAGCTTGATTAAATGGCTAGGGAAAATAGGAAATAAATTTAAGGCTATTTCATGAGAAACATGAAGCCATGAGTGTGAGGCTTGCTTAGCAGCATTCTTTATGTGTCAGCATCTTTGTTTAAGCAAGCTGGTGGTTTTTCACTGGGTTGTTTGGGTGTTTTTCAGCCTGGAAGGAGAAGGGCAGAGTGGTATTAAAGCACAGCTCAGGTAGGAGGAGGGATGTGGAGCCTGCAGAGCTTCAGATGCTTTGAGTATACTCAAGCCTCTGAAGGCTTCTTAGGAATCATAGGATAACGGAGGTTGGAAGAGACCTTCAAGATCATTGAGTCCAACCACTAACCTTACCCTACCAGCCCACCACTAAGCCATACTCCCAAGCACTGCACCTACACGGCTTTTAAACACATCCAAGGATGGGGACTCAACCACCTCCCTGGACAGCCTGTTCCAATGCCTGACAACCCTTTCAGTGAAAAAAATTCTTCTGAATGTCCAGCTCAAACCTCCCCTGTGCAGCCTGAGCCCATTCTTGTTCTCTCACTAGCTCCTTGGGAGAAAAGGGAAGATTGCCTCTTCCAATCTCTGCATGGAAAAAAGAACAGGAAAGGTGACTTTACAGATAGGTGCCTGCTTTCTTACACGTGTAGAGTGATAATGAGATGCATGTAAAAGGACTTTTTGTTAACATCAGTGACTTCCTTGTCTTCTTGCAACAGTAAAGGATTTTTGGCACACATACACCAGGTTTTCTGCTATTGTGAAGGAGGAAAAGGATAGAAGGCCAAGAATGCTAATGGCAGAGGGTCAGTCATGGAGCCAAAGCAAAGAAAGAGGTATGAAAATCTTTAAACGCAGAAGATCACTGTGGGCAACACCAAATCCAGCGCATCTGAAATGTCTACAAGGTGTTTCTCAGTGGTTTAATGCTTATAATGACTGAGCTGAAAGTCACTGAGCTATTTAACCTAGTATAAGACCACATTCTTGCTGAAACAAGATGGGTTTGTGCTCGTTGGCAGGTGCAGTGTCCTTCCTCAAGTGCAGCCAGCAAGAATGGAAAAGGGGAAACAGAAGAGGAATACTTGGAAAGCATGAAATGCACTGTGTGAAAAATCAAGATCCAATTCTGGCCAATTTGGGAATGGCAAAACTGCTTCTTCTACAGGTGTCATGGAATCATGGTATCAATAAGGTTGGAAAAGACCTCAGACACCATCAAGTTCAACCTATCATCTCATGACTAACTAAACCATGGCTTCAAGTGCCACCTCCAATCCTTTTTTGAACACTTCCAGCCCATTCCAATGGCCAATAACTCTTTCTGTGAAGAACTTTCTCCCCACCTCGAGCCTCAGCAAAATTCTCACTCAGCAAAAACGGATCATAAGGTCTGGCTTGCCAAATATTGTTTACCTTTTCATCAGAAAATTGTTTGAAAGATGCCATCTAGTGCCACTGGATTTAAAACCAGAGTCAATGATCCTCACAGAAATAAAGCTGAAGGCAGGAATGAATGAACATGATTGCATGAAGTGGCAAGCAATGGAAGAGTGGAGTTCTGATTGTTGCTCAGACCAGATCACAGAAGCCTGGCTTATGTGAAGAGATGAGGAGAAAGTTATTCACAGAAAGAGTAATTGGCCATTGGAAGGGAGATGCCCAGGGAGGTGGTGGAGTCAAAGTGTTCAAAGAAGGATTGGATGTGGCACTTGCAGCCATGGTTTAGTTGTCAGGAGGTGTTAGGCATTAGGTTGGACTTGATGACCTTTGAGGTCTTTTCCAACCTGGTTGATTCTGTGATTCTGTGATGTTAGTTCTCTGATCCTGGTTGCATTTTGTTCACCTCCTAGCCCCCTTCCTGCAGTAGCAAAACCACCTCTGAAGCGTAAAGGACAGCGCACTGGGGAAAGACCTATTGGAAACCAAACCCAAGCTGTAGTGGATGAATGTCAGGTGGATATTGTTGGTCATAGTCAATGGTAATGCATTTAATCAGTTCATGGAGAGAAATAAAGAATAAAGTTTTCCCTCCTACACATGGCAGGTGGGGGGTTGGTCTCTTCTCCCAGGCAACCACCAACAGAACAAGAGGACACAGTCTCAAGCTGTGCCAGGGGAGGTTTAGGCTGGATGGTAGGAAGAGAGATTGGCCATTGGCATGGGCTGCCAAGGGAAGTGGTGGAGGCACCACCACTGGAAGTGTTTAAAAAGAGGCTGGATGAGGCACTTAGTGCCATGGTTTAGTTACACAGTTCACCTTGTTTCTCCCTTCCCCCTTTCTTCCATTCATAAGCACAGCTGAATCTGTCCCTAATGAGGAGAATCAGATTCCTCCCATTGAATATGGGAAATGTTTAATGTTGAACAACAAAATGATTTTGTTAGGCGAATGAGACACAGATTCACTGATAACCAAAATCTCCCTGTTGGCTGTCAGTGCTCTTGAAAATGTCTGCACTGAGAGGAGAAGATGCACTCTATTTAGACTGAATCCACAGCCTAGAAAGAAACAGTAAGCTTTTCAAATCAGTGCTGTTCTTTAAGAGCTTCTTTTTGCTAGTGTTAGAAAAAGACTTCTTCCATAAAAGGAAATTTTCTAAATTAATTCTCCAGCTGGTAGTACTTCTCTGGATGCTGCTTACACTGAGGGAAGAGAGATTAGAACAACCACCCCTCGGCCCCACCCCTAGAGCTGCTTTTATTTTGCTTGAAGAGACGATGAAGAAGTTGAGCCCTATGATGAAGAGGGGCTGCACCACCTGCCTAGTGTGCTGCCAGCAAACCTCCAAAGCCATCATGAGTGCATGGACAGCACTCATGAGCAGCTGTTTAACCACTTTGAGTTGAAACACAGGCTGCAGGCTGGAGTGAATCACTCTTTCTGGCAGCTAGGGAAGAACGTGGGAGTGGGGCGGGACAGGGACATAAGTTTTGGCAAAGAGTGGAGCAACCAGTATGAAGTGCTGCTGCTGCGGAAAAACTGCAATTTTCTGACAGTTATTCCAGGAACTTGGTCATATGTGATGGCTCACCATGAAGTGGGTGAGATCAGAGATTCCTAGAATATAGGGCTGAAACGGCCTCATTATTAAAAGCTGCCAGGGATTAAAGATCCTTAACCTCTTGAAGTATTCTATCGCTCTGCTGCCTTTGCAGCATCTGCGTTGTATTTCCTCAACTGTAGTCTCATCTTCTTGCTCCTTGTTCACCTAAGGCAGAATATGAGTGGGGGAGAAAATCAACCACCACCCTCTATGATTATCTTATCGTGTCCAGTTCTGGGCCCCTCAGGTTAGGAAGGACATCGAGACACTTGAACATGTCCAGAGAAGGGCAACAAGGCTGGGGAGAGGCCTTGAGCACAAGCCCTATGAGGAGAGGCTGAGGGAGCTGGGGTTGTTTAGCCTGGAGAAGAGGAGGCTCAGGGGAGACCTCATTGCTCTCTACAACTACCTGAAAGGTGGTTGTAGCCAGGAAGGGGTTGGTCTCTTCTCTCTAGCAACCAGCACCAGAACAAGAGGACACAGTCTCAAGCTGTACCAGGGGAAGTTTAGGCTTATGGTGAGGAAGAAGTTCTTCATGGAGAGAGTCATTTGTCATTGGAATGTGCTGCCCGGGGAGGTGGTGGAATCACCGTCCCTGGAAGAGGGGATTGGACGTGGCACTTGGTGCCATGGTCTAGTCATGAGGTCTATGGTGCCGGGTTGGACTTGATGATCTTTGAGGTCTCTTCCAACCTTGGTGATACTGTGATACTGTGATATTTTGTATATTTGAGGACTGCAGCCTATGTTTCTTTTGGATTTTCTTCCTCTGGACTATGCAGTCCCAGCATTCCTCCAATTTGTCATGATCCCTTCTTGCCAGTGTGGTTACAGTCCCTTCCAGGCTCTCACCACTTGAAGACTGAATAAATTGCAGTGGTTTTAAAGCAGAGAAGGACAGATTTAGATTGGTCGTTAAGAAGAAGTTCTTCATGATGAGGGGTTTGAGCACAGGAACTGATTGCCCAGGAAGGTGGTAGAGACCCATCCCTGGAGACATTTGCTGCAGAGATCAGAATACAGAATTAGGCAGGTCAAAAAAGACCTTTGAGATCATCAAGTCCAACCTATCACCCAGCACCATCTAATCAACTAAACCAGGGCACTAAGTGCCTCATCCAGTCTTATTTTAAACACTTCTAGTGATGGTGACTCCACCACCTCCCTGGGCAACCCATTCCAATGGCAAATCAACTTCAGTGCAGGTAAGGCTGTGCTGGGCAAGAGATCTGAAGCCAAAAGAGCCATCCAGAAGCTCTTTTTAGGGTTCTTTGAATCTGGGAAAAGCAGCTTGACTGTGCTGGGGGTGGCAGCTTGTGGTTGGGCGGCTGAGCTAGAGTGGGCAGAACAAGCACCTCCAGGGTAAATCTAAACGAGGCATTAACACACCAAAGGGCCATTTGCTGCAGAGATCAGCACCACTCACTCTGCAGCAAATGGCCCTTTGGTGGAGCAGTTTTGTTGGCCTCTTGGAGAAGATGCCAACCCCTCAAGGTTGAAAACTATGTACTCAACTCCCTCCCTGAAGTGTTTATACACCAATGCACACAGCATGGGCAATAAACAGGAGGAGCTGGAGGCTGTTGTACTACAGGGAAACTACAATCCAGCAGCCATCGTGGAAACCTGGTGGGTACCTCGATGGGTGACAACTTTTCAGAAGGGATAGGCAAGGAAGAAGAGGTGGTGGAGTGGCTCCCTGTATTAGGGAGACAATATGAAACCATGCAAATTAAGGAAGGTGATGACAGGGTTGAGCCCTTATGGGTAAGAATCAGGTGTAAGGTCAGCAAGGGTGGTATTGTGGTGGGAATCGGTTACAGACCACCCAGCCAGGATGAAGAGGTAGATGAAATGTTTCATAAGCAGTTGAGAGAGTTTCACAACCACTCCCCCTTGTTCTTGTATGAGACTTCCACTTCCCGGATGTCTGCTGGGAATACAATACATCAGGGAGAAAATAGTCCTGGAGGTTCCTGGAGTGTGTGGTGGATAACTTGATGGCACAAGTGGTGAGGGAGCCAGTCAGGGAAGATGCCCTCCTGGACCTGCTTCTTGTGATCAAGGAAGAACTTGTGGGGGAAGTAAAGGTTGGAGGCATTCCAGGGCTCAGTGATCATAAGATGATCGAGTTCTCTATCCTTGGGGAAACAAGGAGAGGGGTTAGTAAAACTGCCACCTTGGACTTCTGGAGGGCAAACTTTGGTCTGTTCAGGAGGTTGACTGACAAAGTCCCTTGGGAGGCCACCCTGAAGGATATAGGAATTCCAGGAAGACTGCACACACTTCAAGAGGGAAGTCTTAAAGGCGCAGAAACAGCTGTCCCTGTGTGCTGAAAAACGAGCTGGCAGGGAAGGCATCCGGCCTGACTGAATAGGGACCTTTGGCTGGACCTCAAGAACAAAAGGAGAGTTTGTGGCCTTTGGAAGAGGGGACAGGTCTCTCACCAGGTCTATAAAGATGTAGTAAAGATATGCAGAGAGAAAATTAGGAGAGCCAAAGCACAGCTAGAGATCTACCTAGCCACAGCCATTAATGATAATAAAAAATGTGTCTATAGATTCATTAACAGCAAAAGGAGGACTAGGGAAAACCTCCATCCTTTGTTGGATGCAGAGGGAAACAGTGGCTAAGGATGAGGAGAAGGCTGAGGTGCTCAATGCCTGCTTTGCCTTGGTCTTCAGCAGTGGTTCCAGCAGTTCCCTGGACACCCAGCCCTGTGAACTAGGAGTCAGGGAGAGGAATCAGAACAAGGTCATCACAATAGATGAGGAAGTGGTCACTGACCTGCTATTGCCACTTAGACGCCCACAAGTCTGTGGGGCTGGATGGGCTACACCCAAGGGTGCTGGGGAGTTGGCAGATGTGCTTGCCAAGCCACTATCCATCATTTACCTGAGGTCCTGGCTAACTGGGGAGGTCCCAATGGGCTGGAGAATAGCAAATATAACACCTATCTACAAGAAAGGAAGAAAGGAGGATCCAGGAAACTATAGACCTGTCAGTCTGACCTTGGTAACAGGGAAGGTCATGGAGGAGATCATCTCAAGCACCATTACACGATGGTATAGAGACCAACCAGAGGATCAGGCCCAGTCAGCGCAGGTTTATGAAGGGCAGGTCCTGCCTGACCAACCTGATCTCCTTCTATGACAAGATGACTGACTATTGGATGAGGGAAAGGCTCTGGATATTGTCTACCTAGACCTTCAAAAAGCCTTTGACACCATTTCCCACAGAATTCTCATGGACAAACTGGCTGCTCATGGCTTGGCTGAGCACACACTCTGCTGGGTAAAGCACTGGCTGGCCGGGCCCAAAGAGTGGAGGCCAGTGGAGCTGGATCCAGCTGGCAGCTGGTCACAAGTGGTGTTCCTCAGGGCTCAGTGTCCGGACCACTTCTGTTTACATTTTATGTCATAACCCAGAGTGAGACTGACAGTCATAAAGACAATTAGACCAAAGAAAAGAAATATCTTTGCTCAAGTGGGTGAGCTGGGGCACCCTTTTCTGTCTCTGCAGGAGAGCTTCATTTCTGGATTCAGGTTGGCCCTCAAGCAATGGTAGATGAAGCAAGGTCAATGAAAGTATTCCTGAAGGTTTCAGCAGAGATGAAAGGGACATGAATCAGCTCCTAAGCAGCTGCAGTTTACAGAATGGCTTAACAGTGTGACCCCAGGTCACTGGCAGTTTCCCATAACATGCTGAGCTACAGGATCTGGTGGTTTAGGAGCTGACTCATGAGTCTTCCTGTCACCCCTACCTTGAGGTCATGACTCCCTTAAGAAAAATGGGACAAACACTTAAGTTCTCTGCCCTGGTGAGGCCACATCTGGAATATTGTGTCCAGTTCTGGGCCCCTCAATTCAAAAGGGACAGGGAGGTGCTTGAGAGAGTCCAGCACAGAGCCACAAAAATGATGAAGGGAGCAGAACATCTTCCTTACGAGGAGAGACTGAGGGAGCTGGGGTTCTGTAGCTGGGAGAAGAGGATATTAAGGGGTGACCTCATTTGTGTTTATAAATATGTAAAGGGTGAGTGCCAAGGAGATGTAGCCAGGCTCTGCTCTGCCCAATGACAGCACAAGGGGCAATGGTGGAAGCTGAGGCATAGGAAGTTCCATGGAAACAGGAGGAATATTTATTTCCCTGTGATGGTGATAGAACACTGGAACAGGCTGCCCAGGGGGTTGTGGAGTCTCCCTCTCTGGAGATATTCAAGCCCTGCCTGGATGAGTTCCCATGTGACCTGCTCTAGGTGATCCTGCTCAGGCAGGGGGCTTGGACTGGATGATCTCTCGAGGTCCTTTCCAGCCCCTGACATTCTGTGATTCTGTGATCAATCTTAACTTGCTGCCATGGTGTGCCAATATATCTGAATCATCCATCAAACTGCACTTGCAATGAAAAAATGCACTTCTGCACCGGGAAGATGACTTTATCCACATTTCTGCCAGGGACAGGGCACTCTGCACCTTTCAGGATTTGTCCAACCATAACACACGAAGCATTTTCCAGGAGACCCATGCCAAGCTTTGGTGTGCATTTCTGGTGGGACAGCTTCTGGGACCAAAGGGGCACTGGTCTTACCAAAGCGGCTGAGGGTGGCCAGTCTGCAGCCCTGGTGGAAAGTTGCCTGGGCTCTGTCCCAAAGTAGACAAAGTTCTCCAGGAATTCATAGAACCATAGAATGGTTGTGATTGGAAGGGACCTTCAAAGGTCATCTAGTAAAATCCCCCTGCAGTGAGAAGAGACATCCCCAATCAGCCCAACCTGACATGGAACATCCCCAGGGACAGGGCCTCCACCACCCCTCCAGGCAACCTGGGCCAGTGTTACACCACCCTCTATATGAAAATAATCTTCTCTATACCTAGTCTGCATCTACCCCCTTATAGTCCCAAAGCATCATCCCCTGTCCCATCACCACATTCCCTGACAAAGGTTATCACCTTATCTTTCTTGTAGGGCCCTTTTAAGTACTGAAAGGTCTCAATAAGGTCTTCCTGGAGCCTTCTCTTCTCTAGGTTGAACAACCCCAACTCTCTCAGACTGTCCTCACAGCAGAGGGGTTCTAACTACTGTATAAGTTGATATATAACTACTATTATACTCACACTGGCCTTAATGGCATGCAGTCTGAACATCCATATTCAGAACTTTACACAAGCAAGTGATGCTTGCCTGTCCTGGGCCTCTGCTGCAGAGCTTCCACCTGCCAAATCTCCAGGCAGGATGTCACAAGCGTAAAAGCACTTCAATTTTTTAAAAGCAACACAGCCTCACTAGCTGTGTGTTATAAGCCAAAAACTCCTTCTATAAATTCCTGCAAAAGCACAGATAAGCCAGGGGGATCACCCAGCATCCTGATGCCTGCAGTCTTTTCTTCTGTTTCCATCCCTTCTGCTGCCACAGTCACTTTTGTGTGGTGGAAAGGGGAGACTGAAAAGATCATCCTGGGATACTGAGTGTAGTCTGGCCCAGACGCTGTTAAAAAATGTCTACGCAGCAGCTATGACTTCACAGACATGTGGCAACGCACGAAAACGTGAGTAGAAAAGGCCCAGACACCAGGGGTTTCCCAGAAAAAAAGCAGGAGTGAGTAATGCTCCAGCTCCTGTGGGACTCATCCAAGGATCTCTCCCTGGATTGCCAGCTGACTGAGGAACGCTAACCAAAAAACTATCTAGGAAAATGGTGCCCAAAAAGGCAGCCACTTATTATCTGAGTTCGTGCAGCTCCAGCCAGAGGGATAAGTGCCCAGCTATTTGCCAATTCCCAGTTTCAGACCTTTTATGTGAAAAACAGTTTGCATCAAGCCAGTGCTACTAAGATTTCCTCATATTGGGAGGATGGTGCAGGGAGGAAAGGTTAGCAAAGATTTATTGAGCGATCCTGGCTCCAGGTTGTGGCAAAAGGTTGCTCTGAATCAAAGAGAGGGATAGGGTGAAGGCAATTTTTGTACGTGGTGGGTTGGAAATTCCCCCAACATTAAATTTCCAGACCAGCCTAGTTGGAAGCAAACGAAGCTGTATTTACAAACAAAACTACAATCTAAAATGAAATGCAATGAATATGTTCAAAATATAGAATACTTACAACATTTCCAGGTATTTACAATTTATCAACAGCACAAGAACCCCCTGGACAAACCTAGGGGGCTAATAATAGCTTTCCCACTTTCTGCCCCCTTCCCTCTACCCCTCCCACTCCTGCACACAAGGGACAAGAGAAAGAATAGAGAGTTGTTTGTTAGTACTTAGCCACAGCTAAGAACACAGCAAAGGTCAGCAAAGCCAGGAGAAGCATCAGCCAGAGAAGAGGAAGCAAAAAAAAAAAGGGAGTTAGTTTACCTGAGTTCTATGGCAGGTATCTGTCCAATGGGATTGCTTAGAACTTACCATCAACTTCCTTTTTACACCCAATGGTGATTTATTTACATTCTACTACTTTCTGTTCAAGATCTGTGGAAAATTTTCTGGGCACAGCCTAAAACTAGCACATTGTAGTAAAGAAATGATATTTGAGGCCTTAGCTGGTCCTATTTATTTAGTTAGTTATTTTTCTTTCTTTCTAAGTATATCCAATAGAAGTAGAAATCTGTCTACTGTTATTGCCATCATCATTGTTATGCAGGATAGTCGATCCTCAGACAGTGCCAGGAGGATTTGGTCACGGTGAAGACTCTTCCAATTTTTAAGAGAGTGATTTGGATGCAAGTCTACAGAATAATGATGACAAAATAGCGATGGATAGGATCACAGTATCACAGTATCACCAAGGTTGGAAGAGACCTTGAAGATCATCGAGTCCAACCTGTCATCACAGACTCCATGACTGGACCATGGCACCAAGTGCCACGTCCAATCCCCACTTGAACACCTCCAGGGACAGTGACTCCACCACCTCCCTGGGCAGCCCATTCCAATAGTGAATGACTCTCTTGGTGAAGAACTTTCTCCTCACCTCAAGCCTAAACTTCCCCTGGTGCAGCTTGAGACTGTGTCCCCTTGTTCTAGTGCTGGTTGCTAGAGAGAAGAGGCCAACCCCTTCCTGGCTACAACCACCTTTCAGGTAGTTGTAGAGAGCAATGAGGTCTCCCCTGAGCCTCCTCTTCTCCAGGCTAAACACCCCTAGCTCCCTCAGCCTTTCCTCGCAGGGCTTGTGCTCAAGGCCTCTCCACAGCCTCATTGCCCTTCTCTGGACACGTTCAAGTGTCTCGATGTCCTAGTCCTAGTGATTTCCAGCTTCCTTGCTTCTTACTCAGGATTGTATTAATCAGAATAATTGCATGTATTTAGCAAGTACAGCTTTGCTATTGAAGAAAGGGATGCTGCATGCCTTTGGAATAGGTTTTGCAGGATTTCCATGCTTGGCAAGGTAGTGCGTGCCCTTCCGAGCTTAACCCAGCACTTAACACAGGTCCAATTACAAACCTTCTGCATTATCATCTTACATTTGTAGTCTTCTGTGACATGAAATAATGAAGGAAAATCATTGAAAAACGTAATAGCTACCATTGTCTTTGCATAAAACCGGGTGGGAAAATGTAAATCTCTTCTCTCACACAGTATAACTTAGCTAAGCTTACAAAGAAATGAAAAGCAATGTCTCCAGTGTCCTGAGCAAGTCTTTTGAGGGTGACACCTTTCATTAGTAATCCTTCTCCCCGCACAAACTGCCCTTCTTCTCCCTTACCTGCTTTCTGCTTCCTCACAACTGTTGTTTTCAAGGTTAGGATAATGCAGTGCACATCCCCAAGGAAGCAGCAAAGTGAAGTATTTTTCTTACCAGGAAGAGCGAGCTCAGCTCAGCAAGATTGTTTGCACAGACAGACCTCCCAAAATACTTGTAGTCTGCATCAGGTTTACTCCTAGTCTACAGGTTCGTCTGATCATACAAGTGATTTCCTCTTCCTGTAACACACTGGCTTAACAGGCTATATCTGCTGAAGATCTATTCTGAGAGTGTGCACTGGTGCTCCACAAGAAACAACTGGTAATGATGTCAGCAATGGTCAGCAATGCAGGCATTTCCATGCTCCCCCAGTTTTAATTCACAGAGGCCTATTTCAAGATGACTCAACTCATTTCATGCCAAGAACAGCTGGCAGCAGTGCTACTGAAGCACGTATGTTACCACATTGTGTTCAGTCATATTTTTTGTGTTGCAGACATAGAGCCAAATAACAGGATGTGAGATAATGCACCTTTGATTAAAGCTCAGGCTGGTTTTCACTATCAATGAGCACCGGACCTTATTGGCTACCCAAGATTGCAGTGACTTTGGAAGAGAGTTTGTATTATTTTAGCCAAAAAAAAAGTCCCAAACCATTCAGTTCTTCTTGAATAGTGATGATGTGGCCAAAGGGTTCAGGGTGGGATTAGTAGCCTATTTCACTTCCCTGAAACAATCTCATTCTTGCATTATACCTGAGCAAAGATGAAGTATCTAAACTACAGGCAATATTGAAGCAGTATGAGGTTTATTATAACAGTATAAAACCCTAATAAGACCTGGTACTCTTCATCTCCAAAGGTTTCTATGTAGATAGGGCCCTGAACTGCTTCCTTGCTGAAGCTGGTAGTCTGACAGAATAAGCAGGAAAGGAGGGCTCAGGGGATAAATGATTTTTTTGCAGTGATGTTTCTTGTAGAGGAAATATGACTGTTAATAAATTATGGTCTAAAGGCTTGCAATGCCCTTTTCTGAAAAACACAAAATGAAACAAGACTTTAAAAAACAGATTGGTATCACAGGGCAGAAATAATTTACCCAGTTGCTTAGGCTTCTCCCTAGGCATTTGGACCTGGACACTGTTGAATGCAAAAAGGGGTTAGGAAGACTTAAGAAGACCAGCTGAAGGAGCTGGGGGTGTTGAACACGGAGAAGAGAAAGTTCCAGGAGACCTAATAATGACCTTCTAGTACCTGAAGGGGGCTACAAGAAGGATGGAGAGAGACTGTTTACAAAGGCCTGCAGTGACAAGGCAAGGGGCAATGGCTTCAAAGTAGAGAAGATCAGATTTAGATTGGATATTAGGAACAATTTCTTTACCATGAGGGTAGTGGAACACTTGAACATTCAGCCACAGGAACACCCAGGGAAGTGGTCGAGGCCCCATCCCTAGCCATATTCAAGGTGAGGATGGACAGGGCTCTGGACAGCCTGATCTAGTTGAGAAGATTGGACTGGATGACCTTTAGAGGTCCCTTCCAACCCAAACCACTCTATGATTCTATGACCCTTGGTTTGGATCCATTGTCTCATACTACAGCCCACGGTGGCCTCCCTCATCTCCCTCACTGCTTGATCATAGTGCTAATATGAATAGCAGTGATTATTGACTGTGAAAAGGGCTGTTCTGAATAACATCCAGTCTCTTTTTAAACACCTCCAGGGACACTGACCCCACCACCTCCCTGGGCAGCCCATTCCAATGGCCAATCACTCTTTCTGTGAAGAATTTCTTCATAACATCCAGCCTGAACCTCCCCTGGCACAGCTTGAGACTGTGTCCTCTTGTTCTGTTGCTGGTTGCCTGGGAGAAAAGACCAACCCCCACCTGGCTACAACCACCCCTCAGGTAGTTGTAGACAGCAATGAGGTCTCCCCTGAGCCTCCTCTTCTCTGGCTAAACACTCCCAGCTCCCTCGGCCTCTCCGCATAGGGCTTGTGCTTCAAACCCCTCACCAGCCTTGCTGCCCTTCTGTGGATACATTCCAGCATCTCAGCATCTTTCCTAAACTGAGTGGCCCAGAACTGGACACAGTACTCAAGGTGTGGCCTAACCAGTGCTGAGTACAGGGGCAGAATGACTTCCCTGCTCCTGCTGGCCACACTATTTCTGATCCAGGCCAGGATGCCATTGACCTTCTTGGCCACCTGGGCACACTGCTGGCTGATCAGCTTCAGCAGAAAAAAACCCTTCACTTCTATCAGGAAGCTTCAGCCAGTGCTTTGACACAATCTGTGTTGCTTTCATTTTATGAGCTAAAAAAAAATTTCCTAGATTTGATCTTGTTTAGTTTTTATGGTTCGAGGAGAAGCAGTTTTGCTTCCCTGTCTCAAAATGGCTTGAGTCACAGTCTTAACCTTGTGTTGCTACCACTTGTATCTGTGTGCTTGACTAATTATAGGCAGCGCAGTCAGAAGTTTCTGTGATTCAGCTTTGCTTATTCCCTGCTATAAATATGATCCTCAAGGCTGTGCTTAACATCTAGGGAAGGAGATGGCCTTCTAGCAGCTCTCTGATTTGGGGAGCTTTGACTTTTTGTATGTGTTTGGTTTGTTGGTTTTCTGTTGTGGTTTGTTCAGGTTTTAAAATAAATATTTATTTTTAAAATTGTTACTATTCTGTTTATGTTTCTTTCTCCTCCATTCTCTCTAGAAGAGTACTGCAGGGAAATTTGAGAACTAGGCACCAGTTTGCTTTTAAGTCAACCAAACAGGAACAGGAGAATTATCTCTTGTACGAGCTCTCATTCCCAAACAGAGAGGGACCTGGGGGTGCTGATCGACAGCCGCCTAAACATGAGCCAGCAGTGTGCCCAGGTGGCCAAGAAGACCAATGGCATCCTGGCCTGCATTAGGAATAGTGTGGCCAGCAGGAGCAGGGAGGTCATTGTGCCCCTGTACTCTGCTTTGGTTAGGCCACACCTTGAGTCCTGTGTCCAGTTCTGGGCCCCTCAGTTTAAGAAGGACATCGAGACACTGGAAGGTGTCCAGAGAAGGGCAACAAGGCTGGGGAGAGGCCTTGAGCACAAGCCCTATGAGGAGAGGCTGAGGGAGCTGGGGTTGTTTAGCCTGGAGAAGAGGAGGCTCAGGGAGACCTCATTGCTCTCTACAACTACCTGAAGGGAGGTTGTAGCCAGGAAGGGTGTGGTGGAGTAGGAAGGTTCCCCCCCACACACAAAAAGAATCCACAGCTAACTCAGCCGGAGAAGCAGATGAAAGCTGTATTTTACAAGCAGCAAATGGAATGCAATGAATATGTACAAAAATATACAATATTTACAATATATACAGAAATATACAGGAATGTATGTAATACAGGAGACCTTTCCCCAACCCCCCTGCGGCCAGGGGGTTCGGCCTGCCCCTCCCTTCTCCCTCCCTACCTCCCCTTTTTCCCAAAAGGGTTAGAGAGAAAGGACGGTAATTAAAAGAGGAAAACTTTGTTAAAGCTCAAAGCGAATGCAAAAGTTGGTTTTCTCTTATCTGGTTAGCAAGAATCGTTCCTGCGTAGCAAGCTGTTGCTTCAGAGAGAGAAACGGGCCAGCTCACAGTACAGGGGGAAGAAGAAGACTGACTGCCCCCCCCCCCCCCCCCCCGACTGAAGGACCAAGCTAGAACCTACAGCCGGGTTCTACCAATGAAATTGGTTTAGCATATCTTGTTTTCATTCTAATATCAAAAACATTCAGCCAGAGTGTTCAGAAAGTGTCCTTCTCTTAAAGGCACAGCCTAAACCGGTCACAAAAGGGTTGGCCTCTTCTCTCTAGCAACCAGCACCAGAACAAGGGGACACAGTCTCAAGCTGCGCCAGGGGAAGTTTAGGCTCGAGGTGAGGAGAAAGTTCTTCACCGAGAGAGTTGTTCGCCATTGGAATGTGCTGCCCGGGGAGGTGGTGGAGTCGCCGTCCCTGGAGGTGTTCAAGTGGGGGCTGGACGTGGCACTTGGTGCCATGGTCTAGTCATGGAGTCTGTGGTGCCAAGTTGGACTTGATGATCTTTGAGGTCCCTTCCAACCTTGGTGATACTGTGATGCTGTGATTACTCTGGGGGAATTCAAATGCTGCCTCTGCAGCAGTCCAGGCTAATGCCAACCTGACAGTGATAGGTGAAACACAGAGGATCATTCAACACCACACATCAGGTTGGTGCAGAAATGCCATTAGGCAGCCTTATGTGAGTTACATTTCACCGATAATGAAATCAGCCTGCTACATTTCCTCTGAGATTGAATCAGCAATAAGCAGAAGCAGTCATTCTCTTACACAAAATTCTCTGAAATTATGCAAAGAACTGATCACTTTGAAATATGAAAGAAACTCCTGTCCTTCTCAGCAGGACAAACTCAATTAGACAGGAAAAAAAAATAATGGAACAGCTGCTTTTTCAGAGACAGATGACCTTATGGTGTAATTTTCACACTTAGTCAATCAAAGCTTGTGGTGTGATTCATTGACCATGAGAATGAAACTAGACAAGAGACGTTGCTAAAAGGTCATTTCCTCCTATGGATACAAAAGGCTCCAGTAAAATATTAGGGGAGCACATACCTCCCCTTCAAGAGATATTTGCCACACCTCCACCTGCAGTCAAACAAGAGAAGATAAAAAAAGAAAACATTGTGCAATCATGCACAAACATTAATGTTTTGCCCATGCCTCTACGATCTGTGGTGCAGGTTTTCTACCCTTGAGCTTTTCTAGGGAGATTGGATCTGATCAATGAAGCCACCGAGAATTTGTGTGTTGATTACAGTGCACAAGCCTGTTACGAAGGAGGGTGGAGAACAGCTGAACAGAGATGATAGCTACAGCTTACGAGAGCAGGTGTTGGGATTTAGCTTCAACTGTTACCATGTGCCTCATTTATGCTAATATTGCTGAGCCTGGGGACCTATAAATACAATAAAGGAATGAATATCTCTATGGCTGAATGTGCAAATACAAGCCACAAAGATATTTCAGTACATAATGATGCATCTTGTTTCTTCATTGTAGGCTGCATGGGGAAGACCAGAGCAGCCCCTTCCCCTACAGCTTTGGCTTAGGGTCCAGGAGGGAGATTTCATCTCTCCTGAGCAGAAAGAACAAGGAGGTGGTGTTTTTAGGGGCCATCCCCAAAGGAGAAGGTGATGCCACTCATGCCCTCTCACCAGTTAAGACAATGCAGTGATCACCAGGCCACCATTTAGCACTAGAAGAAATTTCATGAGAAAGGGAAGCTCCTTAGGAACCCTTAGAGGGTTGGTTTGAGACAATGACCTGAAGACCTGAGGAGCAGAAGGAACCCACCATGCACTGTGCATGTACATGGAGAATCCTATGTCCTGGAGCTGAGAGACTATGAGGAGGGATGGAGGAACATTTCACACAGGAATATGGGGCATCCCTGCTAGCAGTGACTCTTTTGAGAAGAGTCCCACACTGCATCCTAGCATGTGATTAGGTGTTGGCCACATTGCTCGTTATCTAATCAATGCTGAAAAGCCCTCTGCAACACTGAGTAAACAGGTGGCTAACTGAGAGCAGAGCTGTTCAGTTCTTGCATTCACCTGCAGCAAACAGGCTAAAAGATCCTAACCCTCAGCTCTGTTGTCACTTATTTGCATTTTTCTCCAGCCTATGTTGGATCACTGCTCTCAAGGCGCTGGTGAGAAACCTCCTTCTGCAGTCTCCATCTTGTCTCCTATGAGTCTCTTTCATAACTTCCAGCCAGGCATTCGAGCATCTCTTGTATTAATAAACCATCTGCTGGGCTGGAGAGCATTTTTGACTAGAACTTATTCTCCATACAAAACTCACCAGTTTAGGTGATTTTATCAAGTCTTACTGTTTAGAAAAGTAAAACTGCAACACAGTTGTCCCTCTAAATGCTCCTCAGCATCTTTTATTTTTTATGGGTTTTTTTTTTGAGGAAAAAGGCTGTGTTCATTTTTGGATTAAAATGATATTTCATTACCATACATGTAGTGAAAAATACAGAAATCATAGCTCAAGCACAAAATTAACTGAGGTTCTTTTCCAGCTTTCTGGAGCTGTATTGGTAATCCTTGCAGCTCTTCCTCAATTTGCTCTAAACTGCCCCTGCAATTCCAGGGAACAGGGCACACAACCAGGAAGGTAGACAGATTGTTTCTCCAGCCACTGTATTCATATATTCCCCTTGTTTGATTCATCTGGAATTACCCTTGTTTGACTCCTACAAGCCTGTTGACTTTGCCTGAGGAGAGATTTACATAATTTCCTCGTGGGAATATTGGAAGCTGATAACACACTTCTTTAACAGTGTTATTTCCCTGTTTTATTTCCACAGCAGAATAAATCTGGATATGCAACTCTGTACTGCAGCACCTGATGGGGTGTTTTTTTTGTTCACTTCTGAGTCAGGCAAAAAGCAGATAATGAAAGATTTATCTACAACTGTTACTTGGCTGTGGTTAAACAACAAAGAACACCCAAATCCCCATCTCATTTTCTTATCTTCCTCAAAGATGAAAGAAATACTAATCAGGCTATTTTACAAGCTCTTTCCACTCTATACAGTGCCAAGAAAATGTATGTGGCAGACACAGTGGCATAGCTATGACAGGCTGTAGTCATAGTGCAAGCCTCAAAACATTAATGCTCCTCTCTGCTCCCAACTGACCTAACTCTCTATATTTTACATAATGCTTGTTATATCCCATATGAGTGGCAGACAGAAACTGGGATCAACAGTATCAGAAGAGGACAAAGATGCAGGATGATTAAATGATTTCTTGTTTGCTGAAGCCAGATGATAGAGTAACTGTGGGCCAGATGAATCTGGCGAATGATCTCCAGTCGTGACTTATATAACGTTAGGTAAAGAAAGTTAAATTTCTGGGGTTTGCTAGTTTGTTTGTTTAATTCTTGTTTAAATTGCTTTTAAGGGATGTCCATTAAAGCAAATACCAGCAGAGAGTGGGAAGCACTTCTGTAGGTGCACGAACATGAGGGAGAGAGCTTACCATTAAACAGCTGTGGTTTTCAGCTCTTGTTATTCCCATTGGGGGGTAGAAAACTTTAACTCACATCCAGGGTGCCAAGATGTCTTGTGTAAGACTTTAGATGATCTAGTACCATACTAAGTGTTGTGGGAATTTACACACCTGAAAGTGCTCATAAAATTTAGACCAATAAATGACAGCTGTGTCTTCACCAGCCTGTAAATATTGCAGTTTTTCTTCTGTGACCAGTCTTGTCTGATATTTCACATTTCACACCAGGGGTTCTGGCTTTTTGCTCATGCCTTAAGAAAACTAACTGGTAGGAGTTTGGCATACATTTTCTTGGGGGGAAAAAAGGTTACCAAATTCATGGAGCACTGTTTCATGCTACTGCTGTGGGAGGCAAGCTCTAGCAACCAAAGCACAGCAGTTTTGTAACACAGTGCTCATCATTAAGATCTGCAGAACATGCACAATTGTACCTTTTCCTACTCGGCTGATTGCTTTAGTGCCAGTGTCTGATTCATTTATTTTCCTGTGCACCCTGCTTTTGGTGGAATCTAAGATAGGCAAAATGCTGTACTAGCCATTTAAATATTTTCTTAATTGATACATTCCCAGAGTGTTATTCTGTGCCATTGGTGGAGATCAAAGAAGATCAGCTTTCACTCTCAGTCCTGCAGCAGAGCCAGAAGCATCCTAATTCCAAGCAACACAGGAAGATTTCTTAAACACCATCATTTGCATTTTCCTGAGTGCTCAGCTATCAGTACACACTGTTCCCTTGACTCTCTCTTTCCTCCATTCCCTCATGAATCATTCCATTCTTCTTTTGCTTCATCTGCTTTATTCCACCTGTTAATACTCATCATTCTAGTTTATTTATTTTTTTTAACTTTTCACCCTGTGCTGTTGCTTCTTTTTCTCTCCTTTCTGCAAAGACATTTTTAAATTTGCTGTTCTCATCCTGGATCATTCTCTCATAACCTCTCCCTCCTTTCAGTATTCCTCTCCCTTTTTTACCCCTCTGCTCTTATCACTTTCAACATGAGGGTGGTGAGACGCTGAAACAGGTTGCCCAGGGAGGTGGTAGAAGCCTCATCCCTGGGGGGTTTTAAGGCCAGGCTGGATGTGGCTGTGAGCAACCTGATGTAGTGTGAGGTGTCTCTGCCACAGGCAGGGGGTGGAACTAGATAATCCTTGAAGTCCCTTCCAACCCTAACAATTCTATGATTTACAATCCCTGCTATTCTTTTCATTCAAGTGTGAAAAAGGAGGATTATAATGATGACTCTGCAACCTTGCACGAACACCTGAAGGGCTGCTGAAAACCAGAGCCCCTTTGTGCGGAAGCCTTGCAAACACATTGGTACACAATGGTGGTACACAGTCCCTGCCCATGACATTTGCAGTCCTTTTCCCAGGAAGGATTTTGAAGGCCCAAAGGGGTCTTAAACACTTGCCTTGCACCAGCTGTTCTCTTGAAAATTGCAGGCTAAATACACAAAGGGCTGGAGGGGTGATCTGACTTACTCAGAGACACAGACTGCAGTTGTGGAAAAAGGGATAGCAATTAATTGCTCGTCTCTCTGTCTGGTACATTAGTGGTATGATAGGAAAGAGGCAGCAACTGCAACAGATTAATTTTTCCCCTTGTGAAAAAAACACACAACAAGAAAATGAAGCTGCATTTGCAATTAACCTTGCAATATGTGCAACAGTCTGGATCTATAAATAAGAGAACAGCCTACATTTCCTCTGCTCTGTTCAGCTGGAGGTTTAACTTCAGGCAACCATAAATGAGATCCTCCTAAGGCTGATGACAGACTTTGAAATGGCCTGCAGTACACTATCTTACCCTCTTTGGTCTGACTTTGCACTAGAGATTTTAGCCTTTGTAATTAATAATGTCCCAAAACAACCATCTCTCTAAAACCCCAGCAGAAGTATAGCAGCTCCTAAATACCTACTTCCAAGAGCACCAGAGGGGGATTCTGTACCATCCTCCACACACTTGGGTCCTTAGCTATGACTTTATCTTGCGGGTGCTGGACATGTCCAGAAGATGACAGAGTCAGTTAAAAATCATTCCTGTAGACATTGCAGAATTCTGCAAAACAAGAAGTGAAGTCATTTCAGACAGGGGCCAAAGCTTCTCAAGGAGTGGCCCCTCAGTAGCGACTCTCGTGGTCTTTGCAGCATGGAAATCTGAGCAGCAACAGGCACATTCAGTGTATTTTTATTGTTAATAAGCCCGTCTTTTTCTGATGTTGATACCATAAAAATAAAATGCTTTGGACTGACTGTACCCAGCCACAAGTCTGTGACTCTTGATCTCTCCAGGTGTGTTTCCAGCACAGTTCAGAATTCCCCTCTGTCTTTCCCTTCTGCTAAGACAAGTTGGCAGAGAAGCAGACTTGAATGGCTGAACTATATTCATGCATTTTCCCAGGCAGCTCCTGAATCCTGGAGCCTGCTCAGAACAGAAGTGTTAGGCACAGGTTGACGTAGTCTGCTGTATGGGTGGGTTTACTCAGGCGTGGAAATGAAATTTGTGCCCAGCAAGCAATAATTGATGGCTACGGGGCGGGACTCAGCCTGCAGTTGGAGCTGTGGTTGAACCTTGCCAGCATAGCACAGCACTGACAGGAAGGCATGATCCTCCTTTTCTTGAATTTGTTTTTTGTTCCTGTGGTTGGCTGGTTGCTTTGTTGATGTTGTTGTTTCTGTAGTTTAACTCTGCTGCACTGTACATGCTAACAGGCTCCCTCCAAGGCTTCACAAAAAAGTTAAAGGGAGAAAATAACAACTGAATTTGCATCTAAAATATTTTGCAAACGAGTGAATTTCTCATAACTTATTTTTACTCCCTTCAAAGTGGGAAGAAATCACATTTGTACACTTTAATTTTGGAATAGAACCACATACTCTAGCCCTTCCCCCTGCTATTTATTTTTAATAATGAAAGCAAACAAGAAAAGGGAAGCATCTGTTGAGCATGCGAGCACCTTTTGAACATGCTCCATACAAGTACAAGAAAAAGATGATCAATTTCTTCTTGCCCTCAAGCCCAGAAGGGAAACACATTCTGGGGAAGACTACATCTGAACAGCCCATACTGTGCTCCTGTCCTCACACTTCTTGCTCTGGGCAGAGAGAGGAAAATGCAATATGTGGGTTTAGAATTAGCAAGAAATTGCTATTGCCCAGACATTGTTTCACCTAGAGAGGTATGTAAAGAGAAATAAACAAAAAGATACATCACCAAGGAGAGAGAAAACTCAGAACCATCAGTACCAGCCCCTTCCCACTGTGTCTCCAGCTAGAGCAGTTACACTAAAACTTGCAAAAGCTGCTTCATGGGCTTCAAGAAAATGTGATGTTCACTTCCTAAAATCAAGCAAGCCAAAACCTTACTGGTTTGTCTGAAGACTTGCCTCTGCTTATTCATGGTTTGACAGCATGTCTCTGGGCATCATTTCAAGCTGAATCTAATCTGATAAAACTCTTCTGTATTGATGCCATCTTTACGCCTTTATGCTCTTCCTAATGGACCACGACTAGCTATGGCTATTACATGCAAGAGTTTCAATAAGAAAGATTGACATGGACATCACAGATTATGTCAGAATAGAAGGGATCAGTACTGGGACCAGTCTTGTTCAGCATCTTTGTTGATGACATGGACAGTGGCACTGAGGCACCCTTAGCAAGTATGCCGATGACACCAAGCTGTGTGGTGCTGCTGACAGGTTGGAGGGAAGGGATCCATGAAGAGGGACCTGGACAGTCTGCAGAAATGGGCCCATGACAACGTCATGAGGTTCAACAAGACCAAATGCAAAGTCCTGCATCTGGTTTGGGGCAATCCCAAGTACAGATATAGGCTGGACAGGGCCTGGATTGAGAGCAGCCCTGAAGAAAAGGACTTGGGGGTGCTGGTGGATGAGAAGCACAACAGGAGCCACCAGTGTGCACTTGCAGCCCAGAAAGCCAGCCAGAGCCTGAGCTCCATGAAGAGAAGCATAGCCAGCAGGGCGAGGGAGGTGATTCTCCCCCTCTACTCCACTCTGGTGAGACCCTACCTGCAGTACTGCATCCAGTTCTGGAGCCCCTATTATAGGAAGGATCTGGAGGTGCTGGAATGTGTCCAGAGTAGGGCCATGAGGATGATCAGAGGGCTGGAGCTCCTCTGCTATGGAGACAGACTGAGAGAGCTGGGGATGTTGAGTCTGGAGAAGAGAAGGCTCCAAAGAGACCTCCTTGTAGCCTTCCAGTATCTGAAGGGGGCTCCGAGAAAGCTGGGGAAGGACTTTTAGGGTGTCAGGTAGTGATAGAACTGGGGGGAATGGAAGAAACCTAGAAATGGGTAGATTCAGATTGGATGCTAGGAAGAAATTCTTCCCCATGAGGGTGGTGAGAGACTGGCACAGGTTGCCCAGGGAGGTGATAGAAGCTTCATTCATGGAGGTTTTTAAGGCCAGTCTGGATGTGGTTCTGAGCAACCTGCTGTAGTGTGAGGTGTCCCTGCCCATGACAGGGGGTTGGAACCAGGTGATCCTTGGAGGGCCCTTCCAAGCCTAACAGTTCTATGTGAATACAAAACTTCTTGATTAGAATTTTGTATGGCTTCATACTTCAAGCTGAGTCCACCTTTATGCAAGTTCTATATAGGCAAACATTGGCAAAACACTAGAAGAAAAACTACAGCAGTATGAATCAGCAGGAGTCATTTTATAGGCCACAGCATTGAAAGATCAAGTTGTTCCTAGGCTATTGCCTATTTCCACCTGAATGAGTTACTGTGTGCCCAACTGATAATATCTTGGCACACATCAAAAGCAATGTTGGCTTTATACCATTATCTGGTAAACACAGCACCAAGATAAAGGAGCTGTTAAGTCAAAAACTAAAGGTCATTTGGTAGCCTGCCTCCTTTTCCTGACATGTCACAAATGACCCTCCCAAAAGACTTCATGGAAAGCTACCATTTGGTTTGGAAATGCTCCCTTCTTGCCAAGTCTCTCAGAGCATGCCAACTTCCTGCAGCTGTCTTGAGCTGTGTTATCAGGCCCATGCCCCCAGTGTTTGCCTGTGCTGTGCACAAGAGCCTTTATGTACGAGGGCGAGCAATGCTGTGTCAGCTCTTTGAATTTCAGCAGCGTCCATTCTGCATGTGATTCAGAGCCACAGTCTACCCACATACATCATCTAATATAACCATGCAATCGTGTTTTTGTTATCCCTGCTGTTCCTCCCACCTTCCTTCCTATTGCTTGTGTCATTAACTTATTGCACCTCAGCCACAAGAAGCCTATAAATTCTTCAGCAGTTTTTACGCTTCAGTATCTTCTTGCCTAATGGGATCTACTAGGCTACTAACAGCCTTTGTAAAACAAACATAGATCTCAACATGTCTTAGGTTTAGGGAGCAAAACAGATTCTTTATACTCCTGCCCAAAGGAGTAAAAGAAAACAGTCCACAAAAGATTGGAAAGAATATGTAATTTATATGAAAGTGCTATTCATAACTAATACAACAGTGCAGAAAACATGCAAAAAATACCAAACAATTCATATTCAGCCCAGATCTCCAGTCTGGGCTTCTCTGAAAACCTCACTAGACCATCACCTTCCCAAAACCTTTCCCCAAACCAGGCCAGAAACCCATGCCCCGAATGCCACCCCCTCACCTCCATCCCTCCCTCTATCTCCCTACTGAATGACACAGCTAAAAATCAGATTGCCAGCACCAGGCCCCACTCCCCTGCAAACCCTAGATAAGGGAGCCCTCTCTGGGATGGGAGCAAGGAGAGGAGAAAAGGGGTTGAACTGCTTGTGCTGTTCCCTTATAAAGGAGAGATGCAGGCATCATGGGAATGAAATAAAAAAAGATTACACTTTCTGGGCCACCTCTGGGCCTACCTAGCCTCTGGAGGTCTGTACTCTATGGTTTAAGATATCCCAGTTTCTTAAACCCATAGCACAACAGCTGGGACAAATAAGACACATACATGTATTTCAGCCCTTAAACTCTGTTTGACCTAGAAACCCATATTCACTTCAAGCAATTTCTCTCGTGCTTTCTGCTTCAGGTCAGAGGTAATGCTGAATCAAGCTGTGAGGAAATGCATTAAAAAATCACAATTATTTCATGACCTGAAAGTTTTCTGATCAGTTGACAGCTGGATAAAATTCAAGAATGAAAGAAAACAATTGAAGAAACAAACCATGGAAAAAGAAAGAGAAAAATCTCTCTCATTAGAGCTCCCTGAAAGTAAAACAATTCACTGGTTCCTTGAAATATAGTTTTTCACAGACTGATAAAACTGCTAGCTGCAGCTTGTTTCATATTTCAGGTTTAAAGAAGATATGAACATGAGGAAAAACTTCTTTACTTTGAGAGTGGAAGAGCACTGGAACAGACTGCCCAAGAGGTTGTGGGAGTCTCCTTCCCTGGAGATACTCAAAACCCACTTGGATGTGTTCCTGGGCAACCAAATATAAATTATCCTGATTTAGCAGAGAGATTGGACTAGAGGATCTCCAGAGGTCCCTGTGACAGTTTAGGCTGTGCCTTTAAGAAAGGATAGCTGCAGAATTCTCTAGCTGAATGTTTGGGTATAGACAGGAAAACAAAAGGAAGGTAATTCTAACTAATTTCATTGGTAGATGAGTGGGATGTAGTTTTATGACCTTACATTCTGCTCTCACTCCAGCTTCTGTCTTTCTCTTGGCATGCATGCTGACCCTGGACAGAAACTGATAAGATAAGCAGCTAACTTCTTAACAAAGCTTTGAACTAACTGAAATTCCCCTAACATTCTTTTTTTCTACGCTTCTCTTTTCTTCTAATTAACTAGAGGAAAAGGGGAGAGGGAGAGAGAGAGAGAGGTTGGGGGGAACCTGAGGTGGGATCCTCCAAGGAGGAGGATTTCTGTGTTGCTTTCTTTCCTATAAATGTTTGTATAATATTGTAAATATTGTATATTTTGTATATATTCATTGCATTTCATTACTGCTTGTAAAATACAGCTTTCATTCCCTTCTCTGGCTGAGTTCAGCTGTGCTTTTTGTTGGTGCGGTTGGGCGAAATCATCACACCACTAGAGTCCCTTCCGATCCCTACCATTCTGTGATTCTGTATGTACAAATAAGAAGAGGTGAGATGCCAAGAATGCATGCAGTGTCCTCCAGCACTGGCTCTGCAACACAGAAATTTGAGTGCCTGGTCAGAGGAAAGTGACCCAAGGAAATTAATTACAAACTGTATTCACAGGTTCAGTTATTCGGTTGTGGGTATCACATTCCACATATAAAGACAGTGAAATGATTCAAGCACAGATCTAACATTTCCAACACAGCAATTCAAACTGGAAATAGAGGTGCTGTGATCTGTGGCTTTCCCACAAACGGGATTCCGTGGCAGCTTAGCCAGGGACTCACGACTTGCTCCTCTGTCTGGTATCTTCCCAGATGCTGTGGTTATGATTCGAGCAGTCCTTGGCTTGAAGAGGGCTGAGGGGCCTCTCTCTTCTGTGCTCTGTTGCTGAGATGTAGCCTCTTCTGGGATTCAATTCTCTTGGAGCTTTCCCCCTTTCTGCCTTGGCCCAGGTGCAAGGTCTGGGCGAAGTTGTTGGTCTGCTAGAGGAGGTTCTTCAGCTGCTACTCTGGCAGCATTTGGCTCTTGTTGCTGTCTGGCTGAGAGCAAGGCAAGTTGCCTAACTTCTTGGCTGCTTTAAATACTGTCCCAAGACAATTAATGCCCTTTGGTAGCACAGACCCCTGATAACTGGACCTATAGGATGAGGCATATCCAAACATAGCCAGGGGCACATACAGTTCACAGCTGTGTTACAGAGTTAATTACACATGGTACATGTTTATCTGCACCCCAGGAACTGTCCAGGTTAGCACATTCACCAGTGCTTAGCCCCTTGTCTGGGCTAGGGCATGTTTTGGGGTTTGACCCTTCCGGACAACATGCTAGGCAAGACTGGAGTCTGTGACCAGAGCTCCAAGCATCCACCTAACTGGCTGGGTTAGGGTCATGTGTGTTGTGCTGTGCACACCCACATCAGTATGAGCCATCATATCTATTTCAGCCTGTTGCTGAGCACAGCTCAACAGTGCTCATCTGCATGAGCTACAGACTGTCTTCCTGATGTGGGCCATGTGGCCTTACACTGGTGTACAAAGCTGATGGTAGAAGTCTCAGACCAGACATGTGCCCAAATCTGTAACCATGTCATCTGTGCAGCCGGGAGGAAATTGATTACCACACATGAGTACAACACTAAAGCAAAAATAACATTAAATAGCAGAAAACTAAAGTTTGTTGCCCAGTCCTGGGCTTCCCACTCACTGCATAGATGCTTCTATGCCTAAATCCCCCTGCAAAGATCTCCCTGAGGCCAGGGTTAGTGATGATGGTGCTCTGCCTGAATGCTTGGTGCTGTCTGGACACTTCAAGACATCTGAGGTCCAGGTCAGGTCCAGGGTCAGCCTCCTGCTAGTATGTGTGTTTCCAAATGGGATGGCATCTGTGTTTGCAGCAATGTCACAGTCGATGACAATTGGGAGCCAGGGTCACCCTAGCTGATGCAGTTTCACACTTTTTCCTTCATCAAACCATTTGTGGATGTGGGAGAAATCTCACACATAGGTCAAAATAATTCTGTGCTCAATGGTCAACAGGATGAGGAAGCTCATTATCAAACATATTGGATCTTGAAGCAATCTGCAGATCTAATTGAACATGGTCTGAAGTCATTAAGAAAAAAACAAACCATTAGAGCCCTTTGTCTAAATTTCATTGTGTGAATGAGGTATCAAAGCCCGCTTGACTTTGACATGAATTTCTTTTATTCTTTGCTCAATATTTTTTTTTTTCTGCTTAGTGTACTTACTCAACCAGCTGCAAACCTCCCCAGAGCCACAAACATAGTGATGAATCAGTTTAACAGAGCCTCCAGCATTTCGTCTGAAAATGTAGCAGGCTTGCTGATGTTACAGCATCAAATCAGTATCTGCTATCTTTCTTTGGCTTTATTTTCCTGTTGTGTTTCAGGGCCTGGTTTTACTCTGGTTTATACTCAGAAACCATTGCTCATGAATGATTTGCAATAATGGAAATGACAGAAAACAACTGCAGTAGGAGAGCAAGGAAGAACACCAAATGGAAAATCCCAAACTCATCCTGTGCTGGCTGGTCAGCTTTAATACATCAAGGAGGTTGCGAGGGCTGTAACTGACGGGCAGCTCTCTTGCCAGGCTGCTAGTGCCAGCTGTCTGTGCCAGCCCCAGCGTGGCCACCTGAGCTACTAGTCCAGCAACTGCCCAACCACCAGCTTAGAGAGCAGCACTTTGCAGCCAGCAATACCTCAGCAGCTCATGGGCAGCTCAAGTCCAGCTGTCTATACACCAGGAGCAGAGTGGACAGCCTAGGGTAGCAGACCCTTCTACAGCGGGCTACTCAGGGCAACCTTTGGCTCAGCTGCTCTTGCCAGCAGGGCAGGATAGCAAGCCAAAGGTCCCAGTTTGCCATGGAAATCAGTAGAGGGAGGACAGGATTTGGCTCAGGAGCTTCTCTGCCCATAGATATATGCCTGCTACAGGCAGAAATAAAACCTATGTAAACTAACTTTTAGAAACATTGTCTTGAGCAGCACTGACCAAGCTAAAGGAGGAGACTCAGACACATAACTCATGAGCATGTGAAAATAAACCTGTGCTCAAGTGTCAGCAGGATGAGGAAACTCACTGTTAAGAGAGAAGATGCTGCATTTGCTACATGGTCTACATTAATATATGTTCAAGAATGATGAGCTGCTTTACCATCATCACATTTTAAAGAGAATTTTCCCCCACGTGTTCCTGTACAATGTTGTGGTAGTTTTAGGCTGTGCCTAAATTTCCCACATATGTTGAACAGAAAGTAGTAGAATGTAAATAAATTACTATTGGATGTAAAAAGGAAAATAATGGTAGCTTCTAAACAATCCTATTAGACAGATTACAACCAAAGGGCTCAGGTCCAGCTAACATGGATTCAGGAAGGGCAGATCCTGCCTATCCAACCTGATCTCCTTCTATGATCAGGTGACCCGCCTGGTGGATGTGGGGAGGCCTGTGGGTGTGGTCTACCTGGACTTCAGCAAGGCCTTTGACACCATCCCCCACAGCAAACTGCTGGCTAAGCTGTCAGCTCGTGGCTTGGGCAGCAACACTCTGTGCTGGGTTAGGAAATGGCTGGAGGGCTGAGCCCAGAGAGTGGTGGTGAATGGTGCCACATCCAGCTGGCATCCAGTCACTAGTGGTGTCCCCCAGGGATCAGTGCTGGGCCCCATCCTCTTTAACATCTTCACTGATGATCTGGATGAGGGGATTGAGTCAGTTTAAATCATTAAATTTGCAGATGACACCAAATTGGTTTATGTGGCAATCATAGCAATAAGTGGTGTGAGCAATCTGGCAATATAAGCTTAGAGCTTGACATAGTGGTAGGCCATGCTTAGCATAAGTGTAGAAGTAGGTAGCAGTTTAGCAAAATAGTGTTGTGCTAGCAGCATGTAACTAAAGCAAGGTACTGGTAGCTATAAACACAGAGAATTGTCTGGGAATAACAGGATGCACACGTCAGTCAACAACCTCACGTGATATTAGTAGTTTAACCAATAATGTATGACAGTAGGACATGTGGACAGTTGTGGAGAACCAATGAACTTATACCAACTATGCTCTGTGAGTCTATATAAGCTGTAGAGGTTCCTTAATAAGCTGAACAATACTTAGATCATACTGGTTGTCCATATTGATTCTGTACTCTATCGTCAACAAGCTTAGGTTTGATCTTAGAAAGAGGTTCTTCACAGGAGTGACTGGGCATTGGAATGGGCTGCCCAGGGAGGTGGTGGGGTTGACATCCCTGGAGGTGTTTAAGGTCTCTTCTCCCAGACAAGCAGTACCAGAACAGGAGGACACAGTCTCATGCTGTGCCAGGGGAGGTTTAGGCTGGAGGTGAGGAGAAAGTTCTTCCCAGCGGGAGAGATTGGCCGTTGGAATGTGCTGCCCAGGGAGATGGTGGAGTCCCTGTCCCTGGAGGTGTTCAAAAAGGGATTGTATGTGGCACTTGGAGCCATGGTTTAGTTGTCAGGAGGTGTTAAGCATTAGGTGATAGGTTGGACTTGATCTCTGAGGTCTTTTCCAACCTGGTTGATTTTATGACTTTATGACTTTTTATGACTCTAAGAAGAGGCAGGATGAGGCACTTAGTGCCATGGTCTGGTTGATTAGATAAGGTTGGGTGATCAGTTTGGCTTGATAATCTTGGAGGTCTCTTCCAGCCTGGTTGATTCTGTGATTCTGTGGTTCTGTGTAGCCAGCCAGCATGGCTGCTGATGCCATATTACATACTAAACCACGTGTTCAACATTTATAGGTCGTTTTGTCCTCATCTGCATTATAATTTTGTTGTGCATCATAAATGCAAAGTTATTTGCTTCTTCCTGCACCTTTGGTTTGTTGAATTTACGTCAAGCTGTCAAACATTTACAAGGACTTTATACCACTATGAAATTCATTTCTTCCAGCACTGAGGAGATGACATTTCTACAGTAATGCTGTTCTTTCCCAAACTCTATTTTCTGGTGTCTTTGGCCTCACTGAAGTGGCACATTTTTCATTAAACTTAACATTGCATAAAGTTATTAAGGCGACAGTAGTGTGCCATTATAGCTGTAACTATGCTGGTAGTGACTTCACCCTTGGGTCACCTGAAGTAATTATGAAGTAAAGTGTTGAAAGATATTGGATGACTTGGAAAACTTAGAATTGCCTTGACATAAGTACCTCTTATATGCAGGCAGCAGAGAAAGCTGACCTTCGTAGCTGAATTCACCTGGAAAAAAAGAGAGAGCTATCAAACCTCGGGTACTGTGTCCAGTTCTGGGCCACTCAGTTTAGGAAAGATGTTGAGTTGTTGGAATGTGTCCAGAGAAGGGCAACAAAGCTGAGGAGGGAGTTGGAGCACAAGCCCTATGAGGAGATGCTGAGGGAGCTGGGGTTGCATAGCCTGGAGAAGAGGAGGCTCAGAGGAGACCTCATTGCTGTCTACAACTACCTGAAGGGAGGTTGTAGGCAGGTGGGAGTCAGTCTCTTCTCCCAGACAACCTTTGACAGAACGAGAGGACAGAGTCTCAAGCTGTGCCAGGGGAGGTTCAGGCTGGATGTTAGGAAGAAGCTCTTCATGGAAAGAGTGACTGGCCATTGGAATGGGCTGCCCAGGGAGGTCATGGGGTCAGTGTCCCTGGAGGTGTTTAAAAAGAGACTGGATGTTATTCAGAACAGCCCTTTTCACAGTCAGTAATCACTGCTATTCATATTAGCACTATGATCAAGCAGTGAGGGAGATGAGGGAGGCCACCGTGGGCTGTAGCATGAGATAATGGATCCAAACCAAGGGTCATAGAATCATAGAGTGGTTTGGGGTGGAAGGGACCTCTAAAGGTCATCCAGTCCAATCTTCTCAACTAGATCAGGCTGTCCAGAGCCCTGTCCATCCTCACCCTGAATATGACTAGGGATGGGGCCTCAACCACTTCCCTGGGTGTTCCTGTGGCTGAATGTTCAAGTGTTCCACTACCCTCATGGTAAAGAGAGTCACCATCACTGGAGGTGTTTAGGAAGAGACTTGATGGGGTGCTTGATGCCATGGTTTAGTTGATTAGATAGTGTTGAATGATAGGTTGGACTTGATGATCTCAAAGGTCTCTTCCAACCTGGTTAGTTCTATTCTATTCTATTCTATTCTATTCTATTCTATTCTATTCTATTCTATTCTATTCTATTCTATTCTATTCTAAACACTGCAATCAACACAGCTGAAAATACTGTGTTTTTTGTTTTGGCTGAGTATGCTAAGAAAATTACTCTTTGCTCTTTTCTCTTGTTCCTTTGTGTCCAGGGGCATAGAGGGAGGGAGGCAGGGAAGGGGAAGCTATTGGCTCTCCTGGTTTTTGGCCAGGGGCATTCTTGTGCTATCTGTTAATTGCAAATGCTTGTAAATATTGTGTAGTTTGTACACATTCATTTAATTTCATTTTAGATTGTAGATTTGCTTGTAAATACTGCTTCATTTGCTTCCAACTAGGCTGGTCTGGCAATTTAATGTTGGGGAAAATTTTCAGTCTACTACAACTGAATCTTTTTTTATTTTTTACTTCCAGCAACATGTTTCCATTCTGATATTTGTCTGCTCTAGTGATTAAAGTTGCCTGCTAACCCTGAGGGCTCTGTTGATCTTCCTGCATGTCACAACCTATCATCAGAGTCAGAGTCACTCTTGTCTGGCAAGAGAAACCCTAAGAAATAGGAAGCAGAGCACTAAGTATATGAAGCCTGCCTATTTCCTTCTCTCCATAGCATTTGAAACTTATTCAATGATTCAAAGCATTCTAAAGAGATATGAGTCTTACCCTTGACCAGTGAGCTGTGGATCTGAGGTTTTTTTTCAGGCAAAGGTCCAAACCCACTTTGCTAAGTAAGGGAGAAATAATTTTAAATTCCTTTCCCAAAGACTCCAAACAAACCTGGAGGAATAGAGAGCTACTGATACCTCTTAATACTCTCTGAAGTGGACACATAAATTACAGACCACATTTTCTAGCAACCTGTAAGCCTTTCACATTGGCTTAAAATGATATGAATTGTTATCATGTTAGGAAGCTGACTTTTTGCAACCATTTTGTACCTGTGACAAAAGCACAAGAAACACATTGCAACTGAGCATCATCACTGCCATAACACTTACATGGCTTGGTTCTGTAGTTTTTGTCACAATTAAATGTTTTAAATTGTTAAAGTGAGCATAACTTTAGGATTTTCAGGGTCTAGTGTTAAAATTTACAAGGGTTTATTTTTTTATATGTAGTGACATGCCTGAATTGTTTATTTCTTCTTACATTTTGGGATTGCTGATGAACTCCATGTCTGGGGACATGCTTACGTGCTAAGAAGTCCTGAGTGCTTCACTGTGACAAGTGGAAAACAGAGCTGAGGTTGTAAAGTCTGGAGGGCAGGAATTGTGTGTGCTGCATGGTAAGTAAATGAGTTTAGGCAGAAGCTCATAATTCATCGCTTTAGGTAGGGCTGATGGCATGTTTCTGTATCCTATTATCCAGACTTAAAATAATTAAACCCAAATCCTTAGCAGCATGTAACAGCAAGGGTAGAAACCTTTTATTCCGGAAGAGAGGGGGTAGTACTATCTCCAGCTGAAATTCAGTGGAAAATTGCAGCCAAATGGTTCAGCCACTTCCATTAGGGTCCCCATGCTCTCCTCCCGCCTGCCTGTGTTAGCATTTCCAGAAATGGTTTGCTTGAACAGCTGCAGCATCTCCCTGCTGTGCCTCAGGAACTTGAAATGTGACTGACAATAGAGGGGAGAGGCAATAGCCTTGGGGTTTTGGGCCTAAAGCTGTGAAAATGTGCTCAAGTTTAGTCACATTATGAACCCTGCAGGTGATTTAAGTGTGTGTGAGGGAAAAATAACAATATGCTATGCTGGTGTTCAGCACCTTTACATCTGTGCCAGCACAATCATCCAATTCCCCCTCCACCATCTCTGAACTAAATGGGGCAATTGCTGTATTACATGTGAAGGCTACCGCTGACCTTTCTGCAATGAGGCTAGAATAGCTGCATGTAGGCATGCACTCAGATTTGGGAGAGGAGGGGCTGCTGAGGTACACAGCCATATGAGTGCAAAGGAAAGAGAGACAGAAAGACAGACAGAAAGGAAAGAGAAAGAAAGAAAGAAAGAAAGAAAGAAAGAAAGAAAGAAAGAAAGAAAGAAAGAAAGAAAGAAAGAAAGAAAGAAAGAAAGAAAGAAAGAAAGAAAGAAAGAAAGAAAGAAAGAAAGAAAGAAAGAAAGAAAGAAAGAAAGAAAGAAAGAAAGAAAGAAAGAAAGAAAGAAAGAAAGAAAGAAAGAAAGAAAGAAAGAAAGAAAGAAAGAAAGAAAGAAAGAAAGAAAGAAAGAAAGAAAGAAAGAAAGAAAGAAAGAAAGAAAGAAAGAAAGAAAGAAAGAAAGAAAGAAAGAAAGAAAGAAAGAAAGAAAGAAAGAAAGAAAGAAAGAAAGAAAGAAAGAAAGAAAGAAAGAAAGAGAGAGAAAGAAAGAAAGAAAGAAAGAAAGAAAGAAAGAAAGAAAGAAAGAAAGAAAGAAAGAAAAAGAAAGAAAGAAAGAAAGAAAGAAAGAAAGAAAGAAAGAAAGAAAGAAAAAAGAAAGAAAGAAAGAAAGAAAGAAAGAAAGAAAGAAAGAAAGAAAGAAAGAAAGAAAGAAAGAAAGAAAGAAAGAAAGAAAGGAAAGAAAGAAAGAAAGAAAGAAAGAAAGAAAGAAAGAAAGAAAGAAAGAAAGAAAGAAAGAAAGAAAGAAAGAAAGAAAGGAAAGAAAGAAAGAAAGAAAGAAAGAAAGAAAGAAAGAAAGAAAGAAAGAAAGAAAGAAAGAAAGAAAGAGAAAGAAAGAAAGAAAGAAAGAAAGAAAGAAAGAAAGAAAGAAAGAAAGAAAGAAAGAAAGAAAGAAAGAAAGAAAGAAAGAAAGAAAGAAAGAAAGAAAGAAAGAAAGAAAGAAAGAAAGAAAGAAAGAAAGAAAGAAAGAAAGAAAGAAAGAAAGAAAGAAAGAAAGAAAGAAAGAAAGAAAGAAAGAAAGAAAGAAAGAAAGAAAGAAAGAAAGAGAAGGAAGGAAGGAAGGAAGGAAGGAAGGAAAGGGAGGGAGGGAGGGAGGGAGGGAGGGAGGGAGGGAGGGAGGAAGGAAAATCAAACAAACAAAAGGAAGAAAGACAAAACAATACCCTGCCTATTTTCTTGCATCTGCTTGGCCAGAGAGAAGACAAGGACAGGAGTCACCTTGCCAAGTGATCCAGGGTTGGCAGCAGTAAAACATCCACAGTTACCTGCCATGACCGGCAGCACAATACAACAATATGGGTCCTGTGAAGATGTGCACCCAGGCAAGGAGGTGCATCCAGCCATAGAAACCTACTCTAGAGCTATTGCAATGGTAGGGCCTGTTGAGTCATACAAGAGTCAAATATATCATCCCTTATGTCCATTCCCTGGGGAGGAGTGTCCTGGGAGCCTTATGGACAGATGGTGTCACCTTCTACACCATGTAGGAGTTGCCTCTTGTTTAAATCAACAGCAATGATGCACCTTTGCCTCTGCCCATTCACCTGGGGCTGTCTTTGGGATGCAAGAAGTCATGTGCTGCTGCCATGGAGAGCTGCAGTGCTGTGTTTTTGTGACCATGGTGAGTCATAGACCTGCACTGCCACTTTGCACAATCAAAAACTTGGGTTTCATGTTTACACATTTTCACAGAGACCGGACACAACAGTCACAGTTTGGGAATGGCTGTCCTTCAAGGATCCAGTGACACACCTGTGGTGACTAACATGAGAGTTGTCTCTTCCTGGAAGAAAAGAAGAGGAGACTGAAAGGGCCCTCATGTCCCACACGACAAACATTCCCTGAAGTCTCTCTTCTGCTCTCCTCCAATCTGAGCAGTGTTAAAATACTGAGGGTCACTCTGGATGTGGCATTCAGTGGCTTCTTCAGGACTGCTGCCAGATTATCACAGTATCACAGTATATTAGAGGTTGGAAGGGATCTCCAAAGATCATCAAGTCCAACCCCTGCCAGAGCAGGATCACTTAAGATAGTCTGCACAGGAATGCATCCAGGTGGGTTTTGAAAGTCTCCAGAGAAGGAGACTCCACAACCTCCCTGGGCAGCCTGTTCCAGTGCTCCTTCACCCTCACCATAAAGAAGTTTCTCCTCATGTTGAGATGAAATCTGCTATGTTCAAGCTTGTACCTGTTGTTCCTTGTCTTATTACTGTTCACCACTAAAAAAAGCTTGGCCCCTTCTGCTTGACACCCACCCCTCAGATATTTATGGACATTGATCAGATCCCTTCTCAGTCTTCTCCAGACTAAACAGCTCCAGGTCTCTCAGTCTCTCTTCATAGGGGAGATGCTCAAGTCCCCTAATCATCTTCATGGCTCTCCGTTGGATTCACTCCAGCAGTTCTCTGTCTTTCTTGAACTGGAAAGGAAAAGCAGGCAAAAGGTAGACCCAATATTGGGGGCAAATATTATGGGAGGCAAATACAGTAGCTGATGGTGGATAAATGTGGAGAAGACCTGGACAGCAAAAGAAACAGATATGATTGTTCTTAGCATACAAGCCTGGGGATGTCACTTTAACTCATATTCTTTTAGCCACAATTTTGTAGCCGGAAAAAAACACAGCACTCAAAGCACTGGAGAACATTCAAAAGCTGCGAGGATGGTGGGGAGTATGTCCAGTTCTGGGCTCCTCAATTTAAGAAGGACAATGAGATACCTGAATGTGTCCAGAGAAGAGCAACAAGGCTCGTGAGAGGTCTGGAGCACAAGTCCTGTGAGGAGAGGCTGAGGGAGCTGGGGTTGTTTAGCCTGGAGAAGAGGAGGCTCAGGGGCGACCTCATTGCTCTCTACAACTACGTGAAGGGTGGTTGTAGCCAGGAAGGGGTTGGTCTCTTCTCTCTAGCAACCAGCACCGGAACAAGAGGGCACAGTCTCAAGCTGCACCAGGGGAGGTTTAGGCTGGAGGTGAGGAGAAAGTTCTTCATGGAAAGAGTAATTTGCTATTGGAATGGGCTGCCCTGGGAGGTGGTGGAGTCACCGTCTCTGGAGGTGTTCAAAAAAGGCTTGGATGTGGCACTTGGAGCCACAATTTAGTTATCAGGAGCTGTTAGGCATCAGGGAATAGGTTGGACTTGATGATCTCTGAGGTCTTTTCCAACCTGGTTGATTCTGTGATTAACACTGGTGCCGCACGTGTAAAAGGGATCTTTCAGGTCCATGCTTAAAAATTGTTGGTTCCCTTTCTCTCCCGTGAGACATCTTAGTTGCTTCTTCCTCTTCTATTGAAGCTCACAGCCTCATAGCATGATTATGCTGTTCTTGAGGCTATTTTATCCTGTGCATGCACAGCTATATGTGTGTACAGCTACACATGCTATTTATACATCTGTATATAGCACACAGCTACATGTGTGCATATCTATAGATAGTGGAGGCAAGGACAGACTTGCCTTCTACAGAGCTGACAATGTTTACGGTGATCCCTGTGCTGCCTGTCTGTTTGAACTTCTTATATGTCCTTCACAAAAGCTGAGATACCATCGAAACTGCTTTCTTTAGCTGACTCAAGCACTTAGAGTTTTTAATAAGAAGTTTTATCTCCTTTTCATGACTTTCCTGAAGCCTCAGCTCTGGAGATCAAGGTTTACAGGAGAAACTTTGTTTTCTCCCTTTTTTTAAACCTTCCCTCCCCTGTAAGCTTCAAGCCTTTTTTTCTGCAAACCTGTGAACTATACACAAGATGTCAGATACCAAAAAGGAATTAAAGCTATTATTATTGTATTTTTAATGTCTGATGAGCTTGAATCACTCATAATTTTCCAGTACTTCAGTCCAGTGAAAAGTAGAAGTGTGCTATTTTATTGGCAGTTCTCTGTTTAGAGAACCTTGTTAGCTATCTACCAATTCATTGGCAATTTCTTCTGCATTCTTCATTAACGATAATAACAAATGTCCATTATGCTGCCTGTTTGGCTAGGCTGGTTTAACTGCTTTTTTTGGGCCACTACTTTTACTGCTAACAATTTGTCTGTCTTTGCATATTTTTTTAATTCAAGCTTTTTATCTGCTGTATCGTTGCTGGTGTGGTCAGAAATCAGTTATTTTAAAAGGTGTTACTTAATCCAAGAGCCTCTCCATCACTGCTTATTTCCCCTCAGATATTTTGCCTTGTGTATTTCCCACGTCACCAAATTCTTGTGAATATTTTGTGGAAAGTGCAGATCCTTTTCCATGGGCATCAGGCTTTTCTGTTTAAAAGATTAAGTGCCCATTCTTTAAAAAGCAGTTACATATAAGAGCAAGAGTTATTCTGATTGATAATCTATCTACTGTTGCTGTGATCAGTCCAGCTAATTCATTGCCCCTTGTTTACAGTCTGAAACAGAACAAGATCTTCTCCTTCTCCTTTAGAGTCTGAAACAGAGCAAGGTCTCACATCAATCTTCCCAGCAGGCTTTAAAAAGCACTCTTTATTGCTATTAAATTTCTGCTTTAATAATATTCAGCCACCTCTGAAGAAATTTCAAATGGAGAACGTTCCTGAGGACAGTTCAGAGTCAGCAATGCCTTTTCATTTTATGGGATGACATAAGTGACGTGAAGACACCATTAAGCTTCATAATTTATTTGGATGAGTTTGCGTGACACCTGTTTAAATTGAACACCAGCATTTGCAGAGTGAATACTAATCCTCCTCACAAGCCTACATGAGGATTTTATTTCGATTGCACAATTAAAGGATTCAAGAAGGAAGGATGGGCTAGTGCTGTGCATATGGGTAGTGCTGTCCATAATTGTGAGCAGTCATTGCATGCAACTAGTATAAATGCTCCCCAAATATTGAGAGTAACCAACTAACTGTGCCAGATTTTGATGTACACTGGATGTGACCAGTGGGTCTTGATCCACCACTCAGTGAACAGTTAGGAGCAGCTGTCGATCTGTTGGAGGGTAGGAGGGCACTGCAGAGCGACCTTGACAGGCTAGATGGGTGGGCTGAGGCCAATGGGGTGAGATTTAAAAAGGCTAAGTGCAGGGCTCTACACATTGTCCACAACAGCCCCAAGAAGCACTATAGGCTGGGGACAGAGTGGCTGAAGAGGGGCCAGGCAGAAAGGGACCTAGGGTTGTTGGTAGATAGTAGGCTGAACATGAGCCAGAGGTGTGCCCAGGTGGCCAAGAAGGCCAATGGCATCCTGGCCTGGATCAGGAAAAGTGTGGCCAGCAGGACAAGGGAGGTTGTTCTTCCCCTGTACTCAGCACTGGTCAGGCCACACCTTGAGTACTGTGCCTAGTTCTGGACCCTCAACTCAAGAGAGATGTCGAGGTACTGGAACATGTCCAGAGAAGGGCAACAAAACTGGTGAGGGGCCTGGAGCACAGCCCTATGAGGAGAGGCTGAGGGAGCTGGGGTTGTTTAGCCTGGAGAAGAGGAGGCTCAGGGGAGATCTCATTGCTGTCTACAACTACCTGAAGGGAGGTTGTAGACAGATGGGGACTGGTCTTTTCTACCAAGCAACCAGCAACAGAATGATGGGACACAGTCTCAAGCTGTGCCAGGGGAGGTTCAGGCTGGATATTAGGAAGAAGTTCTTCACAGAGAGAGTGATTTGCCATTGGAATGGGCTACCCTGGGAGGTGGTGGAGTTGCCGTCACTGGAGATCTTAAAGGAAAGACTGGCTGAGGCACTTAGTGCCATGGTTTAGTTGATTGGATAGGGCTGAGTGATAGGTTGGACTGGATGATCTTGGAGGTCTCTTCCAATGTGGTTGATTCTGTGATTCTATATTTCAGGTCAAAGCCACACTGGCCTCATTTGTTCACAACAGGCTGGCTCTCCTCTCAGATTAAGAGGCCTTTAATGACAGCACCCTAATTACCTCTAGCTCATTAGTGTGCAGACAAAGTGTTAGTTCAGGTACTGGACAGATGGCCTTTCCCAGGTCCAGCTGTGCTGGTGGAAGAGGTTACTATTCCCAGCCTGGCTCAGGTGGTCACTGCTGCCCTCCTGCCCAAGGTCATCACTCCTTTGGTGTTACCAGGTGCCGGGGCTCCCAAACCAATTCAGTCAGAAGAAGCCAGGCTGACAGAAAACAGCAGCTTCAACTATGCCCTTGAAGAATATTTCAAACCAGCAAGAGAAGCAAGACAATATAATTTACATCCATATACCTCCCCATGATTTCTGGCACTCCAGGATTCATATGAGGCCATAAAGAGCCACACAGCCAAATCAGGCCTCCACTCAGTGGTCAAGGTCATCTGACAGATTGTTATCATGATTGAATTGGGTCTGATGTCTGAAATATTTGTAATAATTACAGACACCCCTCATTGCTCAGATGGGCATGTAACCTCATTAGACAACCAATCTTACTTAAGTTACAAGATCCTCAGTGGTGACATAGTCACTGGGATACACACAAGAGCATAATTTGGCCTCCAAAATCCTTACTGGTAAGAACATGTGAGAAAAGGATTAAAAAAAAAAATCCAAGCAAGAGGCTGAATTTTCAGAGCACAGGTCAACAAAACCCACCTTGACTGTTCCAACTTGGTCGTGACTTAGCAGAGCATCCTAGATAACAAAATCCACACACACTGCTCCACGCTGTGCCTTGGGATCAATGTAACCAGCTGGTGCCCCTGCAGACCGTATAGCAACGTGGAGTAAAATCTCACATGCCTGCCAATTGTAGAACTCCTGCCCTAGGTCATTGCCTGAAGAATAGGGATCTTAAAGACAGGAAACAAACCCCTCAAATTCGGTGGTACTGGTCACACCTGTGATCAGCGCCACCCTTACGAGTCCTGTTGCATCTCAGTCTTCATGCTGACTTAAAATACACAAGCGACTCACTTTTGTAATGAGTTGATTGAAGGAGGTCCATTTGTTTAAAGTGTTTTCTGTTTTCAAAAGTATTAGAAGGTAAAATGTTCATCACTGCTAGAACACTTTCTCTACTTATGTCATAGATTCATAGATTCATAGATTCGTAGATTCATAGATTCATAGAATGGTTTGGGCTGGAAGGGACCTTGAAGATCATCCAGTTCCAACTGCCCTGGGCAGGAACACCTTCTGCTAGCCCAGGTTGCTCAAGGCCTTGTCTAATCTGGTCTTGACCATGTCCAAGGAGGGAGCATCCACGACTTTCCTGGGCAACCTGTTCCAGTGTCTGACCACCTTTACTGAGAAGAATTTCCTTCTAACACCCAGTTTAAATCTACTCTCCTTCAATCCACTCCCTCACTATATTTATGCATATGTGTCTTTGTTCAAACTGCATTTGCATGCAAAAGTTTTCCACTGAAGTTCCAGTGAAGCCAAGAAATTTCTCCCTGCTGAGTTTTCTCCCTGCAAATCTCTTCCAGATCTATCTCTCAGGAGTCAAAGTTCAACAATAGTTGCCAAACACATGAAACTTTAACATGTGTCACAAGAAGAGTAATGGAATAAGGTTAACAGTTTATTTGTAGAAATAGAAGCAAGCAGTCTAAATAAATAAAGCAACTGATAATTGTTTAGACAGTGGTAGGTTTTGTAAGTGGTTCATTAAATTGATGGGATCTAATGCATCCTCCCTTTTATGACATGGAAAGCTACGTGGATAGACCTTTTGTAACATCTATCTTCAGCATGTTGTTTCCAGGCTAGTTCTAGCACTGAGACATCTAATTCTCAGTTAGGCAACAGGCCTATGACCTCCATGAACATCAGGTTTGGAATCCCTAACCAGATATTACAGAGCATCCCATAGCTATGCCTAGACAATTGATGTACTTGCAAAACTTCTGCTGGCCATCAGACAAAGCGAGGTGATTCTGCCACTTTGCTCTGGTGAGACCTCATCTGGAGTACTGTGTCTCATCTGGAGCCCACAATACAGGAAGGACATGGACCAGAAGAGGACCATGAAAATGATCAGGGGGTTGGAGCACCTCTGCTACAGGACAGGCTGAGGGAGCTGGGGGTGTTCAGCATGGAGAGAAGGCTCCAGGGAGACCTAATAGCAGCCTTCCAATACCTGAAGGGGGCTACAAGAAGGACTGAGAGAGACTGTTTGCAAAGGCCTGCAGTGATAGGATGAAGGACAATGGTTTTAAACTAGAGAAGAGTAGATTTAGATTGGATGTTTGGAACAAGTTCTGCACCATGAGGGTGGTGTAACAGGTTGCCCAAGGAGGCAGTTGAGGCCCTCCCCCCAGAGATATTCAAGGTGAGGCTTGGCAGCACTCTGGGCAAGCTGATCTAGTTGAGGATGTCCCTGCTGACTGCATAGAGGGTTGGACTGGATGACTTGTAGAGGTCCCTTCCAACCCAAGCCATTCTATGATTCCAGGCTGTGTAGAACTGTAATAATTTATTATTCTTGACCAGAGAGCTTATCACTATAGGAAGCCCATAAGGACCACAAGTAATTGTTAAACATTTTTCTTTTTATAAGGGAAAAAATTAACCTCAACATTGTAAGCTGGCATCTTCCTAGAAGCAGGAGTGTCCAGATCCAAAGTAAACTCACTGCCTTCAATTGGGTTTACATTAACATGCCTGGTGATGCCAAACGCAGCACCTATCACCATCATTCAGGGGAAGATCAGGTCAGATGAAGTCAGATAATTTAGAACAGTGCAAGGCCCACATAAACTGAGACATGTCCATTGCATCTTTACTTTTCTCTGATTCTTAAGACCACAATGCTGGTGAAAGATTGCTGGACAATCAGAAAAAAAGCCACCCCAGCAAATAATTCTCTTTGGCAAATAAAATCAGTCCTGAGTAGAGCTGTTTGGCTTATCCTGTTAAGTTGGAGAAGGAGAAAAATGTATCCTCTAACCCTCTGGCTGGAGTTGCTAGCACACAGACAGGTGCTGAAGGCCAGTGATTTGAGTTTCTGTGAAAATAAAGCAAATTCTGAGAAAACAATCTGTATATTCTTCCGCCTCTGCTTGGTTAGGTTTACATCCTGCGACAGTGCTGCTTGTGCTTACTCCAGAAAGGTGTGCATTCAGAAGTGAAGCAAACGCTGGCTGGGGAGGTCCCAATATTTGCATAGTGCTGCATGGTTCCTTGTTTCCATTATGTTTGGTTTTCAGCTTGGGAACTAAAAAGGCTGCAGAGCTAACACATTACAAATTCCTTTGCCTAAACTCAGGGAGAGGAGCTAGATGAGAAAGGCCTCTCTATCCTCTTCATATTCAGCTTGTGGTTCAAAATCTGTGCTCCTGGAATCACCTGAGGTCTGAACAGATTTCTTTATTTTATTCCTTTTATTTTTCTAATTGATTTATTAGAAAACCATGAAAAATATCAAGAATCCCTTATAAAAACTATATACTTTCTGGTAAAAGCCTCTGGAAGATAAAGACATGTTATATTTTCACACTTTTAAGACAGTAAGTTGGACTGTGTGTGGGAGGTAAGGAAACAAATTTGGAGGGTACCTTTTCCCTCACCTGCTCAATTTCATTGCCTTGTTTTTAAGTTAGTGGACTCAGAGCAACAGAATCATAGAATCATAGAATTGTTAGGGTTGGAAGGAACCTCAAGGATTATCTAGTTCCAACCCCCCTGTCATGGGCAGGGACACCTCACACTACATCAGGTTGCTCGCAGCCACATCCAGCCTGGCCTTCAAAACCTCAAGGCATGGGGCTTCTACCACCTCCCTGGGCAACCTGTTCCAGTCTCACCACCTTCATGGTGAAGAATTTCTTCCTAACATCCAAACTGAATCTACCCATTTCTATTTTTATTTTCCTCCCAACCCTTCCTCCCCCCAGTATTATTGCAGAAGAATCAGCCTGCCAGTACTGACCAGCTAACACCCCAGAATATTTCTCTTTTGGCCACATGACTGAAGAAATGCCATCATTATGCTAAAGCCTGCCTGTCATTCAAGAGTATTTAGCAGTACACCTGACTGCATTCTGCTGTGGAGATTAACAGAAGCAGGCAAAGAGGTGACGTGTGTGTTACTGCTAAATGGTGAATCAGAGAGGGAAGGATGGCAGGGTGTGTTTGTTGTGCTTCTCTGGAGGGGTGAAAAGGATAAAAGAGGATTCTTCAACTGTAAAAGTCATACTTCTGTTAAGCAATGCTAGCAAATGTCTGATTATTGAAACCTGTGAGGAACAAATGCAGTATCCAAACAACCATTACTAGCCTGTGTGGTATTAGTAGACTCAGAAACCTAAACACATGCAAGGAAACTGCTGTGAGAAGCTGAGGTCAGTATCAGAGTTCCATCATTAACAAGCAGTGATGCACCTCCAAAGCAGTATGAGGAAATTACTAAAACTAGATTGATCTGTTCACTACTATTAAAAGGAAGTGAGACCCAACAGAGAGCTACCAGGATGATTGAGGGACTGGAGCATGTGCCCTATGAGGAGAGGCTGAGAGCCCTGGGGCTTTTTAGTCTGCAGAAGAGAAGACTGAGAGAACATTTAATCAATGTTTATAAATATCTCAGGGCTGGAGGTCAAGAGGGAGGGGACAGGCTCTGCTCAGCTGCACCCTGTGATAGGAGAAGAGGTAATGGATAGAAACCACAGCACAGGAGGTACCACCTCAACATGAGGAGGAACTTCTTCACTGTGAGAATCACAGAGCACTGGAACAGGCTGCCCAGAGAGGTTGTGGAGTCACCTTTCTGGAGATTTTCAAGACCCATCTGGATGTGTTCCTGTGTGACCTGTGCTAAATTCTATAGTCCTGCTCTGGCAGGGGTGTTGGACTTGATGGTCTTCAGAGGTCCCTTCCAACCCCTAACATCCTGTGATCCTGTGATTTCCCAGTAAAGGAAATATGACCTTAATGTCATGTACTGTGCTGGTAGCAGCTCAGCTGTCCATCCTCGCAGTAGATAAAGGCTATACACACGTCTCTGCTGCCCAGGCAAAAACCCCCTTATTTTAAATGCATGTTAAAATAACCATTTCCAGACTCTTTATGGCTAGGGCCAACCAATTCCCAGCAGTTATACAATATGTGCAAACCAATATTTCACAATTTCTCTGGCCCTGTTAAGTCTGCAGTACACAAAGTACAAAACACAGGAGATTAGACTTTTAGCACACAATTTCTAATAACTGGCAAATAAGAATCTTTGCCTTTCAAAGATTTGGCAGGGAGCCATTTAAGAATTATAGGCTGAGCTGTGAAAGAAAAATGTGTTTAGAAATCCCATCTTTATTTGTTAAGCTATCATTATTACTATTCAATTATAGTACAAATGTGCAGCTTTCATAATGCAAAATACAATTTCAAAGTCTTCCAACAGGATTAGATGCAATGTGCCTCTCTCGAGTCAAGCCCAGTCCTTCAAGATAGCAACATGCTATCTGCCCCTGTACTCAGCACTGGTTAAGCCACATCTTGGGTACTGTGTCCAGTTCTGGGCCCCTCAGTTTAGGAAAGATGTTGAGTTGCTGGAGTGTGTCCAGAGAAGGGCAACAAAGCTGGGCAGGGGTTTGGAACACAAGCCCTGTGAGGAGAGGCTGAGGGAGCTGGGGTTGCTTAGCCTGAAGAGGAGGCTCAGGGGAGACCTTATTGCTGTCTACAACTGCCTGGAGGGAGGTTGTAGCCAGGTAGAAGTCAGTCTCTTCTCCCAGACAACCTTTGACAGAATGAGAGGACACAGTCTCAAGCTGCAACCAGGGGAGGTTCAGGCTGGATATTAGGAAGAAATTCTTTACAGAAAGAGAGATTGGCCATTGGAATGTGCTGCCCAGGGAGGTGGTGGAGTCACCATCCCTGGAAGCATTTAAAAAGAGACTGGATGAGGCAGTTAGTATGATGGTTTAGTTGATTAGATGGTGTTGGGTGATAGGTTGGACTCAATGATCTCGAAGGTCTTTTCCAACATGGTTAATTCTGTATTCTGTAACACAACCTAAAATCCTCCTGAAACCTACTGACAAGACAAAATGGAAAGAATGAGACATCTAAGAACAGCACAAAGTACAATACAGCCTTCCTTCTCATGAACAGTGGCAATGATTAATAACAATCAAAACTACAATATCTATTGAGTTGTTGATTGGAGGAAGACAAGGCAGCACAGGACAGAGTTATCCTTTTACAGAAATAAGAAAGAAAAACATTTAGAAAAGAGTAATCCCTGACCAAAAATGCTGAGGAGGAGAAGAGGTGGGATGAGAGAAATGAGAAGCAGCCCTCTGTTTCAGCAACACTGCCTTGATGAACTCCCCCTCCACCATGTGGTTTCTATTTTCTTGTATTAAACCATGCTTCCCCTCCCAACATTTTTTCATGTGGTTGCCAGTTTGAGGTCAACAAGTACTAAGAATGGACTGAAAAGAATTTCCAGGATGTTTTTTAAGACTATTAATAACTTCAGCAGCTATTCAGGCAAACAGCACTCTGTGTTCATCATACTCCAGGGTGTAAGTTAAAGGAGGCTGATTCAAGAGCTTTCTTATGTTGCAGATTGTACAGATGGCCAAGTGCAGTATGGGGCTTCGGAACAAAAAAGATGTCACTTCCAGTGAGACACTGGAAAAGAAGAAATCAATAATGGGAAAGATTTTCAAGGGCAATAAAATTCCAGAGACAGGTCTCACAGGAGATTCTTAAGTGGTGCTACTTACAGTAGTGTACTTCCTAATTTCAAGGCACTCCCACCACATGGCGGACATCCTCAAAGCCCTAAGATACGAAGTGTTCCACAACAAGGTGCAGCAAGACTGAAGTACTTACAAGTGAGATCTGCAGAAGACAGCCAAGCCAGGCAGGCTGCCAGAGGCTACAAGAAGAGGTGGCACTTCTGGAAATATGTGATTAACTCCATTAGTGGAGTGCAGTGTAAGCCCTGAGCAGCCTACTCCACCACAGTGATGCAGGGGAATTCAGCTAGGACCTGAAGGAGAAAGAAAACATCAAGCCCACAATGCAGAGAACCACTCAAAGTAACCCTACCACAAGTAAGAGGTTTGACCAGCAATGCTCAGAACAACACATCTCAAAATCACACAAAAGCCTTGTGTAGGGCAGACTGCCAACCAGATGATGACCTGTGCTTTAAACAGGATAGAATACTTTGGAGTCACAGTCTCAGTGCACAGCTTTAACCAATATCATGTGCAAAGTGGGAAAACAAAGCCAGTCTCGCTCCTGCCTGTTGTCTGTGTGAGGCCTGACATGGTAGACATGCTCTGAGAATGTCTTTAAAAAAAAAAAAAAGAAATTCAGAAAAGAAATCAGTCTTGGAACATGAGGCCATAAAGGAGATGATCTGAGAATACATGGAGGCTTGGGCATGAGGCAGCTTGAAGATGCCAGGTGTGGCTGCTCATACAAGAACAGATGTGTCCATTCATGTGTAATCCCCTCTGCTTCCAAGGGGATGAAACATCTGACCTTGAAATGCCTGAAAACAGAGCCCTAAGTCTAGTTTCAAACTGATTTTCATAAATCAGAAAGATGATGTTTATAAAAGAAGAGACTAAAGCTTGCAAAGAAAGAAACACTATGCCAAATTTCAGTGATGATGAGGACATAAATCACATCAGAAGGAGAATATCAGGGAGGTAAGTGATGAATTTGAACAGAGAAGAATGTGTTCTTCATAAAATGAGTTATCTTGGACTCCTACAGGCAGCAGCTTTTGTTCATTGAGGGCCTTCCAGCATCCTAAGCAATCATGCAAAATATTTGACTTTTTCTTCCCCCCAAAGCCTTTACCTTGTGTTTTGCTGATTGATTTTGTAATTTGAAGGACAGCTTTTGTATTAATCTGTTTAGAATTTACCTATCTTAAAGCAATGTATCAAAGCCAGAATAACAGGAACTAAATGAATGTATGGAAATCTGGAAGTGTGAGGGGCAGGATGACCACACATGTGCCTCTAATTTGTGAATTGAAAGAAGGGAAGACATGAATCCTGGACTTTGCATTTAGAAGCTTGAGGACTACTTACCATGCAGGAAGAAAGTTGTCACACCACAATGTAATGCTTAGATGAAGGTAAACCTGTGAAATGCTTATCTAAGACAATGTATAGCTAATGGGAAAACAGACTGGGGACAGGCCAGATGGTCCTGCAGATGTGAGCAGAAGAACAGGGGAAAAAAACAACCAAAAGGACAGACTGAGAGAGTTGAGGCTGTTCAGTCTGGAGAAGGCTCCAAGGAGACCTTATTGTGGCCTTCCAGTAGATGAAGGGGGCTCCAAGAAAGCTGGGGAGGGACTTTTAGAGTGTCAGGTAGTGATAGGACTGGGGGCAATGGAGCAAAGCTAGAAGAGGGTATATTCAGATTGGATGTTAGGAAGAAGTTCTTCACCATGAGGGTGGTGAGACACGAACAGGTTGCCCAGGAAGGTGGTAGAAGTCCCATGGTTGGAGGTTTTTAAGGGCAGGCTGGATGTGGCTGCGAGCAACATGACGTAGTGTGAGGTGTCCCTGGCCATGGCAGGGGGGTTGGAACTGGATGATCCTTGAGGTCCCTTCCAACCCTAAGAATTCCATGATTCTATGAAAATGAGCACGCAAAATGCAACTAAGAGAAAGGTCTTTCCAAGCCCATTGCCAGGGCACACTGCCATGCATGGATGGGAGGAGTTGAATGCAAATGAGTAGGAACTAGCATGAATATGTAGTAGCTGACTGTGTATGAGCTCTATAAAACTTGTGTTCAGACACATGTGTTTAGAGGGAAACCCCCATGTGCCCAGTGCTGCCTTTAGCCCTGTGCATAAATTACTAAAGAACACCTACTGAACAGCCTGAGCTGTTGCATTCTTCTATTTCTTTGTATTAGATTCAGAATGTAAATAATGCAAAAACTCCAAAAACAACCAAACAAGCTCCAACATGCCCAGATGGAGTTCCAAAAGTTTCCAACATCCATTCACAAAGCAACCAGGGCTGAGGTGTGACCCAAACCTCCAGCTGACATGACTAGAGCTGAAGCTAGTGATGTGCCACTTCCATAGAGAGAAGAACATTGCTCCAGCAAATTATGCATCTAAAGATACAGCTGAATTGTTCCACCTCTGCAGAGACTGCAGCCCTGTCTTTTTTCCAGCTTTCCTGCCAGCTGTGTCTTCAAAGACACAAGACTCTGTATGTTAAGCCAATTTATCCCAGCTAAAAGCCTGACCTAAGTGAAGTGAAATAATGGAGCAGTTTGTCTCATTGATGGCTGTAGTAGAAGATGGTCATACCACAACATACTGCAATGCCATAGGGAAAATTGAGCGTTCCTTCAGGGTTATTTGTTACCTTGATTATACTATCCAATCTGTCTCTCAGGGGTCCAACCTAAGAGCAAAGTGGTAGTAATCCTTCTCAGCAACTGTGTGTCTCCTGGCTTTTCTACACGTCCCTAAAGCCGCAAGGTTTTCTCACTAGAACTTGTTCCAGCCTCTTCTTTTCTCCTGGTTAGCTCTTCCTTACTTCCATCTGCTTCTGTGCAATGGCTGCTCCGACGTGTTTGCATTTCATCTGGTCTGACATTCCCAGTGTTATTTATTTGTGTCACTGGGAATCCAACGGCATAGTTGCTAGTGCACAGATGTGTTTTCGTTAATTGGGGTTAAATTCCAACTAATGCCGTGACACAACCCCTATCTTCACTAACAATCGCAGGGGAGTTAATATTGCATTTCCACTTCCTGCCTTTAAAACTGAGACAACTGCATTGTTTCAAATTGCTCTGTGCACAGCACATTCCCTTCATAGTTTTGCAAAATGCAGGAAAGCTTGTGAGATATGCTAAAGGTCAACAGAAATATACTCCCCATGGGATATCCCTAGAACAGTGTCTCCATTGAGATGTTTGTGGCGAAGTTTTTGGCTCTGGTGCGTACATGAGCATCACATGTTGGAAGGAGGAAAGCGACACAGTGGCACTGGTACTGCTGAAAGCAAATCTGGAATGTGTAGAGGAACAGACTTTGTATCCTCTGAAATAAAACAATAAAAGCTCTGAGATAAAACAACAAAAGGAGGCCTGGAGGACTCTGAACAAAAACTTTGCTCACCTGTGAAAACCCATCTGTTATTGCAGAACTGGATATAGGTGTCAGCTTGGACACAGGCAGGATAAACTGTTCTGATAGCTGTAGAGAGGTCACAAGCTTTATCCCTACCCTTCAGCGCAAAGTGGCTATAACTACCCCTCAGCAACAGCACACTCCCCTTGGAGGCACCCCCGGGCAGTGCCTCTCTTCAGGATGGATCTTTCCAAAAGCTCAGCCCTTGCAGCTTCCACTTGCTTTCAGGAGGCAGAGTAGTGATGAAGGTCTTTCTTTGGAGTCCTGGGGGACAGGAAAGGCTGAAGTTCTGAGTCCCTCTCCAGCAGCTCTTTTCACAGTCTTCCCCCATGAGTCCAGACTGCATGCAGTATACAGGGAGTATGGGTTGTAACCACCCCATGCTCTCTCCAGTAAATCACTTCTGATTACCACAAAGTACTTTTGTGGGAGGTCATAAAGAAGGGAATAAACTGTGGTCAAGGGCATAGAATTATTAAGGTTGTAAAAGACCTCTAAAATTGTCAAGTCCAACCATCAACCCAATACCACCATGGCCATTACACCGTGTCCTGAAGTGCCGTGTCCACACATTTTTTTAACTCCTCCAGGGATGGTGATTCTACCACCTCTCAGGGCAGTGTATTCCAATGCCTGACTACTCTTTCAGTAAAGAAATTTTTCATAAGACTTGGTCTCTAGAGCCTTCACCAGCTTTGTTGTCCTTCTCTGGACACACTCCAGCAACCCAATGTCCTTCTTGCAGTGAGAGGCCCAAACCTGAACAGTGTTTGACGTGCAGCCTCACCAGTACCAAGTAAAGTGGAATGATCACTGCCCTGCCTCTGTTGACCACACTATTATTGATGCTGTTGGCCTTCTTGGCCACTTGGGCTCACTGCTGGCTCATATTCAACCAGTTGTCGATCAACACCCCCAGGCCCTTTCCTGCCAAGCAGCTCTCCAGCCACTCTTCCCCAAGCCTGTAGCATTCATGGGGTTGGTGTGGCACCAAAGTGCAGCACCTGGCACTTTGCCTTGTTAAACCTCATAAAACCATTCCCTGCCCATTGATCCAGCTCATTCAGATCCCTCTGCAAAGCCTTCCTACTTTTGAGCAGACAGACATTCTTGTCCGATTTTGTGTCATCTGCATCACATTTTCAGGTCAAACCCAGGCACTTATATCCTGGTAGATTCAAATAGGATTCAAAAGGACCTGGATCTACTGTTTAGGATGCCTTTTTCATGTTGATTTTCCTGACAGTTTCTAGGGTAGAAATTAGATACACGCAGTAGATGGTGGCTTTCCTGAAGTCATGCTTTAATCTTTCCCATGCAGATGATAGCATCAAGATGCCTAACATTAGAGACAGAATGGTTCTTCATTTCTGTCATTCAATACAATACAATACAATGCAATACAATGCAATACAATACAATACAATACAATACAATACAATACAATACAATACGCCAGGTTGGAAGAGACCTTCAAGATCATCGCGTCCAACGTACCAATCAATCCAACCCACCTAAACAACTAGATCATGGCACCAAGCACTCCATCAAGTCTCCTCCTGAACACCTCCAATGATGGTGACTCCACCACCTCCCTGGGCAGTCCATTCCAATGGGCAATCACTCTCTCTCTTGATGGCTAATCACTTCTGAGGCTCATGGACTCAGCTAGGTACCATTTACTGGGATGTTCTGATTTACAGTAGTAGTTCCTTTTATTTTAGGCAGGTGATTGCTCATTCTGTTTCACTGACTCCCCATTCCTAGATTTTGGAAGATCACAATGGCCTTTTATGCTAATTGGGCTCCACTTCCTCAGATTCTCACACAAACATTTAGCACAAAGCACAGACTGCTCTTTCCTCAGCCATCTGGCAGAGAAGCTGAAACCAACAGTTTTCCAAGTCAAAAATCAGACATCTGAAAATGCTGTTAATGTGGTCTAACCCCTTCATGTAAACTGAGCAAGCCAATGAGCAAGTTGGAATATGGAGAAGGGGCTGTAGGAAGGGCGCGCTGTTCATTTTGCCCTTCAGTGTCCCCAGACAATCAGATTAAAGTTTCAAGATTAACAACTCAAATCCACTCATGCCTAGAAGGGAGATTATTGCCTGCAGCCCAGCATCTGCTACACCAAAGACTGGGTGAAGGAACTGGATTTTCTGAAAAATGGTGACAAGTAAAAATGAACAAGAACAGTTAAATGCCTACAAACATATGCACACTTCTGTGCCTAGGATGGGGATCATCATTTGCTGTCATCATGTTACACCCTATTTTTCTTGGTAACAAAACCTTTCCCAGCTAAAATAATTTGTAATTCTCACAGCCCACACCTTCAGTGGTCAGGGCTGGAGAGCCTATCTGGCTGCTGTAACAGACTCAAATTTCCTGGAAGACAGAGGGCTTAGACAAAGCAGGCAAGAAGGAAGATGATAAGACTTAAGATGATTTAGCCTGGAGAAGAGGAGACTCAGGGGTGACGTTATTGCTCTCTACAACTACCTGAAGGGAGGTTGTGGACAGGTGGAGGTTGGTCTCTTCTCCCAGGCAGCCAGCACCAGAACAAGAGGACACAGCCTCAAGCTGCACCAGGGGAGGTTTAGACTGGATGTTAGGAAGAAGTTCTATACAGAGAGAGTGATTGCTCATTGGAATGGAGTGCCCAGGGAGGTGGTGGAGTCACCATCATTGGAAGTGTTCAGGAGGAGACTTGATGGGGTGCTTGGTGCCATGGTCTAGTTGTTTAGGTGGGTTGGATTGGTTGATAGGTTGGACGCGATGATCTTGAAGGTCTCTTCCAACCTGGTTTATTCTATTGTATTGTATTATTGTATTGTAAGACCAATTACTGACTTGTGAAATTATAGTTTCATCCATGTGGCACAGCTAGCAGAGGAAACAGATAACCTGATTTCAGCATCCTGGAGCCCCCAGCCATCCCAAGGCACAGCAACAATGGAAGGAGGAAACCACCTCTGTATTTAACACCAGCAATGATGCAAGAGGTAAACCCCCCTGCACTCTACAATCAAGGCACATAACTCAAGAGGATGTACTTGGGACACTGGACAGACTGAGGGTTGGAAGTGACCTCAGGGATCATCTAGTTCCAACCCCCTGATATGGGCAGAGACATCTTGCACTAGATCAGGTTGCCCAGAGCCACATCCAACCTGGCATTAAAAACCTCCAGGGATGAGGCTTCTACCACTTCTCTGGGCAACCTGTTCCAGTGTCTCACCACCCTCATGGGGAAGAATTTCTTCCCAACATCCAATCTGAATCTACCCATTTCTAGTTTTGCTTTATTCCCCCAGTCCTATCACTGCCTGACACCCTAAGAAGTCCCTCCCCATCTTTCTTGCAGCCCCCTTCAGATACTGGAAAGCCACAATAGTCTCTGCAGAGCCTTCACTTCTGCAGACTGAAGAGCCCCAACTCTCTCAGTCTGTCCAATGTCCCAAGTACATCAGGAGGGTTAAATTCCTACTCAAAATGGTGAGCATTTCAGTGTGCTGGGGACCTACTGGTACCCCTCCATTATCATTGTACCCCTCCTTTGGTCACAATAAGACAACTATCAAAAGGAAACAATGCCTTCTTTGTCAACATGACTTTGCTGATAGAACAGTTTTCAAAGCTTAAAAAATGCTGGGCAGAACCAATCTCAGAGGAGGATATCAGCTCTGTCCAGCCAGCCAGGATAGATTACCATCAGCTTTCAAAAGCAGCAGTGTATCTTTTCCAGTCCTGTGAGCCAAGCAGATGGATGCCTGGATGGACAGTGTTGGGGTAGCTATAGTAACCATCATCCCGTGAAGCTCCTGCTCACATCTCTCTTTCTATCACAGCTGGGGAGAAAAGACAAGGCTCACTGCCGGGGCACAGAGATCCGGTCAGACCCTTGCCTTGCAGCTCCAGCTGGGCTTTCCATTCCTCTCTGGCAATTTTCTCACCTTGCTTGTAGCACTTTAAGGATTGTGACTAAAATTCAGAGACAGGGGAAGATATCCTGTGAGGACAGACTGAGAGAGTTGGGGTTATTCAGTCTGGAGAAGAGAAGGCTCTGAGGAGACCTTATTGTGACCTTCCAGTATCTTAAAGGGCCCTACAAGAAAGCTGGGGAGGGACTTCTTAGGGTAACAGGTAATGATAGGACTAGGGGGAATGGAACTAGAAATGGGTAGATTCAGATTGGATGTTAGGAAGAAATTCTTCCCCATGAGGGTGGTGAGACACTGGAACAGGTTGCCCAGGGAGGTGGTGGAAGCCCATGCCTAGAGGTTTTCAAGGCCAGGCTGTATGGGGTTCTGAGCAATCTGATGTAGTGTGAGGTGTCCCTGCCCATGGCAGGAGGGTTGGAACTGGATGACCTTGAGGTCCCTTCCACCCCTAACAATTCTATGACTTGATATCCATTGAGCAAGTGGCTTTCCAGCTGCAGCAGCCCATGCCATGGATGGATAACTGCTGGCACCTTTCTCCCCTTACAAGGAGCAGGAAGACCCTCAGCCTCTCCCAAGCCAGGCAAACACCTCCATCTCTCTTGAACTCACCTTGAGTACAGCATGGCACATGAAAAGGAGTTCCCAATGTATGTGCAGCTTGTCAGCCAGCATTCATTGAGAAGCACAGGGCTACAAGCAGCTTTGTGCTGTATCTGTCCCCATGGGAGCTGGTTGGAGAATGTTTTCACACCACTGTGGCCTTTCAGAGGGGACAACATCTCCAGGTGCTGCAGATTGAAAGGCAGCTGCTAAGCTTGCATGAATCATAGAATCATAGACTTGTTAGGGTTGGAAGGGACATCAAGGATCATCTAGTTCCAACCCCCCTGCCCTGCTGGCTATGCTTCTGTTGATGCAGCCCAGTCTCTGGTTGGCTTTCTGGGCTGCAAGTGCACGCTGGTAGCTCCTGTTGAGCTTCTCATCCACCAACACCCCCAAGTCCTTTTCTTCAGGGCTGCTCTCAAGCCAGTCCCTGCCCAGCCTGTGTTGGTGCTTGGGATTGCCTTGACCCAGCTGCAGGACCATACATTTGGTCTTGTTGAACCTCATGAGGTTGTCATGGGCTCAGCTCTGAAAGCAAAGGAGAAGGCTGCTCTGTCACTGACTGATTATGTCATCCACCATCACCTTTCACTTAAAGTTTTATCATCATTTCCTACCAGAGCAAAATTATTTTCTCAAAGCAAATTTTAGTGGCACTGGAGGCAACACACCTAAGTACCCTGGGAGCACTCAAAGGTATTTTAAATTCTGAAATGTGCCTATTTAAAAGCAAATATAATCACTTGCATTATCTGGGTGACCAAAGCCTGCACCTGTTGTCGAACCACTGAACAGCTGAAGTTGGTGCTGGCTATTGGAAATCATCTAGTCCTGTCCACTCATCATTGCCCTTTTGTGCAGCCTGTACTATCTCAGTTTATCTGCCAGGATGTTATGTGAGAGACTGTTGAAAGTTTCGTTTAAGTCAAGATAAACAATATCCTGTTCTCTGCTCACCCACCGAGCCAGTCACTTCACTGTAGAAGGCTACTGGGATGGTCAGGTATGATCTTCCCTTCATAAATCCACGCTCACTACTCCTGATCACCTTCTTGTTCTACATTTGCAAATGATTCCCAGAAGGATTTGTTTCACCACTTTCCCTGTGATCAAGGAGAGGCTGACTGACCTGTAATTCCTTGCATCTCCCTTCTTGCCCTTCCTGACAAAAGCAGGACATTTGCTTTCTTTCAGTCCTCAGCAACTTCTCCCAGTTGCTGTGACCCTTCAATGACTGAGAGTGGCCTCACAATGACATTGGTGGTTCTTTCAGCACTTACAGAATCACAGAATTAACCAGGTTGGAAAAGACCCTTGAGATCATCAAGTCCAACTTATCACCCAACACCATCTAATCAACTAAACCATGGCACTAAGTGCCTCATCCAGTCTCTTTTAAAACACTTCCAGAGACAGTGACTCCACCACCTCCCTGGGCAGCCTATTTCAATGGCCAATCACTCTGTGAAGAATTTCTTCCTGACATCCAGCCTAAACATCCTCCCCTGGTGCAGCTTGCGACTGTGTCCTCTTGTTCTGTCGCTGATTGCCTCCTCTGTTACATCCCACAGACTTCTGTGTGACCAGTTGGTTTGTATGTTCCCTCACCAGATCCTCATCCATCAACTCTAGACTTTATGACCGTTTTTTCCCCTTTTTTCAGGGGCCTGCAATTCCTGAGGGCAGATCCTATCTGTGGTGATCAAGTGAATGAGTAAACACACGAAGACCTGTGAGTGTCTGTAGCCTTATACTGAACATTTGTCTGAATGGACACGTGTTTGCTTTGTTTGAAGAAACTCTGAAAACCAGACCTAAGTCATAATCATATCAAGTGATTGCCAACTACTGCTGGTGAGCTGATCTACCTTCAGCAGCGTAACTTGCACAGCCGTCACTTGGAGTCAGTCAGTATTGCCCTCTGCAGCTCCACCCTGCACACAGTTCTTGGACCTCAGCCAAAACAAAATTAAACCACTTCCAACTCAGAACTATGAGAACTTGTTAATTTTAAAGCTCAGTGACAAAGAGTAGATTCGGTAAATCAGCCTGTTTTGAACAGTCTATTCCAAGTGTTCCCAGCACACAACTTCAAACACCATTGACTTGATTAGCGTGTGCTTGCAAGAGTCATTAACTACTCTATGTGTTTATGGTTGTCACCTCCTCTCTTCTTATCCTTGTGAAGATCTGGAATTGGAGAAAAGGTGCCGGGTTTGCAATTGGGAAAAGAGTGGGTAAAGGGAGATGGAAACTACCCATCATCACCTCACAGAGCAGCAGATGCCCCAGCTGAGGGGGAGGGCAGGAGTTGCACAATTCCCCTCACTCATCAACACTGGTCACATGCAGCCCTCCTGCTGCAAGCACTGAATCACAGACTCAACCAGGTTGGAAGAGGCCTCCAAGATCATCAAACCTAACTGGTCACCCAACCCTAACTAATCAACTAGACCGTGGCACTAAGTGCCTCATCCAGGCTTTTCTTAAACACCTCCAGGGATTTGACCCCACCACTTCCCTGGGCAATGCACCGTGCTGCATGCTGTCCCAATACAGATTCAGAAATGGATAAACAGCCTAACATTTACAAAATCACAGAAAGATTCAGGTTGGAAAAGACCCTCAGGATCACCAAGTCCAACTGAAAACCCTACTCTACAAAGTTCACTCCTAAACCATATCCCCAAGCACCACATCCAAACAACCTTCAAACACATCCAGGTTTGGTGACTCCACCACCACCCTGGGCAGCACATTCCAGTGCCTGACCACTCTTGCTGGGATTTTTTCCCCCCTAATGTCCAGTCTAAACCTACCCAGTCACAGCTTGAGGTCATTCCCACTTGTTCTGTCACTAATTACATGTGAGAAGAGACCAGCACCAGCCTCTCAACAATCTCCTTTGAGGGAGTTGTAGAGAGCAATGAGGTCTTCCCTCAGCTTCCTCTTTTCCAAACTAACCATCCCCAGCTCCCTCAGTTGCCCTTCATAAGACTTATTCTCCAAGCCCTTCATAGCTTCCTTGCCCTCCTTTGCACTGGCTCCATCACCTCCACATCTCTGCTGTACTGAGGTGCTCAAACTGGACACAATACTTGAGGTGTGGCCTCACCAGAGCTGAGTACAAGGGGACAGTCCCCTCCCTGCTCCTGCTGGACACAGCATTTCTAATCCCAGCCACGATGCCATTGGCTTTCTTGGCCACCTGGGCACACTGCTGGCTCCTTTTCAGCTGCTTGTTGATTAGAACCCCCAGGTCCCTTTCTGCTAGCAGCTTTCCAGCCACACTGCCCCAAGCTTTTAGTGTTGCTTGGGGTTGTTGTGCCTCAAGTGCAGGACTTGACACCTGGCCTTGTTGAAGTTCACCCTGCTAATGTTGGCCATGGATCCAATCTATCCAAGTCCCTCTGTAGAGCCTCCCTACCCTCATGAAGATCAACACTCCCACCCAACTTGGTGTCATCTGCAAACTTACTGCTGACACACTCTATGTCTTCAATGCCATCAAAAAGATGTTAGACAGAAGTGAATTTAGAATCATATACATATTCACTTTCCAGGGCACACATTTGAAATCAAGTCCCCTCACATTAGAGGGCTTTTTTCCACCCCCCCCTTTTTTTCCCCTTTTCCTTATTGTTTGTCTCTCCTCTTCCCTTTTCACCTGAATCTTGTAAAATTACATTGGTGAAGCACAGAAGTATTAAGAAAGGAGCACTGCAAAAAGGGAAGCTTACAAAGAAATGAATAATACGTGCAGCAAAAGGAGGAGAGAAGCAAATATTGAACAGCTGCTGGCTGGGAAAGCACCAGCCACCTTCATCCCCAAGACGCAGGAGTCGTGCGGAGTGCAAACACTGTGTGACCATGTACACTAAAGGCTCCACCGGGGTGCCCCAGGGGGTTGCAGCAAGGCTTTGAAAACTTGATACCCTTCAAATGCAACTACTTGTCGTTTTCTGGGGGCAAAACCCAGGACTCTAGCCCTGTCACACACACTCCACACCCCTCCCCCGCCATAAATTGTGCTGTGTGTGGTCCCAGGGGCACCTTCCAGGGAGGAGTCAAGAACTCAAGTGAAGATCCTTCTGCTGCATGAGCTGACAGGAGAGCTGGCAGCAGCATGTCTGACATCCTCTTGCTCCTACGCAGAGCCAGGGCAAGATGCTTTATGCTGGCAGTCATCTGGGTTACTCTGGTGTTTGCCAGCAGAAAAAGGACACCAAGGTGCCAGACACCTGGTTCCTGGGCAGGTTGGTGAGGCTGGTGGTGGGTCTCCACGTGCTTTACTCACACAATCATACGATTTTGCCAGGGTGCTTTGAAAAAAACAGGTGAGAATAGCAGGCTTTTCTCTAGCTCCACTCTCAAAGACAGTGGAACCAATTTAGCAGCAATTTTAAAATGAAAAAAATGAAAAATCAGCTTCAGCCAGACACTCAACAGTAAAAAATCCATGTCTGATGGGTAATACCTGGCACAGCCATCGGCCCTTTACACAGAGGTTTGGATCAGAAGCATTGAGCAAGTACGTTACCAGCCCTGCTCAACAACCCTAATGCTCAGCTTGAGAAGCTGTGATCCTACTGTTGTTTCTGTGGAATACAAGTGATGAAAGGGCATGACTGATCTTCAGCTGTGTTGGAGAAGGAAGAGCAATTGCTGGTGGGTTGTAACCCCTCCCAAAGCTTTCCACAGAGAAGATGGGATTTTTGTCATCTACCACAACCATGGACCAGAAGAGCTGACTTTCTAGGCCTGTAGTTTTCTGGCAAGGATTTTTGGCTCAGATTAATGGAAATTTATCTTTAAAGGCTAACACTGAAGGCAAAATGCACAAAGATCCACTGGAAAAAGGGGGGAAGGAGAGGAGAGGGAGAGGAGAGGGAGAGGGTGAGGAGAGGAAGAGAAGAGGGAGAGGGAGAGGGAGAGGGAGAGGGAGAGGGAGAGGGAGAGGGAGAGGGAGAGGGAGAGGGAGAGGGAGAGGGAGAGGGAGAGGGAGAGGGAGAGGGAGAGGGAGAGGGAGAGGGAGAGGAGATTTTTTTAAAAAGAAGCTTCTTCAATTATTTTCTGTGTTTAGTTTTACTGCTTGAAGATGTACACTGCACTCTTCAAGACATACAAGTCATTGACACTTCTGTCATACCTAATCCTGTCTTCTGTGGCTCCAGTAGTAGCTTTTATCCTCCAGCCCAAGCTGGGGAAGGTGCAAAGACAGCTTTCTGCAGAGGTGGGGTAGGAGGAAAACCATTCTTTGGAAATAACCCCTCTCCAACATGATTCTCCAGAACCCTGTGAGAAAGCACCTGCATGGCCCCTCATGGCTCTAGGGGAGCCAGTTCTTGCCATAATGCTGGCCTCACCTTGCCTCCAGACATTTCCAGCCTGCTCCTGCCTGTCTCATCTTGGCTATCCTTTCGGAGCCAAAGCCTTGTCTTCTGCAGATCTCCTCTGAGTCACCCTTGCAGCTCTGGCATCTTTTGTGCAGAAATTTGTGGTTGTTTTAATTTTTTTTTCTCTTCCACTTGTCTTCACCCTTCCCCTTTGTTTCCTCTGTCAGTGTGAATTATGCACTTGCAGAGATGTTCTGCACCTACAGATTTCCTATGTCACTAGCTTCAGTCTAAGGGAGTAAACACTGCAGGTCTGCTCATAGGCATGACTAAGTAGAAATATATATATGTGCACATAATTGCAAGTATGTACAGATAATGTAACAGTGTGAATCTAGTGGAAAGTCTCTTTAAACAAAATATATTAAGCTTCTAGATTTCACTAATGCATTGACCATCTGGAAAAACAGACAAGATGCTCATTTTAATACCAAAGTGAAGAACCACAGACTTCTTGCTTGGTTCAAATAGCTGCACAAACCCAAGTTTTCCTCAAGATAATGTTGTCTGCTTTTGGACACAAAAGCCTGTGTTTGCCTGGAGCATGACTGGCAGTGCTGCCTCCCAGGCAGCTGATGCTGATGCCCCAGTGGAAGCAGATGGCAGCCAGCTCTCCCCAGCACAGCTTTGATCTGCACCGAGTGGTTCCTCCAAAATCAGTCTACACCAGAGGCCTTCCCTTCTGTGTGGAGCAAGGATATTATCCGACCTTACCGAAGACCACTAGCACCCTTCTGTTTTCACCACCATGCAGGGATGGTATATTAGCAGAATGAAGTGACAGTGAGATGTGCTACCAGGGAGAAAGCCTTCCAGAGAAATGAATTATTTCACAGAACCACAGAAGCAACGAGGTTGGAAGAGACCTCCAAGATCATCAAGTCCAACTGATCACCCAACCCTATCTAATCAACTAGACCATGGCACTACGTGCCTCATCCAGTCTCTTCCTAAACACCTCAAGGGATGTTGACCCCACCACCTCCCTGGGCAGCCCATTCCAATGGCCAATCTCTCTTTCTGTGAAGAACTTCTTTCTAAGATCAAGCCTAAACTTCCCCCTGCACAATTTGTGACTGTGTCCTCTTGTTCTGTTGCTGATTGCCTGGGAGAAGAGACCAGTCCCCATCTGGCTACAAACTCCTTTCAGGTAGTTGTAGACAGCAATAAGGTCTCCCCTGAGCCTCCTCCTCTCTAGGCTAAACATCCACAGCTCCCTCAGTCTCTCCTTGCAGGGCTTATGCTCTAAATCCCTCACCAGCCTTGCTGCATTCTCTGGACATGTTCCAGCATCTCAAAATCTTTCTTGAACTGAGGAGCCCAGAACTGAACACAGTACTCCGGGTGTGGCCTAAGCAGTGCTGAGTACAGCGGCAGAATGACCTCCCTGCTCCTGCTGGCCAGGACGCCATTGGCCTTTCATAGGGACCTTGCAAATACGAGATGCCACCATGCATTTATCTTCTGCATGAATGTATGGTATACCTTAGCTATGCAAGGTACAAGCAAGATCCAGCCCCAGTACAGCTAGCTAAGGAATGCATCACAAACCAAGCTAAAGTAACATATTGCCTCTCGTATGGGGACAGACTGAGAGAGTTGGGGTTCTTCGGTCTGGAGAAGAGAAAGCTCCAAGGAGACCTTATTGTGGCCTTCCAGTATCTGAAGAAGGTCTACAAGAAAGCTGGGGAGGGACTTTGAATGGTGTGAGGTAGTGATAGGACTGGGAGGAATGGAGCAAAACTAGAAATGGGTAGATTCAGATTGGATGTTAGGAAGAAATTGTTCCCCATGAGGGTGGTGAGACACTGGAAAAGGTTGCCCAGGGAGGTGGTAGAAGCCTGATGAGGTTTTCAAGGCCAGGCTGGATGTGGCTGTGAGCAACCTGATGTAGTGTGAGGTATCCCTGCCCATGGCAGGGAGGTTGGAAGTAGATGATCCTTGAGGTCCCTTCCAACCCTAACAATCCTATGATTCTATATCACAGGAACAGACCTCGGTGGGACAGAGTACCCATTACTTTGCATCCATTCAGCTCTAGGAGTAACCAGGCTGCTGTGTTTACACCAAGTGAGAATCAGGGGCAATGATTAGCAGTAAGCCTCCAATGTAGCAGGTTAAATAAAAAATTATCTGAGTCCTGGTCTTGAATAAATTATTTCTCAGTATATACACCTGTGAGAAATACGCTTTGGAATTTTCTCTAGGATCCTCAGAAAAAGGATGAATATCTGCATTACGATACAAGAAAACACCAAAAATCCTGAACTCCCAAACTTTTGGGACCAAAAATCTAACAATTTTTTAAAGTGCAAGAGAACTCAAGGCCCACTGCCTCACAGGATTTGCACCTGGGTTTTTCTTCTCCTTAAAGAGCTATATAAGGAATACACCAAGAAAAGGAGTACACAAAGACATCTCTCCTTCACACTACATACAATTGCAGGTGGTGCTGGCCTCATTTTGTTGTTATTGCTGCTTTGTATCACCAAAGCAGCTGGATGTAGAGAGAGATACAAGTTGGCGTGGTAATTACTCTTTAAATAAAAAGTGAGCAGGAACACCTTACTCCAATTTCATGTTTGGGTCCCTCTAAGGTGTAAACTGGTTTTCAGGGGTCATATCAGGGCTTCACTTTGTCCATTAGAGAATGAAAAGGTGCAGATATGAATACAATACAATACAATACACACCAGCTTGGAAGAGACCTTCAAGATCGTTGCGTCCAACCTATCAACCAATCCAACCCACCTAAACAACTAGACCATGGCACCAAGCACCCCATCAAGTCTCCTCCTGAGCACCTCCAATGATGGTGACTCCACCACCTCCCTGGGCAGTCCATTCCAATGGGCAATTACTCTCTCTGTATAGAACTTCCTAACATCCAGTCTAAACCTCCCCTGGCGTAGCTTTTGACTGTGTCCTCTTGTTCTGGTGCTGGCTGCCTGGGAGAAGAGACCAACCTCCACCTGTCCACAACCTCCCTTCAGGTAGTTGTAACTATGAGAATTGAGAGGATGGAGATATTACTAAACTTCTGCCCCAGGAAAGGGCCAGGAGGGAAAATCCAACCAAGTAGCAGTTGCTGAGAAGTCTTCCTCTCAACCCCTGTACATATACTGATTCCTTGTGAGTGTAAGTGAGGCAATATTTCAGGGACTATTACCATCTTACCTCCACCTTACTATGCTTACACTCCCCTCATGCACTGAATAAAACAGCAAGACCAGGATGGGGAGGACCCTGTGGCCTCCCATGTCACCATCTGCACAACTTCCTGGGAGAAAGAGAGGGTTTCTGAGAACTGCAGCTGTAATTTCCCTGTTTATAACTGAAATACAATAACATCCCTCAGTTTCACCTTTCCTGCCTTTACACCTCCCCCAAAAAATAAAAAGGGGCAGCAGTTTCAACTCAGCTGCAAAAACAAATGCAGCCTATTTGTGTCACCTGTTTCTCAGGTGAGAAAGCAAATTCAAGTTATCTGCCCAATCCCAACCTTGCTGAAGTTTATTGCAGTGCTCGTTAGACCAAAGCCTGGCCTTCCTGCATAGTTCCCAGTGACTTCAAACATGTCCTGGATCCGGAGCAATGACTCCTGCAGGCTTGGCACCAGGCTTTGAATCACTGCACAAAGTCACTCTAGAAGCTGTCGGCAGTCAGAAATGAGTCATTAGTATGCTGCCAGCACAGTATTCACTGACAAAACCCAGCTGCCACTGTAGTCAAGAATGCAGTTTCTTTAGCACTACTGTAAGTCTTATTAGCATAGAAATCAAGTGCATGTATGTAATTGAATTTCTTTGTCGCATCCCAGTGTGAGATTTTCCATCAATCCTGATTGTTACTAAATTTGAACTAACAGCCCATGCTTGCACTTAAGCAACATCTGAAAGAGGACTACACAAAGAAAGACTTTCCTAAGTCAACACATCCTAGAAAACAGCAGCTGTGCAAAGGCAGAGGCAAGCAATATTTCATTTTCTTCCCCACGGCACTCCATCTTTTGGCAGCTCTGCTATAGAACTGGGCTCTGCTGGCAGCCTCACATTTTCTTGCTGAAGAAAAGAGCTGCAACACAGCCTGTGTGAGATCTGGGGCTGTCCCCAGCACGAGAGTCTGTCTGTCAGGGTGTTGCATTACCAGTTACTGTTGATTAGGAAGCGAGATAACAGCGTAGGTACAGTTCATTTGAGGCCACTGATTAACCTCAGCTTCTGGAAAAGAGCGAAGTAATAAAGCCAAGAGGAGAATGTCAAAAGTGTTCAGGAGCATCATTTCAGGACTAACTTCACTGACACAGAAATGACTGTTCTCAGAGTTTCAGAGATCCAGGGTTTGTCTCCACGGATTTGTGACGTGCAGGGGGTGGGTGAAGATCGACTAACACAATCTGGACTGAGACCAGGTAGCCACCACCACTGTAGCTGCCTGTTCAACAGTGATCTCTCAACTGACTCTGTTAATCCACATGAACAACATAGGCACATTTTCCAAGCATACCTGTGTTTAAAACCACAGACACCTGACAAGGTGGAAAAAGATGGTGAATGAGGAAAATAAATATACCCTTCCTGCACAGATGGCAACTGCGTATCTTGATTTGGTTGTGTTTCTAACAACTGTGCTGTGAACATGTCCCTCTGGCTTTGCTACTAGAACAATGCTTCACCAAAGTCACAGTCCAAGCCATCAACATGAAGTCAAGGAACCAACTCCAGGAATCCTAGCACCAGAAAGATGCAGGAGCCAGGGTATGAATTGGATCCAAGGATGCAAGGTAGAGTGACTCCAAAAACTGTCACAGTTCAATCTATTGCAAGAGCCTGACATGAATCAGTTTCCCCTTTAATCAACACAGAGTTTCAGAAAACATGACTGTTACTCCCCCAGCTCTCAGGACTTTGGAAAAGCACTATTTTACTCATGGAATTTTTATTTTTGTAGTGATAACTGCAACCAAATAGAGGTTAAGAGGGGCAGGATGACTGCTAAGGTTAGATGCTCTGCAAATGGAAGATCACGGGCAGGTTTTTCCCAATACATCACAGCACCACATAATACTGTGATGGAATGGATATCATCATCCACTGCTGTGAGTGGGCAGACACAAAGTTCAATCTAGAGTCCAAAAGATCCCACTGGATTTTTTCATTCTCAGGCAATAAGACCCCAGATCAAGATGACTCTTCTGAAGAAATTAGAAGAAAGTAAGGAGTGAGCTCCTTCCTGTCCTGTCACAATGCAATAACACAATGGAAAACAGGAAACACCCAGGACCAGCTAACTCACACCATGAGCCATGTCTCCTAGCCTCAGCTTCCACTGTACAGCCTTGGGATGGGGACTGGCTGGAATTACTCTTTGGGGATCACAGGGAAGGGAGGGAGTGGGTAGGCCATGTCTGGGTAGCATTAGCTTTTCACTGGAGTTATCTCCCATGCTGCTGATTAATAACACCACTTTAGTCACACCATGCAACTATGTCTCCCTTTAGCACCATACAAAACTGACTTTTGTTCCAAGCTTGATTTATCACTATTTCATTTTTCACTTCTGGACTTCTGCCACCTCAATTTCAGTTATTGCAAGCTCAGTCCTATCTTGATTTTACACAAAATCTCATTTGCATAAGGTAGTAAATTAGGAAAATGTAAGGATTTCAGAGAAAGCAACCTCTGATTTTAGGGTGTGTGGTAATGATAGGGCTAGGGGGAATGGAAAAAAACTAGAAATGGGTAGATTCAGATTGGATGTTAGAAAGAAATTTTTCACCATGAGGGTGGTGAGACACTGGAACAGGTTGCCTGGGGAGGTGGTAGAAGCCTAATCCCTGGAGGTTTTGAAGGGCAGGGCTGGATGTGGCTGTGAGCAACCTGATGTAGTGTGAGGTATCCCTGCCCATGGCAGGGGGATTGGAACTGGATGATCCTTGAGGTCCCTTCCAACTCTAGCAATTTTATGATTCTATGATCTGTTGGCTACTGCAGGACACTATCAGCCAGAGCTTGGAGAGCTCCCACAGTACCCTGTGGGTTCTTTTGCCTTCCTGGCCCAATGACACCAAGGATATACCAGCCTACCCTCAACAAAGTAGAGTACATCGAGCAGTGTATTTTGGAGGTATGAACTAACTTCTGTTATCATTTGTGGAGTGCTGCACAGCTACTCTGCAACAAGGCCTTTCCCAGACATTTCTACGACAGCATGATCTGTTCCCAAGTTGGTGTTTTTGGCAGTAGATTATATAAACTGGGGTACCTCTAAAGTCAGCACTGCATTTGTCAGATCCTGTTGTAGATACTAATTATCCCCAGGACATGTGAGTGCATTTGGTCCAGCAAAACACTCAGCAGTATCTAATATTGCTGCCAGTCTGTCTCTCTGGGGGACTTTTTTCTATTTTGGCTAGTTTGCTAATTGAGTAAATATTTATAAATTCATGTTCTTATAAAACTGAAATACTGGATATCATCCCCTGTTGTTCAAAAATGTTTACAGCAGTAAGGACAATTATATTATGATTCCTAGTTAATACTCACTGGGTTAAAGGCGAGGGATCCTAAATGAAAAAGGGGTGGGGGGAGAAGAGAGCATCTGTTACAGCAAAGTTCAGCTGTGCCTTGAAGCCCTCATAGCTGAAGATCTAACAGAAAGCTTGTTTCTGAAACAAACAAGTTCAAAAGTATGGCAGTGAAAATTAATGCCCAAGAGAGAATTGCAAATGCTAACCTTCAAAAGGTGGCATAGATGAGAAGGAGCTTCCTCTAGCACATGGCAGAGAAAGCCAAGTCACACATAGAAAATGACTGTAGGGACACAAGTCCTCATGTCCACGGAAGTGCTTCTGCTAAGCCCAGGCCCCTGGGCTGCCAACTCCCTGCTGCTCCTTCTGCTTCACCCCAGCATGTGCTTGTGCCTTTCCCTAACTGCAAGGGCTAAAGCCCCTGCCTGAGGTGTTTATATTCAAGAGAATCAGCAAATCGCCAGCAGGGCAAAAATCTCCAAACCACAGTAAATAGGGCTGTTGACACCAGACGGTCCGGTTGCAAACTCCTGACTTCTTCAGGAGGAAATTCCCAGTTCCCCAGTTCTCTCTGAAGATAAAAGAGAGGGCAGAATACAACCCAAAATGTCAGCAAGGAACCTCTGAGGAAATAAAAGGGGCCTTTTGATAACAGGCACATTGGGCTTACCTTTGAACTACCTAAACCAGGGAATTCTTGATGTCTACAGCTGCATGGCCTTTTCTCCCTTCTCCCAGGAAAGCTTCTCAGTCCCTGCTGCAGTGGCCATGCTGTTAGCAGCACCTGTGGTTCAAAAGCTGTGCAGCTGTGTCCATAGGACTTGCAGCCATCTGTGGCTGCTTGGTGAATGACCTCGGATCCTCTACAGTCGCATTAACAGCAGCTCGCACCAGTTCTCTTACTATTCAGCAAACCTCTGGAGCTAGCTGAAGCAAAAGAGGTTGGGGCAATGCAGAAACAATTCTGCTTAGCAAAATCCAGTTAGTAAGGTTTGCCCAGCACATAATGCTGTAGGACAGCACAAATTCATGCTGCCTTAGACTGTAGACAGGTTGCATGATTCCAGCATGGAGAGGTAGTTGCCATTATTCAGCTACTCCACAGGCAAGTAGTTCCAGTCTTAAGTGTCCAGGCAGAGGTCAGTAACCTTGAAATGACTTTAATTATGGGACCATCACTTTGCAGTGTATTGAATAACCACCTATTTTAAACAGGACCAACCCCAGGAACTGTGCTCCACTTTAAAAGGAAAGCTAATCAGCGTGGTTTGCAAAGCACACACATGGCTTCTGTGAGCCAGCTTATCAAGGTGGCTCTTTCTATGGGGTTGTAATTTGCCTTCTCACAATATGGGTCAAGGCATGAGGCTCTAAAGGGAGAGACTTCTTCCCAGATGATACACTGCAGATGCAGTCTTCTTGCTGACTTTGACAAGAATGCAAAGCAGAGAGTTAGGAGTTCATGTTACAGTGTATTAAGTCCCCCTTTCACCTGCTGCTGCAACCAGGCAGGGCAGAACAAAGAGCTGTTTTCAAAGGCCTGAAGGCACAGAATTCTGTGCAGTGTGATGCTGCATCCCCAACGTGAGTACTTCCAAGGAACTCCCAGAACAAATCCATTGTAGCTTTCTGAAGGAATAAGGTATAATTGCCCTCTCTTCTCTCAAGAGAAATGAGAATATCCATGAGATCTGGCTCTCTGCAGGTGCATTTGTGAATGCTGAAATTAGTCCTGAATACTACTGAGAAGCCTGCTCTTCTTTCATGTTGCAAAAATCTCCAAATATGAAGGGATCCCTCTGGCTAACAACATCCCCTCCACCCTGCATCTTATGTTTCTGCCCCTTAACATTTCAAATCTTTGCAGTCTTACTCTCTTGGAAAATACAGTTTAACAGAATTCAAAGTCTTCCACCCCAGCAGGCAAGGTGTCTTCTTTGCAGAGGGCTGGAGGCAACAGGAAAGGGTGTTCTGGGATGCACTCCATGTCTTCATCTCTTCTGACATGTGAAAATAAAACATGGCAGGACCCTAGCCTATGACACAAGACTCTTGACCCCACAGTCTATATGTGAAAGAAGCACTAAGTGTCCTGTGATCAGCAGTGTAATTTATGCAAGCCCTAGGCCCCAGCTCAATGGATATTACCACATGTGCCATATCAAAATAACACAGAGAGCTGGAATGCATTAGGACAGCGTCTGTACCTGAATCTGCTGATTCAACTCTCAAAGCTGCATTAAGCAGCTGTACTCTTCGAGCCCTGCAGATGTCTATTTTAATCATCTGTCTTAAAATATCAGCTGGTTTTATGCCATATTCTGAAATTTACCATCCCTCACAGAGTTGTTTTTTTTCCTCTAAGCACTGCTATCCAATCAAAACTGCAAACAGGCAGGAAAGAGAGAAAATAAGAACAAGTTACTTTTGCCTTTGCTTATTCCCACACATAGTGCACAGCTTGTAGCTGAAACATCTTGAGAGGGCAGAGCTGCAGAACTGGAGCCTGCCATGCAAATGAGACCACTCTTGTTGGAAATCTGACTCATGATCCTCGTCAAAAGCAGACATTCAAGTTGACAGAGATGCCACTTCCTCAAGCCTTCCTCCTTTTCTTCTGACTTGCTGGCTGAGAAGCACGTCACTGTACAGCAGAGAGGCTTTTTCTTTCCATTGTAAAACATCCTGCCACAACACAAGCTCAAGGATCCTTCCCAAGCCACACTCACAGCATCAGCTCACAATTTTCTTCACTGCCCTTTATAACTTATTTTTTATTAAAAACAACCAAAAAAAAGAGTTTTTGATAATATTGTTCCTCTCTTGAAGGCTCTTCTCCCTTTCTCTGCTGTGCTGCTGCATACTCTGACCTTTCAAGATCTGCTGTGCTCATGAAGTCTAACTATGTTAGCTATCCCCAGTGTACCACCAGTTTGTGGAGACAGAGCCTAAGAACACCTGCCATCTTGTTGTATACAGTAATTATGGTCATTAAGGACATATCAGAATCATAGAATCATAGAATCAATAAGGTTGGAAAAGACCTCAAAGATCATCAAGTCCAACCTGTCACCCAACACCTCAGGACTAACTAAACCATGGCACCAAGTGCCACATCCAATCCCATCCTGAACACCTCCAGGGATGGTGACTCCACCACCTCCCTGGTATTATAGAGTTCACTGTTAATAGGAGCTTCCATACATTCTTGCAGCCCAAACAGCCAAGGCCAGCTCCCCATGCACAGCTCTTCATGACTCCCAAAGAAGGATGAATGTGAAGTATACAATCTTATGGCCCTGCCCTGCCTGAACCCTCAGCCAGGAAGCTTTGCTCATCCATGACCCACGTCTGTTACTCATCATTACAAAGCCAAGACTTTTATCAGGCCTTCTTCTTGTGACTGTAATAAGAAGTCAAGACTCAGTAGAGAAAACTGAAGAAAAATGCTTTTAACTCTTTTCTTCTCCTTGGATCTCCCCCACAGCCTAGCTAAACTAATTAAGCTAATGTGGTCGTTTCGGGCTGTGCCTAGAAAATTTTCCAGAGATCTTGAACAGAAAGTAGTAGAATGTAAATAAACCACTATTGGGTGTAAAAAGGAAAATAATTATAAGCTCTAAACAATTCCATTGTACAAATAACAGACAGAAAATGTAGACTGGTAAATTATCTTTCTCTCTTTTCAGCTTCCTCACTCTGGGAGATACTAACTTGTGCTTCTGCTTGGCTTTGCTGACCTTGGCTGTGTTCTTTGTTATGCGGCTGAGTATAACAAATAACTCTCTGCTCTTTCTCTTGTCCCTTGTGTACAGGAGGGAGGTAGGGAGTGAGGAAGGGGAAGCTATTAACTCCCCTGGTTTTGTTCAGAGGGGAGTTCTTGTGCTGTTTGTAAATAACTGTAAATATTGCATGTTTTGTACATAGCCATTGCATTTCATTTTAGACTGTAGTTTTGCCTGTAAATACATTTGCTTCCAACTGAGCTGGTCTGGCAATTTAATGTTGGGGGGAATTTTCAACCCACCACAGCAGAAATATTTATGCACCTCACACTTGCATTGCAGAGCTTTTGTATTTTGAAAGAACAGAGCATTGGAGTGGTAAGACTTGTATTTCGCCTTGCAAGGTAACTGCTCATAGTCCCTGGTTTCAAGGAACCTGACCCGTCTGGCTCAGACAATGCAGCAGCACAATTGCTTTCTCTCCAGTGACTCATTTACTAACTCCTCAAGGGAAAATCGCTACTACTAGAAAAGCAAGCACAAACAGCCTCCTAGGCACGGTTAAGATTAGTTGTGTGGAGATGAGCTGATGTATATGAAGAGGTAAAAATGATGCCTGGGAGGATAGGTCAAAGCCCTGTAGCTGCAGGTGAGGCAGGGGTGAATAACCCAGGGACTGGTGATCTGTTCTCGCAACCCTGAGGAGGAGCTCCTCTCTGGCCACTTGCATGAGCCAGTTTCACATTCTCACTGGCCAGAGCTTTTTTCAGATACCTGTCTTTCACATGGCAAGAGTGGGCAAGTCTCTCTAACCTTCATGCCAGGGTCTGCACAGGAGAGGTGGTCAGCTTTGCTCCTGAGGGCAGCTATCGCAGCTTGAGCCAGGTGAATCATCCGCTTGATTTATAGCCATCATCCTGCTATGTCTGCTCTTTAGGCTGGGGTTCTGTTCTTTAGGCTGGGGTTTAGGCTCTTCCTCTGATCAGCCAGGGCTTTCAAACAGCAAGATAGTCCTTTGTACATCACTGGGTGAAGGAAGCCTCGCCCACCAAAGACAGCAGCCTCTCCTCACAGCAAAACATCCAGAGAGCCATGGTTTCTCACGTGATAACATGTAAAAATGTCAGGCTCTTGGCATTCAAATGACTGCCCACATAGCTGCGAGACAGTTTACGAACAGATTCTGAAGGGGCTTATGCTGATGAAGCTCTGCTTTTGCTGCTGTTAGCTCAGAAATCTTTGTTTTAGCTGTTGATTTCGATTTTCAGAGCCCACGCTGTCAGGGGAAACTCTTAACTGTGGCACGGAAAATGCTGCTGACAATTATTCCGCAGTTACAACACATCACATTAGGAGGTCCTGTCTCAGTGCAGTAGACAGCTGATGGGTGGGGAGGGGAAACTGATATAGTTTAACCATAAGGTCTTGCTGCCTGTCTGGGAAATAAAGGACGCCACTATACAACAGCGTGGGAAGGGCTTCCAAGAAGAATTTATCCCAAACCATTTCTGGAAAGAGATGATAACATTATTTACCCAAATGCAGGAAGCTCAAGATTGCAACAAATGATGAAATGCAAGAACTAAGCGTGAGGGGGAGAAATATATCCTTGCTCCTTCCCAAAAGATAGAATTAAAAAAAACCCCACCAGCAGCCACCTGAGTATTAGGCTGTGCACTCAGGAGCGGATAAATCTATCCCTCTGTGTCTGTGCATGTGCATCTCACACCCACACACTCCTGCCTGGCCCCCTTTGGATCCTAATGCCGGCTTTCCAAAGCCAGGCACGGTATCCTGTCAAGAAGAGTCCAGCTGTTGGAATGCTTCCCAGAAATCAAACACTGCAGCATTCAGGCCTTTCTGGCCTTTCGGGAGTTAATTTGGGGATACCCAGAAACCTGAGAGCAGCACAACCCCATCCAGCGAGAAGGGACGGGAAGCAGTGGGGTTTGCTTCAAAGCCTTCACACTTATTTATTTATTTATTTGTGTCCATGTTTGTGTAAACTTTGCATAAATCTGGACTGAACTTTGGGAGACCGAGCTCTGAAATACAGAATCCAGCTGTTTGAAATCACGAGGAATGCACATTCCCACCAGCAGCATAAATTCAAGATATAAAAAGGCAAGCAGCCCAGCCAGCTGAAAGAGGGGCCAAGGGGGATTAGCTTGCACTGAACAGCAGCCTATCTGCTTGTGTATGTATTTATTTATTTATTTAATAGTGCTGCCTGCTCTGTAGTTTAAAACAAAAAAAAAAAGAAGATAGTTAGTTTGGAATCCACAGCAAAGTGAAGCATCCCTAGGCATCTGCTCCCAGCAGTTCCCAGCCACGCCCTCTGCTGCTCTCAAAACAAATGAAAGCAGTACAGACCCAAGTGGGTTTATTATGGTGACAGCCTGACTGAGCTGTATTGGGCACCATTTTATTTCCCCTGACAGTGCCAACTGGCCCAGCCACTGGGAATCTGCTGGAAGTCCAAGGGGTTCCTCCTTATCACCAGCCATGGCTCATTGGCCCCAACACCAGATCAGCTCTTCTGAGAATCATAAAATCAATAAGGTTGGAAAAGACCTCCAAGATCATCAAGTCCAACCTGTCACCCAAGACCTCATGACTACTGAACCATGGCACCAAGTGACAAGTCCAATCCCCTCTTGAACACCTCCAAGGACGGTGACTCCACCACCTCCCTGGGCAGCATATCCCAATGGCTAACAGCTCTCTCTGTGAAGAACTTGCTCCTTGCCTTGAGCCTAAACCTCCCCTGGCACAGTTTGAGACTGTGTCCTCTTGTTCTGGTGCTGATTGCCTGGGAGAAGAGACCAACCCTCCTGGCTACAACCTCCCTTCAGGGAGTTGTAGAGAGCAATGAGGTCTCCCCTGAGCCTCCTCTTCTCCAGGCTAAACAACCCCAGCTCCCTCAGCCTCTCCTCATAGGGCTTGTGCTCAGGGTCTCTCACCACCCTCGTTGCCCTTCTCTGGACACATTCAAGGGTCTCATTGTCCTTCTTAAATTGAGGGGCCCAGAACTGGACACAGTACTCAAGATGTGGCCTAATCAGCGCTGAGTACAGGGGCACAATGACTTCCCTGAGGCTTAGGAAATCTACAGATCACAGTCTTTCTACTTGTGGCTTCCTGGCATACCAACAGCATTCCCAGTCTGGATGTGAGATGCCAAACACCAAGTCAGCAGAAACTCACCATTTTCATTTCACAGAATCACAGAACATTAAGAGTTGGAAGGGACCCTGAAAGATCATCCAGTCCAATCTGCCTGCCAGAGCAGGATCAGCTAGAGCAGGTCACACAGGAACACATCCATGTGGGTCTTGAATGTCTCCAGGAAAGGAGATTACACAACCTCCCTGTGCAGCCTGCTCCAGGGCTCTGTCACCTTCACAGTGAGAAAGCTTTTCCTTATGTTCACATTGAATGTCCTCTGCTCCAGCTTGCATTGCCCCTTGTCCTGTCATTGGACAACACTAAGAAAAGCCTGGCTCCATCCTTCTGACACCTGCCCTTTATAAATACTAATGACGTCCTCAAAATAATTCACCTTGTTAACTTTGTTTGAAGGAGCTTTATGTTCAGGTATCAGCTCTTTCAGCATCAAGCTACATGCTCAGCATATGCTCCCTGTCGTGTGTTTTGTACAATCTAACAGCAGTGTCAGCACATCGCAGAATCACAGAATCACAGAATCAGCCAGGTTGGAAGAGACCTCAAAGATCATCAAGTCCAACCAATCACCCAACACCATCTAATCAACCAGACCATGGCACTAAGTGCTTCATCCAGTCTCTTCTTAAACACCTCCAGTGATGTGGACCCCACCACCTCCCTGGGCAGCCCATTCCAATGGCCAATCTCTCTTTCTGTGAAGAACTTCTTTCTAAGATGAAGCCTAAACTTCCCCCTACACAACTTGAAACTGTATCCTCTTGTTCTGCCACTGGTTGCCTGGGAGAAGAGACCAACTCTCACCTGTCTACAACCTCCCTTCAGGTAGTTGTAGAGAGCAATAAGGTCACCCCTGAGCCTCCTCTTCTCCAGGCTAAACACCCCCAGCTCCCTCAGCCTCTCCTCATAGGGCTTGTGCTCCAGACCCCTCTCCAGCCTTGTTGCCCTTCTTTGGACACATTCCACCATCTCAACAGCTTTCTTGAATTGAGTGGCCCAGAACTGGACACATGCACACGTCTGAGCTGAACATGCTCATATAATGGGGCACTCCAGTGAGCAGCTGCAGTACTGGTGACTTCCAAGGCTCAGGGTGCTACTCATTGACTTCAGGATAAGTTAAATCTGTCCCCTAGGTGCAGACACGTGTATGGGATCTCTGCAAAAGACATTGAAGTACCTGCTAGAGAGATCACTCCTCCCTTTGTATCTCTTACTTAATAAAAGGGGGAGAATTTTACCTTCTCAGCCTTATTTACACTCTGAATAAAGTATCAGCTTTTCAACAGTTGTTTGGGGTTTTTTAGTGAAATCTGTGAACATCATAGCAAAGCTTATAATAATATTTTGACAATCTACTTTGACATCTAAATGTGGAATTTGGATTATAATGCAAAACATCTCAGCTCAAGTGGGAAAAAATGTTACTGTAGCCTTAGGGCAAGCATGTATCTATCCTTAGTTCTTAAATGAGCTATGCAGCAAGTGCAAATAGATGGATTAGCAGATCATAGAATCATAGAATTGTTAGGGCTGGAAGGGACTTCAAGGATCATCCAGTTCCAACACCCCTGCCATGGGCAGGGACACCTCACACTACATCAGGTTGCTCAGAGCTATTTTCTGCAGATAGGCTTTTTTATTTACACAAAATACATATGTTGTATATATATATATACACACAGAAATTTGTGTACAATTACACAAATATGCATTGGCATAAAGGAATAAGCAAGGGTCAAGCTGGCAATTCAGATGTTAATTACTATCATTAAGAAAAGAAAGAAACCCACTTCTGGCACATCAGCTTTAAAGCTAATAGGAAGTGACCTTCTAAGAGGTGGAAGCAGTGGACAGCTATAAATAGAAGCTCTTCAGTGTGTGATACGAAATGTATGATAAAATCTCACTGCCAAAGCACCTTACAAAACAAGAGAAGGGGCACACCAGTTCAATGATCCCTGAAAGCCCCTAAACCAGACAGGATGTCTCGCTGATGCCTAAGGTAGTTTCTCCCCTGGCCAGGCACAAGTCTGGGGCTGTGACCAGTCAGAACTGCAGTCAGCTGTGTTTAGTGCCCCCTGCAACACCATTACCTGACTTTGCCACTACAGAAAACTCCTTCAAACATGCATAAACCCTGTGCAGCTTGAGGACATCTGCCTAACCCAGATGTCTCTCCTCCTCTTTTCCATGCAGGAGCTGAAAGGGAAGAATGCTTCCCCAAGGCTCTCGATGGCCCTTCATCCTTTCAGCATTTCAGCACGTTTCTAATCCTCAAGTTGATCTTCACTAGTCACAGAATCACAGAATTGTTAGGGTTGGAAGGGACCTCAAGGATCATCTAGTTCCAATCCCTCCGCCATGGGCAGGGACACCTCACACTACATCAGGTTGCTCACAGCCACATCCAGCCTGCCCTTCAAAACCTCCAAGGATGAGGCTTCCACCACTTCCTTGGGCAACCTGTTCCAGTGTCTCACCACCCTCATGCTGAAGAATTTCATCCTAACATCCAATTTGAATCCACCCATTTCTAGTTTTGTTATGATCCCCCCCACTAGGAGCCCACTGGCAGCTGAGTGCTAGTAATTAAAATGATTCGAACCATCCTTAAGCAGACTATTTACACATTTATTTTACCATGCCTTTTCCCAGTGAAACCACCTTGGTGCCACTTCCCTTAAATATTCCTGACATACATGCTGCTGCAAAGAATTGCTAAGGAATGAATTACAGCCATAATTAACTTTCCCTAAGCAGAAAAGAAAATGCTTGAACTAAAACTCGTCACCTGCTTTGGTACAGATTAAAATTAGATGTTTTTCTCAGCAAGGCAAAGCATCCAACACTGCAACACCTAAAATTCATGCAGATGTTATTCAATCAGAGCTATCTGCTATCACTTTTTCCCTCAGCTAAACAACAGTGCACTTAGCAGAAGTCATTTGAAAGGGGCCAACATCAGACAGAGATGTCATTAATGCGATGGTTCCAAAAGAAATGAGGTTTCTTTTGTATTCATTCATGGCTGTAGCTGATAACTGCTTCCTGCCTTACACCTACACAAAATCCATGAATATAATTACAGCAGTACAGTGCAGAGTTCAATCAGAAGGGAGCACTGATTTGTGTATAAATCAAAAGCTGTCTTCCACTGGTTGTATTTACATGGGGGGGGGGGGAAGGATTTTTCTCAGAAAGCTTCACAATGAAGACAGGATAATGCATTGCAGACAAACTCAGTCACAGATTATATGACCAGAAGGGAATAATATGATCATCAAAATTTATCTACACATGCAAGCCACAGGATTTCCAGAATTAATTAAGCTTTGATCTACAATCTGGTTTTGAGGGGAAAAAATATTCACTTATTCTAGTAGACTTTTAAGTGCACCATTTAATTTACATGCACATGACTTATTACCATATTATCCTGCACTGTAACTGACTATCAGCAGAGCCTATTGCCTGGAAGAGAAGCAGATGCTTCTGTTCTTGGGATGTACAGCCAGGTGACTATCACTCACCAGCAAAGATGGAATGCCAGTTAGCACTGGAATCACTAATAAGGGAGGGGAGGAGCAGCTTTTCAGCTCCCTCATCTACTTCCCCTGGTAAATCTTCTTCAAGACTGATGGAAGCATTCTGAACTTTGCAGCAAAGACAAAATCTGAATTAGGGGATGTTTACTTTCTTGGTTTGTAGTGCATACCAAGGGGAATCCTGTCTGTAGGGATAAGAAATCAGAGATGAGAAAACAGAGGAATGGCTGAATTAGGCATGGTGGAGCCAGACCAAAAGCCCTGAAAGATTCATGAATTTCATGGGCTGGGGTGTAGTTGGAGAGGGCCCATGTTCATCACACAGTATGCGCAGAACAGCGGACTGGCTTTTTGCAGCTGAAGATAACTGGGAAGGGCACAAAGTTCTTTTCAGCTACATCTACCCTGCAAAAGCTCCTTCCTGCACATCAGTGTTTATTAAAGGTTGATCTGTTCTGCACTCCCTTCATGAGCATCCTCCACTTTAGATGCTAACCTTGCCCCAGAGAAAAGGGTAGCATGCTCCTCCTTCCCTATCACCCACGCTTCATAAAGATAACTTGCTCTCCTTTGTAATTCTCTGCAGTTTGTCTGAAGGGAGCCTTTAGGATGGGAAGACTGAACAGAGACATTTTTATAGTTTCCTCGTTATTTCATCTGCAAGCATGAGGTTCAGGAAGGATGCAGAACTGCAAGGTCTTGTCTATGCACAAGTGTTGCACCGGGGAGCAACTTGAACACTGGGTAGGGAACTTAATTGTGGTAGAGGCACATGGTGTTATGAAAGCAACTGCACAGCTCAGGTTTTTGTGAGGGAAATGGAAGAGGGTAAGTGTAAGCTGCCAGTAGAGCTGCTACTTCTTCAGGAGGTACATCCATAAACCCCTCCCTTTTGACTCTCTTTAGCTATACTGCAACCAGATGTGCTGCCATTCAGTGAGATCTGGACAGGCTGAAGGTTTGGGTGGGAGAAATTTAATGAAATACACCAAGGACAACTGTAGAGTCTTGCACTTAGAAAGAACCACCCCATGGACCAGTATGGGTTGGGGGATGATCTGCTGGTGACCAGCACAGGGGAAAGGAGCCTGGTGGTTCTGGTGGACAGGATGATTATGAGCCAGCAATGTGCTCTTGTGGCTGAGAAGGCCAATGACATCTTGGGGTGGGAGGGCTGTGGTTAATAAGTCAAGAGAGGTTCTCTTCTCCCTCTGCTCTGCCCTGGTGTGGCCACAACTGGAATGTTGTGTCCAGTTCTGGGCCCCTCAGTTCAAGAAGGACCCCGGGGAACTGCTTGAAAGAGTCCAGTGAAGAGCCACAAAAAATATTAAGGCAGTGGAACATCTCTTTTATGAGGAAAGGCTGAGGAAGCTGGGGCTGTTTAGCTTGGAGGAGACTGAGGGGTCATTCATTCATGTGTGTAACTATATGAAGGGTGAGTGTCAGGAGGATTGAGTCAGGCTCTTCTCAGTGATATCCAATGACAGGGCAAGAGGCAAGGGGTGCAACCTAGAGCATAGGAGGTTCCACATAAGGAACGTAAGAAAAAACTTTTTCATTGTGACAGTGAAAGAACACTAGAGCAGGCTACCCAGGGGGTTGTGGAGTCTCCTTCTCTGATGGCATTAAAAACCCACCTGGATGTGTTCCTGTGTGATCTGCTCTAGGTGATCCTGCTCTGGCAGGTGGATTGGACTGGATGATCTTTCAAGGTCCCTTCCAGCCCCTAACATTCTGTGCCTCTGTGAAAATGGGACTACAATGGTACCTCTGTTAAACATCCATCCCTGAGTACTCAGCTCAAATTAACTGTTTTGGGAATGCTTGTAGTGTCCTGGCTTTGCCTGGGGATGATAACAATTAAAGCTCTATTTGGAATTGATGGAATCGATGGAATCAATCACAGCTGATGACTGCATTAATATTATTTTATCATCCCCTGATGATTTCTTCCTAGTGAGTCACCTAAAAAACCTAATACTAAAATTGATTTTGTGAAGCATTCTTAGGTATCACAGTATCACAGTATCACCAAGGTTGGAAGAGACCTCAAAGATCATCAAGTCCAACCTGGCACCACAGACCTCATGACTAGACCATGGCAGCAAGTGCCACATCCAATCCCCTCTTGAACACCTCCAGGGACGGCAACTCCACCACCTCCCCGGGCAGCCCATTCCAATGATGAATGACTCTCTCGGTGAAGAACTTTCTCCTCACCTCGAGCCTAAACTTCCCCTGCTGCAGCCTGAGACTGTGTCCCCTTGTTCTGGTGCTGGTTGCTAGGGAGAAGAGACCAACCCCTTCCTGGCTACAACCACCCTTCAGGTAGTTGTAGAGAGCAATGAGGTCACCCCTGATCCTCCTCTTCTCCAGGCTAAACAATCCCAGCTCCCTCAGCCTCTCCTCACAGGGCTGTGCTCAAGGCCTCTCCCCAGCCTTGTTGCCCTTCTCTGGACACGTTCAAGTGTCTCGATGTCCTTCCTAAACTGAGGGGCCCAGAACTGGACACAGGACTCAAGGTGTGGCCTAACCAATGCAGAGTACAGGGGCACAATGACCTCCCTGCTCCTGCTGGCCACACTATTCCTAATGCAGGCCAGGATGCCAATGGCCTTCTTGGCCACCTGGGCACACTGCTGGCTCATGTTTAGGCAGCTGTCAACTGGCACTCCCAGGTCCCTCTCTATTTGGGAGCTCTCCAGCCACTCCTACCCCAGCCTGTAGCTCTGCATGGGGTTGTTGTGGCCAAAGTGCAGCACCCGGCACTTGGACTTGTTGAATGCCATCCCATTGGACTCCGCCCATCTGTCCAGCCTGTCAAGGTCCCTCTGCAGAGCCCTTCTGCCCTCTAACTGACTAACATCTGCTCCCAACTTGGTGTCATCTGCAAATTTGCTGATGACTGTTTCAATCCCCTCATCCAGATCGTCAATGAAGATATTAAAGAGGATGGGGCCCAGCACTGATCCCTGGGGGATGCCACTGGTGACTGGCCTCCAGCTGGAGGTGGCACCATTCACCACCACTCTCTGGGCCCGGCCCTCCAGCAATATAATATGTCATAATAAATGAATACTAACAGAATATTTGTGAGGCCACGGTGCAGAGGGAATAAAACCTGAGCAATTATGGCATGCCTTTATTTTATTTTTGAGTAGGAACCTGTTTGAGGAATGCAGAGTATAATTACCTGTACTAAGTCACACCACAATCCGTCCTGCCACTGGCTAGGGTTTGCTAGATTCAAACTACTGCTAGGAAAAGGGTAACTAATTAATCAGAGTGGCTCATTACCAACAACTTTCATTGGATCATGTGTTTCAGATCTGTTTTTAGTGAAAACTGATCAGTAGAAATTACTGCAATGGAAAGACAAGAGTAGTGCTTTAAGAGATCACAGTAAAGACTGCATGTTTGGGGTTTTTTTTCATAGCTCCAAGTAACATGAGTCAGACATTTTAAAAAAATGTGTAACTTTTTTCCAAATATCAAGGAAAGATGATGGAAAAGGAGGACTGCCAAAGCACACCCCATAGATGTAGACACAAATATACACCAGATGTTCTGATTGCCCCATGCTGCCCTCCATAGATAAAAAAAAATCATCATCACAGAATCACAGAAAGATTCAGGTTGGAAAAGACCCTCAGGATCACCAAGTCCAACCCAGAACCCTATGCTACAAGGGTCACCCCTAAACCATATCCCCAAGCACCACATCCAAACCACCTTTAAACACATTGAGGGTTAGTGGTTCCACCACCTCCCTGGACAGCACATTCCAGTGCCTCACCACTCCTGCTAGGAAACATTTTTCCTAATGTCCAGTCTAAACCTACCCAGTCACAGCTTGAGGCCATTCCCTCTTGTTCTATCACCTGAGAGAAGAGATCAGCACCAGCCTCTCTAAAACATCTTTCAGGTAGTTGTAGAGAGCAATGAGGTCTTCCCTCAGCCTCCTCTTTTCCAAATTAACCATTTCCAGCTCTCTCAGTCGCTCCTTGTAAGATTTATTCTCCAGACACTTCCCTAGCTTCCTTGTCCTCCTCTGCACTGGCTCCAGCACCTCCACATCTCTCCTGTATTGATGTGCCCCAAACTGGACACAATATTTGAGGTGTGGCCTCACCAGAGCTGAATACAAGGGAAAGAATTACTTTAAGTCTTCTTAAAGCTTAGGAAGGTGTTTTGCATTAACCATTTGTGTGACTGAGCGTGAAGAAGATAAAATAAAGCTGTCCTTGTACCTGAAGAATAGCTACAACTAGGTAATTAAGGACTGGAAGCTATGAAAAAGCCTTATGGGATATTCCACGATGCTTTTTTGTTAGTAAAACTCCTGCCAGACTCTCAAAGACCTTAATGCTGTATTCCTCTGCCCAGCAAGAAAACGCCCAGCTCTACAGAGTCCACAGACAAAAGTTAAGAGGTAACCTAGGAAAATAATTTAGCACCTCAAATTGTGACCCTGAGCAGCTACCTGAGAAGATGCTAAAAGGCAAGGGATGGTTTCTGCTGCTTTCTCAGCTGTAGCTTATGAGCCTCCTCAGGATGAATATATGTCATGTGGCTTGGAGAGTTTCAGCTTTGCAAAGGGAAAGACCATTAGTAGTCTTGTTGGACCCAGAGTGATCTAAAGGATGTTAGAAGGAGAAAAGAGAGAATAAATATGCCATTTCCCAGTAACATTTCTAGCACAGAGTTTCTATGATATAGTTTGTTAATAAAATAATATGTAATGAAATCAAATGAATTATCAAAGAGCTCATAAAAAATGCTGCCTCAGAAAGCAATGTCAAAAGATAAAGAAACTCCAAGCTTTTAGCCTTGTAGCTAGAATGCTCATAGAGAGACCCTGGGGATAACACTCCCTCCCATCATTTCCTGTCAAGCAAGAGTGCCGGGCAGATGGGGCTGGGTAGGTGATGAGGCAAGGCAGAAACTAAGCAAGAAAATGATTTGGTTATGTAGAGTGAAAACCACACGGACAGTCCTCTTGTGAAGGCAGTCACAGATACACAAGTACTTTCACCAACACCTGATTTTTCTCTTGCTGAATTCAAGGGGATCTCCACCTCAAGACTACTAAGGTGCTCTGGAAACTCAGTTAATAGCATATGTGCATATTGACTTGTCTGTTTGTCAGCTTGAGAAATTGGACCCTGACTGTTCACAGCACGACAGCCTAAGTGGCAAGAAGATGACACTGTCTTCTGCATACAGAATTAGTTAATTTCCATCTGCTGGTGTGCTTACGTTTCTAGTCATCCCCTGAGAAGAGATTAAAAGCCAGGCAGATAAATAAACCACAAAATGCTTAAAACCACACCATGTTTTTAAACCACACCGTGTTTTAAAACCACACCATGTTTTAAAACCACACCATGTTTTGAAGCTCAAAATGTTTTAAAACACAAAATGTTTAAAACCACAAAATATTTAAAAACACAAAATGTTTTAAGCCACAAAATGTTTCGCTCAAGCTAGCTGCTGAAATAATTTTTGGCTGTTATGTCTTTGTCTTCTCTTCCCCAGTTTGCTTTCTGCCAGGGATGCTTACCAGACATTCACGTTCTGTGAAACTCTCACAGAATACTTGTATAAAGGAGATCACAAATACGTCACCAGCAATGTTTGCATCATGCAGCCTACACCTTGCCAGTCAGGAGTCAACTGCATGCCACACACACCCACTGATGAAACAGATCACAGCTGAGAAGCCCAGGGATCAAGAGAAATGTCGATAGTTGAAATGGGTTCAGTAAGTTTTACAGGAAGACCAATATATTCCATCATTTGAACACATTCCTTTGAGCAGGCAGGGTCATGTGGGGGGTTGAAATTCCCCCCCAACATGAAATTGCCAGACCGGCTCAGGTGGAAGCAAATGAAGCTGTATTTACAAGCAAAACTTCAATCTAAAATGAAATGCAATGAATATGTACAAAACACATGACATTTACAATATTTACAGGTATTTACAATTAATAAACAGCACAAGAACTCCCCTGGACAAAACCGGGGGAGCTAACAGCTTCCCCTTTCCTGCTCTCTACCCCACCCTGTACACAATAGAGGAGAGAAAGAGCAGAGAGTTGTTTTGTTAAATACTCAGCCACAACAAAGAACACAGCCAAGGTCAGCAAAGCCAAGCAGAAGCCAGAGCTAATATCTGCCAGAGCAAGGAAGCCAGAAAAAGAGAAAGTTAGACTTTACAGACCAACTTTGTTAGTAGCCTGTCCAATGGGATTGTTTAGAACTTATCCTGTTTACATACAATGGTGATTTATTTACATTCTACTACTTTCTGTTCATTCAAGATGTGTGGAAAATTTTCCAGGTGCAGCCTGAAGCTACCACCGGTCATGAGCCTAATCAGCAAGCATGATCTTTAATGAATACATAGGAGGAGAAACACCAAGGATGAACGTCTGTAAAGCCAGCTCAGGATAGTACAGGCTAGGCTCCCAGCATTACCATGACCCAACAATGGCCATCTCTTCACCCCATGCCCACCAGAGACCAAAGTTGGCTGCTGTTGCAAGGCCATGAAGCCTCAGTGGCTACAATGTAGGATTACCCTCTTAGAGCTGAGCAGGTCATGGTTCAGAGGTGGCTCAGGTCCAGCTGGCTAGGGACATCCCACTGCAGCCACATATCCGTGCAGGCTCTCCATTAAGGACCTCACAATATTAGGCACCACTAGGATCATAGAATCATGGAATCATAGAATCAATAAGGTTGGAAAAGACCTCAAGGATCATCAAGTCCAACCTGTCACCCAAGACCTCATGACTACTAGACCATGGCACCAAGCGCTACATCCAATCCCCTCTTGAACACCTCCAGGGATGGTGACTCCACCACCTCCCTGGGCAGCACATTCCAATGGCGAACAACTCTCTCTGTGAAGAACTTTCTCCTCACCTTGAGCCTAAACTTCCCCTGGCGCAGGTTGAGACTGTGTCCTCTTGTTCTGGTGCTGGTTGCTTGGGAGAAGAGACCAACCCCCTCCTGGCCACAGCCTCCCTTCAGGTAGTTGTAGACAGCAATAAGGTCTCCCTTGAGCCTCCTCTTCTCCAGGCTAAACAACCCCAGCTCCCTCAGCCTCTCTTCACAGGACTTGTGTTTGAGGCCTCTCAGCTGGTGATCCTACAGTGGGAGTGAGGTGGTTCCTGTTTATGTGAGCAAATGCTCCAGGAAAAAAAAAAAGAAGGACCTTTACTCTCTGTGCTCTCAACACAGGGCTAAATTTTGCTAAACTTCCTTCCAAATGCCATAATCCTTAAAAGGCCTTGGAATTTGATTCATCATATCGACTAATTAGCTAACATCTGTGGCCCAATTTGAAGTAATTATGGTAGTTTCACCTTCTTGTCCATGAATTGCAGTTTATCCTGAGTACAGGCTACATAAAACTTGAAACTCTGCCAAAGACTAACTGGGTTACAAATGATCCCTGCATAATTTTTGTTCACATGCTTACTGAATTACTCCTGGATGCCCCATCATAAATTCAGTAATTTCATCTCCATGGTAAAAGTGTCCTGACATAAGGACAATTCAGATTCCTCAGATGCATCCATTTGTTCACAGAAGACTTCTCTGATTACAGGCTCCTCCGTGACACTCCTGCAGCAGAGGACAGTTGAAATCTGTCCACTTCACAGAATCATAGAATAATTGTTAGGGTTGGAAGGGACCTCACGGATCATCTAGTTCCAACCCCTGCCATGGGCAGGGACACCTCATACTACATCAGGTTACTCAGAGCCACATCCAGACTGGCCTTAAAAACATCCAGGTATGAGGCTTCCACCACCTCCCTGAGCAACCTGTTCCAGTGTCTCACCACCATCATAGGAAAGAACTTCTTCGTAACATCCAATCTGAATCTACCCATTTCTAGTTTTGTTCCATTTCCCCTAGTCCTATAATTACCTGACACCCTAAAAGTCCCTCCCCAGCTTTCTTGTAGCCTCCTTCAGATACTGAAAGGCCACAATAAAGTCTCCTTGGAGCCTTCTCCAGACTGAACAGCCCCAACTCTCTCAGTCTGTCCCCATAGCAGAGGAACTCCAGCCCTTTGATCTTCCTTGTTCCAGCACCTCCAGATGCTTCTTGTAATAGGGGCTCCAGAATTCGACTCAGTACTCCAGGTGGGGTCTCACCAGAGTGGAGTAGAGGGGGAGAATCACCTCCCTCTACTTGCTGGCCACACTTCTCTCCATGCAGCCCAGGCTCTGGTTGGCTTTCTGGGCTGCAAGTGCACACTGGTGGCTCATGTTAAGCTCTCATCTACCAGCACCCCAAGTCCTTTTCTTCAGGGCTGGTCTCAAGCCAATCCCTACCCTGCCTGTATTGGTGCTTAGGATTGCCCCAACTCAGATGCAGGACCTTACATTTGGTCTCATTGAACCTCATGAGGTTGTCATGGGCCCAGCTGTGCAGCCTGTCCGGGTCCCTCTGGATGGATCCCTTCTCTCCAGCCTGTCAGCTGCACTACACAGATTGGTGCTGAGGGTGCCTCGGTGCCACTGTCCATGTCACCAACAAAAATGTTAAACAAGACTGGTCCCAGTACTGATCCCTGAGGGACTCCACTTGCCACCAGCCTCCACTTGGACATGGACACATTTCCTAGTGATCAGGCTTTGTGACAAGGAAAACTGAGAGGGAAAAAGAAAAGCTTATATTCTTTCTATTTTTTCTGCAGTATCTAATAATGGAACTCACTACATAGTAAGTTGTCTGAGCACTGAGACATAGAAATAGTGGCACTTTAGTCCTCTTTTCTACAAGGCTTCTTTTACACATGAGATTGCTGTATGGTGTTGCATGTGTCTATACAGACAGCCATTAACAGCATCCATAGGAAAGAGTACATGATTGGGGCATCAGGGTGAATGAGACAGGACACCTATGAACCCTGCAATCCTGTTTTAAACAGAGCATCCCAAACTATGAAACCGGGCTTGACAGTACTTGCATCAAAAAGAAGTTATTTTATCTCTTTCTGCCGCTGTAGTTCTGTCACTTAGTCTCACAACACCACTGAAGAGAGACTGAGAGCCCTGGAGCTATTTAGTCTTAAGAGGAGAAGACTGAGAGGGGATCTCATCAAAGTGTATAAATATCTGAGGGGTGGGTGTTACGTGGAGGGGGGCAAGTTCTTTCCGGTGGTGCACGGTAATAAGACAAGAAACAACAGGTACGAGCTTTAACATAGAAGATTTCACCTCAACATGAGGAGAAACTTATTTATAGTGAGGTTGACAGAGCCCTGGAGCAGGCTGCCCAGAGAGGTTGTGGAGTCTCCTTCTGTGGAGAATTTCAAAACCCACCTGGATGCATTCCTGTGCAGACTAGTCAGGGTGATCCTGCACTGGCAGAGGGGCTGGACCCAATGATTTCTTGAGGTCCCTTCCAATCTCTAATGTTCTGTGATACTGTGATACTAAGGTCCAACCTTCTCCTACTGGCTTCATCATGACACTCTCCCTGTGAAAAGCTCTTTACTAATACACTCATTCAGCATCTGACTACACTGTAATGAACTATCTGAAGTACAATGCCAAGGACAGTCTCCCACTTTGGGCTATCTTGGTTCAGAGGACATCTCATTCCTTCTCTTCACCTTCCCTTACATCTCTTCTTCACCCATGGTCATGGAGATCTGTTTCCTGGTATCATTGGCTATTGGCTCCCAACTGCATCCCCACAAGCACAGTTCCACCCAGAGAGGTTCAAAACAGAGATGGGGCAGGCCAGGGAACCAGTGCTCAGGCTCCTAGCAACATCGGTGCAATCTGCAGGAAGCTTGGACTGTGGAAGGAGGGTAGCAATCAGAAGGGCCCTTGTAGACAAGATCAGCAACCCAGAGGCACCAAGGGAGTGGGGGTTGCATGCAGGAGGGAATATGGTGAAAGGATATGGATGTGATACACTTCTTGTGCCCACTGTTATCCACACTGCAGGGATGCTCTGCTCTTTAACCACTGCCACTACATAATCTCTGTTTTAAATGTCCTTAAACTGAAAACTATGTATTGAATGTTCACAGAACCACAGAATTCACCAGGCTGGAAAAGACCTTTGAGATCAAGTCCAACCTATCACCCAACAGCATGTAATTAACTAAACCATGGGACTAAGTGCCTCATCCAGTCTTATTTTAAACACCTCCAGGGACAGTGACTCCACCACCTCCCTGGGCAGCCCATTCCAATGGCCAATCTCTCTTTCTGTGAAGAATTTCTTCCTAACATCCAGCCTAAACATCCTCCTGCACTGCTTGAGACTGTGTCCTCTTGTTTTGTTGCAGGTTGCCTGGGTGAAGAGACCAACCCCCTCCTGGCTACAACTTCCCTTCAGGTAGTTGTAGACAGCAATAAGATGTCTCCTGAGCTTCCTCTTCTCCAGGCTAAACACTCCCAGCACCTCAGCCTCTCCTCATAGGGCTTGTGCTTCAGACCCTCCCCAGCTTTGTTGCCCTTCTCTGGACACGTTCAAGCAACTCAACATCTTTCTTCAATGGAGGGGCCCAGAACTGGACACAGTGTTGCCTGGGGGAGCTCTCTGGTGTCTTTTGCTACACCAATTTGCTTTCAAGACAAGGAAAACAAATCACAGAATCACAGAATCACAGAATGTCAGGGGCTGGAAGGGACCTTGAGAGATCATCCAGTCCAACTTCCCTGCCAGAACAGGATCATCTATACCAGATCCCAGAGGAACACATCCAGGCAGGTCTTAAATGTCTCCAGAGAGGGAAAATGAAATGAAACCTTTCAGTTTAGCAGGCAACATCTCTTCCAGCCTCTTGTTCAAGTGGGAAAACTAGGTAAGAGCCATGCCAGTAGGCTCCAGACCGGACTGATGCTCCAGACCGGACTGATGCTCCAGACTGGACAGCGTTTCCCTCTACTTGCTGTGGGGCAGGGCTTATGCCCAGCAGTGACAGTGTGTCCCCCTTAGGAGAGAGGTACATTTGGCATCCTGACCTGCTAGGGGTGAGCCTCCAGGGCAGCCAGGTTTCGGCTGTTCAAACTGTGTGGAGGAGCACAAAGAAGTCCTTTATGCCCCTGCAATTGCAACATTAGATTTCAGTTTTATTCCCAAACATGAGCTGGGCTCTCAGACACAGACAGGCTTTTTAATCCAGCCCTGGCAAAGATGAAAAGCCTGAGAAAGAGAGGCAGTGTCTGAGCAAGAAGGCTTCATTTACATTAAATAATGATCCTGAAGGAGAGAAAACAGCAAGGGAGTGATTTTCTTAATGATAAAGAAATAATTGCAGTCTGGAGGAGTGTATAGAGTCCTAGCTTTGTTCCCTGTAAGGTACCTATTTGCAGTAGAAACCCAAACAGTAGATTTGAGAAGTAGGAAATATCTATTGGTTATTATTTTCAAAACAGAGTATCATATGAGGAGGAGCAGAGGGAAGCACTTCTGCCCTCCCAAAAGGCTGCTGCTGCTCTTGTAACATCTCCTCTGCACAGCAGGACATAAAATCAGGATCACAAACATAAATGCTAAAAATACAAGAGCTGACATAGAAACACGTTCTGTAATAGGTTAGGAATGACTGTCGAAGAGTGTGTGTGTGTGTGTGTGTGTGTGTGGGAGTGAGAGTTACAGCCTTGTCTTACAAGCATATCTGTGCAACCTGGGGCATGCTTTTCACTTCTCTGATGTTGCTTATTTAGTAAAAAACAAACAAACAAACAAAAACCCCACAAAACAAACAAACAAAAAAAACCCCACCACCCAAAAAAATCAAACAACCCCCCCCACAACAAACAAACAAACCAAGAAACCCCCAAACCAGAAAGAATTTGACCCAACATTTCCCCATAAAAATGACTTTTTGGAGCTGAGGTGAAGAATAATCATACCAAGTCCCCAGATTAGGAAATCAGGTTTAAATTCTGAGGAATTTACAACAGGGGCTGCAGTTTGTGCTGTGATTTAGGGATTAATTCCCTGGGCAGAGTTGAAGTCCTGACCTTCTTGGTACCAAGCATGAGAGCACTCCACTGCAGTCTCTATCAATTGCATTGAGGGATGGGTCAAAGCATGGGAAATTTCATATGTTCCTGCTGCAGAATCAGGACAGCAGTCAGCTCACAACAGGTCCTCTCTTCACAGTAATGAGCACTTCATCTTTGCATGAGTAGTAGATCTGTCTGGGAGCTAGTATCATAGAATAATAGAATCATGTTGATTGGAGGAGACCATTAAGATCATCAAGTCCAACCGTCAGCCCAGCACTGCCAGGTCACTAGTCCCTGATTTTAAATACCGCTAGGGATGGTGACTCCACCACTTCCCTGGGCAGCCTGGTCCAGTGTTTTACAACCCCTTCCATGAGGAATTTTTTTTCCTAATATTCAACCTAAATGTCTCCTGGTGCAACTGGAGGCTTTTTTCTTGAGCAAAGTGTAGCATCTAGATGGTCAGCAGTACATATAGGATCATCATTAAGATGAGCAGTACAGGAGAGGATGTTCCTGTACTCCTTGCTGACCTGAGAAGTCTTTCTGCAGTACACCTCTGGGCATGGTATGTGCCTCAGGGACACAAATGCGGACCTATGGACAGTGCAGGCTGCAGCACTCTCCTGGAGTGTAAAAGTTACAAGTGGGATGTATTTGTGCATTGTCTTGGTCTACCTCCAGCTTTTGTCCACTGCATCCTACTGTGACTTCTCTTTCTTGATACCTCCTTGGAAATTCATAGAACCACAGAATTGTTAGGGTTGGAAGGGACCTCAAGGATCATCCAGTTCCAACCTCCCTGCCATGGACAGGGACACCTCACACTACATCAGGTTGCTCAGAGCCACATCCAGCCTGGTTTCAAAACCTCCAGAGATGAGGCTTCTATCACCTCCCTGGGCAACCTGTTCCAGTGTCTCACCACCCTCATGGTGAAGAATTTCTTCCTGACATCCAATCTCAATCTACCCATTTCTAGTTTTGTTCCATTAACTGCCTCCAGTAATGATAGAAGCTTAAAATATTATAAAATATTTAAATATTTCAAATGTTTTTCAAAAGGAGAGGACAGAAGGGTAAGGACAGAAGAATTCAGCAGAACACGCGGGCTGGAGATAAAAGAAATGGCAGCGGTCACTGTCATTGGGATACAGCAGGAAACAGCTCCCAGGCTCAGGAAAAGGGGCAGAGAAACAAAGCTGGAATTCCATCTGAGAGCATATAGCAGCCACCGCTTTGCACCTCAGCCACTGCTGTCACCAAATCCAAGTGACAGGATGATTTATCAGCTCACATACCCTTGACTTCATTTTACACTGGTAGAAATTCTGAAATATCAATTTCTCCTTGAAAGAAAAAGCTGGCTGCAAGCTGGCAGAGAAATATCACCTCCCTGTGATAGTCACAGATATTAGAATGAATTTTTTTCACTAAAGGGGTATCAAAGACTGGAGAAGGCTGGAGGTGGTTGAATCACCATTCCTGGAGGTGTTTAAAAGACACGGAGATGTGCTGCTAAGAGATGTGGTTTAGCACCAGACTTGACAGAGTTGGATAATGGTTCAGCTCAATGATCTTAAAGGTCTTTTCCAACAGCAATGATTCCATGATTCTAAAAAACTTCTGAAGTGGCTGCTGAGGAATCACAGTAATGGAATCATGGCATAGGTTTGGGATTGCACACATCAGCAGCAAAATGCATAGACAGCCCTATAGAAATATATTGCCTTACAGAGTAAAATGCACTACATTAAATCCTCCCTAAGCCCATTATGATTTTTTTTCTTGGTTTTCTTAAATTTCCAGTTAACCTCCATTTCAGGCCCTGCATTGGAAGACTTAAAGGCTTGCAGTCAGACTATGGCATCCATCTATGTAATTATCACTGGGAGGTGATCACCAGGAACACTGATTTACATTTAGAACTCTAGAAATAGGATTTAATGTCATGGACCATGTCAAGTACCCAGGACAGCATAGCAAAAGTTAATGCACATAATGCATTAAGCTAATTGGATTCAGTCAAGAGCGAATATTGTCTCTTTGGGCTCAGGAAGCACCAAGTCTGCCCACGTATTCTGAATAATCTGCAGCCTGCCAAGGATTTCTGCTATAGGCATGAATATGAAACCAGAGTAGGACAGGAAAAGAAGAGGGGTGTAGCTGAGAGAAAAGGGGTGAAGTTGTCAAGGGACACTACAAATGGCCAGTCCTCTTCATCTGGGATGAACAAAAGAACACGTTTCCTTCATATCACCAGCTTGAACTCAGTGTTGGTACCTCTGCTTCAGAAGAATATGGTCAGAATGGCAACAAACATTGCTTACAAACAGGGGTAAAAAAGTTAGTTTCCTCCATTTTTTAATGCAGATAACTCCCTCAACCTTACCACAGAAGTTATTGGGGAAGTGTGGTCAAAGACTGACAATGGAATCTGAAGACTAAAGGTAAATATTGTTGATTTAATTGATTGCATTTCAACCTGAATTCATAATAATTACACGGATTAATGCAAAGTGAAGCCCCTCCTGCCCTTAGCCACAGTTACCAGCAGATTGTTCTTTGGCTTTGTTCCTTCCTATAAGGAAGGGAAGGGAGAATTTACTTAAAGACAGCAAATGAGGCAGGTTCCTGAACACACAGAGCACAGCTGAGAGTTTCTCTTGCAAATTCTCTGCTTCCAAGGACTGAATTGGCACTCGTCCTCAAACATGTACACATGATTTCTGAGGTCACCTCTTGAGACCTCTTTTGAGCTGCTTCAGAATCTAACATTAGAATCAGGCTTCCTGTATGATTTGGCAAGCAACATTTTTTAAGGTAATGCATTTTGTTGCAGGTCTTCAGAATTTTCGATCCTTCTCAAGTAATTTGAATTTGAAAAGCTGAGGAAATTCTTCCTGATAAGGTGTGAGAGAAAATATAGGTAAAGCTTCCAGCAGAGTGTGTTCATGTAAGTATTAGCAGACACCTGCATGCATCCCTGTTTGTATGCAGTTGGATGGGACCTCCAGAGTTCATCAAGTCCAACCCCCCTGCCAAATCAAGATACCTAGGGGAGGTCACACAGGAATGCATCCAGGCAAGTTTTGAAAGTCTCCAGAGAAGACGACTCCAAAGCCTCTCTGGTCAGCCTGCTCCAGTGCTCTGTCACTCTCACCATAAAGAAGTGTCTCCTCGCATTGAGGTGGAACCTCCAGCTTGTACCTGTTGTTCCTAGATACTGCCACCTTCATCTTGACACCCATCCCTCTCAGCCTTCTCAAGACTAAACAGTCCCACTTCTCAGTCTTTCTTCATAGGAAAGATGTTCCAGTCCCACAATCATCCTTTTAGCTTTCTGCTGGACTCTCTCCAGGAGATCTGTCTTACTGTGTCTTCTGATCCAACTCCTTACATTTACAGTCTTCTTTCTGGGTAGCTACTGTTTGCCTTGTCCACATCCCACCAGCCCACTCAGGTCTGCCTCTTTCTCCACTTTGGCTGGCAGTTTGACCTCAGGCACTTGTAACTCCCCTATAGAATTGTAACAGCGATGCTGCAGGCTTTCAGGAAAGATTTTTGTCAGATGGTGCCACCAGAAAGACAAGCAGGATACACAGGGCTGGAGGGGCCACATTTGCACCTCTGCCATGAGATGGCTTCTGGGTTTGTTTTATTACAGCCATTCCTTGTGAGTTTTTCTTCTTTGCCCATGGGCATTCCTCAACACAGAAGTTTAAATGTATACATGGACGAGCACAACAATGGTGATGCCCCAAATATATCCATGTAGCTGCTATAACAAAATGCTGATGACGCCTGGAGTCTTTTTAGCTGGACTATGTAATATGAATGTCTTGTTTCTTTCACCCTTCCTTTAGAACTTTATTCCTCCAGATGTCTCAGAACTTGCAGTGCTATCTGAAGACTGAATAGGTTGCTCAGAAACTCACACATGCCTGTGTGCTCAATAATAAGTAAAAAAAATAATTACAAGTTGAGGCTCTTGGAAGTGCTGCCACTCCACTCCCTCTGTGCAGAAAGCACAGACACTGGCCTTCAGGCTGGTACTGAGGTAGGAGTCCCCTTCCCACTCATGCACACACACACGCACGCACACGCGCACACACACACACACACACACAGATCCTCCCACAGACCATATAAAATATGATTATATTCTTGGGCATACCAGATTAATTTTTAAATGAGGCTCAGAATTACTACACACAATGGAAAACGTACAAGCTGTGCCAGGGGAGGTTTAGGCTGGATGTTAGGAAGGAATTCTTCCCAGAAAGAGTGATTTGCCATTGGAATGGGCTGCCCAGGGAGGTGGTGGAGTCACCATCACTGGAAGTATTTAAAATCAGACTGGATGAGGCATTTAGTGCCATGGTTTAGTTGATTAGATGGTGTTGGGTGATAGGTTGGACTTGATGATCTCGAAGGTCTTTGCCAACCTGCTTTATTCTGTAAAGACAGAAACAATATTTCCCTATGGACAGGGAGGTTTAGCTGGTTAAGAGTGGTTTCCTTGTTGCTAAAAAATGCCCTGAACAAACTCAGATATGATCATAACCTCGACTGACTGGACAGATGGGCGGAGTCCAATGGGATGGCATTCAACAAGTCCAAGTGCCAGGTGCTGCACTTTGGCCACAACAACCCCATGCAGAGCTACAGGCTGGGGTCAGAGTGGCTGGAGAGCTCCCAAACAGAGAGGGACCTGGGGGTGCTGATCGACAGCCACCTAAACATGAGCCAGCAGTGTGCCCAGGTGGCCAAGAAGGCCATTGGCATCCTGGCCTGCATCAGGAACAGTGTGGCCAGCAGGAGCAGGGAGGTCATTGTGCACTGGTTAGGCCACACCTTGAGTCCTGTGTCCAGTTCTGGGCCCCTCAGTTTAAGAAGGACATCGAGACTCTTGAACGTGTCCAGAGAAGGGCAACAAGGCTGGTGAGAGGCCTTGAGCACAAGCCCTGTGAGGAGAGGCTGAGGGAGCTGGGATTGTTTAGCCTGGAGAAGAGGAGGCTCAGGGGCGACCTCATTGCTCTCTACAACTACCTGAAGGGTGGTTGTAGCCAGGAAGGGGTTGGTCTCTTCTCTCTAGCAACCAGCACCAGAACAAGAGGACACAGTCTCAAGTTGCACCAGGGGAAGTTTAGGCTGGAGGTGAGGAGAAAGTTCTTCACTGAGAGACTCGTTTGCCATTGGAATGTGCTGCCCAGGGAGGTGGTGGAGTCATCGTCCCTGGAGGTGTTCAAGAGGGGATGGGATCTGGCACTTGGTGCCATGGTCTAGTCATGGGGTCTGTGGTGCCAGGTTGGACTTGATGATCTTCGAGGTCTCTTCCAACCTTTGTGATACGATGATAACTCCAAGCTGTACAGTAAGTAATCATCAGAATGCAACACAGATGTAATGGTGTGCTTAAACATAGCTGTAACATGGCACAAAAATGGTTGCTTTCAGAATATGCATCATACATAACCAGTGACCTCTTCAAGAACAGAGGAGAAAGCTTAGTAAAGGATAGATCCAGCTTTGCAATCTAGCCACATTTAGAGGGAAGAGGGAGACATCAGCCAGAGACAAACTATGAAATTTCCAGAATACCTGGAGGGGATAGAGCTGTAAAGCTTCCTTGTCAGCAAAATATATTAAATCATAAATGCCCAGATTATGCTGCACTGAGTTGTGCCCTGAAAGTAGATCCACAGAAGTGAATATAATGTAAGTAACAGGACAAATCAAAGGCTTCATTGTTATTCAGCAGAAGGATATCAAAATCTTTTCTCAAATGAAGCAGGTTCTGCTCCTTCACCTTTTCCATCTTACAATTTTATTTGCAAAGTCATGGTCAGTGTGGTGGGTTGAAAATTCCCCCCAACATTAAATTGGCCAGACCAGCCCAGCTGGAAGCAACTGAAGCTGTATTTACAAGCAAATCTACACTCTACAATGGAACGCAATGAATATGTACAAAATATACAATATTTACATATATTTACAGGTATTTACAATTTATGAACAGCACAAGAACCCTCCTGGCCAAGAATCAGGGGAGCTGCTAATAGCTTCTCACTCCCAGCCCCACTCTCTTTGTCCCCGTGGACACAAAGGGACAAGAGAAAATACCAGAGGGTTATTTTGTTAGATTTAGCCAAAACGACGCTCAAGGTCAAGCAGAAGCCAGCACAGCACAAAGTTAGTATCTCCCAAAGCGAAGAATCATAGAATCAATAAGGTTGGAAAAGACCTCAAAGATCGTCAAGTTCAACTTGTAAGGAAGGAAAGAAGCAAAAAGAGAGAGAGAAAGTTTACCAAACAAATTCCTGTGGTAGATATCCCTTCAATGGGATTGTTTAGAATGATCATTATTTTCCTTTTTACATCCAATAGTGATTTATTTACATCCTACCACTTTCTGTTCAAGATCTGTGGCAAATTTTAATGGTGCAGCTTAGAACTACCAGTCAATCACATAGGCGAATTTTTAATTAAAACCCAGGTATTGAATACTGGTCATGACTACAGCACCAAGATCTGAAATAGGAGAAGAAATGAACTGTGGCAAATTAGATCATCCTTGGGATAAAACCTGGACAGGAACCTTAAACCTCTGTCAAGGGAACAGACAGATCTCTCAGCAGGGCAGGCCAAGCTCTCGCTGCCAGAGGCAGGTGAGCAGCTCTGCATGCAGAGGCTGGTTACCAATGAGCTTCATTCTGTCAACAAAAATTTAGATTGGATGTTAGGAAGTTCAGATTGGATGTTAGGAAGAAATTCTTCCCCATGAGGGTGGTGAGACACTGGAACAGGTTGCCCAGGGAGGTGGTGGAAGCCTCATCCCCGGAGGTTTTTAAGGGCAGTCTGGATGTGGCTGCGAGCAACCTGATGTAGTGTGAGGTGTCCCTATCCATGGCAGGGGGGTTGGAACTTGATGATCCTTGACGTTCCTTCCAACCCTAACAATTCTGTGATTCTATGATTCTGAATTGAATTTCATCCTTATTATGGGTGGTCATGCACAAACAAAACCCAGCTGAGAGACAGCAAGTAGGGGAAGATTTTTCCTAGAAACAAGCAATGTCCTATTTTAGTGGATTTATTGTTGAGACTATGCCTGATGGAGAAGGAAATGAATGTGAGATAACATTTTCAAAATAGACCCTGGCACTTTCACTGCATCAAGCCCGTGGTATTCTGATGAGTAATGTCCGTTCTTATCAATGTCCCATGTGATTCATGCCCAGGAGCCTTGCAGCCACTAGCAGGGTCCAAATGCCAGCCAGTGCCACCACACCCACCCTGTTACATGCAGCAGCCGTCGTTGATGGATGTAAACCTAAATTTACTCCCTGGAAAATAAAACAAAAATGTTTGCCCTGTTTTCACAGCTCACCCTGAACAAGGAGTCCTAGGCAAGAGTATTTTGGGGGGTACAATTATCTTCCCATGGTGTTGCCAGCCCAGCCGCATGGTCAGAGTGGCACTTGGTGACCCTTCACAGCTCCCCCAGCACCAGACCTGTATCCTCACAGCACAGCTATTACTGCCACCAGAACAGAATCCAAGAGGGCATTTCTGTGCTGAATTAAAATTGTCTTATTCTGGAAACATGTCAGCTCTTCCACACAGCCACAGCACGGCACAAGAATTGCTGCAATCAGAGACAAGAAGCATATGGAGAGGGGGAGAACAACTGGGAGGGTGAAAACCATCAGCAACAGGATTGTGTTGTCATTGACTTGATAAGCTGCCTAAAAGATCTGCCACTAGGCCCAGGTGGCCTCATGTGAAATGTGTCTTCACAGAAGGCAGTGATGCTGAAATACTCATAGCAGCCTGCATCCCACAACATGAATGGAAAGAAAATAATTCAAGGCATGGAAAAAAAATCACAGCATCTGATCAGAAAGGCACAGCCCGTGTTTTCAGTGGCATGGTGACTTTGCACCAGGCTGCTCTTGCAGTCAATGATTACAGTAGCAACAAAACCAGTTTTGTCACAAAAGTAATAGTTTGCATCAAAAAAGGCTATTTCTTTACTTGTTAATTTCTCTGGATATTCATTCCTGTTCATTTCTTTGAATAGATACTACACATCAGGCAAAACCTCAGGGCTATAGAATTTGTTCCCCCAAACCCCCACATTTTTTCTTTGCTCAGTCCCAGCCTTTTCTTCTCCCATCTCCTCTTCATTTTTCTGTCCTCATAATAAAAACCACAACACAGAAAATAAGAAAAATCATATTTTATATCTAAACAGATGGAGAACTACTCAGACCCTTTCCCAGCCCAGCCAAGATTTTTGGAGTAGAGTGAAGAAAGAGGAAAGCAGTTCATACCAAGTTACCTGTGTCACGTTATGCTCAGGAATGGCTTTTTCTGCCTTGGAAGAAGCTACTAGGTATAAGGAATTTCAGAGTACACAGACAGACCTTCCAACCAGATACTCTCCTTCATGAATAACTTCCTCTGAAATTAAGGAGATGAGGTACACAATCATATCATTGCACATGCTTGTATAAAAGGTACAAAAGGCCTTTTCTTTTAAAGTTAATAGCAGGAGAATGAATTAATCTCTTCTTGGTTTGTTTTGGTTTGTGGTTGGGTTTTTTTCTTACAAGAGAATAGTTTCATTGTTCTGCCCACATGCTTTATTTGTTGAACTGACATCTGTAATAGTGAAATGGAAGAGGAAAGGGAAGCGGATGAGAGAAATGAGCAAATTAAAATATTTGGAATAAAGCTTTTGGAGAACACTGTAAGACTATGTCTGAGTAAATTGACATGATCTATGCAATAGCACTAATAATCAAACACTGAAGGGAAAAGTCCACTCCGACCTGGTTGCAAACATTGACCTCTCTCATGCATCACCCTTCCTACAGTGTTATTCTAATTTGCTTGAAAGGCAGTTCCCTGAAGGCCCAATTCCCCTATGTGCGTAGACAAAATTTCCACTGCACGCTCAGAGAGTTGCTTTTCTTCCTAAATGTCCTTGTTTCTGACAGCAGCTCGCTCTACTGAGTTAACTCTTTCAACTCAAATTTCCTTCCTCGGCTTTAGATGCCCCAGGGGATTCACACCATGCTCCTGGGGACAGTGCCAAGCAAAGCAGTGTCATCCTTATCTCCAACCCAGAGTTCAGGTGAGGTGGCAGCCCCATGGCCTCACAAGGTATGAACCAACATGTGGGTGAAGAGAGTCTTTACACTCCACTTCTGCCAGAGAGGACCAGTATGTACCCAACACTAGCATCTCCAAGCTATGTTACTGGAGGTAAGGCGCTGTCACCTCAAGCACCCTCATCCTCAAAGGGATAACTTAGAACATAGAATCGTAGAATTGTTAGGGTTGGAAGGAACGTCAAGGATCATCTAGTTCCAATCCCCCTGCCATGGGCAGGGACACCTCACACTACATCAGGTTGCTCACAGCCACATCCAGACTGGCCTTCAAAACCTCCAGGGATGAGGCTTCCACCACCTCCCTTGGGCAACCTGTTCCAGGGTCTCACCACCTTCATGGGGAAGAATTTCTTCCGGATATCCAACCTGAATCTACCCATTTCTAGTTTTGCTCCAGTCCTATCACTACCTGACACCCTAAAAAGTCCCTCCCCAGCTTTCTTGTAGCCCCCTTCAGATACTGAAAGGCCAGAAGAAGGTCTCCTTGGAGACCTCCAGACTGAACAGCCCCAACTCTCTCAGTCTGTCCTCATATGAGAGGAGCTCCAGCCCTCTGATCATCCTCTTGGCCCTTCTCTAGACATGTTCCAGCACCTCCAGATCCTTCTCCTAATAGGGGCGCTCCAGAACTGGACTCAGTACTCCAGGTGGGGTCTCACCAGAGTTGAGTAGAAGGGAAGAATCACCTCCCGCAACCTGCTGGCCAGACTTCTCTCCATGCAGCCAAGGCTCTGGTTGACTTTCGAGGCTGCAAGTGCACACTGGTGGCTCCTGTTGAGCTTCTCATCCACCAGCACCCCAAAGCCCTTTTCTTCAGGGCTGCTCTCAAGCCAGTCCCTGCCCAACCTGTATCAGAGCTTGGGATTGCCCTGACCCAGCTGCAGGACCTTGCAGGTCTTGTTGAACATCATGAGGTTGTCATGACCCCAGCTGTGCAGCCTGTCTGGGTCCCTCTGGATGGATCCTTTCCCTCTAGCCTGTCTGCTGCACCACATGGCCGTCTGGAGAGCCGGCAGACATCTGGCTTGGTGGCTTTGCTCCTGCCACCAGGCGCTGGCATTTGTGTTGGAGGGACGGAGGAGGCAACTGAGCTGCAATGGAAAATAGAATACCCTGCTTTGCAAAATTCTGCTTTACTTCTTTGTGCCAGGGATCTTGCTGTACCAACAAGACTGAGGACCTTGTGCAGCAATTTAGAAGAATTTGGCTCTGTGCAAGGAAGGCCTCCCCCCACCTCCCCAATTTTTCCAGTATTCCTCATCAACGTTCCTGCTTGTTAACTATTCTCTGGGTGTAACATGAGGGATAGGTTAATTAGCACACACATTTTTGCATAGCCCACCTGTCTACTCTGTCTGTTGTCAGGAATGGAAAGTCCTCTGGGAGCTCCTACGAGAAAAGCCACTTTGTCTTCTAGGAACAGAATGGTTTTCTTTTAATATCCACTTCAGCTGTAACCCACATAGCTTATAGATCTTGACAACAGATTCTGGCCACTGATGTATTGTTTTCATATGTCAAGCCTTTTTTTCCCCCTCTCTCTCCTTCCTCCTCAGACACCTTATACTCTGTGTTTAAATGTGAGCCACAGCTGCCTCTGCCAGCTGGAGTTCACATTATAAAAATCACCCAGATGTACACAACAGGTGTTCCACCAGCCCACTGCACTAACGTTTTCTCCATGCAGGGAAACCGTATACTGGGATGGGATACAAAATAAATCAAATTAAAAGAAGAAGAAAAAACATTTGCTGGCTGGAGATCAGACTGGGGGCAACTTCAGCTCAAGAGCTGATTCTTGGTTTTTCTCCCTAAACCTAAAGAGCTTCCATAGAAGTGGATGGGTGCAATTGGTAGGCAAAACATACATAAAGGAGTGACAACCCTGAGACAAAACTTAGTAGAAGGAGGATCTTCTAGTAGAAGGAGGAAAGAATCTTCTTTTAAAATATATGCAGATCATCTGTCCTGCTGCCACTTTGTTGTATAGTCCAGGGACACTTACAAAGCAATAGAAACAAAGCCACAAACTGATGCATTTCAACCTTTTGCAACTTTCAGTCCTGCAAGACTTTTCAGTGTGGAGAAGAGAAGGCTCTGAAGAGATCTTATTGTGGCCTTTCAGTATCTTAAGGGGTCCTACAAGAAAGCTGGGGAGGGACTTCACAGGGTGTCAGGTAGAGATAGGACTGGGGGGAATGGAGCAAAACTAGAAATGGGTAGATTCAGATTGGATGTTAGGAAGAAATTCTTCCCCATGAGGGTGGTGAGACACTGGAACAGGTTGCCCAGGGAGGTGGTAGAAGCCCCATCCCTGGAGGTTTTGAAGGGCAGGCTGGATGTGGCTGTGAGCAACCTGATGTATCACAGTATCACAGTATCACTAAGGTTGGAAGAGACCTCAAAGATCATCGAGTCCAACCTGTCACCACAGATCTCATGCCTGCTAGACCATGGCAGCAAGTGCCACGTCCAATCCCCTCTTGAACACCTCCAGGGACGGTGACTCCACCACCTCCCTGGGCAGCACATTCCAATGGCGAACGACTCTCTCAATGAAGAACTTTCTCCTCACCTCAAGCCTAAACTTCCCCTGGTGCAGCTTGAGACTGTGTCCTCTTGTTCTGGTGCTGGTTGCTAGAGAGAAGAGACCAACCCCTTCCTGGCTACAACCACCTTTCAGGTAGTTGCAGAGAGCAATGAGGTCTCCCCTGAGCCTCCTCATGTAGTGTGAGGTATCCCTGCCCATGGCATGGGGACTGGAACTGGATGATCCTTGAGGTCCCTTCCAAGCCTACCAATTCTATGATTCCAGTTCACGACGTGGAGAGCCCTAGGCAGAGATGCTGAAGCCTACCGGCTTTTGTTTTTTCTTGTAGTCACTTCTAAGTTTCTTTCAGTTACCCACAGACCATGAGTTTCAAACAAGTGCTCCCCACAAACAAGCCTCACTACAGGTGAAGGCTCTTTGCACCCTCAAAAAGCTGAAAAGAGCTACTAATAGTTTTGAAAGCCATGCTGCGTGTGTGTGTAGCATATGAACAGAGACAGAGTCTATATGTAATGTAGAATGTTATCTCATTTAGACACGTGACACATAATATTACAGCAATAAAAAATGACCCTGCTGCCAGGAGATGCAGAGAGAGGAACACTTGAAGTGTTTTATTGGGTGCAATAAAGAAGCACTCAAAATCATATACAGTGTGTATATAAGAAGCACACTGACACTTGGGTCTCAGGTTTTTGACTGGATCAGGTTAACAATCCCTCTGGAGGCAGGGTTACAAGCTCAGGAAATACTTGAGCACTTATCTACATGCTTTCTTCTGACAATGTGTTGGGAGGCAGAAAGAGGACACAGCAAGAAAAACAACCATTCCATGGGGGAAATACATGGTACAGAAAACAGCATCCAAATCCTGGGAGCCGGACCTTGATCCTCACACTTAAAGCCGTATTTGAAGCCTCAGAACCTTTTGAAAAGAGGATTTCATAGAATCATAGAATTGTTAGGGTTGGAAGGGACCTCAAGGATCATCAAGTTCCAACCCCTCTTGCCATGGGCAGGGACACCTCACACTACAGCAGGTTGCTCAGAGCCACATCCAGACTGGCCTGAAAACCCTCCAGGCATGGGGCTTCTACCACCTCCCTGGGCAACCTGTTCCAGTGTCTCACCACCCTCGTGGTGAAGAATTTCTTCCTTCCACCCTGGGGATGTCTACCCATCTCCTGCCTCTCACCACAGCCAACAGTAAGTACTTGGATTGCTTTAATTCACTGTCCAGCAGGACCACGTGAGCTGTGCAGTTTGAAAGACAGAGGTAATGTTTCACCCTGCTTTCTGCAAAGAGATGCATGACAAGAGAGTTCAAGCAAAGAAAGAAGGCAAACTGAAAAGCTGAAAAAAAATCATAATTGGCTGACACACAAAGTGGTTGATCTGAAGAGTGATCATATAGAGAAGATGCAGGTTGCCCAGGGAGAATGTGGCTCTGAACAACCTGATGTAGAGTGAGGTGTCCCTGCCCATGGCAGGGGGGTTGGAACTAGATGATCTTTGAGGTGCCTTCGAACCCTGACAATTCCATGATTCTATGAGCCAGTGCTGTCCATGACCATACATGTGTGCCTTTAATGCCAGCAACAGAGGACTCACTGTGAAGCCATGCAAAGAAAACCCTGCAAAATAGCTGTGACTAAAGAAAAAATTTTAAAAGAGGAAGAATTCTTGAAGTACAGCCACTTTATGTTACTGATTTGTGGGTATCCAGCAGAGAACTGGAGAGCTGTGAAGAAACTGGGCATGGTCCAGCCTGGAAGAACATTGTGCAGCTTCAAGATTGTCTTCTAGCCCTTTCTTGATTATTGCTGATTGGCTCAGCAGGATAAGCCCAGTGCCTTTCAGAAGACACACAAGAAGCAAAATCTCCAAGAGTTACTGTGCACCTGAACAATGCCATTGATAAGCTCCTGAGGGAAATGAAATGTCTCCAGCCAGATGTTGACTGTGAAGCTTTCAAACTCTGCTGAAATATGTGTTTCACATCCAAGCTTTTCCTGAGAATTACAGCCAGCTATTCTGAGGATACTGAGGATATTCAGTCTGGAGAAGAGAAGGCTCCGAGGAGACCTTATTGCAGCCTTTCAGTGTCTGAAGGAGGCTACAAGAAAGCTGGGGAGGGACTTTTTAGTGTCAGGTAATGATAGGAATTGGGGGAATGGAACAAAACTAGAAATGGGTAGATTCAGATTGGATGTTAGGAAGAAATTCTTCCCCTTGAGGGTGGTGAGACACTGGAACAGGTTGACCCAGGGAGGTGGTGGAAGTCTCATCCCTGGAGGTTTTTAAGGCCAGTCTGGATGTGGCTGTGAGCAACCTGATGTAGTGTGAGGTGTCCCTATCCATGGCAGGGGGTTTGGAACTAGATGATCCTTGAGGTCCCTTCCAACCCTAACAATTCTATGATTCTATGATATATAAGAAAGCCTTATAGTCTTAAACTGAACAGAGGGATTATATTCATTAATACTGTGACACAGACCTCTCAATTCCTGAGGATGAACACTGTACCTCGAAGCATGAGTGACAGTTGTCCCTGTGATTTGGGTTGCCTCTTTGCTAATCACGCTGCAGCCATCAGCACTGAAAGCATCCAGCACAGAACATTTTCATGATTAAGAAAAATTTTGTCTTTCTGTAGTGATCAGAGGTGGCTATGGATTGCTTTCAGAGGAAATATCTGGCCTTCAGATGTGTGAAATGCTGAGGCATTAACTTTGAAAACAAGGAAGTGTCAGTCACCGTGAGGCCACAGGTGGGTAGTTGGTTTCGTGCTTTCTGTTCTTCTCTACCTGCTACACGGTCAGCTTCTCTGTCCACAGCCACAGGCAGGATCACACCACCGACTGCACAGGCCAGCCAGCCAGATCCTGCCAGCAGCCAAGCTCCCAGCCTCCCTGCTCAGGGAGACCTTGCAGAAGGTGCTCCTGCTTTGAGCCCAACAAAGCCCTGCTGCAGTGAGGAAGCCATAATGCACGACCACAACTCTTTCCAGTGCGTCTCCCAGCACCACCAGTGCTGAGGCAGGTGGGATCTCCAGGCAGGCTCAGCCATCAACATCCCATTGGTAAGCAATGCAGACCCTCTGCTTCTTCGGTCCTCCTCCAGGTCAGTAGCTTTTCATATGTAAATGTAAATGGAGATGCTTTGACCAAAGAGAAGTTATTTCTACAGGGAATGTTCTCCTGTGCAGTGCAAGGTGAGCCAAGGGCACATTTCAGGGGACTTGAGCATCTCCCCTATGAAGAGACTGAGGTCCGTAGGGCTGTTGAGCCTGGAGAAGAGAAGACTGAGAGGGGATCTCATCAATGTGTATAAGTATCTGTGGGGTGGGTGTCGAGTGGAAGGGGCCAAGCTCTTTTCAGTGGTGCTCAGTAATAAGAAACAATGGGTACAAGCTACAAGTTTCACCTCAACATGAGGAGAAACTTCTTTGCAGTGAGGGTGACAGAGCACTGGAACAGGCTACCCAGAGAGGTTGTAGTGTTTCCCTCTCTGGAGACTTTCAAAACCCACCTAGCTGCATTCCTGTGTGGACTACCCAAAGGGATCCTGCTTTGACAAGGGGTTGGACCAATGATCTCTTGAGGTCACTTCCAACCTCTAATGTATCATGGCCTGCTTTTCCTGCCTACTGAAAATGAATGCACCTTGTCTTAGCCCCTCATGGCTCTTTTAATTAGATTTCCTCTCTTATGCTAACAATTACCACTGTACAAACATGGCCACACAGTGATGGCACAAAAGACTAAGCAGAAAGCCCTGTGTGGCTCCAGGACAATGCTCAGATGGATGTCTGGTCAGGAAAACAGCTGGGAACATCATTTGGAAGTGGCTCAACCAGGAACTGCCATTAGCTGCCACGCTCCCCTTCCCCTCAGACTTTTACCCTCTATCTGGACAAGCTGGTAGATACATGACTCTGGTGTCATCAGGAGCAGTCCACTGGGGAGGGGATGGGGTGGGCACACTTTGCTTGCAAGATGTCCAACTACCCAGAGGGATCAGGCATCGGCAGCATGGGCAGTGCAGGGAACCGTCTGGCTCTGCTCTGACACATGTGGCCACAACCTGAGAAGCATCTGAGATAGCCCAGTCCAGCTCTCTCCACCTGCCCCATCACTGCCAGCCACACACACATGAAAGAGCATGTTGGAAACCTCATAGGGGTCTGGTAAGGAATTATAGAATCATAGAATTGTTAGGGTTGGAAGGGACTTCAAGGAACATCTAGTTACCATCCCCCTGCCATGGGCAGGGACACCTCACACTACAGCAGGTTGCTCACAGCCACATCCAGACTGGCCTTAAAAACCTCCAGGGATGAGGCTTCTACCACCTTCCTGGGCAACCTGTTCCAGTGTCTCACCACCCTCAAGGGGAAGAATTTCTTCCTAACATCCAATCTGAATCTACCCATTTCTAGGTTTCTTCCATTCCCCCTATTCTTATCATTACCTGATACCCTAAAAAGTCCCTCCCCATCTTTCTTGTAGCCCCCTTCAGACACTGGAAGGCCACAATAAGGTCTCCTTGGAGCCTTCTCTTCTCCAGACTGAATTAGCCCCAACTCTCTCAGTCTGACCTCACAGGAGAGGTGCTCCAGCCCTCTGATCAACCTTGTGGTACTTCTCTGGACACATTCCAGCACCTCCAGATCCTTCCTGTAGTAAAAGGACGGAGCCTGACTCATCATTGCAGCTCCTAACAGTCGTAATGGTAGCAATGGGGAGTATGGGGTAAAGAGGGCAGCAAAAATAAACAGCTCTGCTCTGGAGGAAGTTTTGAACGTTTTAGAGTTTGCAGCTGGGCAGCTCTTCTGGAAAACATTTTAATACACAGGGAATTAAACTTTTTTTTTCCTGAAAGGCTGCACTAAAACTGGATCTCTTGAGCGAGAGGATGCATCCTTCAAGTGGTAATTTTCTGATGCTATTTCTAAACTGTTGAGGTGGGTCATGCACAACCTCTTTGCTTCTCTGTTATTTAGTTTTTGTGCCCTGCACCATGGAAAAGGGCTTATTCCATAGGTATTGCAGCTTGCAACAGTGGTACCACATTGTCTCCTTGATGTTAAATCATACAGAAAGCCCTGCAGCAGCATCACTTCTGCACTAATATGGATGTTTCATTCCAACAGATAATCTGTCCAGCCTCAACTGCTCTGCTGTGTTGGGTTACTGCCCTTTGGAAAATCTTTCCCCTCCCATACCAAGCAGGCAGTTGAAACTCATCATGCTAACAGAAGAAGGTGTGCTGGGCTTCCCTCCATCTTTTTGCTCTTGGATGTTCTATTTGCCATCCAGGCAACCAAGCATGCGAGTCCTTGAAGCACTTCCAGGAGAAACAGGAGTTTTCATACACAATGCCTACAGAACCTGCAGTTTTAAGCAAACAAAGGTATCTGTGATCAGTGATGTGAAATGGTGATGGTAAGTTGGCTGTACAGTCGAGGAGTCACTTAGGACCTGAAGGTCTTTCATGTGGAGATCGTTGCTGCTCCAGGCTGCTCTTCCATGAGTCACTCCACAAACCAACATCATTGCCACAGCCAGGAGGAAATGATTCATAAATGCTGACCTTTCCCCTTGCCACCCCTGCAAAATGAGGTCTGTGTATAAGCACTCACAGAGCTGGAGCCATGGGAATTACAACTAGATAAACCATCCTCAGACAACAACATCACGCAACAGATTCCCAGCCTGTGCTAGCGGTGGGGATGTGTGCTGGGAGTCGGGCACACAGAACCAGTCTGGGGCAAACCAGAACATGAGTGAAGGGTAAGAGCTAGATGAAATCTTCCCTCTTAATAGATACTATGAACTCAATGACACACTTTGACTTAATCACAGAATCACAGAATGTTAGTGGCTGGAAGGGACCTTGAGATATCATCCAGTCCAACCCCCTGCCCAAGCAGGATCACCTAGAGCGGGTCACTCAGGAACTCATCCAGGCAGGTCTTGAATATCTCCAGAGAGGAGACTCCACAACCTCCCTGGGTAGCCTGTTCCAGTGTTCTGTCACCCTCACAGGGAAATAATTTTTCCTCCTGTTTCCATGGAACTTGCTATGCCTTAACTTCCACCATTGCCCCTTGTGCTGTCATTGGACATCACCAAGCAGAGCCTGGCTCCAGCCTCTTGGCATTCACCCTTCACAAATTTATAACCATTAATAGGGTCACCCCTTTGTCTCCTCTTCTCCAAACTACAGTGCCCCAGCTCCCTCAATCTCTCCTTGTAAAGAAGATGTTCCACTCCCTTAATCATTTTCATGGCTCTGCACTGGACTCTCTCAAGCAGTTCCCTGAGGTTCTTCTTGAACTGAGGGGCCTGGAATTGGACACAATGTTCCAGATGTGGCCTTACCAGGGCAGAGTAGTGAGGGAGGAGAACCTCTCTCAACAATATAAACAATGTCCTTCATGCCACACTCAGTCTGTGTGCTTCACAGTGACAGATCAGCAGTAATTAAAGAGCAATATTGCTTTGTTATTATTTGCAGCATCCTCAGGATGTAAGATGTCCAGACCTGGGTGACCAGCCTGCCATTGACGTGCTGCACAGACACAAGGTGATGAGTGGTCATGACCCAAAGTGTTTGCAACCCATGGTCATGTTTCCAGGGGTGGGTGCAACCGATGGGAGGCAAATGCAAGGCACACATTCTTCTTTGTCTCTCTTCTGAACCACCCTCACAACCCAGGAGGTTCTTACTGCTTCCAAGCAGACCTCTCATCAAAACTTCCCAGTTTAAACATCCGAGAATTTATTTCAGTCTGAATACAAACATAACCAAAATGACCCAAGCTTTCTGTTTCTTCTTCACACCCAGCTGAGCTTGAGTAGTATTCCCAGGGTGTGCAGCATGCCTCATACAGCTATATACCAGGAATGGCTAATTAAACTTGCATGAATGTCCTGGCAAAGAGACTTGCTCCTTAGCTTTAATCCCACACTTCTACAAGGAGCTGCCACAGAGGAAGATGGTGAGGGCCAAACCGTTCGCTCTCCTTCAGTGAGAGTTGCTTCTTATGCTTAGGTGTCTAGGTACAAGTCCTCTTCCCATACTACATTCACTTTTGGATGCAGTGATTGAGGATGGATGCTGTAACAGCCAACGTGTGCTTGCAGGGAAAGCATCAGTCTTCAGAAGGGGGAATTTTCTTCAAGCTGAAGCATCATGGCCACATTCAACTCCAGCACACAGCTGTGGCTAGCCTGTGGCAGGGCGGGTAGCTGGCTTCCAGCATGGCAGACTGCCATGGGTACTGCTATGCTATACTGCTATTTGGGACAGCAGCCCCCAGCACAGCATGGCCCTGGCACACTCCAAGGCAGCCAGCTCCCCAAATGGCCAGACCCAGTCCCACAGCCACCAGCATGGGGATGGGGACTTGCAGTGGGGGCAGGGAGTGTAGGGCCATGGGGAAGCATCACACCATGTAAAGGTAGATTAAGAACTTGGTCCTGCAACCCAACACCCTATAGAATCATAGAATTGTCAGGGTTGGAAGGGATCATCTAGTTTCAACCCCTCTGCCATGGGCAGGGACACCTCACACTACATCAGGCTGCTCAGAGCCACATCCAGCCTGGCCTTAAAAACCTCCAGGCATGCCCACCTCCCTGGGCAACTTGTTCCAGTGCCTCACCACCCTCATGGTGAAGAACTTCTTCCTAGCATCCAATCTCAATCTATCCATTTCTAGTTTGGTTTTTTTTTTTCATCCTCTCCTGTCCCATCATTACCTGACACCCTAAAAGTTCCTCCCCAGCTTTCTTGTAGTCCTGATCAGATACTGGAAGGCCACAATAAGGTCTCCTCAGAGCCTTCTCTTCTCCAGACTGAACAGCCCTAACTCTCTCAGTCTATCTCCATAGGAGAGGTGCTCCATCCCTCTGATCATCCTTGTGGCCCTTCTCTGGACATGTTCCAGCACCTCCAGATCCTTCCTGTAATAGGGACTCCAGAATTGGATGCAGTAGTCCAGGTGAGGTTGGACTGTCACTTGTTTTCCCCAGCACCAGCAATGTCTTTGCAATGGAGAAGGTGGCTATGAACCCACCCTAAGTGTGGGGTGCAGGGGGTACTCACTGCCCAGGTACCTGGCAAAGCACCTCCAGGGCAACTGGGGTGGGGGTTGGTGCCACCTCCTCCATGGACCCGCTCCTGGGGGAGAGGCTGCCCCACACTGCTCTCCCCATGGGCTGAGTGGGACAGTGTGCCAGGGCTTGCAGGCAGCCTCGGGGACAGACAGCATAAACATGACCCTTGTAGCAGGAGCTGGCTCACAGGCAGGGTGAGCAACAGAGAAGACAGCTTGGTAACTATTTATACTGCATAGAGAAAAGACTTATTAGGCAGCTGTTGGCAAGAAGGTAGAGCTACCACGAGGAGACAGGCATCATGGATTAAGAGCAACTTTGGGTAACTAGCAACAGAAAGAAGCATCTCAGTCACTTGGTGCCATACAGTACCTGACTCTGCCAGCACTACAGAGGTTTACCTTCCCCTCCACTCCCTGCAAGAAGCATGTTCCTAACTGCAGCATCCCAATAGCAGAGCAGTACCATCGATGTCTGCTTGGTGAGGGAGGCTGGCAGGGCTGGAGCTGGGTACCAGCAACCTGGGAAGCCCAAGTGGAGACAAATAGGCCCCTTTGGGCACAGCAGGAGGGGCATCCATGAGTGTCCTCCCCTGAGGGACTGATGTGGGCAGCACATCGACATCTGCATGCATGCTCCTGCAAGCCGTAGCTTTGCAATGTGAAAGCAGTCTGGAACAGAAATGCAGCTATGCTGCAGTCAGAAGGCTGGGGAGTCAGTTCCTACCCTTGGGGCAAATTCTGAGCATGTGTTGGCACATGAGGATTTGTACAGGTTTCACTTGAGCAGGAGTAGCCTGGCTCTGTTGTTGCAGGCTGCCCATTCCCTTTGGCATGTGCCCTCTCCCAGGATGCTATTTGATGCTGCCACACTTGGTTTTCTCATATTTTTATTATCAGTAGCCTGAGAAACAACTCATAAAAGTCTGTCCTTACTGGGTTGTTGTTGAGAAGAAGCCAATAACCATTCCTCCTGCAGAGGAATGCAAATAATGAGAAAGGTGACAGAACTTAATTATTAATGAGCATCTTCTGGGCCCCTCAATTCTAGAAAGATGTTGAGTTGCTCAAACATGTCCAGAGAAGGGCAACAAAGCTGGGGAGGGGTCTGGAGCACAGCCCTCTGAGGAGCAGCTGAGGGAGCTAGGGGTGTTTAGCCTGGAGAGGAGGAGGCTCAAGGGAGACCTTATTACTCTCTACAACTACTTGAAGGGTGGCTGTAGCTAGGTGGGACTGGTCTCTTCTCCCAGGCAACCAGCACCAGAACAAGAGGACACAGTCTCAAGCTGTGCAGGGGGAAGTTTAGGCTTTATCTTAGAAAGTTCTTCACAGAAAGAGAGATTGGCCATTGGAATGAGCTACCCAGGAAGGTGGTGGGGTCAGCATTTCTGGAGGTGTTTAGGAAGAGACTGGATGAGGTACTTAGAGACATGGTCTAGTTGATTGGATAGGGTTGGGTGATCAGGTGGACTTGATGATCTTGGAGGTCTCTTCCAACCTGGCTGATTCTGTGATTCTGTTACCACTGAGCAGTTGTGAATTTCTAAAGACAGTCAGGAAGGTGGAATTTTGTTGAAACATCTGCTATAGACTCAGGCCCAGGGCCAATGTCTCTTCAAGTGTAAGTGCAGGCTATGTGTCAAACATGCTCAACACCTAAACAAGCTAACAAGAGTTTCTTCTGGGACAGAAAAGACTTGAATGACAGACATGGTATTTGAAAAGTCCTGGCACACAAGTGCAGTCCCTGGGGACAGGAAGAAAAGAAACATTGCACTCATTGTTAAAAAGGGTAGAAAAGAGGACCCTGGGAACCACCAACCTGCCAGCCTCACCTCTGTGCCTGGGAAGATCATGGAACAGTTCCTCCCAGATGCCAAACTAAGGCACATGGGGGACAGGGAGATGATACAAGACAGCCAGCATGGCTTTACTAGGGGAGAGGTGTGCCCATGTGAATCTCATGAGGTTCAACAAGAGCAGGTGCAGGGTTCTGCATCTGGGCCAGAATAATACTCACTATCAATACAGACTAGGGGAGGAGGTGATAGAAAGCCCAGCGGAAAAGGACTTGGGGGTGTGCTGATGGATGAGAAGCTGGACATGAGCAGACAGTGTGAGCTTGCAGCCCAGAAGGCAAAGCACATCCTGGGCTGCATCAAAAGATGTCTTGCCAGCAGATCCAGTGAGGTGATTCTGCCACTTTGCTCTGGTGAGACCTCACCTGGAGTACTGTGTGCAGGTCTGGAGCCCTCAATATAGGAAGGACATGGACCTGATGGAGAGGGTCCAGAGGAGGGCCATGAAAATGATCAGGGGGTTGGAGCACCTCTGCTATGAGGACAGGCTGAGGGAGCTGGAGGTGTTCAGCCTGAAGGAGGCTCCAGGGAAACCTGCAGCCTGCCAGTCATTGAAGGAGGCTACAGGAAGGATAGAGGGAGATTGTTTGCAAAGGCCTTCAGTGACAGGGCAAGGGGCAGTGGCATCAAACTAGAGAAGAATGGATTTAGATTGGATGTTAAGAACAGTGGTTTTGCTATGAGGGTGGTGGAACACTGGAACAGGTTGTCCAGGGGGTGGTTGTGGCCCCATCCCTGGAGATATTCAAGGTGAGGCTTGATGAGGCCCTGGGCAACCAGATTTAGTTGGGGATGTCCCTGCTGACTGCAGAGGGAGTTGGACTGGATGACCTTTGGAGGTCACTTCCAGCCCAGCCCATTCTGTGACTCTATGATTCTAAATCATGCTATCAGAGGATGAACACCTACACATCTGGTATTTTATGCTTGCCTCTCCTCCCAGTAATCAAGTGGCTAAAACAAATTATGACAAATCCCAAATAAATTAATTTTAAAAGCCTTTTTCATATTGACATTTGAATGGAATCCCAGGCTTCTTATTTTGACCCCAGATTTTCTGAAGGGACAAATCCTTCACTGAAGTCAATGCAGTTTTTCCATAGATTGCAGTGGTGTTATAATTTCATCTCTAGAGTTTTACTCCCTATTTTCCTGAATGCCCCATTCACTTTAGCTGTCCCCTCTAAAGATTGAAAGATTTAGTCAGTGCCATTGCAAAGGCAACTGCACCAGAAGCATGCTCACTTCAGCTGGAAGGGGTTTTCACGAGGCTGGGTGGCATTCAACTGAGGAAAGCCAGGTCTGGTCTTTGCTAAAGCTTCCATCAGCATGTTTGGAAGTCTGTTAGAAAGAATCCCTCAGACATGGGTGAGGTATCTGGTTAGGAGGCCAGGGAAGGGCAGGGAGAGGCCCTGGTATCCCGTACCCTCAAGACCTTTCCATGGAGTTGCAGCGTTGGTCACCATGCTTCTTAAGCCATCTCATCAATGTGTCACTCCCTGTGAAGGACCAGGGCTTTCCATATGCCACTGGGTAACACTCTGGCTGCAGGCCACATGTGAAGGTGTGGCATGCCCTTCCCTCTGAAGCAGCCTGCACGATTAGGAGATCATATTGCCAAGGAGGCCATGCAGCTCATCAGAGGAAAGGCTGTGAACTATGCAGGCTCCTCCACTGCTCATTTTCCATCAACCTGCATAACAGCTGTCAGCAGGAAACCCATCCTCTGAAGAAAAAACTTTGCAGGGTGCCAGTGGACCACAGGGGAGGAATCTGAGCTATTTCTTGATGTCTCCATCAATGACTCATCTCCTTTGTGGGTACCTGGGCTCTGGTACCTGCCTGAGAGCCCTCGATGCACAAATGCTGCCTTCCCCCCCCCCCCAAATGACCTGTCCTGCTGTGGTGGGTTGGAAATTCCCCCCAACATTAAATTGGCCAGACCAGCCTAGTTGGAAGCAAATGAAGCTGTATTTACAAGCAAAACTGCAATCTGCAATGAAATGCAATTAATATGTGCAATATGTACAGTATTTACAATTTACAAACAGCACAAGAACCCCCTGGCCAAAAACCAGGGGAGCTGCTAAGAGCTTCTCCCTCCCTGTCCCCCTCCTTACCCCCTTGGACACAAAGGGTCGAGAGACAAGGACAGAGGGTTATTTTGTTAGACTTAGCCAAAACAGAGCAGCCAAGGTCAAGCAGAAGCAAGTTAGTCTCTCCCAGAGCAAAGAAGCGAAAAGAGCAAGTTTTCATTACTAGGTTATGTTTGTTAACTGTCCAATGGATTGTTTAGAACTTATGGTCATTTTCCTTTTTACACCCAATGGTGATTTATTTACAGTCTAGCACTTTCTGTTCAAGATCTGTGGACAATTTTAAAGGTACAGCCTAAAACTACCACACCTGCAGGTGCACGTTCTCACTGCTGTGCCCACCACCTCCATGCACACAGATGTACAGGTTCTAATTTCATAAGCAGAGCAGAGTTTTGCAGTCCTCAGGTATGGAACCCCGGACTAACAAACACACCCCAAGATGTAGGAATATGATGGCTTCTTGAGGGTGAGCAACTACTGAACATCTCTGGCTGCTCAAAAGAGTAATGTTCCTCATTCCTGGCACTTCACTTTGCACACATCTGTGAACACAAGGACCTGAACACCCTGAGTAGGTGACATACAAACATTCTGGGTTGCATCAAGAGAAGCATAGCCAGTAGGGAGAGGGAGGTGATTCTCCCCCTCTACTCCACGCTGGTGAGACCCTACCTGCAGTACTGTGGCCGGTTCTAGAGTCCCTGTTACAGGAAGGCTCTGGAGGTGCTGGAACATGTCCAGAGAAGGGCCACAAGAATGATCAGAGGGCTGCAGCACCTCTCCTATGAGGTCAGACTGAGAGAATTGGGGTTAATTCAGTCTGGAGAAGAGAAGGCTCCGAGGAGACCTTATTGTGGCCTTCCAGTGTCTGAAGGGGGCTACAAGAAAGATGGGGAGGGACTTTTTAGGGTAATCAGGTAATGATAAGAATAGGGGGAATGGAAGAAACCTAGAAATGGGTAGATTCAGATTGGATGTTAGGAAGAAATTCTTCCCCTTGAGGGTGGTGAGACACTGGAACAGGTTGACCCAGGGAGGTGGTGGAAGCCTCATCCTGGAGGTTTTTAGGGCCAGTCTGGATGTGACTCTGAGCAACCTGATGTAGTGTGAGGTGTCCCTATCCATGACAGGGGGGTTGAAACTAGATGATCCTTGAGGTCCCTTCCTACCCTAATAATTCCATGATTCTATGATTGGAGCTGGATCTCTCTTTGTAGTTGCTGACAGGAGCAATGTTTCTTGGAGAAGGGAGGGGAGTATATGAAAACTGAGCTTTCATCTTCAAAAAGCAATTAAAAAGGATGTGAAGAGAGAGCACAGTGACAGGGCTCATAAAATCTGAGGACTTTCATGGGTTGGGAGTGGACAGCAATTAAAATAGCTGATTGCAGTTCTGAGCTACTTAGCCTACTGACATTGCAGCATCTACAGCAACACTGTTAAATAGACCCACAGCAGTAAATTGCAGATAACAGCTTTATAGTGTCAGGCAGTCAACATCTGGGAACTGAAAACAGCTGTATCCTGGCACCTTTGTGCCACAGGGGTGTGACTCAGGAGGGTCCCCGTGCTAAACCTGCCAGCTCAAGAGAGAGGGCCACGCTTGTTAGGCACGTACATAAGAACCACACTGAATGAGGCTCTGCCCCTCTGACATGCATTTTTCCATGAAGTGGAAATTCTTCAGGTTATCATTTTATTCATTTTTTCCAAATGGCACATACAAACCTTGCCACTCTGAGCCTGCCATCCAGGTTTAATAAAGATTACAAGGTACAGGATTGGAAGACCTGTCAAGAGCATCACATAAATAAACTGCTTTGAGATTCATCCTTGCTTCAGTCTACCTTCACTTTTGCCTGCAGCAGAAAGGCAGTGACAGCAGCAAAGGCAGACCAGATTTTACCTTTAATCAATCCCACGCAGGAAGCAATGTTAGCAGCTGTGAGAAAAGAATAATAAACCTTAGTGTCTGCAAATGCTTCCAAATAACTGCAGGAAAGGTGTGGTCATAAAAAAGACACCCCCGAAGGACATCAGGGCAGGACTGCCTTCACAGAGCTCTGCCTACTAAGTACCCTCGGGCCAGTTCAGGACAGGCTGTGACAGCTGAATTAAGAGCAAGCCCCAGCTGTGTCAGGAGCTTCATTTTACAAGGGCAAACCTAGCAGGTGATGGCTGCAAACAGATTGAGCAGAGGACATACCTGTGGCTGCTCAAGGGCTACTATATCTTTACAAGGCACTAGCCTCAACAGGCAGGCACACAAAATGGATGGCGGAACAGCTGCCAGCACCATGGCTTGCAAACCTCTCCTGCTAAATGTTGTTTGCTAAACTCAGAGACGAGGGATGGAGAAAGACTGAGCATATCCAGAGCTCAGCAAAACTAAATTATTTCTCATGAATTCAGCTTGATTCAAGGTTTTGATTTCATTTTGAGTGAATGCTCTGAAAAAAAAAGTATTTAAGTGAATGCTCTGAAATTGAAGCATTGGATTTGCTCAGGTTCAGTTAAATTAAAACATTAGGGAATCAAAACCAGGAAAATGACCTTTGTAGCCATGCCTTTGTAGCTTTGCAGGCATGTATAAAATCTTTCCTTTTATGCAAGCTTTGCATTGTGTTAGAACCCTTCCATTGCCCAGAATGGCCATTAACTACTACATTAAGGCTACCTGCATAAGCTCTTACCCTTGCTCACTGAGCTTCAGCAGCAAAAGAAATTGCTGCAGATTTTCAGCTAACATGGAAAACATCAAGTTGTTTAGAATCACGTTTGGGAGGTGGAAAAGAAATGTAATACCCTTTGGCAGGCAGCTCTATGGCTGAAACATGCAGAATTAGGGAAAACTTACATAGAACAAAAGCCCCAAATCCTGCAAATCAAGGTGCCAAGGACGGGTACTACACCCCCTTATCTGGGCTGACTAGCAGGGTACCAGGCAAGGGGACCTCTGTTCTCAACATACAACAGAAGAGCTCATCTTACTTGTTCAGCTCAGAGCACCTTCTGTTCAGCCCCAGTTCAAGACAAGGTCAGCAAAGCTGTTTCTGAGGTTAACAGCAGAACTGCAGGTTGTGAAGGTGTTTTGGAGACCTCTCTTAAGCTTTCTGTGGAAGCCCTCTTCAGCTGCTCATTCTCCACACCAGCACTTGAACAGCTGTGCTGGTGAAACGACCAGCACGGCAGGAGAGAGGAAGAGCACCTTCAAGATCATTTACAACAAGGCCCATTATTCTTCTGTGTGCACAGATGCTCTGATCAGGTGTAGCCAGCACTAGCAGGATGGAGGCAAGCTCTGAACCCTCCTGAGTCACCCTGGGAGGCACCTCTTGCCCAGTGGAGCCCCACCTCAGCCTCCTTCCCAGATGACTAAGGACAGTGGGCAGGGTGGCAGGGATGAGTGCCCCACCACTTCAATTTCACAAGACCAGACATCTGTGGGCCACGACTGCAAGCTTCTTAAGCCCTCAGGAAAACACAGAGGAGCAATTTCCAAATTCTTCGGGAGTGATTGTAGCAGCTTCCCTGGGGCAGCAGCAGTGAAGTGCTCCTTTGCAGCTGCTCTCAAGTCTCCCTAGGCTGGTTCTTAATCAGAGGAGGCCCATGATGATCTCAGTTTCATCCCAGACATGCCCACCCAGTGAACGGGCATTCTCTCTTTTGTGGAAGCTACTGCCTTTGGCAATGAGAAATGGGGGGAATAGCTAACTGATGATAATTATAATAATTTTATAATTGCCCACTTAGCCATCAGATGCCCCTCTCTGTTCACACCCACCAGCTCAGCTTGTGCCTGTGGAATCATAGCAGGTGCTCTGCAGCTTTGGGGGTCTGACTGCACCACGGCTTGAAAAGGTTATGGCAAATCATCCCTCTCCCTCTTCCCTGGCTCTGAAAGGACAGTTGGCCTGTGTCAGAGGTCCTCCCCCAAAACAGCAGCGGTTTTGACCGCCCTCGTGAGGAATGCTGACAATTTGCTGTGCGAGAGCAGAGCTGTCAGCATTACTTCCCTACTGCTGAGCCCTCACTCATCACTTGTGTGAAGGATAAGCATGCAGCCCGCTGCCTTGTGACAAAAGCTGTGACTTTGTTTAGGAGACAAGCACTAAGAACGAGTAGCAGGGAAACGTGGCTTAGTGGAACAGGAAATGGTGACAATCCATGATAAAAATGAAAGAAGGGGCCAGTACACGTCCAGCTCAGCTGGAGGCAGCTCTCTTTGCCTGGCTAGGAGCAGTGACAGCCCCAAAAGAAGCCGATAAAGAGCGAGCCTTTCCAATTCAGGGCTGATGATTAAAAGAACGGAGTGATTTTGCCCATGTTCCTCTGTGTAGAAGAATAGTCTCTAAGCAAGGTCATCTGAATATTGCAGTAACTGCTGGCACAGGAAAGGGCATGGGGGAATTTTCAGCTCGACAGGCAGTTTAAGCCCCTGAAAATACACTTGCACAGCTCCATCACCCAGGAGAAGCTGGTTATCTATGCTACAGCTTTGTGCATCACTCATTTTTTTTTTTTTTCTTTTTTCCTAATAGAAAAATATGTGATTAGGGTAAGTGTTGCTGGCTAAAAGGATTTCTCTTAAACCTCCTTTATTTCTGAGTGAAACGGTCAAGTGATATCAGAATGGTAGAGAGATGAAAATTATTACCCTTTTTTCCCTTCTTTTTTTCCCCTTTGTGTGTTTAGTTAAGGCAGTAAAGCAGGCTGGAAAAGCTGCACTGACACTGGTTTCATATCTATATAGCCCTTTCAAGTTAACCTCTCTTTGTCCTTGTAATCTGCAGTAAACAGAAGAGCTTAATTGCTCTGGAAAGGGGTAACAATTCACAGATCCCTTCTCTCCTAGAATGCTCTTTGCACAGTACCTAGTGCTGGGAATTACCAGAAGCCGATTTAATAACCTGAAGTCTTCCAAATACTCTGCTAAATGCCGTGTGAAAGTTAAGTGTTTTGTCTTGCTCTTTTCCCCACCAGGCAGGTAGCTTCCATCACAATGGTTTTTTTTAAGGCTGGCAGGGCAGTCACTCATTTGGGTCTCCATCCAAGGCCCTTATCAGGGCCTTGGACACTGCATTTGCGGTTGCCTCTGTAAAAGGTCTCTATCAAGCACAGAAAATTAAGTAGCCTTTCCTGTGAGAGGCAGAGTTTCTCACACAAGGACAGGGACCCTGCTTATGAATGGAATGCTGCTCTTCATCTCCCAAGGCACGACCTTGGGCAGGCAGCGTGGGCTCTCTGGTCCCGAGTTTCCTCTTCTCCAGAATAGAGATATCGTATACAAGTGGGCTGAGAGCCTTGCAGAGAGGTGCTATCACTGGTACAGGGAGTTATCAGGCCCAGGCCCAGGCCCAGGTCCAAAGCATACAGCAACATGAAGGAGAGCTGTTCCCTCAAAAGACCCTGTCTCTGGCAACCAAGCTAAGAACAGGCTGGATTTAAGCTCCAAGGGAGTCACAGGTTCACTGCTGTTACTACACACTGTTTTTTACCACTGGGCACAGCCAGAGGCGCAACAGATCCCGAACACTAAGCGACAAAACCCAACAGAAACTACAGTCAATTAAATAATCTCCTCCTAAAGAGCACATGATCCAATTCTTCTGCAATTTGTAATGAAAACTCTATGCACAGCCATAAACAGCAGAAATATTTACAAAACACCGATGAGATCTTAAAAACACAAGCAGTGATTTCCTCATCCCTTTGGAAGCCTTACAAAATGTGGGGCAGATTGTCTCATTGAAAATATTCTACTGACCAGAGCACTGGATGCTTCATTGTTAGTCACTCTACACCTGTTTACCAGTTTGGTTAATCTACTGAGGCTGGTTACAAACTGTTGGAAGGCAAAGGTTACAAAGCAGGGTAAATAAAAATTCTGTTTATGCAAAATCCCTGTTGCCATAGCACCATTTTACACAAAGGGTAAATCCAAACCCCATCCAAACAACCATTTCCCCCCCCCGACTGGCAACTTTTATCACTAAAGGCATAGAATCATAGAATTGTTAGGGTTGGAAGGGACCTCAAGGATCACCCAGTTTCAATGCCCCTGCCATGGGCAGGGACACGGACATCTTACTCTAGATCAGGTTGCCCAGAGCCACATCCAGCCTGGCCTTAAAAAAAAAAATCTATCAGAATGACTTGGAAAGGCTGTGAAATTGGACACTTTACAGTGGCTGCAATTAGTCTATGCTGAGGTAAGTGCCTCTGCTTTGATATGTTTCTAAAAATGTAAATGAAACAAAACCAAACAAAAAATCCCAAGTACTTAAGCACAGAAGCTTCACCTCTGGCTTTCACTATAAATCTCTTCAGGAAAACTAGTAATTGCTGCAATCAGAGCAGAAGTTGAGGGAGAGCACAAGCTTCCTGTGGGTGCCAGCTAGCAATATAACCATTTCCCAGCACTACATGCAGAGGATGCCCCTTTCCTTGTAAATTCAGCATGTAGCACTAGGACAAGATCCCATAACTAACTGAGCCCCATCAGGGGGTCTCAAGCAGCCCTTAGGTCCTGCAGGCGTCAGGACACCTTTACACTGAGGGTGAGGGAGGGAGGGAGGACTGGAACTGGCTGCTCCACAACTGGAGGTTGTGGAGTCTGCTTCTGTAGAGACTTTCAAAACCCACCTGGATGCATTGCTGTGCAGACTACCCTAAGTGATACTGTGCTGGCAGGTGGGTTGGACCTGATGATCTCTTGAGGTCCAACCTCTAATATACTGTAATCCTATGACACCCTAAGGATGGTCAGCTTTTAGCAGGACCAAAGTCATCATCTTTTTTGCAACCCTGCAAGCAGCATGTAACAGCCATGCAGCATTTCCACATCAAGTAGGAACACAGGAAAAAACATTACCACAAACACCCATAATACTATTTAGAACTCTATAAAATTTTGAAAGCAGCTCTTCCTTTAAAGATACTTAGGTTAACAGTCTTCACAACAGTTGATTAACAGGAAAACAAACAAACCCAAACAAAAACAACAAACAACCCCCCCCAAACAAACAGAAGTGTGGAAGTGAGGAAAGTCATTTAGGCACTTTCTAGGAATGACTGAAATGCTCCTGCTTAGAAACAGGCAAGGCAGTAAAGGCTTTAGTTTAGTTCTAATCTGGGTTTAATGACAAAGAAAATTGTTCCACTTCACCTACACTGTGAATTCAATGAAACTGCAAGAAACTGTTCTGGGCTAGATTTTGTTTCAGAGGGGAAAGGAAACATTTAGATTGGTCTTATTTCATATTTTGTTTAGACTGGGAAATGTAGGCATTGTTTACTGCTCTCCCCCTCATTCCACTGGCAATGATGAAACACCATCGTGTCAGTGTTATCATAACCACACACCATGTACAGATTGCAGGCAGAGGTCCTGCTTCTGGGGTTTCATTCCTGGGCTTTCTGAACAGAAAGAGAAGCAGCCATAATTTTTACAGAAGGTCAAAATCTGGTTTAGTATAGAAAATTCCAATTCAATGGACCTTGAATCAGGTTCACATTTTACTTCCATACCTCAAGTTTATCTCAGTTTCTGCATTCTTCCTATCCTATTTGAGGTCAGAGGAAGCTTTAAGGCAATATTCCCCACTAGAAAACAAGGGCCCAGTTTCTAGGCCCATTTCATATGCACCACAAGTATGTGAACAGCCTTATTTTATGTTCTTTTAGTCAAAACTTAAGTCCTTAAAGTAGAAACCCAAGTTTTCTATGTACCTTTATAAAGGTATCATCATTGGTGCAGGATCAGAAACAAAACCAAGTTGTTAAGTTCTTGTTCTACTCTAGTTGTGCCCTTACAGACCTACTTATTTATTACTGTTACTAAAGGGACACCTTAAGGGACACCTCCAAAAGCTGTAAGCAACAACAGGCCCTCGAATAGGCAATAAACCTGGAGATGCTTAACTGGCTCTTCAAAGTTGCTGAGCACCAGCACTTGTGAGAAGTCAACTTTATAAGCCATCATTTGTGTAGCAAACATTAAGTTCAAATGCCTACATTTTGGATGTGTACTAGTGAAAAAGAGAACTGTTGTTACAGCGAGAGATTTCTTATGCAAGGGGTTGCTGCTATGTCTCCAGCGAAGGAAAACACCACTAATAATAAGTCTAGGCCAGTGCAGACTGTGCCACTAAAGCTAGTGGCATCATTTAGAAGATGATGACCAGAGTTCAAGGCCTCAAAAAGGCTGCAGTTCTGTGGAACCCCTAAAGCAGCAGAAGCCATCACGTATTTTTCTCATCATACTCCTTTTCCCACGAAGCTAGAAGAAAATGGGTCAGAGGATGCACTGAATGGTGGAAGTGTTCTTTGCCCACTGCTTTCAGGTCACTTCAAATTCAATCACAGTGCTTCAGATACATAGAAGAAAAGAAGCAACAAGGCACATTTAATGCTTCATTTTAGATTCCTAATCAGTGAAGATTTGGAGCCCCAAATCTGTGTCCCAAAGATTTGTTGTGCATAGACGGTGATGCCAGGCAGAGTATTACTGCAGTTCGAAGGACACTGTGTGGGTCCTCACACATCACACACAGCCAAAAGCAGAACTGATGACTGTCTCCTAATTGTGCTATGTATGAAGATTAAGTGGAGCACCTAGGTGGCTCTTCCCTGTGAAAGATACTGACACAGGTTCAAAGTGTTTCTCTTAGGTTAAGACATTGAAAAAGCTTAGATCAGACTTTAATCATAACACAGCCAACCAACCATGCCTCCAACATCTCAAGAGCTCTTTCAATAGATACCTCTTTATTTGAAATGGAATGCATCTTGGAAAATATGAAAAATAAATCACATCTCTCAGAAATCATTTATGAGCCATATTTACACACACTCTTTTTTTTTTTTTATGACACTGATCTTTCTCCTCACAACAGAATATGCTAGAAAACATTTGGTACATCACTGCAGCTATAATTCAGAAGCTGGCATTTGCATATCATGACCCTTAAAAAAAAACAGAGAGGAATTACTTCAGGATGTCAGAGACAACATCCACTTGATCTTCCATTTCCCCAAATTCTACATTTTCTTGGTTGCCACAGCTTGAATTGTGTTGCCTTTTAATCACTTTTTGATTTTTTTTTTTTTTATTAAGGCATGTAAATTTTGACTCGTGAACTGACTCTCCACAGTTTTGCTACCATATGCTTGCCCATGTGTATTTTACTGGCATTTGCTTATTCTGCAATGAACTAACTTCAGCCACAGGCTGCTGGCTTTGTTTCATTTTGGGTTTTTTGTTATAAGGGGAAGGACAACTTGATTTCTTTACTCAAAAAGCTCCAGTAAGATGAAGCACGACCTGCTGGACTTTTTCATATCCATTGTTTACAAGACAGTGACAGTATTTAACCAAGTTAGCTCCAATGAAAGCTATGGAGTAGTAGAGCAGCAATCTTCCCCCCCTCCCCCCCCAAAAAAAAGCCCAGAACAACCAAATATAAAACATCAATTTCCTGGTCTAAAAATCAAAACAAAACAAAAACCATCCCCACCCCCCAAAAAAAACCCCAAAACTAAAGAAAAAGACCAAACAAACAAAAGCAACCAACCAAAGCCCCCAAAACCTCATGGAATTTAGAGCGTGAGAAAGTTGTCAGACTGCTCACATCAGACAACTTAGCCTTATTTATACTGACATGGTGTGAGCCACACAGTCCGACTGTCCCCCAGGGGACCCCAGCCAATTTGTTCCCATTCAGTTTCCAGGAGACAGTCAGAGGCACAAGTGGGAGGCTCGATCCTTACATGTATCCCACCAACTCAGGCTGCAGGCTCAGGAACAGCTCAAGGTGGATTCTGTGATGTGACCACATCAGACTAAGAGTTTGGCTGACATAAACGTTTTTATAAAGGCTACACAGCAGGCAACGGCAACCACCAGAAGTCTGTTGATGTCCAAACCAAATGATTTTGAGAGCATCCTTGAAACCAACTTGCAACAAGAAATGTAAGCTAAAAGTGGGACAGTGACCTTGAGCTGGTGGGAAGAAAGCATAGCAAATTCAAAACGAACGCTGGCAACGTCCTTGTCAATTATGTCTGTAAAATTGCCATGTTTCAGTTTTGAAGTACAAGTAATGCCAGAAGAGCAGTAAAATTTCAGCTTTTGACTAGATTCACAGATTTTTGTGGCTTTTAGGGACTTGCATCCACTAGGGATAGGAGTATCTGGCTCTCCTAGAGAAATGTGTGTGTGTCTCTGATCACATCAGAATTAATTTTCCTCAGTTCCATTTGTCCTTCAGTAGGTTAAACGTATTTTAGTAGGTGAAACATCAGTGATACATCTGTGTATCTGAAAAGGTGGATTAGTTACTCAGTAAACTGTAATTAATGACTCTAAAGAGAGGAGCCAAATTACAGCCTATTTTGTGAATCTTTGACTGGCTCATTAGAGAATCCCCTTGCAGCTCTAACATCCAAGCATTAGCAGAATGATAATGGCAGATGTACAGAGATGTGGAAATTGGCTATTGCAATTGCCAAGACAGCAAATCTAATCCTTGAAGATGCAAGGCATCTTCAATTTCAATTAGTCTCAAAGTAATAACTTTGTTAGGACAGCTGTAATCTACCAACCTGAGCTCATCGCACAACCTTGTCAGGGCCAGAACGGAAAGAGGAATAGCCACAGAGTCCTCTGAGGTCTGGGCTTTTAGTGTGCACCATGGCATATTTTGCACATCTAGATATGTGACTCCAACACATGAGGGCAAGGAAGGAAAGCAGAGGGCTAGAAGAGATCTCAGCTTATTCCTTACAGGCCTGAGCTCATGCTTAGGGTGCAGAGGAAGGGATTGCCACATGCAGTAGCCAATTCCTTCTAGTGTCCCTTCAGTCTTTTGCTTTGAACACTTACAGACACAGCTTGAACCAAGAATGCAGAGGTTTTACAGTCAAGCTTCGTCTCAGTTACACAAAGTCCTGTGTGTGTGTGTGTGAAAATTTTGTTTACATTCATGTAACTTATGAAGGGGCCAAAAGCCATTTTCCTCACTGTGCTAGTTAAAATAAATAGCTCCATGGCTGCAACTTTTTACCTTGAACCAGAGACAAGGATGCCTGCTGCTCCACCCCACTTACAACCTCTCAGTCTAAACCAGTGCTGTAGCAGCACTGCGATGTGAAACCGTCAATTGCTTGAGGGGCCCTGACCTGGAAAGCACCCCCGGCTTGCACCCAGCCCCCTCCCCTGCACCGGGGTGAACGGCTCACAAACCGCTCTCACCAGTACCCACAGCCAAACTCCCACAGAGGTACAGGCAGACACATCAGCTGTGCAATTAGCCCTTTGTTTTCCAACTTCATGGCTCGGTCAATGTTTTTAGAGTTGAGACTGCATGCCTCTCAACATCTGACAGTGCCAAACACCAATACTCATCTAGTTTTTCTCAGCCAGAGAGCAACTTCCAGCTTATGAATACTGTGACCAGAACAGACCCCTTGCACATTAAGACATACATAAAACGGGTATTAAACTAGGGGACACTTTAATACAAGACATTTTAAAGCTGCCATGAAAATTCAGCACAGGTGGAGAGCTCAGACCGCTTACAAACCAACCATGAAGAGGTAGCCCTGAACTTGGACACTAAGAAGCATTCACAAACACTTCTCAGCTCTGGCCCTGCAGCCTAGGAGCATCACCAAATAGGTGATTGGGATCCAGCTGCACAAAAGTTGTTGGTCAGGATTCCCTCTGCTCATACATTAAACAGAGGGGTGTTAATCTCAGCATGATGATCAGCTTTTCTTTCCTGAACAACCAAGTGTGGATGAACTTTATCATCTTCCACCACACATTACATTTTAAAAGGAAAACACTTAAAACCCAGACTGTAATTGCCTCATGAGACAAGGTGTTGTTTTTTTTATGCAGTATGGGTTCTAGACAAATTCCAAACCACACATCACATTTTCCATATTAGTGTAATACAACAAATTCAAGCAAAAATGAAAACCTCTTTTGTCAAATTGCACACGGCCAAACTACCCAGAACTTTTCCGTTCCTTTCAGGAGCAAATGCACATGTTGATTTTTCCTTTGCCTTTTTTTTGAATATAGCCTACATTCAGAAATTTCTTGCAACAAGGCTTAAAAAAAACAACCCCAAAACCACAAACAAAAAACAACCGAAAGCCCCAACCAACTCTAATAAATAAAATAAAGTACATTAAAATAAAGTTACAGTACATCATGTCTCCTAGAAGTCCCATCGCACCAACAGATCCTTTCCAAGGTTCATAAATAATAGATTTGAAATGCTTCTCGGCACCGAGGGCGGCAAAGCAGCAGCAGCTAGCTGGGGTTCAGGTGGTTGAGCCGCTTCTTTCCAGTCCACCCGCATCTCTGGCGCTTGCCCAGTTTCTCGCCAACTGAAGTACGTCCGCCACGAACGCGCTCAGTCTCGCTTCCCCGAAGCCCTCCGCTTAACTTAACCTGCAATAAGACAGCACGGCGCAGGGCAGCCGGCGAGCCGAGGGAACGGCGCCCGGAGCCGATTCTCCCCGCCGGGAGCCGCGCTGCAGGGCCAGCTGCTCCAGTCCGGGGCACCCGGGGGCGGCCGGAGTCGGGCGGGGAGCGGGGCCGCGCCGCGGGGCTGGGGAGCGGAGCAGGAGCCGCATCCCTACCTGCGCTAGGCGGAGTTGGAGGCGGCGCGGAGGCGCGGGCCATGGGGCTGCTGCGCCAGGTGCTGCTGCTTCTGGCGGGTGGAGCGGACGGCCAGGATGGCCTGGCGGTTCTTGTACTGTACCATCTGCAGCGTGATCGCCGCGTTCCAGCCCTGCTCCTGCGCGCACCGAAAGTCGATTTCCTTCCCCTCGGCCATCACCACCGTGAAGTACACGTACTTGCCCTTCCGTTCCACGCAGTCCACCGTCTTCATGTTAGAGAAGTGAAGCTCCTTTATCTTGGCCGCCGGTTCGGCCGGCAGCGGCGGTGGCGGCTGCTGCTGCTGAGGCGGCGGCGACGGCTGCTGCTTGGGAGGGATGAGGAGCAGCCCCTCCTCAGTGAGGATGCAGCGCTTCTTCTTCCAGAGCTGCAGGAGCCCGTCGCTCCTCTTCTCCAGCACGCCCTCCTTCACCGCCTTGCAGCCGCCCTCCAGCATCCTTCTCGCATGGGCCGGTGGGGCCAACAGCCTCTGTCCGCAGGGACTGGGGTCGGGGGCAGCCGGCACCAACCGATGACTCTCCGCCCCGCGCCGGCTCCGAGGCGGAGGGCCGGGAGCGCCCCGGCCCGCAGGAAGCGGAGCGCCTGCCGCCCGTGCCGCGGCGTGGCGGGCAGCGGCAGGAGCGCTGCCGGTGCAGGCGACTGTGTCGGCGGGCTTCTCCCTCCCCACGGCTTTTGAAGGCGCCTCTCCCACCCCGGAGTGACACCCAGCGGAAAGTACGGCTCCTCCCGCCGGCACCGGGGAAGCCCGGCGTCGCCGATGGCGTGGCCGCGGTGCTGAGCGGCAAGAAGCCCACGGAGCAACCGCCCCGCCCGTCGCGCCTGCGGGGCGCGCTCCCTCGGCCGAGCCTAGCCGCCCCTCCGCTCAGCACTGGGTAACACCGCCGGCCTCCCGCCCCGCCTCCTAGGCAGAGCACGAAACGGCTGCGGGAAGGGCTTCCCCGCTCTCTCTGCTAGTACAGGAATCAAAGTAACGGCCCAAACGCTCGAAAGCGAGCTTTGGCTTTCACCGCGGTATTCCAGTAGTATTTGGATTATATTTCCTCAGCCTCCTCTCGTGGAGAACAGCAGCAAAAAGGCCCCTTTCTGTATGTTTTCGGTTCAAGTCTAATAGAGCCAGCACCAATCTCCAACAACGATCATCGCTCCATCAAACAACCCAGCACCAACCGCGTTACCTGTTATACACCTGCACTGCTCTCCTCTGCGGGGGAAGAAACAGCTTCTACTGTACAGAACACAAACAACTATCGATTGCAGAGCAGTACGAGCAATGCCTAAAGCAAGGAATGATTCATACCACTTCCCAAAAGGAACACTGGAACATCAGTACATTGAAATGTTAAAAGCAAAGGGGAAAAAAAACCAACAAAACCCACACCAAACCGGCAACCAGCTAGGACCATTTTTCTTATTATTCTGCTCTGCTGCCACACATTTGGTTACTGTTTGAATTATTCCCCGAGGTTAGCTTTTTAATTCATTTGAGTAGAAAAGTGACCCAAGATTAGTATTAAAGTACTTTTAAGTCTTTTGATGTATTAGATGTAAATCAAAACCCCATGGAGCAGAAAGCAGCTGACAATGCCAGTGCAAACTGAATGCCGTTGGTTTCATGCGATGTGAGAGAGCAGTTGTGTTTCTAAATAAACATTTCACATGGACATAAGAAAAACCCCACACAACCTCCTCACAAACTTGGCAGCTACAACATAGGTCATGCTGTAGCATAGGTCAGAGGGAGAACATTAGAAAAAATAATCACTATTAATGATAGCTTTTACATTTTAGAGAGGATTTCCTCTTATAATCTCTTCCTCTTGAGGCACAAAGTTAATTTTGATAAATTGTTGAGAGGTAAACCATTAAGATAACAAAAATTAGTTAGCTGCTTTACCTTTCCTGAGGTACCAGGAAGGCATTCAGAATCCGTAACAAAGACAACATGCTAGCCATGAACTGAACAGATTAGAATAGAATAAACCAGGTTGGAAGAGACCTTCATGATCATCGCGTCCAACCTATCAAGCAATCCAACACACCTAAACAACTAAACCATGCAACCAAGCACTCCATCAAGTCTCCTCCTGAACAACTCCAATGATGGTGACTCCACCACCTCCCCAGGCAGCCCATTCCAATGGGCAATCACTCTCTCTGTATAGAACTTCTTCCTAACATCCAGCTTAAACCTCCCCTGGTGCAGCCTGAGACTGTGTCCTCTTGTTCTGGTGCTGGCTGCCTGGGAGAAGAGACCAACCTCTGCCTGTCTACAACCTCCCTTCAGGTAGTTGTAGAGAGCAGTAAGGTCACCCCTGAGTCTACTCTTCTCCAGGCTACACAATCCCAGCTCCCTCAGCATCCTAACCAGCCATTTATCTAAATTATATTGACTCTTCTCCTTCAGCTTTGTATGCTGTAAGATGCACCTTGTTCTCAGAACTATCTCCCATGGATTTTTAACAGAGGCACATATAATTTCCAAGAGATATTAACACCATTTGAGATTGTCTCAATCAATATATTCACTGCCACATGAATCTAAATACCCCAGCACAACCATCTGCTGAGCCAGTGGTACACACCCCCACACACACACCCGTGCTCCCCCTCTAATCCACTCTCATGAGACCCCACCTGGAGTACTGTGTCCAGTTCTGGAGCCTCCATTACAAGAAGGATCCGGAGGTGCTGGAATGTGTCCAGAGAAGGGCCACGAGGGTGATCAGAGGGCTGGAGCACCTCTCCTATGAGGACAGAGAATTTTGGCTGTTCAGTCTGAAGAAGGCTCCAAGGAGTCCTTATTGTGGCCTTCCAGGATCTGAAGGGGACTACAAGAAAGCTGGGGAAGGACTTCTTAGGGTATCAAGTAGTGGTAGGGGAAACAGAATAAACTAGAAAGGAGTAGATTCAGATTTGATGTTAGGAAGTTCTTCCCCAGAGGGTGGCGAGACACTGGCACAGGTTGCCCAAGGAGGTGGTAGAAGCCTCATCCCTGGAGGTTCTGAAGTCTGGATGTGGCTGTGAGCAACCTGATGTGTGAGGTGTCCCTGCCCATGGCAGGGGGTTGGAACTGGATGATCCTTGAGGTCCCTTCCAACCTTCAAAATTCTATGATTTGTGATTCTAAAACTGAACTTCTGGAAACTTTTTTTCACATTTGTATTTTGAAACCCCACTTTGAACACAGGTAAGTGTACTGCATTATCCCACTGAGATGTTGCCTTTAAATATACATTTAAACCACTGCAATTGTATGTTCCACATCTGTCACTTACACTGAAGCTCCACTAGCTAGGCAGATCCTGCAGTCCTTCCTCCTGAAATAATCTGATGTGCAGATGCCTCCTACCGGCGGACCTGAAATATAACCTGAAAAACCACAACCTGCTTCTCCAAAGTCTCTACATCTAAAATGCATTTATTCCTGAATGATTTTTTCCCCTTTTCCATGTTCAAAGTTGATATGAGTAACAGAACTGTTTGGACCTTGAATACATTGTTCTCTGCCATCATCCTAACTTAGAATCAAGTAGTTGATATTTTGCATGTCTAACCTTATTTCCTCTTAACTGTAGTTACTCTTTAAAGTGTTCTTTATAATCCCTGAGGCAAGACTAACATTGGGTTTGGGTAGCCACCACAGAAGACTAAGTAGTCCCTATTTTTACTAGTGTTCTGCTGGGTAATACATATGAAGTGGCCTGACACCAACTTGTCAGCTATTACTTTCAAAGGGATGCTAAGCCTGTCCTCAGTGAGAACCCCTAAAACATGATTTCTCCTGCTACTAAGAAGAGGCTACAACAGAAAAAGGTTTATGAAGGAAACCTAAAGGAAATATGAGCTGGTCATTGCTAGACAGAAGGAAAATGAGGGGAAAAGTAGCCAAGGGTTGAGAAATACATGGCAAATAGATGTGTTGCAACATGCAATTAAAGCAACTAGATATTGTTTGCTACTTAAGGTATTTTCTTGATTTTTTTACTACCTCCCAGTCATTTCATTGGAACCTGCTGCTGACTGTAGACTGAAGCACCAAACACGTGATCTGAGGGGCAGATTTCTCTTTTTGCAAATTCCATCTCACCAATACTCATTCTTGCTCCACAGCACACCAGACAAAGGAAAGAATTACTCTGTCCAACACATTTCCCTCAGCCTCAGCACTCCCTATTACCCATGGCACTACCAAGCAAAGAAACTGCAGTTCAGACTCTTGACATTGCAGCTGCTCTGGCTTGGCTTTTCCAAAATCCCCTGCATTGCACAGATAGCTGTCTTCCAATAACATTAAAAAGCACTTTAAATACACATTGCAGAGCAAAGCCAGCCTATAAGAGGGTTTAAATGACCTGCTGTTCCAGACTGATCACGTAAGTGTGGAGTAAAACACAGGAGCTGAGAACACACTGCTGCTCATCAACTGCAGAGCAGGCAAGACTGGACAGACACATGCAATACTTGAGCACATAGAAGCAAAACCCAGATCAGGAGTGAAGCCCTCTCTGCAGCTGCACAAAGATTAACTTTTCTTGTCAGCACAGCACACTGTAGTTAGGCACCTATGAAAACAGCAAGAACCCTTCTGCCACATACCCACACTCCTTGTGCATCCACTTCTGGTGTGCAGCAAGCAGATCCAAATGCAGAATAGCTTACCTTCTGCTTGGTATACTCCATCTTGCCTGCTTGACTTGTTCTAATTTTTCTGCAAAAGCAGAGACACAAGCCTCTAGCTTGGAAGACCATCAGCTCTGAGCAGAGGTCTAACACTGACTATTTAAAGTGATAAAACAAACCTTGTCCGACATACCCATGGACAAACTTCCATGCTTCCACTGTTCACTGTAGGCAAGCATTAGCCGTTGAAAGCCATCTTGAAAACTTGCAGGGGGTAAGTGCATCTCAAACACAGCTAAGCAGTTAAGAAATGAAACCCAGTGTAGTAGCAACAACTTTTCTGACCCATGATGTCTTGGATTGGAAGATGCTAAATCTGTAGAAGGGAGAAAGCGCTGGAGGGCTGAGTCTGCCTAATCCAAATGCAGTCCAGCTCTCAGCCCCATCCCAGCAGGTCATCACATATAGAATCACAGAATTGTTAGGGTTAGAAGGGACCTCAAGGATCATCCAGTTCCAACTCCCCTGCCATGGGCAGATCCTTCCTGTAATAGGGGAAATCACTTCATTATGAGACGGTTCCCATTGTACTGAGTTTTTTTATATCCTTACATCATTAAGCATGTCAGTACAATCCTCCTCAACACAATATGAAAAGCAACTGCTGCATAGACCCCTTTGAAAAGAATAAATATCTGGCAGACATACACAGATGATCAGCTTATCAGCTTAAGTCCCCCATCAATTTCTGAATCAGGTCTACAACAATGGGCCTTAAAAACAGCTGAAGTTCCAGCCTGAAGTCAAAGATCAATTATGGCAGTTTTCTGTATCTGCTGTGTTTTTCAACATCGTAAATGAAGACATATCAAAGTTAGAGTATTTGCAGTGTAGCTTGGGAAACAAGTTCAGAATTCCAGCAAAGAATATGAGCTCGTGAGGCTCATTAACTGTAGAAGACACTGGTAGGAAACATTGCTGTACCTAGCATTTAAATAACGAAGTTCAGATTTCTAACTGCACCTGACACGACCCTTCTCCAGAGAGCAGAACTTGAGATCTAAGCTTACATCGGGTCCACTACTTTAAGGGCATTGTAATTATTTTTTTCTAACCATTAACAAACCTACATCAGACAGGAACTCAGTAGTGCTAACGTAATGTAACCTACTATTGCTGGAAGTGTAGAATTACCAAGAAGCATCCTTTTCTATCAAGCACAAGGCACCGAGCAGCCTTCCCTCTCATCCAAAGTTTCAGTTTAGTTCTCCTGCCTCTTTCCTCACCAGCTCCCTGCTTTTACCCCAAGGAGGCAATTCTCCCTTCAGTGCTGCAACCAAAACTGGCATCATAGACACAGATTTTAAATTTCAGTGCAGTACTGCAACTGACCGAGAAATCCTATTTCAGTGACATGTTTTCCTAGCTTGAACTTGTGAGCAAGGTAACTTACCTTCCTCAAATACTACTACTATAAATCCATGAGAAGTGAAAAGAATGAGTCACAATAGTCCAATCAACGTTGAAAGTTTAATGTTGCTGCTTTTCAGAACTGCTAAAGAAGTGTCACTGATCACAAAGCTACGTTAAGCACCAAAACAGTTTTTATTTAGCTGATGCCATGAGAACTGGCACCTCAGTTTGTATGATCATAATTTTCCTTTTGCTGCAGTCTGGAGAGCACAAGGTTAGTCTAGAGAGCACCATACCAAAATCCATCAAGAGAGATGGATTCATGGCTCTGGATCTTGCAGGCTGCAGGTGAGTTCTGACATCTGTCAACTCCCCTTTTAAAATACTGTATCCCATTGTGTGATATGGAGATATTAATGAGAAAGCAATCTAGAGAAGCCAAATTTCTTAAGAGTAGTGACCTCTGGAACACATGAAAATTCTAACAGTGCTTTCTCTTTTTAAGATACAGTTTGCCAGATGCTGTTAGTAAAGTGGGCTAGATCTAAGTAAGGACTTCAATACTTACATCCAAAAGTATGGACCTCAAAGCCCTGTAACTAATGACTGCTCAAACTCATAACATACCATCAATTATGTGTCTGCATGCCCCAAATTTTCAGTTTAAACTTAATCCTGGGAAAGATTCAGAAGAGATCTAAATGATACTTAAACATCTGGTAAGGTCAGTGCCTCCAAGGCTAAGCACATTCTGGCAGGATTTATGTTATCACAAAAACACAACCACATCTACATTAATAGACAGCTACCAGAGAATGTGATACTAACTTTTCACTACATTAAAAGCTACAGGTTACCTAAAAAGCACTTAAGAGCACAGCTTTATATACAACTATATTTAATAAGATCTCCTTCTCCCACATTGATGAAGAGGATACAGAGGACACCTGACACAAGATTCCAAAATCAAGCAGTATGGTATTTAAGCCTTCAAGGAACAAACAAAACAAACCCAAATCAAGCAAAACCAAACGAAAAAACCCTCAAAACCCAAATGAAACAAAAAAAACCCCAGAACAGTTTAGAGCACCTTAAACCTTCCTTCTTACAGCAGGGCTGAGGATTCAGAACAGCACATAGGATAACTAATTCTGTACTACTGACCTACCTCCTCCAAGCAAGAGGCATATTAGAGAACACCATCCACCAGCCCCATCCTCATGTGGCTGTTGCATTTTGCTTGTCCTTTTCTATGGCTAAGTCAGTATATTAAAGGTAAGGAAAAAAACCCCAAACCACCACACACAACAAAACAATGAAAAGTAGCTACTGAAGAAACAGCAACAAGACCCATGGTGAGGTTGGACATTTTTTCCTACCCTACAAGGACCTTCCTGTGTCCAAAAAACCCACCAAACCCACCACTATCTGGGTGGGTACTTAGAAGATCAGAATTCTATAGCTATGTGAAGGACAAGACTGTGTGTGATACAGTAGCAGCTTGCTGACTGGGGCAATTCAAATGGAAGACATGACTTCAAGCCAAATACATTCAAATCCCCATCTCAAGAGATCTCTAGTGCTGGGCTAGAGGAAAAGTCAGGATGAGAAGGATGTATGTTTCAATTGACAATGAAGATCCAATATGGAAAAAGTATGAACCAGAATGTGCTAACTAGTGAACAAAACATTAGGTGAGGAAAGAACTCTTCAGTATTTTTTCCCTCTTCTGTAGATGCTTGATTTAGTGAGTACAAACTATAATACACCTAAGTGTTCTAGCTTTCCCTTAGGGTGCAGGGCAGGTTGTTTGGGATAACTGAAAATCCAAGGCATCTTTCTTGGCTCCAGATTTCATACTAATAGCTAATGCCTTAGTCAAGCAGGCAGTACTGAAGTCCTTCATCAGACCTAGCCCCACCTCTAGAAACTTGTCTTCTCAATACCACTAAATCACCTAGCTCAGATTCACACTGCAAATTGGAAGCATGGATCAAACTTACCAACTGTTGTGCTTGTTTTTAAAATGCTATGTAATTTACTTTCCAGGAACTCCCAACCTTTTTTTTCCTAGTAAGAAGTGAACTGCAGCATGAAAGATATGCCTTACCAGCTTACACATGCAGATAACACACATCATAATAAAACAAGACTAGCTTCTGAAAATACTAGGTTTTATTCACACCCCAGTGGTAAACAATAACCTTAACATGACTAGGTTTCTTCTGTAGATCACTATGTCACATAAAATACAAAACCCATAGCATAAACAGGCTGACAGTTATGGATGTTTAATGTGGTCTCACTGGAAATTAAACAAGTTATACTAGTCTTCTCAAGTAGTCAAATCCAAAATGCATCATCATCATCATCTCCTAGCTAGTACAAGTCACTGCCATTTCTATAACAAAGTAATGAAGGCACAGCTAGTGCAAGCAGACTTAAACCCGTTCAGACTACTGGGCTGGAAAATACTTTGGTTGGTTCTTCAGGAGAGAGTTTAAACAAATATTGGTCTCAGTTAACAGTTCTGATAATCTTCACAGCTGCAGTCTAATAGCTACATGACAAAGACTTCACAAGAACCAAACTATGTAGCAATGAATTCACATTCATGCTTTAAAGGATTTACTGCATTCTACGTTATTGGCAGAAAATTATACTGTTAAAATGCTAGGTAGACTGAACCTACATTTTAAACTGGTTCTTATGTGTTTGATTTTGTTTTTAACAAATTGGTTACTTAATTCTACCAAGATACAAAACATAAGGCTGTAAGTAACTAATAGTTGTGTTTAGGCTATTACAGTGCAGGTAATCCTCAAGGCCACATACACACTGCTTCACTGCTGCTTGCATTCTGCTGGGTTTTGATCCTTCTGCTGAGGGAAAAAAAGGAAATATCAGTTTGCAGATATCAAGTTTTAGAAGAATTAATATTGCTAAGCATACTTCAAGTTCCAGTACTTTTTTTTTCATCTTTGCCCTTAAATCAAGGGCCTAGTAGTATTAATGCCATTGTCTGTGGATGCAGCAACTGACAGTGCGTTTATTTTCTTGGTTAGTGCATAGGTATATGATCCAAGAACAAAAATCTGTTCAGAACTAAGCGTAGCAGAAGCAACTGTAGAGTAATGCAAGGAAACACCAAATTGTGGTTCATTCTTAACACTCTGGAAATACCTTTTGCAATAAACTCTAGTTCTGTTATATTGAAACAGACAGCCAGCAATATCCTATGCTAATACTGAAATTTGAGGAAAGGGCTTTGAGGTGTGGGGGAAGCAGGACAGAGCTCTGCTGCAAGCTTTACTCCATTACCTTTGGTCTGGATAGCTATTCTAGCACCAGAGTGCTTTAATCAATTCAGCTAGTTTTCAGCCTGTGATCAGCTTATAACTACTTATTCTTAAGTTAATACACTATAGTACTACTACTGTCTCTGGTTCACTGGAAGCTCACTCTGAGCACTCTGTCTTGTCCTTTCTCAGTTCTGTTTAACCTATAAAACCCAATCTGAAATGGTGGAGCCCATCCTACAGTTGTTTCATTTTGATTCCAAAACTTTCCCTAAACTTTCTTGAATGGGAAGCAATTGGAATACCCTACTGGAGATTAAAGATCACCAACAGGTTGTACATTTTGATCAACAGTTCTATATCCTACATTTTTCTAGGTACAATGCTCAGAATAGTAATTCCTACTGAAAAACATGCTGCCTCCTCCTTTGAAATTGCAAGCACATTTTGCAACAGACATTTCACACAGATTTCATTTTCATGACTGAAACTTTTACCTATCACTCTCAGATGCTTTCAGGTGGCCAGACATGCCTTTTCTCAGCCAGGAAAATTGTATTAATTGAGTGGCTCAATTTTCCAGCAAACTGAGCCTGTCTGGTGATTTGCCCTTCCCATAGAATAAGAAAGCTACCAGATGCTTTTGGCTGTTCCCATTTTAGTACTGGCTGTAGGTGCATTCCTGAACTTGATTTCTGTTAGGTGTTGCCTACCCAGAAAAAGCCTCAGTTTTGTACTCTGCTGGGAAAATCTGTGCCAGAATCAGATGGTGGTAAGTTCCCAAAAACTGAGTCTGGATTACTCACTTCTCCCCATGTTCTTACAACTATTACAGAATATTTTCCACCATCAGCAGCAACTTGCTGCAAGTCAATTTCATACAAACCCAAGCCTGAATGATTTCACCACCTGAAGCCAAAACTTCCTTTCACAAAATGATTAATGGAGAAAACTTGTTTTTGAAGTTGATCTGCCAATATTAGTCTGTCACAATTGGATTGAAACAACCTCAGCTAAGAGATACTCACTATAGAACTACCAATTAAATGCTTACACTAAAAATCAATATTTAATCTACACAATATTTAAAATGTGTATATGCACACAGACTTTAAACATTCTTTTTAATTCCTTACTTTTGGGTCATAATCAGGATCATTTTCTTCATCTGCTTCTTCTTCCCCCTCCTGAAAGAAAAAAATTTGTTTACATTTCTCTAGCTTATGCACATTCAGGTTCCTGAGGCATTTTTCAAGAAAATCAAATTACACTCGTAAGTCCAGTAATTACCACTTCAACTCAGGCATTTTTGTTGCCCTTCACAAAGCACATAATCTTTGGACATCAACTGCAACTTAATTTCTGGAGGAGGTTCTTCACCATGAGAGTGGTGAAGCCCTGGAATGGGTTGTTCAGGGAGGTGGTTGAGGCCCTGTCACTGGAGGTGTTTAAGACCAGGCTGGACGAGGCTCTGGCCAGCGTGATCTAGTGTGGGGTGTCCCTGCCCATGGCAGGGGGGTTGGAACTAGCTGATCCTTGTGGTCCCTTCCAACCCTGACTGATGCTTTTGTTTCAGGTGAGTTTTTTGTTTGGTTTTTTTTGGTTGTTGTTTTTCTTCTGCTGTTTTTGTTCTTTTCTAATATTCACCCTAGGTGTTTTACCTTGCATTCATATGTAACACAAACTTCATATCCAGTAAATCAAAAAGGAATTTATTCCAGCTAACAAATGACAAAAGGGAAATCACTGAAATCAAGGTCATCTATCAGCTTACCTCATCATCTGCCTCTTCACCTTCTTCATCATACTAGAAGAAAAAACAAATGGTTTGCATAGTGTCATATATACAGCCATTTATAGCACAAGTAGACATCAAAGATGACAATTTATTGTGTTCTAAAGATCTTCACATGCCTGATATTTAAAAGTGCTTTATACACGAGCATCAACAACACTCAGTCTCTTAAGGTATGCTCTGGCAGAGAAAACCATCTGCCTTAAGTTCCTTATGTGCAACACTGGAAGAGATTATTAGACTGTGCTAACAATTCTGGCCAGTAGAGTGTCTCAAAGCCTAAGACAAACCACAGTCAGTTACTTCCCTCTTCCATCTCCCCCAGCAAAGGCTTTGGACCAAGGCTTACCATTTTACATTCTAAAACTAAATCTGAGGCAGGATTATCTTAACCAAATCAAACTGTCAAACTGTCCTTGTTGGCACAGAGGCAGAGAAGAGAAATATTTTACCCAGATAAAGTTCTGGGGCTTTGTGGTTGGTGTGGTTTGTTTTTGGTTTTTTTTTTTTTTTTTTTTTTTTTTTTTTTTTTTTTTGTTTGTTTGTTTGTTTGTTTTTTTCCCCTTCCCCCCCCCTTTGTTTGTTTTGGCTTTTTTGCCTTTCAGGCAGAGAACCTTCAAAAGCACTTAATTTATGCTTCTGCAGAGCTTGCTTTGAACATCTTGGCATGCTTTGAATGTATTTATCACTTTCTAAGAAGAATGCCCCCCTGAAAGGAGCAGGCTTGAATCTCAAGGAACTTGGTAGCCCAGTATCACTGTAAGCACAAAAAGCAGGCTGAACAGCTAAACTAATTTGTTCTCTGGCATCTCATTCCATCAAAGTACTGGGTACACCACCCTAGGAAGGCCTTATGCACAAAATTGTCTTCTAAACATTCAGCTTCCACCATTACTTCTACCACGAAACTCTGAAGTCACCACTTCAAAGATTAGTTACTTTTATGCTGCTCTTCACGGAGTAATCTAGGAAACTCAGCTGAAACTACTGTTGATACATTCCATTCTAAGGATATAAACACTAAGTGAGAAAATACCCAAAGTCTTTAAGCAGCATTATTTCAGAAAGATCATCATACTTACATCATCATCATCATCTTCAATAGCTTCTCCTGTGAAGTACAATACCGATCGGGGTACTATACGCTCACGCAGGAAGTGGCCTATTTCGAAGTCTGCAGCAAGGACTGCCTCAGAATCATCATCCTGCATAAAACATTATTTCCTGAACCATAAGCTGATAACCACTTTTGACACGACACAAATTACACAGCCTTTGTGAACAGATTTACACAAATCCTACACAGTGATGTTTTTTTGTTCAGAACTTGGCTTTATAGAACTGATATTGTGGAGCCCGGTTGTACTCTCTGAACAGCCTACCTGCTTCATGCAGTGAGGTTTTTTATTCAGTAGGCAGAATTATACAAAAGTCTGTTTTATTCTCTCCCCACCCCTCAACTTGCCTTTGTTCTAAGTAGAAAATTTGTTTAGTATCTCCCTTAGACTTTCAGTCCCTATGCACAATATCCTTAACAACTAAACACTAACCAGATAAGCCTATAGCATTAAAGATTTTACAAGCTACTTGCAATCCCTGCAGCACATCTCCTCCATGATGCCCATTAAACAAGACATTGTAAAGCTCCTGAGCACCTAAAAGTACTCTGATCCAATCCCAGGCTTTCACTCCTTTTGTTTACACACTACATGTTCTGCTGTCTCCCACCTGAGAAGTTATCTTCAGTTCAAAAGGCTTCTTAGTTTTAACATTATGAACATATGGATTTTGGCATCCATGCCAACTGGAGTTCTAACAGTATGCTTCAGGAGGCTTTCATCAGATTTCTCACTCAAGCTGCATAACATATTGAAAATACACGCTGAAAACACATCACCAACTCGGCAATTCCCTCCCCTCCTCTGGCCAAGGACAGCACAAGCTACCAAGGAAACAAATCTGAGACATTTCTCTCCATCTCCTCTCGCCAAAGACAGAAAAGCATCTTGGGGGTAATAATATAATGCCTTTTCTGCTCTCCCCTTTTTTCTCCCTTCCTTTGTTCTGTTTGATTTATCCTTTAATAAACAGCCCTGCTTGGGCCTTAATTTCCCATACAGGAACATTATAAAAAAGAACAAGTCTCTTCACCAACCTTCAGACTGACACATGCATTCAGCACTGGTTTAGTGGCTTTGGTAGTTCTTACAAAAACATGGCTTATTGCCAGAGTTTACTAACAGTGAGCACACAAAAGGGTGAGCTCTTACTATTTTCTCTACTTTCTTTATTAACCCTCTCCAAGAGTTAATAGCTGGGCAATTTTTTAACAGCATAAATTACAAACCAGATAGATGCAGCCATTAGAGAAGATCATCCAAACAGCATCCAAAAGGAGAGACTTAAACACTACCCATTAGACCAGAGACTAAAAATAAAGATTGCTACGTTTGTACAACTGTGAACCATTCACAAGGTGCCTTTCAGGAAAGGTAAGCTTTTAATTCACTAAGTTGAACTCCACCATCCAACTCAACAAATACTCCTTCTAACAAATAAAACTCAAGTGCATTATATTAAATACAGAAATAGCTAAAGCAGCAGCTTTTTAACAAATTCCCAGTTTCAACAAATACTTTGCACATAAGGCAGGAATTTCTACAGGTGTTTCTCCTCCACACCTCCAGATTTTAAATAAGCCAACTTACCAGGTCTCCACTTTCAGGAACTGTAGGAAGAAAAGAGGAAGAAACAAATGAGCTAAGTACATGCTGCAGTTAAAGTTAATGCAGATAAACTAATGTGCAGTTTACCTTCAGGAGGACTAAAGAAGTTGAAGAAAGAGTCATTTGTGACAGTTTTTGTCACTGTTCTAACTGTTCCACGACCCTTATGTTTCTGCTTCTTCTTAATGGTTTTCAAAGTAACATTCTTTCCTTTTTTCCAGTCTATTTGGCAACTGAAGAGGAAAGGGAAGAAAGTGAACAGCTGCAACCTTAACCCTGACTGTGCAGTGATATGCTCTAATTTAGTTATCACTCAGAACATTAAAGCGACATTAAGAAAACACAACAGGCCATGACACAGAGCTCTGACGTATGCACAAGGGTAACTATGTAAAACCTGGGTTTCTCTCCTCTTCCTGTTCACAAGGAATATGTATAGATTCTTTAGAGTGAGAAATAAGAGCTAATTTAGAACAAAAGACATCACTGCAAAAGGACTGTGGGAGCTCTTAAAAGTTATGAGCAATTTGGATCTAAAATGATTGTTCTCTCTTTCTCAAATAGATCAACTGCAAGACACTCAGCTCAACACTTACAAAATCAACTGAGCCAGTTGCAGTATAGAAAGTAAAACTGCAGTAAGTTTTCAAAATGCTGCATGTCAGAAATATGAAAGAATAAAAGTGATCAGAGTTTGAAAAGGCTATCAAGGTCTACAAAAAGATATCATCCACCTTCCAATTCAGCTTTACTGATTGCAGAAGAGCATTTCCAAATAAACATTATTCTTTAATATTATATATACACTTACAAATTATAATATAAAATACAGCTTCATGTATTTATTGAAGTTACTGAAAAGCACTTAAACCCAAGTCAAACCCAGCTATTTAGAAGCTACTAGGTAGTAATATCTAATTTGCAACTTATCACCACTTACCCTGTACAACCCATGATTTCTGGTCCATCAAAGGAGAAGGGATCAGAATCGTCTGGCTCTGACCTCATTCTATATGTCTTTGTCAATACTTCATTTGTGAAGTAGTCATTTGGTTCAAAATGGAATTCTAATGTGAAGCTCTTAAAAAGAATGGCAGAATGACAACTTCAGTAGTTTGGCGACACACACCTTCAACTTCTGAACAGTTAAAATGTGACCCCAAAGATAAACATGCAGCAGAATATATGTCTCTTCCAATAAAGAAGTGGTGCACATATGTAACATTCCAGAATTTGCTGCCCAAGTTGTACCACCAAAAATAATAACCTCCAAGAGTTTTCATTTACTATGCTGATCTTATGCTAATGTTAATATACTGCCTGCAGTAACAACATAAGATCTCCAAGTGTGCAGCTCTATGCTAAGGTACAGAGAGCTTGTAGATTTAAAGACATCAAAACTTAGTAAGCTATCTTGATTTCTGGCAAGGGAATTGTAAACAATGATAACACTTATGCAAAAAAGCACCTGAAGGTATCAAAATTAAAAAGTCAATCTTAGTCATCTAAGGCCAAGATAAGTCATCATAATCTGAAGGTTAAATTAAGTATAAATTCATCTATATAGTACTGCAGACTAGTACTAGTCTGTACTGGTTTTTTTTTCAGATGACAAACAGCCTATTTCTTATGACTGCCATGAGACAAATGACTACCACAGACCAAGCTACTAATATACAAATAAGTTTGAAGATAATACAAAAGTAATCTTAACAGGCTGAACTAACCATAGGCTGTCCAACTTCTGAAAATTTCACTTTTACATCTTTTAAGTGTTTCAGGATAGGTTCATCATGTTCCTGTAAACAGAGAGAAGTTTACTCAATGTTTATAATAGCTAATTGTAGCAGAATTAAGACCCTGCAGAGGTAAAATCCATTTAGAATGAATTTTACATAGGAGAACACTATTACAGTGCTGAACATGTTCATGAACATGGCCAACAGATGGCAACAATAGCTGTACAGTTTCCACTGCAGCACACAAATCACGCAAACACCATGTTTTTTAACAGTATCTAATGCACACCTCAGACACAGACTCCTATAAGCACAGGAAATGTGTGAGGTAAAACAGGTTCAATAAATAACAATATAAGAAGGTGTTTCAGAGCACTCAGTGCTCTCAGTTGAATGAAGTACCAGAAATTACATCCAAGTTGTCATTTCTTGACAAGTTGACTTGTTCCTTTTTCACTCTCCACAGACAAAACAACAACATACTGTTTCTATTCCTTTAAGGACACTTGGATTAAGTGCTAACAACTTCAAACAAGCCAGAACTACCACCTACCTGAACCATATCACTGAGCAAGTCCACATTCTTGAATACTGTCAGCCAAAACTCAGGAATTCCTTTAGGGTCTTCTTTTTCTTCATCTTTTTTTTTCGTCTTCAAGCTTGGCTTTCTCTTTCATTTCCTCCTTGATGGAATAAAAAAAGTTAGCTTTTCTTAAAGAGTGACCACAAAGTTCATGAAAAATTTTATATTGGTATCAGTACAGATTTTCTGTGCATGCCTTAAGCAGTCATTAAGAATTATCACTATAAACAATCATTATGCACCCAAATTATTTTTTTAAACTGTAATTACTGTATTGAATCTTGTTTCATGCTAAAGCTTGAGATACTGAGAGCTAATTAAGGTACTCACTGAAATATCTTCTTCAACATCTGCTTTCCATTCACATTCTTCCTCTGTAGGTTCATAAATTGCATTGATGATTTCACTTCGCTGGAAGATTAAACCAAGAATATTTTCCCATATCCTAGTCATTGCAATCAACAATGCCCTAACCAATAAATTCCTCACCTCAGTTACACAAATAGCCACACAATAACTATTAATTCATAACTTTTAATTCTGGCCCTTGAAAACTACTCAGCAGTTAAGAGCTTTTCAATATGCTAAAAATACACCAAAGTTCCAGAAAGGTTACCTTATCATCTGACACCTGCTCCATGAACAAGATGAAGCCTGGTACACTGAAGTGGTTTAGGGAACCATGGAACAGACTGAATTTCTTTTCCACCTTAATCTTAGCTAATATTCACATGGACGGTAAAATTTTAATCAATGTAGTTGAATGGGCACATATGAAATCAAAGTAACTCAGAACATGCATAAGCTTTCAGTTTATATTCTATTGTGTTTTAGCTAAAGCTTTTAAGTACAAATCAGATTAGCATTAAAATACCTTGTCAAATAAGGGCTGATAGAGAGCAGCATACTTTCTTTCCAGCTCATGAACTTCCTCATAGAATTTTGCTTCTATCTGTGCACACTGAACTTGAAGGTTCTTGAGAGCATTCACACGTCTTTTAACAACTTTAGGCAAGCTGAAAAATTCAGTAACAGAACTGTTACTAACAATGCATTCTAAGCACATCATGACCCCTCCCCTAACCACTCCCCTTGCAAGTTAACCACTTGCAACAGAACAATTTTTCCACTGTTTCAAGCTTTAGAAAGCTGTACAAATCAAAGCTATGAACCACTGGACCATGTGGCCTGAAAACTGCTAGCACAGGCTCTTAAACTGAGACTTAATCTTAGCTAAAACCACAGTATTCCAAACAGCTGGGTCAATCGTAAGACAAATATGAAGTTTTATTGCACAAGTGTCACATTATCAATGAGCAGTATAGTAAATTCATATAATTGAGCATAAGGTCTTATCACTAATTGGCTTGGGTTTATGAAAGAAAACTCAAGACAATTGAGTTATTCTTTGATAAGGAAGTTAATATTCAAGATGCACATCTTTGTCTCACTGAGGAAAAGCATCTGGTACTGCTGTCTTCAAACATATTAACTGTCACTCTCAAAGTGAACCAGAACTGTTCTGCTAAATGAGTCACTGTATTACACATGTGTAAGAAAAGTAATGAATGCAATCCTCATTAGAAACGCTTGTCAGCCACAACCATAGTTCACTTTAGTAAGCTACACTAACCTAAGACCTACTGCAAGGACAGAAAGTTACCTACATCAAGACTACTGGTGAGATTCATGAGTAGATCTCAGACAGCCTCCAGTGTCTGTGAGATGGGCCAAACCTCAGCACATGGCTACAGAAGATTACTATGTTAACTTCCCATAGTTATTTTAAGCAGTTGTCCCACATTATTTAAAACATGGTAGAAAACAACTGCTTTTAATTGTTAGGACCAGCTTCAGGATAAAGGAAGTGTGCTCAGTTAAACACTGAAGGTTCATATTGATTACTAAAGCTATCCTACCTCTATTAGGTAGGACAAATACATGTTCTAACATACTTTTTCACTTTAAGATACCCTTCTCTCTGGCAGCTTTATGCTCAACATGAATATACTGTTTCCGATTTACTAAGACTAACTTATTAAGCCCATATGCATACTACCACTGAAGACTTCCCTTTACTTTCCAAATTGGGCAAAAGTACACACAATCTACCAAAAATGCTGAAATTTAGTCATGTATGCTCATAAAGGGTCAATAACATTTTTGTTACTTTGACATTTTTCCATAAGTTAGTCAAGTTAATTTGCTGTAACTTTATCTTCAAGTACAGTATCAGAACTAACAGCAACTTAAGTGGCAAGTACAGTTCAAGAAAAAAGTGTTAAGGAAGGAAATCAGTATGACTGCAGGGGTTAAGTCATACAGCAATCACCCACTTAATGCCACATGCATATCTCTAGAGTAAGAGTACTGGTCCTAGCAATTGCATATAAAGCATTATGAAACTTCTGAGAGTAGTGCCATACATGCAGCATGTCCAACTCAGAGTAAAGATTTTAACCCCTTTATAAGGGAATCTAGAATCTTTTTCATGTTTCAAAGCTGCATTTCATTACAGTCCATGCCAACTAGTTCAAATGTCACAATTTGTACATCCATTATTTTTATAAAATCTGTACTTAAAAAAAAGTTTCATGAGAGAAGACATCTCTTACAAAATAAATCCAAAACAGGTAAGGAGATGAAAAACAATCTGAACTGGACTGCACAAGTACAAAATGGCAAGAAAACCCTGTCGCTCTGAATACAAGCCACTAGCAAATGATCACACAAGAATACAATCTCCTGTGAGCAGGTAAGGGGAACTCTACTCTACAAACCTAAGTTTCATTAAAATTATGGTGGTTTGGCACAGATGAACAGGTAAGTTACTGGACAGCTGCCAAGCAATTTGCAGATCCTAAGCCTGAGCAGAAGTTTTCCTGCAGCCTGCTTAGTTTCCTACCAGCTTACACAACTAGCTCCTTAGCAGTCCATATAGCAGGAATCTAGGGTCCTAAAAGGCTGTTGACTTCTGTGCCATCTCAGTGTCTAGACTCTGTAGATGAATAAGCTCAAAATACTTGGGAAGACCTGTAAGGCACCTGTAAAGCATGGTTAAGTCAGCATGCATGTTGAAAAAGTGCAGTCTCAAGTTACACACATATTCCAGTTATTTCTATATTGCAAGTTAAGCATTTGGTACAATGCAAAGTTGCAATGCTTTTGTGATAAAGAATGCACTACTGTACTTGGAATTGCTGAAGAAATGGTACAGTATCTTAGAGAGCAGCTGACTAGAAGAATGCCAAGTAAATCAATGTTACCACTTTTGTTCGCTTCTTAGCTCAAGGACCTGAAAGATTAGTAGAGGTTAATTAACATGTCGAAAAACAGAAGAAAAATATTGGGTATAGAAAACCTGTGGTGTACAGTATCTAAACTGGATACCATCTGACTCCATGGCCTCTTTCTTGGGCCAGTATGTATTAGGGAAGTCTGCTGAATGGGCTTTACTTTCATGGTACCACCCCAGGTACCCTACATGCTAGGGTATCAGTAGGAGCAGCAGCAATGTCTGTTACTCAGTAGCTGGCTCCAGTTCAAGTCAAGAGCAATGCAGGAGCCTATCATATCAAGACAGCTCTAAGCTTTACAATTCCTGTTGATGTGGTGAAATGCTCATACACAGAGATAACATGAGAGCCAGAAAAATTGTTAATTTTCTTAGCTACTGGTTACTCTCTTTTATAGTCAGTAATTGGTTAGACACCAAGCTTCCAAGTATTTGTTCATACTTAAATATGTTTTGTAATTAAGGCAAAGCAACAGAAGACGTATGCCATATTGTAACTGCAGGGGGCAGCATCAACCACCGTAAATATTTTAGCCTTCTTGGAGTCCAAATGAGAACTCTTTCTTCCAATTCTGAGAGGCACTACAGACAGGCTATATCAGCCTTCCTTCTGAGCAGCACAGTGGTTTAGGACTATAAATGCTACAGAAAATACTGCTCGGAAACCAAAAGAACCATTTATACCACTCTGCTCATACTGGAGAAATACTGTACCTTTCTATATATCCTGTAGATGTTCCTACCAGACCATCAAGTCTTTCCTGAAGGGCTGCAAGAATCTGAGGATTTTGCATCATCTGCACAGTCAACTGTCGAGCTTAATTAAAAAGAAAAGTATTTAAGTGCACACTGCATCTTTGGAACTAACCTTGAAAGAATAGTCACTTCAATACTACAAAAGAGAAGCGTGTTTGCAATACACACACTTACAGAAAGGAAATGTAGGCAAAGACGCATTTCAAATGCCTCCCCATTCTGGAAGGTTGGATTAAATCCATCCTATTCTGAACGTGGAAACAGCACTTGGATTAAAATGGCCACTACTCAGCAAGCAGAGTTTTTGTTCTTGGAATCATAGAATTATTAGGGTTGGAAGGGACCTCAAGGATCATCTAGTTCCAACCCCTCACACAGGCAAATAACTACTCTCTGCATTCCTTATACAATACTAGGTTTATCTAGCATTCTTCTGACACCTTTAAATTAGAGTGAAGCTTTTGAATGCTTCCTGATACACAAAGATTTTGGAAACAGCACACCATTTCCCTTTCCTAAGTCCTTCACTAGAGTAACTGTATGACTAATCTCTTCAACTTATGTCCTAGCACTGAAATTACATGCTGAAAAGCTACATTTCAAGTGACATCCAAAAAAGCAGTCTTGTTTCTCTGTAATGACTGCAATTGGTTTTTACCTTGGCTGTAGAAGATATAATTACTTATTAAGGGTACTACCTCATCACATTGGTTAACACTACTCCTCTTGTTTTCTTTGGTGTTATTATTTATTAGTATTTCCCATACACATGAAAACCTACCCAGTAGTCCCTTTAAGTATGCTGCCAGTTACTCCTTAATATCAAATCACTATCACAGAACAATAGGGGGTGGAAGGAATATCTGGAGATCTAGACCAACTCTCTGCTGAAGCAGAATGAATTAGGGCAGGCCACACAGGAAGTATACACATCTAGATATGGCATGCCAACACCAGCTGCCATATCCCCTCAAACTGAAATCCAACACATATTTGACATATTTTAAAATGGAATTATCTAGATTAAAAAGCAAATCAGTAAAACCTAAGGAAAAATGGTACATAAAAAAACCACAAGAAAACTAAAGCAGCAAGAATTAGATGCAAAAGAACGGCTTAACACTCTTAGCACTGTGAAGTTCCCCTACCACTGAAACATTTTGTATATATAAAATACAACTTCCATCCAAAACTGCCATAGCAGAGTTTCCCCAGATCCTCATCTACAATAATTTGGGTTAATCACTGAAGACACATATTATTCATTTCTAGGTTCCTTTGGGAATACTTTCATTTAAATACTGTAAGCTGTTCTTCATCTGACCAGGGTGTTCTCCAGAATTTTGCAATTCAGTTTTGCAAACCCTTTTTCAATAGATAAGCAAAGCCTCTAACGTCATCTTGAGCAAAATTAAAACTTCTGTTCAAGCAATCACAATGTGACCCTACCAGCAGTCTACTTTATTACAGAGATTATCAATTATTTCTCTTTTTTGGCTACGTGCTCTTTAGATGCTGTGCCTCAAATCTAACTAGAGTGCATGAGTAAAATTGTTCAGCATAGACAAAAGAAGCACTTTTGATACAAGTTCAGGTTGTTGTTCGTTTTTTTCCCCCCCCAGGGGAAAAAAAGGTTTATTGTTTTTAAAAGTGATAACCCTAAGCATGATTTTTGTTCTGTTCACAAGCATTTCAGCAGGAAATTACCAAGCAACTGATAAAAAGAGACAGGCACACATACATGCATATAATTTTTTTTCTACCCACATTTTAAAAGCTTTTATCTGTTCTTAGTTTTGAAAGAATCTAGTCACATATCCACAATACTCCAATTATACATCCTTATAAGTGGCCAGTGCTGCTTAACCATGGATAAAATGACTGACTGCAGACAACTAAAATAAATCACAATTGGAAAAAAGTCCTTGCTTCAGAATGTAAACAGTTGTTCATCAGGAGTTATCTTTTACCACATTAACACATTCTAACACATTAATTTAAAACTACCTGTGCAGCTGCTCAGAACCCTATGTTTTCAATGTTACCTTTGCTGTTGGCATCTTCACCAGTTTCATCTTCCTCTACTTCTTCAACATCCTCCATATCTTGTTGATCAAGCTCAGACTGTTCTTTGCTATTAGGAATATTCAAAACACAGGATTGAGAAATTAATTTTATAAAATACTGAGGAGCTTAAAGAGCTCAAGTTAGAGATCATGTGGGTACAAGCAAACTGACGCATTACTTTATCTATGAGATACTAGAAGTCTTAATAGCTGGCTAGTTGGTTGGTCAGACTACATTATCTTTCAAAGTCCCTTCCAGCCCCAAAATTCTGTGATTCTGTAAAGCAAAATTTTTCACAGATGGAAGTTTTACATTCAACAACTTCAGAACAGCTTCAACAACTATCAGCTTTCCACAATCTTGAAGATTTCTTGTTACAAAAAATTCTTTCAGTTTCCGTCCATATTAACAAGTCAAAGAATCCTGCTCTTCTGTTTAAGATATGCAGGCCTGGAGAACTGAATACTTCAAAGACCATAAAATAGAAGTGTTTGAAGTACAGCAAAACACTACATACAGTGAAATAACAGTAATAGGCAGTACTACTGAGCTGCCCCTGCCAGAATTCCAGCTAACGTAACAGGTGACTGGTGCCTTGTCCCAGTTGCAGATTTGCTTACAATTAACATCAAGCCCATTTGACACAAGTAACTCAAGCTTTTCTCCCATATGATGTGAACTTCACATCTTGTCACAGTGTATATGGGGATCACAGCCATCTGAAGTAACTACAGCACAGGACACAGTCAGAGCTTCAGTAGCCTACAGATTTTACTTACTTGTCTATGTCTGCCATTCTCCTAGATTTCAAACCCTATTTTAAAAAGAACAAAAACACAAACAAATGTAAGGGAAGAAACACAAACCATGTCAGCTTTAAGAAATAGGATAGATACATAATATAGACTGGAGTAGCCCCAATGCACATGGAGCTGTCACTCTAAAGCATATAGAAATACTCAAAAACATTGCTTTGCTTTAGAGCCAACAGATCTACTTATAGCAATTTAAGTACCAGCAAAATGCTACATTGCATTTTGGTATCATAGGAGTGTACCAGTACCACAGACTGAAAACCAGTCCTAAGTATAAAAGTCAAAGTACAATCTGAGACAAACTGGAGGGGGAAAAAAAAAAGGATGCTAGAAGCCTTTTGGTAACTGGTTACTCATTTCCAGCATGTAATTGCAGACAAAGGACACTTACAGTAGTATTAAAAGAAAATGATGCAAAGATGCCTTTTTGTGAATTGTACTTTTAATCCCCATTTTACAAAACCAAGTAGTTCTTCAGCATACTCAGAGAATTTCAACAAGTTAAAAAAACCAACACACCACCAGATACTAAGCTATTTAATTTTCATGTCCTGAAAGATCATAATTTTCTCAAATGTCTCACTATTATCACAAACACATTCCAGAGAGTAACTAGAAAATTACAGTGAGTCTATTGCAAATCTTATATACCATGAAGTACATACGTTCTGAAACACATTACAAGATTAGTAACATTTTCCACCAGCAAAATGGTACTTGAAAAGGTCATCTCCAAAAAGATGTTTTGGATAGCTTGTCATCAGAGAGAATGGCTCCACACACAACAGACTCATTACTCCTGTCTTTGGTCCAACATTTCAGGGGACACCAAGTACCAAGAATAATCCACCGGCCCAGGGAGCATTGAAACCACTGCTTTAGAATCCTCATTTTAGCTGCCTTCCAGTAAGCTAAACAAATTTAAGTTTCCTTCAGGAAGTTCAACTCCTTAAAATGCATCCCATGAAGAGTTTTAGTCAAGTGTCAGAGGCCTATGTGCCAGAGAAAAAAAAAAGATTACAATTGCAATTTGATTGTCCAAAGTGTGTAATGCAATAATCACAGAAATATTAGGACATTGCAGTCAGTATGAAGACATGTTAGACACCGACTCCAGAATTTAATGTCTACATTCAATGTAGGTATCAAAACATGTTTTCCTGGTGTCGTAACTCCTTCCTAGTAATTACACGGTAAACAAGTATCTCATGTCTTTGCCCAGGATCACAACTTTACAGAATCAATAAAGTCCGTTCATAACCATAAAGGTTCCCTAGTATACAAAAAAAACCCACAGAACCATCTACTTACCAGTCTGTTTCAGAAATATATTAGCCTTTGCTGTCAAACAGAATGACAGTACTACTGTAAACTGAAGGACATCTAACAATTCAGTCAGAAAACAAGCAGTTTCAGTAACATTTTTGATTCATTTCAGGCTTCTTGAAATTCAGATCACATTTGCCTGTCTTGTGACTTAAGGTTTACAGATGGCTGCAAGCTGCATACATAACGATTCCAAAGCATTGTAGGTTAAGATTTAACTGTTATACCATAGAGATGGACCCCCCCACCACAAGGGGGTAGAAAGTTCCAAGAGGGAAGCACTCGATATTGTAATAGATTATTCCATTCCTCTCCCTGTATTATCCCAATACAAGGCGCAGACCTTCCAGTCAGCTCTCTCAGCTCCAGGCATTTTGGCTCTCAGCTGGTGCTTTCACTTTCGGCTGCGTGGGAGGGAGGCTTGGCTGGTGGGAACCTATTTCTGCTGGTGTAACAGGGCCTACCTTGGGGCCTCATCCACAGGGCTAGGCCATTGCTAATTCTGGTTATGTATATCCTTTTCCCTTAATACCTTTTGTAAATATTCTTTCCATTTCACTTCCAGTCCTGTGAGAGTTGTTTTATTTACTCCTTTGAGGCAAATTCTACATTCTGTCCTGAGCTGGAGGCTCAGCTCAAGACAAAGTTTCCTTTGGATACCATTCTCCAAAAACACCATGGACTTCAGACCAATAAAGACTGAAAACACACTACAGTTACATCTCACATTTAGATGACTATTTCTTGAGCAATTGGCATTATTATCAAAATATTTAATCCGTGCAAAATATACAACTTCTTCCTTACACATTTCCCCTTCACTTGTCCTTCATGCAAGACCTTTCAAAAGAGTGGTAGTACCACTGTGCAAAAGCACTAGATGTACAGTTCACCTGCTTTTCATGCAATTTTATGCAAATGTGATAGTGATCACATTTACAGAAGCTATTATTGCTCCTTGCAGAGACCAACATTTCCTCTCTCTTCTCCCCAAATACAGCTGTATTTTCCTTAAAACTGCACACAGTTCTTTAACATGACCTGTGACAGCATAGTCTGTGGTCTCACCCAACCCATCTGCTAGATGAAGCAGCAGCAGAAACAACTTGGATGCCAGTTTTCTGCATTTTGAGACCCACTTCTAGAATTCATTTAAATTTGTATCAAAGCACTACAAACCTGAGTTGCAACATTCAGCTCAGAAATCACAGCTAAGTCAGATTTTTCTATTCCAGGCAACAGCATTGCAGGGAAGTTTCACCAGCAGTCTCTGTGTTCTTGAATTCCTCAGTGGGCCCTTGTTTTCACCATTCTGAACAACTACCTGTCATCATTAACCTTCATCCTTTTACTCTTCATCCCTTTTTCCAAGATCACTTACGACCATGCTAAAGGCATTCATCTCATTACAGCACCCTGTGGAAGCCCAGTATCTACCACTCTATTCACTGCAAGGAGCAGTTACTCACCCTCTTCTTCCTGCTTTTAAACAATCCATACAAGCATGTATGCTTTCCAACTATGTCCCAGTTTACTGAAAGACTTTGAATAACATTCTTCAAAGACTTTTTGCAAACTAAAGTGCACTGTATCAAACAGCTGTCAACTTCAGAGCCTCCCTCCAGTGCGTTCTTATCTACCTCATTCCATTTTTCCAATTCTCCTTGCATCAGACTTTTTCCTGTCTCAGAATATTTGCAGTTGGAAGAATTCTTCTGCAAAACGAAGAGATAGTGTTTATCATGACACTCAACTGCCAGCTCCAGACAACAGTTCTTGTGCGAGGAAGCTACAAGGCACTAAGCCAACAGCACTATGCTGGCAGACATTTAGACTAACCCACTCACATGGATATATGGTTCCATCACATTTAGTTTATTGTCATTTACTTAAACAACCATAAGCTTCTCTGCAAACACATTTCTACTGGTTAAAAAAGGCTGTAGATGCAGAAAAGCATTTAGAAAATGCATTCCTTAAGAGCAAAAAACTTCCACTGTTTTTGCACAATGCCTAACACAAGCTCTCAAGTCTAGTATCCAAAACTTTGAATACAATATATACTACACTCAGTAATACTAAAAGACATTGCTAGATTAAGAGAGGTACTGCAAAATAAATGAGTCTTTGCATATAGCACTCCTATCTCTCAGCTTTCCATAAGAAAGAGGCAACATTTAGGACTGTGAACAGCAGGTGTACTTTAGCACATGAACCGCAAGAAGCATTCACTTGTATCACTTGAAGTAGTCCCTGGGAGATACCAGTTCACCAGTTGTCAGTGCAGGCTTGTAACAAGCCTGGCTACACCTGGTGTGTTATTGCCAGCCTGAGAGCATCTAGGGATTGCATTAGGCTAAGATACTACTTAGAATCTAGGCCTCCTGACTGCAACAAAAGGCTTATGGAGTACCACTAACAGGTAGCCTCCAGCCCTCCTCAAAGGCCAGCAGGCAAACAACCTCCTTAATTGTAAACTATCTCCCTGTTACTTATACAGCTACAGCCAGCAGCATTGCATTATGGTCAAGCAGAGGTACCCGGAGGCTAAGCTTCAAATGTTTTGCTGCTCACTGTAAAAATACAAGGAAAACAAATAGGTATCTTTACAAAGCTTTAAAGAGTATGCATGGGAAGTTCATGCTACAAAGAGGAAGGAAAACCACAGAAGAAAAGTGAGCTACACTCAAGTTTTCTAGAGGCTAAGGTTTAAAGCTTCTCTCATACAGGTAGCTTAAGCTCAGCCACAAGCCAGCCATCACAAGCAGCACCTTTTTCAAAATAGAAGGTTAATAGGCTGCTACTAAACCAGCACAAGGCCAGCCAGTTTTGAGAGCATCCTGCAGAACGACTCCCTAGAAAAACCACAATGCTATCAAAACAGCATGAAAATCTGCTATTTTCATGATGTTTAAAAGATCTCACATCTTTAAGTTGTCATATTTAACAAATGTAGTTTGACACGTGCAGAAGCTTAGACTATTACATGTGTTCATCCTCAAGTTGCCCATTGGTAAGCTGTGAATTTCCAGGGGTTATTTTTTCTTCACTACATAATTTTGCTCAAGAGAAGACAAATACATGCTGTAAATAGTCAGCCCTTCCCAGTCTTTCTGTTCCCCCCCACCCACCTATCTGCCTTCATCCACACAGAAGCCAGTCTGAGTTTGCACAGCAGCAGGCATATTACAGATTGGACACAAACACTCTGGTGAGGTGGTTTTTCCTTTTTGAAGGTCAGTTTGAAGTGTCCCAAGTAAACATGCCAGCATTAGATTACCCTAACATCCACTCAGCCTCAGGAAGACAGGTCACAACAAGGTGAGTTAAGAGTCAGCTGAGAAGGGAAGACATTACTGAGACACAGTTCCTCTATCAGAGACAACAGCTTTTTTTGCACAATCCCTAAGGTTGGCAGGCCACCAACAGATCTCAGCTGTCCAGCATCCCTGTGGATACCATACCACACAGGGTACCATTCCCTCCCTTTCAGGAAGCAGTTTCTCCTTCTCTAGAGGAAATGCTAACACAATAAGCTCACAAGTGCAAGTAGAAGAAATTTCTCAAGTAGTTCAAGAGACACAAATGGGCTTTTTGAGGATATCAGAGGCCAAATATAGCCAAGCCTTATTTACTCACATCTTTAAAAAGAAACCTACCCTTACAGCCAAACTAATTCCTCAGCAGTAATTAATTCAGAGCACTGAAAATATGTCAGAATAGTGTATTGCTTTCAGGTGCCCAAGCTTGCCAGAGACAGAGAGGCTGATTAAATTAGCCAACAATACCTAAACCAGAGGAGCCTCCAAGAGATTAAAAAAAGCTACAGTATAACATAATCAACCAAGTGGACCAAGTCAGATGTCAGTTAACAAAATAGGTCCTGCTGGAGGACAGCTAGTTGTTTTAGGAAAAAACCCAACAACATACCAAACAAACAAAAAAAACCCCAACCAACCCACCCCAAAATCATTTAGTCCTGTAAGCTATTTGCAAGGTGTGCAAGAACCAAGAGGTGCCAGCCAAATGATAACATTCCAGTCAAGTTCAACTTTCACTACCAACTGGGAAACCCAAGGGCAGGATTTCACTGAAAGTTTCTTCAAGCTGATGGTCTTGCCTAGCACTCCCAGAAGGCAACTTCTAACACTGCATCAGCATCAAAAACAAAAAAAACCCACAAATTAAAATAGAACCATAGAGATACATCAAAAGACTCTTTGGCTGGATAACTTCAAAACAATTTTTAGGGTGGTTTCTTCCTACCATCCAGTCCAAACCTCCTCTGGTACAGCTTGAGACTGTGTCCTCATGTTCTGTCACTGGTTGCCTGGGAGAAGAGACCAACCCACACCTGGCTACAAACCTCCCTTCAGGTAGCTGTAGACAGCAATAAGGTCTCCCCTGAGCCTCCTCTTCTCCAAGCTAAACAGCCCCAGCTCCCTCAGCCACTCCTCAAAGGATTTGTGCCCCAAACCCCTCCCCAGCCTTCTTGTCCTGTCTGTTCCAGCATCTCAACATCCTCCTTAAACTGCAAGCCCCAGAACTGGACAAAGTACTCAAGGTGTGGCCTAACTAGTGCTGAGTACAGGGCCACAATGACTTCCCTGCTCCTGCTGGCCACACTCTTCCTGATGCAGGCCAGGATGACACTGGCCTTCTTGGCTATGTGGGCACACTGCTGGCTCATGTTCAGCCAGCTGTCAACCAGTACCCCCAGGTCCCTTTCTGCCTGGCTGCTCTCCAGCCACTCTGAACCCAGCCTGTAGTGCTGCATGGGGTTGTTGTGGCCAATGTGTAGAACCTGGCACTCAGACTTGTTAAATCTCATGCCCATCTGTCCAGCCTGTTAAGGTCCCTCTGGAGAGCCCTCCTACCCTCTAACAGATCAACATCTGCTCCCAACTTGGTGTCATCTGCAAACTTACTAATGGTGGACTCAATACCCTTGTCCAGATCATCAATAAAGATATTAAACAGAATTGGGCCCAACACTGATTCCTGGGGGACACCACTACTGACTGGCTGCCAGCTGGATGTGGCACCATTCACCACCACTCTCTGGGCCTGGCCCTCCAGCCAGTTCCTAACCCAGCAGAGTGCTGCTGCCCAAGCCACGGGCTGACAGCTTGGCCAGGAGTTTGCTGCAGGGGACAGTGTCAAAGGCCTTGCTGAAGTCCAGGTAGACCACATCCACAGGCCTTCTCCACATCCACCAGGCAGGTCACCTGGTCATAGAAGGAGATCAGGTTGGAGAGGCAGGACCTGCCCTTCCTAAATCCATGCTAGCCAGGTCTGATCTCCTGGCCATTCTGTAGGTACGCAGTGATTGCACTCAAGATGATATGTTCCATAATCTTGCCTGGCACTGAGGTCAGGCTGACAGGCCTGGAATTCCCTGGTTCCTCCTTCTGGCCCATCTTGTGGATGTGTATCACACTGGCCAGCTTCCGGTCATCTGGGACCTCTCCAGTGAGCAGGAACTGATGAAGAATGGCTTGGTGAGCTCATCAGCCAGCTCTCCCAGAACCCTAGGATCAATCCCCTCTGGTCCCATATATTTGTGAGGATCCAAGTGGCTTAGCACATCTCTAAGCGCTTCTTCCTGGATTACAGGGGGGCTATACTGCTCCCTGACCCTATCTACCAGCTCAGGAGGCCAGTTGTCCTGAAGACAACCTGCCTTACTATTGAAAATTGAAGCAAAGGTGGTGTTAAGAACCTCTGCCTTTTTCTCATCTTTAGTTACAATGTTCCCCTCCACGTCCAATAGAGTGGGGGTTGTCCTTGCCCCTCTTTTTGCCATTAATGTATTTATGAAAAAAAAATTTATTATCCTTCACAGAAGTGACCATTTTATGTTGTAACTGGGTTTTTGCCTTAATACTAATATAAAGGCTATAGAAATCTGATAGAGAGTAAAGAGCTATTGTTCAGTGAAAGCAAGGAATTCAGGTTGCCGAACCAAGTAACTTAATTGAAACTGTGTTCTCTCTCCCCTTCAAGAGGTATTTTTTGCCTTTTCCTAATAACACCTAAGACAAAGACATCAACTTCAGCCATTTACCAATGCAACTGTTTCACCCGTGCTTGCAGGCCTCTGCACAATTCATGTAATGGCAGGAAAACAGATTTTCCACATTTCAACTTTGAAGTGCTCTAAAATTTGTATGAGAACAGCAGTTACATGATGGGGAAAAACCTCAAGTTCTTCAAAAGAAAACAGGGATCATATATATAACTAACTCAGTTACTAGTAACTGCAGGGCTTGCTTTCATTCATGTGGAAAGAGTTTTTAGAGCTTTCCCTTTAATTTTTAAATCAGGAAATGGAGATTCAGTCAAATACTGAACTCCCCTATTTTTGCAGCATTTTAATTGAATTTTAGGTAGTGCCTGTTTACTCTTGCAACCAAAAAAAAGCCTCCATAAGGAGAGGGACATGGACCACAGAACCACAATTTAAAATCAGGGCTGCGTATCTGTCTGTTTATCTCTGCTACTGATCTGAGCTCCCTGACCATTTTCTAAAAATAGGATAATTAACACACAATGTGGCCTTTGTTCTGGATGCCAGGATTCTGTAGCAGAAAACCTACCAATTTCTATTTAGAACAATATTTCCTTATTAGGAAAGTAATACAGAAATTTAAATAAAAAAGGTGGGTTTTTTTAAACAAACTAATGAGCATAGCTTGCTGCAGTTTCTCCTTGCCATCACTGATAATGGGAAAACAGCAGCCAACCTAAAAAGGTTGAAATGTAGATCTTCATACACAAAAATATATTTGCAACGTACTATCCCCATAGGGTTGATGCTGGTAAAAGCATTTGATTTCTTAAAAAGTGTCAAAGTAATGAAAAAAGAGCATTTTACAAAGTACTTCAGGGTAGCAGGCTGTACTTTAACAGTTTAAAATATCAGCTTGCAAGCCACAAACTAAAGAAATGAGCTTCAGCTGACTGCTGAGATTTTTCACATAAACACAACCATATTGGCAGTTATGCTGCTATCTGCCAGACTCACACTGCAGCATTCAAGTTTTTACCTGATTTCACTTTAAAAAGCATCTAAGCATCCTTATCTGAAAGGAAAGCTAAAAAAAATAAGAGAGCAAGCCACTGAAAAAAATGTGTACAGGTTTCAAAAGCATGTTTCTTTCCGGAATAGCTGATGAATGTGATTTTGTAAACTCATTCACACACATGTCCCAACCCCCATGCCCCCTAAGAAGCCACTGAAATCTCTAATGTACATTTAACAACTTTTTTGTTAGCTTCAGGTCAGTACATTTTAGGGCAGCAACAAAGCTGCAAACCTTAAAACATCTAGCTTTGAACTAACAAGCTAGCATTCATTAAAAAACACAACCACAATCTAATTTTAATGCACTTTGGAGGCTGTTAGGGGTGAGATGTCACAATAAGACTTCACAAAAACATGCACATGGCTAAAGTTTCAGTAAGTCACTTCCAATGGAATAGAGGTGCAGATTTTGAAAAGCATTTGTAAACACATTAAACCTGTAGATAAGAACTTAAACCTTATTTATAGAGTCTCAAGCAATTGTGAATTTCACTCCATCAGGCTTTTGGCATCAGTAGAAGTATCTGATAACCACCCAAATTATGCAGAAGGTGATAGAAGAACCAAGAGTCCATGTCTCAAAGAACTCACCAAGTCAAGAACACTGAGAATGTTTCTGAGGATGTACCTTGTACATGCAGAAAACAGAACAAAGCCATTATACTGCCTCTTACTTAACCATCCAGAGTCAAGACAAGTAATTTCCAAAACTGGAGTATCACAGAATTAAGAACCGCTTAAAAGGGTGATCCAGGCAATGCATAATAAATAGAAAGAAAATCTAAAGTAACATATGCAAGAAGCATATATAGAAGCTCGAAAAAATGCTGTGCAATCACACGAAAAAAATTGCATGCAGCCCATTTGAGACTTTTCCTCAACATGCAGGAGTAAAGATGTGAAATGAATGCATGGCATGTTTTAACACACAATGTAAAGTATGACCGTGACACACGTCAGCAATATAGCCTTAATAAAAATACTGTATTCACTGCTAAACTTTGTGTAATGAAGGAAACAAGCCCAGACCCAGGACCTAGCAACACTAATACCTGAGGAACAAAAGCAGTTTACATCTGAGATTAATAGTATTTGAGATGTGAATAATAAGAAGCAACACAAAAATATTCAAGTTAAAAAAATAACTATTTAAAAGTTGGTTTAGATGCAAACAAATGGTTTATTTCATATTCCTTCCTGTATCTCCTCAACTTAACCTCTTAATGCCTAAGCCAGCTTTTTAACCAGAGCCAGAACTAAAAGGGAGCTTTCCCTCAAGGGCAGGTGAATGTGAAAGAATTGCCCCTCCTTCCTTTGAAACACTGCATAATAAACACAACACCACTTTCTACATAAGATAGTGGACTAAGCTAATCTTACTGCAGATGTTCAGAAAAGACAGCAAACATTTATGATGCTAACTTGAGTCTTAGAAGTCTAGGGGCTTGTTCCAGATTTCAGGCAATTTCTTAGTCAAATCTGTTAACTAGAATTTCCAATATTCAACAATGACATCAATTCTAGCATCTCTCAGGTTTTGGGTCAGGGTTTATTTGATGTTTTGTTTGATTGTGATTTGTATGATGGTGGTATTTTGAAGAGCAAACAACATCATCAAATCAGCAACTGAATGTTACATGACTACAGGCACATCCAGAAATAGAATGTTTCATATCTAAAAAGTTGCTCTCAACTTTTGATCATAAAAAGCTAGTATGGATCAACTGATAGTATTTTCTCTAATGTCTACAGAGACCAGGCAAAACAGCTGATGTGCAACTGCCGACTCACTACCAGAAGTTACGTTTTAAACTGTGACACCACCTCACAATCACTCCCTAAATGCATCTGTATTTCCATGTACATTTCTTTCTAAGATCTTCAGTCTAACTTCTCACAGTAGTTAAAATGCAGATTACGTATAATACATAAATTCATTTTAAAGATTCTTTAGCAAGAACATAAATTACTTCACATTATAAATAACTTCTATTTTAAAACTAAATATCAAAAGTAAATTACCAAAGATGTCCTTTTTCTGAAGGCAACTGAAGTTTTAGTCCACAACCTAGGCAGTCTTTCTGAAGACTGAAGGTCTAAGATCACTAAAACACATGAGGTCATATTCTTAATTTTTCTCTCCTTTGCATTAACTTTTGAGTGTAGAAGTCCTCAGAAACCTCATGCATTGTTTTCAAATAGCTTATTTGTCATCTAATGAATCCCCAAGCAACATCTGTGATGCCTTCCAAGCACGTCTGGTTTTCTAGACAAACAGATTATGACACAAGACCTACTCTCCAAATTAACACCATTTGGTAATGACAAACTGCACTAACCTCTGAGTTGAGTGAAGTTCAGCAAGACTGAATTAACCTTAATCACTTTTGAGTAAAAGTAACTTACAAAGAAAACTGGATCTGTAGGCATCACAACTGTTCCTTGAATTAAACACTGCTTGTACAATGCAGTTCTGCTCCATTCTTTGCTAGCTGCTTTCCTAAGCAGAGGTTAGATGGAACACAGTGACCTAGACCAGAAGCTAACTCAGGAGTCTCATGAGCTCTAGTAAAATACAACTGGTGCTTAAAACTTGTTTCTGTCTGAAAAGCACTGTTTTCTGTGTACCTGTGTACACTGTTTTCTACTAGTACAACACAAATACCAAAGCACTATGAGTTCAAAGAAAAACAAAGCTGACATTCAACTGAATGCATATGCAAATACAGGAAAAGGACAAGTCATTTAAAGAACACCTGCACCTCCAATTTCTGCAAGTTGTCCAATATCTGAAGTTTCCCAAAGGAATAAGACCTTTAGTCCATGACACAGCATGTTTGCAGCTGTGTCACAAGAACCTTGTGGTGGGTTGACATTTCCCCCCAACATTATATTTGCCAGACCAGCTCAGTTGAAAGCAAATGAAAGGCGAATTGAATTATAACCATTTTAACAAAAACGTGTAGATACCATAGGTATACCTCAATACCATAGATACTACTGGTGCATTACACCCACTGGTCTGATCAAACAAATTGGCTTTCACCAAAGGATTCAATCAGCAATTCAAAATATAAGATGCTTGTCTTATTTTCCCCCAGATTTTTCACTACTGACATTAAACCCTCAAGCCACAATGAGTTCTCAGTGTTACAATTTTAGGAGTTAAGTGAATAAACAGATTCACATCCATATGACTAACAGTACAGTGAGCCAAAGTTTCCTTGACAATCTGGAGTTCTGCATTGAAGACACGGATCCAGCCAGGAAGACTCAGATCTCACCAAGAGTTGTGGAAACAAAGCTTCATAACATACATGCCCACAATGCCTTGCTTTCAGTTTCACTTGTGCATGCATGTTCATGGTCACTTATGCAAAAGCATGAGGAAAAAAAACCCAGACCACCCATTTCTAGGGTGCTCAGTAAGCAATCACAGTAACAATTCCCCTGCTTGCTCCCAGGAACAGTTTTTGAGGGAGGTTAGATGAAATTTTTTGGAGGGGTTAGATAAAGCACAAGGATGACAAGAGCATCACATAGTGCTACAACAGATCCAGCACTTTGCTTCCTGTAACACTGGGCTGTGAATGTCAGAGGATCTGATAAACCCTAGATCTACCATCTGTGCTCAAGATCCTCATTCTACTATTCTCTTTTCTCAGAAACCAGAACACATGATATGCAAGACTAGTCACAGAAAGAGTGGATTGAAGGGAGGCTGCTAATACATAACACTTCTGTGGGAGTTAAGTGGGCCACAAACAGAAGTTTGGCCTTCAAAGCACTTTCAGGTAACTGAGCTAGAGAGAGCTAAAGTTTTGTCTGGCACAGAGATAAAGTCACTCAAATTCCAATGTACACAGATGTCAAATTCTATTTTGCCCTAAGAACCAAGATAATTTCTGAATTTACAAGAAACTGGAAGTGATTCAACTGGTTTCAATCCCAGCACAGTGCTTTTCTTATTCACTGAAGAGTGTACCGTTGTAAAAGGGGCACAGCAGGAAAGCAAGCTACTAGCATTTTTATCAGAAACTACCTACAGCTGTACACAGCCCCAGCTCTTCTCTCAGGTTTTACTTTATGACTGACAAGAAAACAATCAGGCACTATATCTTTGCCTAACATAACCTCCATCAGAACATATTAAAATCCCTACAGAGCAGGTGCATGGGAGAAAGTATTCGCCATGTGTTGCACACCTAGCATCCACTTCTCTTACCTTCCTCAAAGGAATCAGAAATGTCTGTGTATTTTCTTAAGGCTTCAAGCACAGGCAGACATGCACAAAACTGCAGTGTGCTTGGAGATAAACTGGAAGATGCTGATGTATTATTACTATACCATGGTCACTTGAAAAAGTTTATTTGTATATGCAATCAACTGCAATGTGTTTTATATGCAGAAAGATCTATATAAATTCTAAGTACAAGTCAGGTATAGTTTCAGGCAGTTTCTTAGCATTCGTTGGTGACAGACATCACCCACGTCTTAAAACTGCTACTATGAACATCTACAATCAGGCAGAAAGCAAAGGAGCAAAGGCCACATTTCAGGTGATATCAGCTAGCAGACACCCAGAGAAGCGATGTGATTAACTCCAGAAAAGCGAAAAACGCTCTCTCCAGGGGCAGGAAGCAAGATTCGCCCGTTCCCTCGCTGAATCTCTGGGTCCCCCTGCCAGCAGCACCGCACAGCACACCCTCGCCGCGGCTCCCGGCACGAGTGAGAACAAGGCGCGGGAGTCAGCACAAGGCCACGGCGCGCTGCCATCCCGTCCCCCCTCGCTGCCCGCCCCTCCGCCATGTGCACATCCACCGCCCTCCTCACCCCCTACTTGCCGCAGCTCCCCGGTCACCCCCGCCACCGGTCGTGTCTGCCCGGCACCCCGGTACTCTTCTCCCGCGCCCCTCAGCGCGGCCGGACGAATACACATACACACCCCTTCCTACCCGCGCGGCTTTCCGGCCTCGGCGCCCTCCCCCTCCCTGCCGGCGCCGCTGGCCCCGCTCGGTCCCCACGTGTTGCGGGCAGACCCGCCTCCCCTCACCACCGGCCTGAGCCGCGCGGTCCAGCCTAGCCCAGCCCGGCCCCTCCGTGGGGCGCGGCGGAGAGACGAGCGGGAGCTGGCGGGAGAAAGGAGGGGAAGGGAGAGCGAGCAGCGCTCCCCACCGAGGGGCCCGGCGAGTCACGGCACTGTCGGCGGCGCCAGCGCCACCACCCCGCGAGCCACGAACGACAGAGGCTCGGGGCGGCGAACACACCGCCCGCCCCCCACACCTCGTCGGCCAAGCGGCCCCACTAGGCCAGAACGGTACCCACGGCCTCTCCGCGCGGGTGTAGGGGCCAAGACACCACCCCCCCCCACACCCCCCACTCGCTCGATACCCCAATCCCACCCTCCACACCCCCTTCCCAGGGGGCGGGGGCGGCCCGCAGCGCCCCACCCGGTACCTGAGCGGGCCGGGGCTGGCGGTGACTCAGGAGCGAGAAGGAAGCGCCGCGCGGCTGGCGGTAAAAAGACCCGAGCTCCCGCCGCTCGCGCTCATATAGAATTAACGTCACCACGTAACCCCCTCCCCCGCCCTCGCGCGCCCCGGGTTTCTTGGCAACGCGCGCGCGCGCGCTCCCGCGCCCTCGTGCTGGCCGTCTGCCTCAGGCACGCGCCTGCCGTTGGCCGAGGCGGTTGGGGGCCTGCCCGGCCGGGGCCCTTCCCCCGCTGCCCGCTGCCGCCGCCCGCTGCCGCCGCGCTAGGCGGGACGGGCAGGCGGGAGGAGAAGCGCAGAGGCAAGGCCCGGCCTTGTTGTCCCCAGGGACGTGTGTCCTCTCACGTACCTCATTCTTACTCCCTCGTCCCTACTGTGGGCCCGAGGGGAAAGGCACGCCAGTGCCCCGGCAGGCGCTGGGGCCTCCCGGGCCGAGCTGAGCTGTGGCACCTAGACTTTGTTGCCCCGCTTGGTGGGCTGCAGAGTGGCACGGAAAGTACCTCCTTCCCGGCGGAAGGGTGGTAAGAATGGACCTGCCAGGGAGTCGGGATGTAATCTTACCCCGACCACTTCAGTGCTGGTTTAAACCTGAACCAGGAGGGTTTCTAAGGCACCTGAGCAAAAATAGAAGTTACTCAAACAGGCAAACCCTATTCACCCAGGCTACAGGTGCCACAAAACCCACAGTCAGCTCTAGCCGACTTTGAAAGATCAGGCTGAAAACCATGGTGGTTCAAATGCTGTTTCATCACTTTCGATTGTTCCTGCATTGGCCAGGATGGAATGCCAGAGGCAGCAAAACCGACAGCCCTTCCACTTTAACTTGCCATACTAGACTGCCAGAGACCTGAGCAGACTGTTTTCCTACAAACACCTCTCGTGTGACTGCATGCTCCAAGGGAAGCCTTTCCTAAAACTGATTCTACAGTCTCTAACAGTGCGCATGGTCTTGAGTAATATCATGGAGCGCACTTAGAGAAGATTATCTGTGATCTACACTGAACTTACAGCAATGTAAATGTGTTTGGGACTTTTAACTCCTCATGGCTAGAATGGGCTGATGATTTCAAACATAATTTGAGGCAAGATGGGATGGACAGACACATGATGGCATAAGAGGTGTTTGCTGAGGATATATCACCATATATTTAATGTGTGCTATTTACAGTTTACTAAATTCGTGCCTCTACTTGTCCGGAGCAAACTGTTGGCTAAATGTAGCTGTTTAAATAATGGAGATTACAACAGAAAACAAAGATAGAGAAGTAGTGGATCTGCCTAGTATCTACACCACCATCTATGTTAAGAACAAGCAAAAGTTAAAGAATCCTATTCTTTAACTGGCACTGTATGGTGCCACACCAGATTTGTTACATGCATGGCAGTAAAATCTCAGCTGCCAAAAGAAATTTCTTTATGGGACAGAAATCCCATCTGCAATGTACAAGTTTATGGAGAGAGAGCACACTGAATTTGGGAAGGGTGAGCTTTTTTATGACGTGCAATTTAAAACAGGTAGGAGCTGCAGAAGTGTAAGGAAGCAAAAATAAGATCCAGGCAAAAGGTTGCACAGCATAGCATGAATGGAGATGTTATTCTACAATGAAAGTCTCCATAGCCCCCTTGCAACCCCCAGATTTTCATAACTGTACTAAATGCTAATTTTTTGTTTGTCTGAGGCGTCTGTGCTGCTTGGGAGTAGCAGGAGGGCAGAGGTGCACGGAAGACGAGAAATCGATTGGGATTTATTGCAAAACCAATTATATGCGTTTGCAGGTGTTCCCCTTATTCAATCAGCTAAAGTGGCAATCACTTGGAAATGAGTGATTCACAAGGCAGCAGCTAGCTGCATGACATGCACAATCCTGAGGCAAGACCCAGTGACCCCTATGGACGAGTGATGTACAGAAGAAATGAGATGTGTTGAAGCCAGCACTGTGGGATAGAGAATGAGTGGACAGCAGGGGCCAAAAAGTGGGGAGAGGTCTAAGCAGGCTTAAACTGGAAGTATAGCTCTAGACTGCAAGGAAATACCTTTTCATCCAAAATCCACAGATTCTTTCAGGGGTTTTGCTTTCGTCAGGTAAGTCCACCCCTTCTTATGAGAAAAAGTAAGCCCACCCCTTCTTATGAGACAAAGTAAGCCCAAAGTCCTTTATACTAGGGCTTTTCAGCAGTTTTGAAAGAACAGTTATGGAAACATATTTCAATAGAAGCAGTTTCTGTGAGCAACTAAGTAGGAAGGGACAAAAGAGAGAACACAGACACCAATCCTGCTTCCCCATGGCAACTGCCATCACAGACCTGAGCACACTGCTAGCTCGTGTTCAGACACTTGTCAGCCAACACCCCAAGGTCCTTTTCCACCAGGCAGCCAAGACTGGGCATCCACCCTGCCCAAGACTAAAGCAACTCTCAAGTTAGGCATTAGTTGAAATTAAAAACTGCACTTGAGTTTTAATGGCATACATATTTTTCTTTGCTTTGAATTTTCATCTTCCTGTGTGTTTCCTATGCTGAGAGCATGCTCTGCAACTTTTAGAGTGCTGGGTAATTGGAGCACTGCCTTGGTATTGCACAGAAAGTTAAACTGACATAATTTTTTTTGCATATTGGAAATCAGAGCACCTGAGAGGACATGTTAAATACCAGAACAGGTATATTTTCCTCATAAATGTATGTTATTTTTCAAAGCATTGCATCCTGAAGCTTTTTTAAAAAGCCTAAAAAATGTGTGTGTAAGAATTGTGCAGGCATGGTGACTGAATGCAAAGAGAGAGTGTTATCTCCCGTTGGAGAGTTTTAATCATAGACACTACAAGAACTGCCCTTTAGCAAAGAAGCTGGAGCAAATCTCCCGTGGACAGTGGCTTCAGCAAATCTGTGGTCAAATTGTGGCTCCAATTGGAGGAAGATGTCTTTGAACCAGAAGTCTTTGAACCAGACCACTCACATGGTAGTAGCTGAATGTCTTACTCATGGGCCTGTGGAATCTGACCACTCCCTTGAGAGCATAGGCCTTATCAGATGTGTTCCCTTTGAATCCTTACTCCCACAGCCTGCATCACTGACTTGCATGGTGGCTGTAGAGGGAGGCTCAGGCAGGGGCTGTCTCCAGGCAGAAGCCATGACAACACCCAGGAACAGAGCACAGGTCTAGGTTTGCATATGGACAAGGCCTGAGGAAGGTCAACTACTGAAGCAGTTGCAGAAGGCAAAGCCACTATATCTGTAAAAGCCTCTTGCAACAAATAAACTTGGCTTTCTCATCCATCATCCCAAGGACAGCAGGTCAGGCCACAGCTAAGCTAAAGTGACAGTGCTTTAGCTCAGGAAAATGTGGTCTTGGTGCTTTGTATTCTTACTTTGGATCAAGAACTCTGTGGCAGGCTGAACATTTAAGCTGTTTTCAGTCCTTTTGTACTAACAGAAAAATGTAAAAGGTCCTTAGTGTGGACTTGGATCTAGTTACATGAGCAATTAGACACCCCTTCAGAGACCTGGGCACACTGAGAAAGCCTCAGTTTTACAGGTCTCAGGACCTGGTCCGCACTGCACACCTGCCATGTATGAAAAACTATGACCACACGTCCTCTTCTGATCATAGCTGATTCCAGATCGGCTCACCCCTGTCTGTTTTCCAAAGTACTGATTGCCCAAGGTTACCCTCCTGAAATCTACTGGCAGCGCTCCACATGTGAGCACTTGGCTATAGCAAAGGGTGATGTGAGTGCGCCTTGTCTGCTTCTGTCTGTGGTAGCTGGCTGAGTTACAATCACCATGGAAGTTATCGCCAGTCACTGCAAATGACAACACCCTCACTGAACTATTTACAGAGCAAAATCCCCAAGGTTCCCCAAGTGCCACAAAGAGATGCCTTTTCCTCCTTACACTTTCAAGCCACAATGAAATCCCATGCAGAAGTACTCAGTTTACCAGTACACAATGAAAGCAGTGAATCCAGAGTATTCCTGTTAAAAGACTGGATTGGTTTCTCGGGGCAAAAAGCAGTTCTTTTCAACTCTCACTGAGTAATTGTCCCAAATTACATGGCTAGCCAATGAATGATACGGTGCAGAGCTGTTGTTAGTTCTTCCACGTATTGTTTACTTTTTGAGGAACTGCTTGTTTTCTAACGGAAAGCACATCACCCCAGAAAGCAAGGCATAGTTTATAAACAGTGCCACGGACTGTGTGGAAAAGTTCTGCTCGACTATCACATGGCAAGGTATGCAAATCCCTATGCAGAGCTGAATGAACGCCTCTCACACATTTCTGGTTCGCACTTGCTTCTGCTTTTGTGAGAAGAGAGCAAATTTTCCCTCAGGGAACAGATTTGCAGACAAAAGGAGCAGCAAACTAAAGAAATACAGTGTGTGTAACCTTTGTGATACTGTAATAAAAGACATGATTTGGAAAAGGTGAAATAGTGAAATGTGATTATACACTTTTCGACATAATAAACCTTTAACGTCTTTCATTTCCCAAGATTTTTAACTCTCCAGGAACTAAATCCTGCCTCTTGCCTTGTATTATAGGGATTGCTCATGGATGCAGAAGGTGTAAACCAAAACTAGAAGAAAATGAACAGACAAACCAAACAACCTAGGGGAGAGATGAAGAAAACGGATGCAGTGTGGAGTGATAAACTGGGGGCAAAAAGCAAATGCTACAGGTGTCTGAAATCAATGAACAAATAGATGTACAAGTAGTATAGAAGATAGAACAGAAGTTAAAACCTCAAGTATGATGCACTTTTATTTTAGGGTCATTGCTGGGGGCTAGAACTCACTGCAGGTTTAGTGTGTTTTCACAGAATTAATAAGGTTAGAAAAGACCTCAAAGATCATCAAGTCCAACCTATCACCCAATACCTCATGACTAATTAAACCATGGCTTCAAGTGCCATGTATAATCCTTTTCTGAACACCTCCAGGAATGGTGACACCACCACCTCCCTGGGCAGCCCATTCCAATGGCCAATCACTCTTTCTGTGAAGAACTTCCTCCTCACCTCGAGCCTAAGCTTCCTTTGGCACAGCTTGAGACTATGTCCTTGTGCTCTGGTGCTGATTGCCTGGGAGAAGAGACTAACCCACACCTGGCTACAACCTCCCTTCAGGTTGTAGACAGCAATCAGGTCTCCCCTGAGCCTCCTCCAGGCTAAACAACCCCAGCTCCCTCAGCCTCTCCTTGTAGCTGTTCAGTAAATTAAAGGCATGGTGATGAAAAACAGACAAGACAAACCCTAAGGTATCTCCAATAAAGCCCTAAAGACATTTTGGGTGGAGAGTATGTAATGCTGGGATGGTTTTCCAGAGGGAAAGGCTGAGGCAGCTGAGAAAATGAGACAACCTACTTGTTCTTGTTCCTTCTTTGTTCTATCATTCCTTATCCTGCACTTAACCAACAACAGACCACTCTTGGTGTAGGGTTTTTTTGTTACCTGCAGAGGCAATATGAGAGCTACAAGCTCCCCTGTGCAGTCATATCATTAAGATCGCATCCAGCTCAAAGCCCTCAGCAGAGTAAGATCATAAAGAGCATCAGCCTGAGCATCTAGCAAGGATTTCCTGGATTACAGCTCAGGCTGACTTTATGTCAAGGATGAAGAGAGCAGATCAACCTAGAGAGTAAGATTTTAATCTGTTCCTGGTGGATCTTACTAGAGGCCATGCAAATATAATAAAGAGCCTAACCAGATATGTTTGCTCAGCTCAGCCTAAAGGAAGAAGAAAGCCCTGGGGAGTGAATGTGTAGTCACCATTCTTTGATGGCCTGCATACTTAATGGATAAAATAATGTGGAGAATAAAGATGATCTCACATCCCTAAGTTAATGCATTTCATGGAACTTCCAAAAAGAAGCACAGGTTGCATGAAATTTGGAGATACTCAGGAAGTATTCTAATGGCCAAACACTTGCAGTCATAGTCTCATCAAACAGATTTCCATTTATTAAAGGATACTCCGGATTTGCAAGCAGAAAACCTCAAATGTTTTGCTCAGCCTGTGGTGTAAACATTATCAAAAAGAGGCAAAAATATTATGGGTACTACATTTTTGACTTTGCTGACTTAATCAGTGCCCTAATTAGCACCTTTTCAATTATTAATTGGTCTGGCTGGTGCAGTTATTACCGATTCCATATTAATCCACCAAGGAACACCCGATGACAACACCAAGTCATGGTGACCTTGTCACTCTATATGCTACAGCTCATCAGGAATTTTCCAGTGAGACAGATGTTCACTGGAAAGTGTGAATTCTCAAAAATCCTTGCTTTTATTGGAAATATACATATTTCACTGATTTCTTTTGGGAAGGTCTTTTGGGATCTGACATAGCCTCTTATAGCTATGTTCCTGAGAACATTAGACAATTTGGTCCTCTTTCTTACAATGTGGAAGATTGGAGACAAAGGAACACCCAACAAGCACTGCATTCTAGGCTGACCCGGCTTTGAGATCAGTTTTTCTTATTCTGGCCTCACCCAGTGGGACCTTATATGTTGAAAGAACCCGTCTTCCTGAGAATTTAAATATTCATGGGATGAGAAAGGCATTTCTTGTTGTTCTGCAAGTGAAGCTAAAAAAAAAACCAGCCAAGTAGCAGATTAAGAGGATAACCTCAAACCTTAACAGAAAAATAGGAAAGTGGTATTAACTTTTGTCATATTTTTAACATGAGTGTTTTAGTGATTTAGTAGGACTCACATCTGGATGAGAAGGAAACTTCAGAGATTAACCTTCAGACACTATCAGTTTAACCAAACACTGAATTAAATCCACTGTAGGCTGAAAGCAGCATATTATTCTTTTCAAGAGGGTTTAAAATATATCTTTGCCACCTGGTTCAACACATTCTTCCTGAAGTCCCACTAAACTCTAGTAAACCTGGGAACAATGTACAGTTCTTCGGTGTGCATTACAATGCCTTGTAGCATTTTAGCATAGTTAAAAAGATTTTTGTCCTTTCCTTTCCTTTTCCATACTCCTGCCTCAGTCAGTGCTCTTTCTGCATATTCAACAGGGCGATGATTCTGTGCAACAAAGAATTTGATCATTAATGGTTATATTGAAATGTACACATTTATCCAGATAGGAAAGCCTGGTGGAAGGTAATGTACCCTCTAAGCCATCACATCCAAGAAGATATTAACTCAGACTTTGTTATCAGCAAAGGTTTTACTCACTTTTGCATGTGAGATGAGCAGTGATCTTTGGTAGGGTCCAGAGGAACAGAAGAATTGTTCTTTCTGCTATGAGAAACAAAAAATCAGGAACAGCAAGCAAATGGCCAGGGTGTGAGTTACAAGGCAAAAAAATGGAATGAGGCAAGAAAGTGCTAGGAGAGGAAGGTGAATGGGGCAGTAGACCAGTGTAAGAGGTAAAAAATAGAAGTCAGAATAGAACATGAGTAAAAACCAAAAGAGAAAACTGAGATTTGAGTTTTTTTTAGGATGAAAGATGTCAGACATCATCATATTTTTTAGTAATTATAATTATTGTTACTGTTATTATTATTGGTGGTGTTTCTTTTTCCTTAGCAACAATACTACTAACAAAAATGTGAGAGGATAGGACAAAAATCCCAGGAAAACTTGTAAAAGCCTTGTAAAAGGGTCAGAAGTCTGTTTAACAGTTATCTGTTTTGGTTTTGGGGTAAGATGCCACCCATTTTCTATTCAAATACCAGGTGAAAATTAATATTTTTGCAGTGATTTGGAGGCAGATTTTATCTGAATGAAGTAGGATCACAGGATCACAGGATGTTAGGGGTTGGAAGGGACCTCCAAAGATCAAGTCCAAACCCCCTGCCAGAGCAGGACCATAGAATCTAGCACAGGTCACACAGGAGCACCTCTAGATGGGGCTTGAATGTCTCCAGAGGAGACTCCACAACCTCTCTGGGGAGCCTGTTCCAGTGCTCTGTGACCCTCACAGTGAAGAGGTTCTTCCCCATGTTGAGGTGGAACCTCCTGTGCTGGAGTTTCTATCCATTGCCCCTTGTCCTATCACAGGGTGCAAGTGAGCAGAGCCTGTCCCCTCCCTCTTGACACCCAGCCCTCAGATATTTAGAAACATTTATTAAATCCTCTCTCAGTCTTTTCTTCTCCAGACTAAACAGCCCCAGGGCTCTCAGCCTCTCCTCATAGGGCAGTGCTCCAGTCCCTTAAGTAGAACTAGAGCTGGTCAAATAAATGTGAGACTTTTCCAAAAAAAGAATTAACTACTTTTTATACTTCTACCAAGATGAATAGGTCCCACAGATTTCAAATGAAGAGGAGGAAGAGGACACTGGCTTTCCTCTTGCTTACTAAACCTCATCATGCAGTTATAACCCTCTCAAAGTGCCCTGTGACATAGTTTTGGTGGGCCAGTTTGGGTGGTGAATTACAGCTTGTCAAAACATTGTCATAAGCTGAGGTAAATATCCTAAGGTAGCTTAAAATCAGATTGCTTACAGATTATCACAGAATCACAGAATCAACCAGGTTGTAAAAGTCCTTGGAGATCATCAAGTCCAGCCTGTGATTCAACACCTCCTGACAACTAAACCATGGCTCCAAGTCACATCCAATCTTTTGTTGAACACCTCCAGGGACAGTGACTCCACCACCTCCCTGGGTAGCCCATTCCACTGGCCAGTTACTGTTACTGTGAAGAACTTTCTCGTCACCTCAAGCCTAAACTTTCCTTGGTCCAGCTTGAGACTGTGTCCTTTTGTTCTGGTGCTGGTTGCCTGGGAGAAGAAACCAACCCCCACCTGGCTACATACAACCTCCTTTCAGGTAGCCTCCTCTTCTCCAGGCTAAACAATCCCATGAGTAACTGCTTATCAGAGGCCCTCCAAAAAAACCCATCAGTAGTCTGCTAATGAGCAAAAGGTAAACTAGGTCCAATGTTGCTAGGATAAAAAGTTTCTTGAGCCACTAGGCATTGCTGCAGCAGGTACACTAAGAGAGGGGAGCCACTCAGAGTGTTTATTTTTCCTGAGGCAGGAGGGATCCTCAAGGTGGAAATGTTTTATTTGTATTCTCAGTAGATCTCAGTGGGAGATGCTCACATGCTGAAACTCTCCCTTGCTCTTCAGAGTCTTTGCAATGTTCCCTTGTGGCCAAGAAGGCCAATGGTATTCTGGGGTGCGTTAAGAAGAACGTGACCAGCAGGTCCAGGGAGGTGCTCCTCCCCCTCTGCTCTGCCCTGGTGAGGCCACAACAGACTGTCATGTCCACATCTGGGGCTCCCCAGTTCAAGAGGGACAGGGAACTACTGGAGTCCAACAGAAGGCCATAAAGAGGATTAGGGGATGGAAGCATCTCTCTTACAAGGAGAGACTGAAAGACCCAGGACTTCTTAGCCTGGAAAAGAGAAGACTGAGAGAGGTTCTTTATCAATGCTTATAAATATCTAAAGGGTGGAGGCCATGAGGGTGGGACTGGGCTCATTTCAGTGGTGGCCTGTGATAGGACAAGGGGCAACAGGTACAAACTAGAGCACAGGAGGATTCACTTGAACTTAAGGAGAAAATTCTTTACTTTGAGGGTGACAGAGCCCTGGAACAGGCTGCCCAGAGAGGTTGTGGAGTCTCCTCTAGAGACTTTCAAAACCTGCCTGGGCATGTTCCTGTGCAATCTGCTCTAGGCATACCTGCATTAGCAGTGGGATTGGTCTGAATGATCTCCAGAGGTGTCTTCCAGCCACTACCATTCTATGATTCTATGAAAGGATGTTTGTGGCCTGAAAAATCTCTCAGCCCAAAGCCTCATAGGTGTTTGAGAGTCGGTCTGGAGTGGATCTCCTCCCAAGCACTAGAGGGAAACAGTGAAAGGATTGAACTCAAGGCAAAAAAATAAACTTTTTGGTTTAGTTTCTTGGAGCAGAAGAAGATGAGGTTCTGTCATTTTAAATTTAGATGCTATTCAGAACATGGCTTTAATTTAAATTGATTTAAGTAGGGTTTAGAAAACGAAGCTCCTAAATCCCTTAAATAACACAGACTAGAATTAAGTAGTCAATGACAGGAACAAGGATGGTGGGAAGGAAACATGATACTTTACTTCTGCTCAGAGGCACATCCTTTCATGGGAAGAATAAAGGAGCCAGAAACCCACTAAGAATACTATTGAACTCATGGAAGCTTAGGAGAGCTAGAAAAGAAAAAAGAAGAATATGGATTTGCAATAGAATTATGTAAGAAAAATATCTGGAGCAGCTGAAATAAAGTGGATGCTTATTCCTTAAAGTCAGCATGTGATAAGTGAGCAGGTCCTTCCTTAAAATCAGCATATAAGTGAGCAGGTCCTTCCTTTTAAGACTCACAGGACATTGCTTTTGCTATTCACTCATGCTTTGTCCATTTACTTTTATACCCAATCAATGGAATTGACTCAAGCTCTGTTGCATGACTGGCCACAACTATGTTTTTTAAATGTTAAGGACAGGGAGATTTCCTGGACTTCCAGGTTTTGTCTGTCTTCCTTTTTCTACAGCTGCATATCCACATGGAAAAGCATTTGCAGTGATGGAATCCACATTGCAAGTGGTCTGATTCTTACTTACAAGAGAAAATTTTAGCAAGGTGAGTTGGTTTAGTAATAACTCTCGGGAGAAGTGACAAACAATCCAAAGCAATGAAGTTTTTTGCCTTGATTGTTTCTAATGTACAGAGGCAGGTGGGAAAAATAGGAAAGGAAAAGAAGAGAAAAGGAAAGGAAAGGAAAGGAAAGGAAAGGAAAGGAAAGGAAAGGAAAGGAAAGGAAAGGAAAGGAAAGGAAAGGAAAGGAAAGGAAAGGAAAGGAAAGGAAAGGAAAGGAAAGGAAAGGAAAGGAAAGGAAAGGAAAGGAAAGGAAAGGAAAGGAAAGGAAAGGAAAGGAAAGGAAAGGAAAGGAAAGGAAAGGAAAGGAAAGGAAAGGAAAGGAAAGGAAAGGAAAGGAAAGGAAAGGAGAGGAGAGGAGAGGAGAGGAGAGGAGGGAGAGGAGAGAGGAGAGGAGAGGAGAGGAGAGGAGAGGAGAGGAGAGGAGAGGAGAGGAGAGGAGAGGAGAGGAGAGGAGAGGAGAGAGGAGAGGAGAGGAGAGGAGAGGAGAGGAGAGGAGAGGAGAGGAGAGGAGAGGAGAGGAGAGGAGAGGAGAGGAGAGGAGAGGAGAGGAGAGGAGAGGAGAGGAGAGGAGAGGAGAGGAGGAGAGGAGAGGAGAGGAGAGGAGAGGAGAGGAGAGGGAGAGGAGAGGAGAGGGGAGGAGAGGAGAGGGGAGGGGAGGGGAGGGAGGGGAGGGGGAGGGGGGAGGGGAGGGGAGGGGAGGGGAGGGGAGGGGAGGGGAGGGGAGGGGAGGGGAGGGGGAGGGGGGGAGGGAGGGGAGGGGAGGGAGGGGAGGGAGGGAAGGGAAGGGAAGGGAAGGGAAGGGAAGGGAAGGGAAGGGAAGGGAAGGGAAGGGAAGGGAAGGGAAGGGAAGGAAGGGAAGGGAAGGGAAGGGAAGGGAAGGGAAGGGAAGGGAAGGGAAGGGAAGGGAAGGGAAGGGAAGGGAAGGGAAGGGAAGGGAAGGGAAGGGAAGGGAAGGGAAGGGAAGGGAAGGGAAGGGGGAGGAAGGATGTGGTTTTCCCTGATTGACCTAAGTTTCTAATCAAGCAGACCTGTTCACATGGGTGGTGTGCAGGTATTAGAAGCCAAGCAACTTATCTGGATATTTTTTTTTTCCTCCTTAGAGCTATTTAGCACCACTATTTTAAGGTGAGAGATGCTAAGGAGAGAAGTATCTTATACCATTCTTTAGACACAGTACTCTAGTGAAAACATCCATTCAAGCTCAGCTTATTCTCCAAGGGAAATTGTAGTTACAAGCTCACACTTTTTGTGTGCCGACCTGCAAGTCTGTTTCTTGCCTATGCTATTCCTCCCACTCTACTTTGTAAGCTGCTGGTGGATTTCAGCTAAGCTGGCGGTGAAATGGAGAACAGAGAAGTAACACAGTTCCTGCAAGCTCTGTAAACCAGATGCATGGGCACATAAGTGAGACCATGGAAAGAGCCTCCTGTCGCCTATCGGGCAGGAAACCACTCCAGGCAGAAGAGAGAGCTTACCAATGGCCAAGTTTTGAGATAGCCTTCAGTGAGCAGTCGCAGTTACAAGAAGTCTACAAGAAAACATGGTACTCCAACAGCACTTGTTTGTATATCCTCCTTTAGTTACTTTACCACAAGAAAATAGGTAATGCATAGGGTTGATACTGGAATTTTGTGCTATTGATGACAGTTACAGGCTCCAGTATTTTATTCTGAATTCCTGCTCTGTATCATCATTTATTGTTCTCACTCTTCTCTCTGTTCAGTGGCAGGCATATTCACACACAGAAACACTATAAAGGTTTGGGCAGTTTAGTCATGGGGTTCTAAAGCTGAGAGTAACAGCCAGAGCTTTTGCAGAAAGACTGGGCAGGTGTTTCAGCAATGGACTGGGACCCAACAGTCTGAGATATAATTCTACATGATCTGCATCTTCCAGGGCTTTTGTTCCTTCTCTCTGTGATGAGAATAATGATGCTTGCTTTCTTCCTTCTTTTCTTGTTGTGGGTTGTAATAGCTGAGATTTCTCAGCAAGCCCTAGCAAAGGTATGAACCTGTGTGAATTTTAGGAACAAATCTTTCTAGCAGAGAGAAGTAGGAAGGTGAAGCACTTTGTCATAGCCAAGGACTCCAGAGCACATGCAAACCTGGCTGGTTCTCCAGTCCTTATCCAGGCAAGGCTCAGACTCAGTGAAAGCACTGGCAGAATGAAGGCAAGGAGGTGAGAGAGCATCTCCTTTCCCTATGTGCAGGCATCATATACCCCTTGTGCTAGTATAATACCACAACTGGCATGCTGTTGCTATAAATTATTAATCATTTTAAGCAAGAAAACTGTATTTTGCCTTTTTACTTTGCTTCATTCCCTCAGTAACCAAGGTCAGATGATGTGTAAAAGGCCCATAATTCCAAGTTTGAACTGGCAGCCTTTGCAGCAATGGTCAAGATCATTCTGTCCCTGTTCCCTCTTAGACTGTTGTTTCTATATTCAGTCTTGAAGAGGAGAAAGAGTGTTTGCAATCACTTGATCTGTTTATTTATAACTTGCCAGACCCTTGTGTAGAAGCATCCCAAGCACAGGAAAACATTCCCAACAAACCTATATGGAATGCTGTATTTTAATTAAATGGATTTATATTATCTTAGAATTTCTTTGCCAGTTTATTTTATCTCCTGCTTACAAAAAAAAAAAAAAAAAAGAAAGAAAAAGTTCAATTGTTCCCTCAGTACCAACACACTTGTCTCAGTTGAAATCACTCTTGAATGGAAGTTCTTACTAAAAAGGATTTAATTTTAGCATTTTGATGGGAAGAAAAGATACCAGTTTTGCTTTTGGCTCTCCTCCTCACCACCCCCATTTACATTTTCAGAAGAATTTAAAGCTCAGAAAAGCTGCCAGACTGACGGCGCTGGAAATTCAGAGTCTCCGTTTATCTGCACGCTGCTGCATTTTGCAGCAGTACTGTATGTCAGCTTGATAGGGAAGTTCACAGGCTAGAGAATACCTCATCCTTTCAAACATTATTTTCTTGGTTTATCAACACTGACAGCAACAGTGAGTTACTGGTCTTGAAACTATTCCCACAGGAGGTGGGGAAGATGAGTATCTTCTGGCAGGGCAGTCGCTGGTAACCTGACGTTTCTGCAGTGCATCTCAGATGAAAGTTCCTCTTGCAAAATCTCTGACCAGCAGTCCCAAAGAGGCATACTGGGTAAAAGGGAAAGAAAGTAATAATCCATCCTGAAGCTCCATCCTGAGACTGGATTTTGCTACCTGAGATGTGACAATTGGCTTCCAAAGGGAGAAGGCATACAAAGCCATTCCTTTTTGCCGTGTCGTGGCTTTATAGATAATGTATGCTTCTCAGCAGGGCAAATTAATCTGTGCCAAGTTCCATGTTGTAGTGGCTAGACTGCTTCCTGCGTGCTTGGTCAACAATAGCTCATTAAATCCCTTTGCTCTGCCCTGGAGCCTGTGGAGCTGACACCTGATGTCATTATAGAGAAGTTATGATAATGATGGAATTTTGTTTTCTCCCCAGCAGTTTGGTTTTCAGGACAAAACTGTCAGAACCAATGTGGCTGTTTCTTATTCTGCATGTGTACAAGAATTTAGTCTGGAGCATCTGTAAGTGAGAATGAAAAAAATGAAATGCTTACTGTGCCATTTGTAAATGAGCTCACTGTGGGACACAGGAATACCAGCCTGAATGTATCTGGATGGAATATTTGACACCGTTCCAACTTGCCTGCAAAGAAAGAACCAGCTCAGTTTTGAGAAGTGCCCTGTCTTTTTCATTGTTTCTCTCTGAAATAGCATCTTGCCCATGGAATCTGATCCTTGCTGCATTAAAGACGCATCTTGCTCTGTTACAAGTCTGCAGTTTATGATGTGAAACACAATGACACAACTGGTGGGATGTTGCCACAATAGCCCACATGATCACAGAATGACAGAATCAACCAGGTTGGAAGAGACCTCAAAGATCATCAAGTCCAACTGATCACCCAATCCTAACTAATCAACTGGACCATGGCACTAAATGCCTCATCCAGTCCTTTCTTAAACACCTCCAGTGATGGTGACTCCACCACCTCCCTGGGCAGCACATTCCAATGGGCAATCTTTCTGGGAAGAACTTCTTTTTAAGATCAAGCCTAAACTTTCCCCTGCACAGCTTGAGATTGTGTCCTCTTGTTCTGTCGCTGGTTGCCTGGGAGAAATGATCAACCCCCACCTGGCTACAGCCTCCTTTCAGGTAATTGTAGACAGCAATAAGGTTTCCCCTGAGACTCCTCCAGGCTAAGCAAGTCCAGCTGCCTCAGCCTCTCCTTCATAGGGTTTGTGCTCCAGACCCCTCCCCAGCTTTATTGCCCTTCTCTGGACACATTCCAGCATTTCAACATCCTTCCTAAACTGAGGGGCCCAGAACTGGACACAGTACTCAAGGTGTGGCCTAACCAGTGCTGAGTACAGGGCAGAGTGACCTCCCTGCTCCTGCTGTCCACACTATTCCTGATACAAGCCAGGATGCCATTTGCCTTGGCCACCTGGGCACACTGCTGGCTCATGTTCAGCCTACCATCAACCAGTAGCCCCAGGTCCCTTTCTGCCTGGCCACTCTCCAGCCACTCTGACCCCAGCCTGTAGCACTGCATGGGGTTGTTGTGGCCAGTGTGTAGAACTTGGCACTCAGACTTGTTAAATCTCATGCCCTTGGACTCTGACCATCTATCCAGCCTGTCAATGTCCCTCTGCAGAGCTCTCCTACCCTCTAACAGATCAAAACTTGCCCCCAGCTTGGTGTGTCACAGACACTTGTACTGATGGCAGATTTCTGATATAAATCTATGGTGCTGAGCACAAACAAATTGAAGACAGGCAGGGAAGTTGGAGTAGATGATCTCTTAGGTCCCTTCTAACGTAAGCCATTCTATGAAGATGATAAGCAGAGGGTTCAGCATCTCAGCAAATTAGTTTCAGATGACCTACAAATGTTTTTTTAGTGAAATTTTGTGCAAGCTCCCAAGTGTTTCACCAAAGAATGGACTGCAGGGTTGGGGTGGCTGTTCAGATGGCTTAAATGAGGTGACATGAATCATAGACTGCTTAGGTTGGAAGGGACCTTAGAGATCACATAGTCCAACCTCCCCACAGTGGGCAGGGACACCTCTCAACTAGACTTGGATGCTCAAAGCCTCATCCAACCTGGCTTTAAACACCAGGAGGAGATATCCACAGCTTCCCTGGGCAACCTGTTGCAGAGTCTTACCACCCTCCTACTGAAGAACTTCTTCCTAAGATTCAGTCTAATCTTGTCTATCTTGCCTAACTGGATGAACTTTTAAGTTTGAGTCACCAGAACACTAGAAAATAAATTGTTAGGAATAATCCTTCATGAGATGGCCTGAAAGACCTCTACTAATTAATTTTAATTAAAATCAAATGTAAACTGCTGTTATGAGGAAGTAATGGTCACAATGCTGTCTTTAACTACTAGTATTTCCTCTTGATGTTTTTGGGCTGTGCCTATGGATGCTACCTACAAAATTACAATATGTAGGAATGAAGATAAAAGTAGGAAAAAGTTACAGTCTGGTTTGGTCAATGTGATGCAAATGTTCATTTTAGCTGAGTATATAAATGTCTGTTTTTCAGAAATTACTTCTGTCCCATAGGAGGAAAACATGTTTGGATATTTCAAGAACAGCCAAGAGTATTGCCATTGTGAGCAGCAGCATAGTGGGCACAAGAAAGCCTTAGAGGCAAGGTCCTTTTTGTAACTGATAAAACCTGGCAAGCAAGCTAATGTGAAAGACAAAGTGTGATAATGTGGGCTACTCAGAAATGAGTATGACTTAAGAACTAAAAGCCTTTGTATGAAAATCTTTGTCTGTAGAACCATAGCCATGGACTTGAATTCTGAAAATCTCCCTTTTCCTGCTACAGTCATCCCTTGCTCAGTTTGCTGACTGGTGTGTTCAGTGCTGCAGTCCTCATCTTACACTGGGGAAGATGCTGAGTCCATTCAGACCAGTGAATCTGCAGATAACTGCAGTGTTACCAACAGAATTGCTCTGTATTTTGAGAAGGGAAGGGAAGGGAAGGGAAGGGAAGGGAAGGGAAGGGAAGGGAAGGGAAGGGAAGGGAAGGGAAGGGAAGGGAAGGGAAGGGAAGGGAAGGGAAGGGAAGGGAAGGGAAGGGAAGGGAAGGGAAGGGAAGGGAAGGGAAGGGAAGGGAAGGGAAGGGAAGGGAAGGGAAGGGAAGGGAAGGGAAGGGAAGGGAAGGGAAGGGAAGAGGAAATAAAAGAAAAATAGATAATTTGTTCTTCTGGATAAATAGGTGTTTTATCTTTGTGTTATTCTGTGCCCACATAAGTCATCCAGGTACCACAACACTCTCTCTGTTCCTCTCTCTGTTCTGTCTTCCTTTCCAAGAGCTGGTCCTGACCTGCAAAATTGGGATCCCAATATATATATCCTCACTTTTTTGTTCCTCCCCCAAATCCCAGGCTTATGCAGCATTCTTTTGCCTCTTTTTTTCTGGCCTCTTTTGGTGTGCTACTTCTAATGGCACTTCAGCTTACAAAGCACCCCAAGGACATTATTTATTTATTTGTGTTAGTATAAAGTTAAGAGGTAGACCTTCCATAACAGGCAAACGACATCTTAGTTCTTGTTGTGCCTCTTCCCCCAGTTTGCCTTTCTCTCTTTGTCTCTGTGTCTGGCAGGGTACAAAACTATGAGCTATCCAGATCTTCCTACAGACATCTCAGAGGACATTGCAGCAGCTCGGGTGGTAAACACAGCCTCCACCTTCATACTGACAAAATAAAATAGGCCAACACTCTCTCAGAAGCTACATCATCTGTGAAAGCAGCTGACAAGCAGATGCTTATGATTATCCTGGCTAAGAAGGAAATATAACCAAGGCAGGCAAGTGGGAAGTAGAGAGGAGCTACAGAAACCATCAGGTATACAAACATGACAGTGAAGATGACTGATGCATGGCTGATCATAGAATCATAGAATCACAGAAACATTCAGTTTGGAAAAGACCCTCAGGATCACCAAGTCCAAGTAAGAAGCCTACTCAACAAAGTTTACCCCTAAACCATATCCCCAGGCACCACATCCAAACCACCTTTAAACACATCCCTGGGCAGCACATTCCAATGCCTCACCTCTCTTGCTGGGAATTATTTTTTCCCTAATGTCCAGTCTAAACCTACCCAGTGGCAGCTTGAGGCCATTCCCTCTTGTTCTATCACTAATTACATGTGAGAAGAGACCAGCACAAGCCACTCCACAACCTCCTTTCAGGTAGCTGTAGAGAGCAATGAAGTCTCCCCTCAGCCTCCTCTTTTGCAAACTAACCATCCCCAGCCCCTTAAGTTGTTCTTCATAAGACTTATTTTCCAGGCCCTTCACAGCTTCCTTACCCTTCTCTGCACTGGCTCCAGCACTGGAGCATGGCTGACTGGCCAAAGGACCTGGTGACAAAGTTTGTGTGCATCAGCCTCATTTTTACCAACCAGGAAGAAACTCAAGAGAGGTACAGTAACAGGCCACAGGCTACCCAGTAAGGTATTGGTATCACTGGAGAAAGCACTTGGATTCTGTATCCCCTTTTCTTGCCCTCTTTTGATTCTTTTGTAGCACTCTGTGAGTCACATCTTTTTTGTCCTAGAGGATGAAATGCAGGACAAGAAGGAGCTGTGCTGTTTGCCGGGTCCATGTGCTCTACTGAGTGCAGAGTGAGGGCTTCTCTGGCTGCATATTGTGCCTCATTTTTACAAGCACATTCTGAGGGGAAAAGAAAAAAAAAGAGAAGTAGTGCTTTGCCTGCTAAAATGCTTTTCCTTTGAACCTGACCCAGATCTTTCCAAACTGCCTCAGCTACAGAGCTAAATGGAATGTAAAAAAGTCTTGCCTGCTTGCCCTGGCACACAGCGTGCAGCTCCTGCTGCACACTGAAGTGAGAGCTCAGAGGTAATGGAGTCTACAGAAGGACTGGCAGGCATGGATGTGCATCCATCTTGTCCCACTGTTGGCAGTGTGTTCCTGTATATTTACAGTGGCAGACTGTGAAAGGCATCTTAAAAAAAAAAAAGAAGCTACATTATTTAATACAGAAACCTCCCTGTATATATTATTAAGATATGGGGTTGCTCTGTGTATGATGGCCTCCCTAAAATCCAGTGATCCTAGAACAGAATGGTTTGAGTTGGAAGGGACCTTCCACAGTCATCTAGTCCAACGCCCTGCATTCAGCAGGGACATCTGCAACTGGAGCAGGTTGCTGACCCCGAGCAGTTCCAGGGATACAACATCTACCACTTCTCTGGGAAACCTGGGCCAGTGTCTCATGACCCTCAATGTCAAACGTTTCTTCCTTTTCTCCAGTCTGAATCTCCCTCTTTTAGTTCAAACCCTTTGCCCCTTGTCCTGTCACAACAGGCCCTGATCAAAAGTCTGTCCCCAGCTTTCTTATTGGCCACTTTAAGTAGTGAAAGGCCACAAGAAGGTCTCCCTGGAGCGTTCTCATCTTGCTGGTCAGCTGGGATGGGGCCCCCTGCAGCCCAACTACCTGCAGCCCTGCAACCTGCCTAAAGTTATCCGGTCTAAACACTGGCTGCTGCTAGAGGTGGGATCCCTGTGTCTCTCCCAGCTACACTCTGCTGTAGGATACTGGTTGAAGACTCAAGGTTGTCTTTGTGCTACGTTCCATTGTTAGAATACGATTTAAGAACCACAACAAAATAGGTAGGTTGGAAGCTGCCAGTGACCTTACCCAAGGTCTGACCTCTCCATCGGTGTGCGAGGCAAGGATCCAGTACTGAAAGATGTATTTCAAAGGCACAGCCAGGTGAAATCCTAGCCCCTTTGAAGTACATGGGAGGTTTGATCAGCGGATTTCCACTTGGTTTGTGTAATAATGGAGCTGAGGTGGAGCTAGCATCACAAACACAGCCAAACAGCAGGCAAAGTCTAATAATAAAAGCAGGACCTTGAAGACCACGGAATGAAATTCTGTGCCTAGTTGTACTCCTGACCGGTTAAACAACCTTGACAAAAAAATGGACTTTGAGACTCTTTCAGGCTGCACTAGAAGCAGGAACTTCTAATATAGCTGCTTGAGAAGAGAGAGGCACGGCTGTAGCGTGAGCCTGGGTGACGGACGGTGGAGAGATGGCTTTCAGGGAAAGAGAATCCAGCAGAACTTGGTTAGACAATGTCAGGTAAAGGCAGATAGGTGGGAGGAGGGGAGGAATAGTTTTCTTCCTCAACCTAACCCACTTCTAGCTGCAAAGTCCTGCTGCATATGCAGAGCCTCATCTAGACAGTAACAAATACAGGAGGATATGGATAGTATTATCTTGTTATTACTTTGCTGTACCCATAGGAGCAAGCTCAAAGAAAGGATCCAATGCTCCACTGAAGACAGAAGGTCATTTTCCTTCTTGAATAAGCAGAGTGACTTTATTTTTTTTAATGTTACAAAGACCTTTTCAGTAGAAGTCATTCCCATGTAAGTGTCTGCAGGGTCAGGCTTAAAGTGCTGAAGTGAAACCTAAAATTTTTGGAAAGCCATAGGAAAATTGTGTTCTTCATCTGGTTGCAAGAGAATAAAGGGAAAGGAATAGCACAGCTAACTGAGCACTAGGGAATTAGGAGATGATTTTTCAAGTAGCTTTTCCTAGTAGTTATCATGGTCTCAGAATGGAGGGGTGGAGGGGGGAAACAGTAAGAGAGGCTGAATAGAAATGTGGCCATTTCCATTTCCCTAACTGTGATGAATTTTGAAAAGATATTTCATCTCCTGAACAAGGCTAAATTACAGACAGGATGACAGATGGGTTTTGGTCTGAGTACAAGGCTGCAAATCATTTAAATGGCCCTGCTAACATCAGACAAGCAGGGATGCCATCAGTTTAGGAATTTAGAAACATTGCATGCAAACACCATTTATTGATTAGTTTGCATAAATACATAGTTTGATAAAATGCCTTTTCTCCATAGATGAACTCTGTGTGATTTTCTTATCAACACTGGAAAGTGCTTAAGCAGGTAAAATTCATGGGGACAGATAAAAAAGTTGAGTGAGCATAGAAATGCTCTGGTTTTGAAGCATCAGCTTAAGAGATATATCTGGGTGATGAAAGTGCTATTTTAGGAAATTAGTTCAGCACCATTTTCAGGTTCAAGATATTCCAGCTGAAAAAGACCTAACCTATTAGGTCATTTGTCCATCTTTCTTGCCAAGAGATGATTATGGGAGCCGTGGATATCTGAAATTGTGTCAGTCTTCACAGGTGCCCTCTTTGCAGCAACATAAAAGCATTGGCTGTGGATTGTTTCTTACTTGCAGCTCCTAAATCACACCACTGTTAGCAAAGCTTAGGGGGCGGGGAGGGGGAAGCAGCCGGATGCATCTTTCCAAAGGACAGGACAAATCATTGAGCAATACTTTTCATTCCTCCTAATCAGGCTCCTATATTCAGAGAAGAGAATGAGCAAAGAGAATGGCCCAATGCACGACAACTTCATGCTTCATTACCTTCCTAGTGCCTCCAAGACAAATGAGTTTTCCCCGTGTCAGGACCAGATAGGTTAGGCTTAAGTCTTGATTTTGTCAGTCAAGACAAATATCCGGGGCTTTTAATTCTCTCCCTGCAGTTTGATGAGGAAGCGACTATCTTGCCTTCACATGCTTAAATATCATTGCCTCCTGGGGATTGGCAGAGCCTGTTGGATGGTTCTTTAATTTGCTTCTTCAGTTGTTTCTAGGAAGTACACAGGTACAGCTCAATTGCAGAACCGAGCGTTCACTTTGTAATGCAAATAGTCAGATTAGTAGAAACAGAAGCAAGAACCTACTTGTGAGCTCATTTGTACCCCTACGCATCAGGAGTGACTCATCTGAGACTGCAAGGGTTAACATGGCCCAACTGTTAGGAAGGAGAGGAGAGACAGGCCCCAGTAGCATACATTTGTTCCCTTTCCTTGCTAAATGTCTTATGCCATTTTTTCTTTTGCTAGCAGCTAGTTTCTCTTCTGAATTCCTCTAATGTTTCCCTGGCGGAAGAAAAATGCTGACTCTTGGCAGAGGTCACAGGGAAACTCATTAGAGGCATAGCCTCCCTTCACCTCCAAGGAGGACCCAAAACTCACATAACACTGGTGGGCTGGAAAGTTTCATAAAGTATCTTAATGTGATGTGGCTGTTAGTTAAACACCGTGGGCAGAATACATAAACAAGGAAACTGTGAGCCCATCTCTCCTTGCTGGACCCATAGGATGATGGATGTGTATTTTGTTCCCGGTGCTCTCAGCGCTTCCTACCTCCTGTGCTAATTCAGCATTTCTGCAGGGCTGCCTTTGCTGCTGTGAGCAGCTGATGGGGGAGTGCTGAGGGCACTCGGCACTGCAAGGTAACTGTGGCATTGCAGGGGACACCCCGGACAGAAATCTGACAGGATACAACTGATAGTAGCAATTAATAGACCTGGACAAAGAAGTGATTGCAGCAAAACCCAGAGAGATCAGTGTTATTATCCTGCCCAGTAGCAGCTTCAAATAGACAAGAAGAGTACAAGAAGCTGACCAATACCTTGGATTGTTTTCTTCCAGAGAATAAAATCCCTTTTCTTTAATGACATATTACTTTCAGTTGGTGTTTGATTCTTTTCAGTCAGCTGAACAAACCCAGTAGCAGATGGAGTCTCTCCTTCTCCTCCCAGCATGCTCACAGCTGGAATATGTAAAGCTTTAATCTGTATTTAGAAGAATATTAGTAAATATATTTACATTCAGTGTTGCCATGGAGTCTGAATGGCAAATAGTGATGATCTCAATATTCTGAGATGGTTGACAAGGTATTAGTAATCTGGATGACAATACCCTCCTGTCATACTGCAATACAGGAATATTTCTTTGGGAAAATATGTTTGATGCATTAATATGAGCAAGAAAACATGGAATGTTACTGGTATAATCCTTCTGCTTAGTCCTGAGTTCCTTTATAAGGGCTTGGTTTTTAAAAAGAACAATTCATAACATGATCCTCTTAGTGTGGCGTGGCATAATTTGCTAGTGACTATCCAAGGAGTAGAACACTCTTAAGCTACAGTTTGGGAAAAAGAATCCAACAACTTGAGTACCCTTTTCATCATGTCTGATTTAAAGAAAACATCAGTTTTGGGGTCAGCCCTTCAGTAATGACCTCGGTATGCGAGGGCACCAATTAACTTTGTCATTGACACAAACTTGTGAGGTTTTGTTGGTCTAGGGGGATGGTGGAAACGGTAATCAGAGGACCCAGGGGACTGAAGCAGCAGGAATCAAATAGCATCCAGCAGCACAAGGTGGAGGGAAAAATACCGAGGGACTAATAAGAGGATATGCTCAGAGCTAACCAGTTGGAAACTGCAGAGGAGGAAGAACACTTGGGTACAGTAGCCAAACTCAGGGTGATTATGAAGTGGGGAAATTCACTGTTTTTCATGAAGTGTTTTTCTTTCTGTCTGTTAGAAAACTTTCCCAACAGCTAAGAGAGATTAGCTTCTAGATTTGTAGGCATAAATAACAGTGAGGCATGGAGCAAAAGAAGATAAAGAGGCAGCTGAGGAGCGGTGACCCAAAACTCCAAAGGGGCCAAGATCAAGATTCACACACTAAGAAGCTGACATCAACAAGAAGTAAAAGGACTATTAAAATGAATCCATGCATATGTAAACTATTTCTCAGCAATTTAATGAATATGCATAGCTCTAAGTGTGTAAAGCACCTTGGGACCACTCTCAGGTTGATGTGAATTTGGAGGGTGTCCCCTTCACATCCATCGCCAGAATAAAGCAATACCTTAGCCTAATGGTTATTGGCTATTAGGTTTTGATCCCTGTCTCAGCTATGTGTCCAAATGGTCCCAGGGGAGGTATTTTCAGAGGCAGGGAAATAGAATCATAGAATTGTTAGGGTTGGAAGGGACCTCAAGGATCATCCAGTTCCAACCCACCTGCCACTGGCAGGGACACCTCACACTACATCAGGTTGCTCAGAGCCACATCCAGCCTGGCCTTAAAAACCTCCAGAGATGAGGCTTCCACCACCTCTCTGGGCAACCTATTCCTGTACATAAAATGGAACAGTAGAGCAAGCCTTCCTACTCTGCCTTTGAGGTGAAGTTTGGCCAATTTCTGGCACAGCTACCTGCTACTGCAGTACATTGGATCTGAGAAACCTGGCTGGGATCTGCCTCACCTGCCTTTAAGGACAACTCCTATATCATCAAGACCTCTGTGTCAGAACCTGCCACCAAGGCTTGCTCTAGAGTCCAGAAGGGCAGGTATTTTGGGAGCTGTGATGTGTCTACTCTGTTTTACACAGGTGCTCTGGGATAAGGCATATCATGTCTTGGAAGTGCCTATTTCACTCTCTTGCTAGACATCTACATCTGCTGTGATGACTCTCACCTTGCCTGCAGTCCCAAGGCTCAGCTGTCTAAATGCAGCCCAGCTGGCTACAGGAAAGTTTTGCTAGACAAACACATTCTTCTCCAAATATAACTGTTGATGTTCAAGATACACAAATATTGGAAGAAAAAAAAATTGGGAGGTATTATTTACTTAAGTTTTTTTGTTCAGAATCATAGAATTGTTAGAGTTGGAAGGGACCTCAAAGATCATCTAGTTCCAACCCCTTTTCCATGGGCAAGGGCACCTCACACTACATCAGGTTGCTCAGAGCCACATCCAGCCTGGCCTTGAAAACCTCCAGGCATGAGGCTTCTACCACCTCCCTGGGCAACCTATTCCAGTGTCTCACCACCTTCATTTCTTCCTGACATCCAATCTGAATCTACCTACTTCTATTTTTGCTCCATTCCCCCCATCCTATCACTACCTGACACCCTAGAAAGTCCCTCAAAGGTGAGACTGAGTGGCCTATAGTTCCCTGGATTGCCCTTCTTACCTTTTTTGGACATGGGGGCTATGTTTCCCATTTTCCAGTCAGTGGGCACTTCCCTGGACTGCCATGACTTTTGCAATCCCTTAACAGGTTTGAGGAGCAAATTAAGGTTTGGATTTTTCAATTGCAAATATTAATTTGAATACTTAATTGTTTAAGAATAAGGTTTTTTTTGCTGGAAGTTGTTGAAAAACTGAGATTAATTTACAAAAAACCCAAACCCAAACAAGGCTTTTAATTACTGTGGAAGTTTGTACAGTTGTTTTCAGGAAGGAAAAGGGATTAAAAAGAAAAATAGAGTCAGTAATTAGAGGATTTCTAGCCCTAGTCCAAATTAAGTAAGCTGGCTTTGCATGTTTATGAGGATCCCTGTTTCAGATTTTGAATCTTGCTTTAACTGATACATCCTTCATTTCTGTATGGCAACAACTGAGAAAAAGCAAGATTTTTACACTGGTTGTCTGGGGTTTGCACCTGTTATAGGCAGCTCAGGTGCTGCTTCTGTCATGTCTCATAAGCAACTCAAGGCCTGACTTGCAAAGTGAGTGCAATGCCTGTGTGCATTCCTGGGTGATATTACCTGTTCATGCATTGGGATTCCTGTTCCCATATCCCCCAGACAAGCACAGTGGGAAACATCAAGCCTGAATATTGAGGCTGAGGGCCTGAAGATATACCAGTGGCCTTCTTGACCACAAGGGCATGGTGCTGTCCCATGCAGAACTTGGTGTCCACCAGGACTCCCAGGTCCTTCTCCACAGGGCTGCTCTCCAGCAGATCACCTCCTAACCTGTACTGGTGTAGTTTATTCTTTCCCAGATGCAGGACTCTGCACTTACCCTTGTTGAACCTCATTAGGTTCCTCTCTGCCCAGCTCTCATCTGTCCAAGTCTCTGAATGGCCTCACAGCCTTCAGGTGTCTCAGCCAAGCCTCCCAGTTTGGTATTGTCAGCAAACTTGCTGAGTAGACACTGTCTGTCCCCTCCTCAATGTCATAGATGAAGATGTTGAACAGGACCAGACCCAGCACTGATCCCTGGAGGACTCCATTGGTTACAGCTCTCCAGCTGGACATGGCACCATTGACCACCACTCATTGGACTCTATTTTGTAACCAGTTCCTGGTCCACCTCACTGTCTGCTCTTCTATTCTACACCTCCTGAGCTGACTCGCAAGGATGTTATGGGAGACAGTGTCAAAAACCTTACTAAGGTAATGGCTGTTCCTAGCAGACATATCTGAGCCTTGCCATTATTTGGAGGTCTCAGCATTAATTTTGTTGAGATCCATTATGTGTTCAAGGTGTGTAGAGGTGTTTCAAGGCAGTTCAGGTGCAGACGGCAACCTCTGGGCAGTGCAGAGCTGCCCTCCTCTCCTTACTCATTGCAGGAGGCAGTGCTTCAATCCTGTATTCCTGCAGGCAATCCTCAGTCCCTGAAGTCCTGCTGAAGCCAACGGCAGCAGCACGAGTATGGGTTTTGTTTAACCAGATCAATCACTCTGGCAAACGTTGCCATCAAATGAGAGCTCTCTAGATTTCTGCTTTTCATATTCATGAAAGATGGCAGCCCTGCAGAAGAATGAAAGTAAACACTTATGCATAATTTAAGGAATATTCACTGCAGAAATATTTTTAAGATTACCTGGAGAAGACCCAGAAAAGAAATGTTAATAATTAATGTTATGTGGTGTGGAAAACAACAGAGCCTGTGTGCAGTTTCCCACAGTGCCTGTCTTGTCTGGTGATAACTGCTGATGGGACTGCTCTGATACAGCAGCGCAGGTCACTGGTAGAGATTTTATTCTTACGTGGTTGATGGTGGTGTTTCCAGTGCCATGCTGAGGCTCATGAGCTCATCTGTAGCTTAGTTTCTGCTAGCAGGCAGTACACCTGATTTTCCCCTGCCCTGAGAGCTCAGCCATGTGTTTAACAAAGTTGGATTCAGGCTAGATTTCACTGGTGCCTGCCTTGGTGTTATTTCCAGTCAGTTGTTGTTTCCTAAGGCACAGTGTACACCTTGTTAAATGCAACCTTTTTGGCCATGTCTACCCATATACACCTGCTTAGGAATAAAAAGGGGGGAAAAAGAAGGCAGAGTATAAAGTACCAGATAGTAGCACAGAGCAGAAGTCTGACAGCTCTGGGTTTGTGGCAGTTTTAGGCTATGCCTTTCAAAGTTAACTGCAGATTTTTGAGCAGATGAGTGAAGAAGTAAAAACAATTCACAGTTGGGTGTAAAAAGGAAAAGAAAAGATTATTCTAAGCAGAATTCATTGGCCTGATGTGAGATGAACACCTAGCAATATTTCACACCTCACTTCATACCTTTCTCTCTTCTGGCTGATGAGGCTGCTTTCTGCTCTGCTCAGCTGGGAGGACCTTATCAGCCTAACCTTGAGATAAGAGCACTAACTCTCTAACATCTCTTTCTCTTTTCTTCCAATTAGATGAAAATGGAGGGAGGTTGGGGGGGAGAAGCAGAGCACTTTCCCCCATTCAGGGGGGTTTCCATGCTGTTTTCTGATTGTAAATACCTGTATAATATTGTAAATACTGTATACTTGTACCTATTCATTGCATTCCATTGTAGAGTGTAGCTTTCCTTGTAAATATAGCTTCCATTTGCTTTCCTGACTGAGTGAGCTGAGCTTCTGTTAATGCTGGTGGGCCAAACTACCACAGTTCCACCCAAACTACCACAGTTCCACCCAAACTGGCATTCCCTTAAGAGCAGTATCCTTTATGTAAGAGTAGCCTAGACCAGCTCTTTACATGCAAGGACATGAAACCTGGATGCTGCTGTTACTGGTTTTCTCCAGACAAAATGTCTTTCATGCCTGTATTAAATGAAGGGGGTGTTAGTGCCTGAGAAATCAGTGTTTGCAGTCATCTCAAAGCTTGTGCCGCTTTAATCCCTAGCAAATAATCACTTCAGCAACATGAACAGAGACAGAAAGCTTTTCTTAAACACCTGTAAGGATTCCTGCATTCCCATCTGGGTATATGGTTTGATGCTTTTCCAGTCTCGAGCTGGCAAAAAATAAAGATCCCATTTAAGTCAGTTAAAGGCAATGAAAAGTAATCAAAACTACATCAAAACAAAGCTAAAAGTCTTCAAGAATTTAATTTCAGACACCAAAGACAGAAGGCACCGTTATGTGTTGCAGAGTGCAGCAGAGAGGCCATCATTTTTCCAGGCTGGGTTACTATGGAGCCCTGAGAACGTGATTTGTATTCTTCCTCCTCTCTATACCGTGAAGATGTGGCCTTTGAGTAACCTGGGCATGTGGCAGAAGAAATGTCAGGAGATCAAACTGAGTTTATTTTTCTGGGAATACCCATCAAGCTGTAAGAAAGTAAAGGTCACAGCCTTTCTGACAGGGTTTAGGGATGTCCCCGAGTTGCTAGGGCTGGTGCAAATGCAAAGCTTGTGGCATTCTGGGAAGGCTGCAGTGATGGTCGTGGTGCTTCTCTAGCTGTTCTCTGAAGAGAGAAGTTGATTAGACAAATTAGCTACACTTGTAAAGTTCTGACTGCAGCAAGTGTAGGCTTTTCTATGTGCTTCATTGTATTACAAGCACTTCAGTTGTTAGAAGAATAGCAATCACTGTGGGATTTGTAGAAATGTGGCCTCACAACACGCCCCTTGCAAGAACGGCTGCAGGTAAGTCCTCTAGAGCACCATTTAATCAAATGGTTGGAGCCATTAATTATTTTTCACTAGAAGCCAGTTATACTTAAAAGAACAAGATGCCAAATTCTGAATGCTCAAAAAAAACAGGGAACAAAAACTCCCCAGCTACTTCAAAATTGCCTTGAGTTACAAAGAAGTAATTAACATTTAATTTTGATTTAAAAAGGTCATTATTCTTTTACAAAGAGCTATTTTTTAAATAAAGAAGCCAGTTCCAGTTTCTGCTTAGCACATTCAAGACTTTGTGCTGAGTGGGGTGTCATGGATTCGACTATAGCATCCTTCCCTACACCATTTCAGGGCTGTAGGGACACGGGGTGCAGAGAACCTCTGCAGGATCTTCCAGACAGGCACTTCTGAGCCCTCTGCAAGCATGACTCAATATCTGGAAGTGAGATTGTTAGGTATTATTAGTGCTGTTCATTTGTAGGGAGTAAAGGTTGCATCTTATGCCTCCTCCATGTTGTGCATCACGGTGTGAAACAGCTGCCCAAGCTGTGTGTTTGCACAGCCTTTGGCTGCAGCTGTTATCCAAAGCTTCTTGCCCAGCCTGGGCCATGCTTCTTGCAAAGGGAGAGGGGGCAGAGCTGTACCCTTCCCTCCAGTCATGCATCTCAGTGTGGGGCACTGAGGGCTGAGCAGTAGTTCCATGGGCATATATGTGTGTGTGCATTGGATCACAGGCTCACAGGCTGCTAGGGGTCGGGAGGAACCTCTGGAGATCTTCAAGTCCAAACCCTCTGTCAGACCAGAACCATAGAATCTAATGCAGGTCACACAGGAACATATCCAGACAGGGCTGGAAAGTCTCGGGAGAAGGAGACTCCACAACCTCTCTGGGAAGTCTGTGACCCTTGCAGTAAAGAAGTTCTTCCTCATGTTGAGGTGGAACTTCTTGTGCTGTAGTTTACATCCATTGCCCCCTGTCCTATCACAGGGCACAACTGAGCAGAGCCTATCCCCTCCCTCTTGACCCCCAGCCCTCAGATATTTAGAAACATTTACCAAATCCCCTATCAGTCTTCTCCTCTCCAGACTAACCAGCCCCAGGTCTCTCAGCCCCTCCTCACAGATCAGTGCTTCAGTCCCTTCACCATCCTGGTAGCTCTCCATTGGACTCTCTCCAGAAGATCCCTGACCCTCTTAAAGTGGGGAACCCAGAACTGGATGCAATATTCCAGGGTAGAGTAGAGGGGAGGAGAAGCTCCCTGGATCTGCTGGACACACTCCTCTTAATGCAGCCAGGATCCCATTGGCCTTCTTGACCACAAGAGCACAGTGCTGTCCCATGCAGAACTTGTTGTCCACCAGGACTCCCAGGTCCTTCTCCACGGGGCTGCTTTCCAGCAGATCACCTCCTAACCTGTACTGGTGCAGTTTATTATTCCTTCCCAGATGCAGGACTCTGCACTTACCCTTGTTGAACATCATTAGGTTCCTCTCTGTCCAAGTCTCTGAATGGCCTCACAGCCTTCAGGTTTCTCAGCCAAGCCTCCCAGTTTGGTATTGTCAGCAAACCTGCTGAGCAGACTCTGTCTGTTTGTCCCTTCCTCAACGTCGTTGACGAAGATGTTGAACAGGACCAGACCCAGCACTGATCCCTGGGGGACTCCAGCTGGACTTCACACCACTGACCACCACTCTTTGGACTCCATTGTGTCACCAGTTCCTAATCCATCTCTCTGTTCTTTTATCCCACACCTCCTGAGCTTGCTGACAAAAGCCTTGGTAAGGTCTTCCTGCACCTACCCATTCAGTTAGGACATTATAAGATACTATCAGATTAGTCAAGTAGGATTTCCTCTCGGTGAATCCATGCTGACTACTCCTGATAACCTTCTTCTCTTCCATGTGCCTGGAGATGCCCTCCAGGATGAGCTACTCCATCATTTTCCCAGGGATGAAGGTTAGGCTGACTGCTCTGTAATTTCCTGGAACCTCTTTCTTGCCCTTTTTTGAAGCCTGGAGTGACTTTGGCTTTCCTCCACTCCTCAGGTACCTCTTCTGTCTGCCACAATCTTGCAAAAATGATGGAGAGTGGTAGAGTGACGACATCAGCCAGTTCCCTCAACACTCCTGGGTGCATCTTGGGAAGACAGAGCGACACCAGCACCTTACTGGGAGAAGGGTAAGGCAGGGGCCAAACCTGGTGTGTGAGGAGATGCCTGGCAGCTGAGAAGGAGCCCAGATGCAGTGATTTGCAGTGATGTGGTTTGCAGCCCTTCTTGTCCTCAGGGGGAGCACAGCTGGTCTAGAACATTTCCATCCACATGTAATATGGCCAAAAGGACCTATTTTTCAAGAGATTTGATTTATCCAGTTCAGTCAATGAGCTCAGGACACACTCGTAGTTTTGGTCCCCAGATACCTGCAGGTGTCTTCTGTGCCCTTGAGAGTGTCAGGTCCCCCACTCATACTGCTCCTTCTCCATGCTATGAACACCACCCATTTTCTTATGTCCCTGGTGTCTGGTCAGGCTAAGGACATGGAAGACCAGGCTGGCAGCAAAAATGCAGGGAAGTATGCACGCTAAAATGTGAAAGACAAAGAACTCTTTCTCCAGGAAAGCTTTGGGTGCAGAGAAAACAGTCCTGCTGCAAGCCCCTGCCAGGGAGGTGTGAACGAGCTTCAGCATGTAAAGAGCAGAGCTCCCTCAGGAAAAGACTTTTGCCATAATTCCCACCTCATCCATGTTCTTCTCTCAGGATCTAGTCACTGTTAATTATAGTTTCAGACTCTGCCTGTTTCTCCTGTCTTCTCCCCAGGCAGTTGCTGTGAGGCACTTGAAGGTTAATGGGCCATGTGTTAATTTTTAGCTCTGCATCTCTTTAATGTAGGAGAACCTGGCTGATGGCAAAATAAGCACCTCTAGCCTTCATGAGCAATTTCTGGCTCCAGTGCCCTTCTAGGTATTCTTTAATATTTTTTTTTAATTCAGTTCAGTGTGTGGTGGGTTGAAAACTTCCCCCCAACATAAAATTGCCAGGCCAGCTCAGTTAGGAAGCCAACGAAGCTGTATTTACAAGCAAAACTACAATCTAAAATATGAAATGCAACGAATATGTACAAAATATACAATATTTACAAGTATTTACAATTTATAAACAGCAGAAGAACCCCCCTGGACAAACCAGGGGGCTACCAATAGCTTCCCCCTCCCTGCTCCCTTCCATCCCTAAGTATGCCAGACAAGAGAAAGAGTAGAGAGTTGCTGTTAGTTACTTAACCACAACAAAAGAGCATCCAAGGTCAGCAAAGCCAGCAGAAGCCAGAAGTTAGTATCTGCCAGAGTGGGAAGCCAAAAAAGAGAGAAAGTTAGTTTATACAAATTAACTTTATTGGATATCTGTCCAAAAGGATTATTTAGACCTCATGATTATTTTCCTTTTTACATCCTAATAGTAATTTATTTACATTCTACTACTTTCTGCTCAAGATCTGTGGAAAATTTTCTGGGCACAGCCTAAAAGTACCACACAGTGACAGAAAATACCCAGTGCTCTGCTGCACAGGGTAGACTCTGATTCTTGCACCCCTGTGACAGGTGCCTGCAGGTAGAGACTGCCTGGAAGGGTAGAAACAGAGCAAATTCTGGTACGCCAGCTTCACCTTTGCTATTGCTGCACAGAGACAGCAGAATATGGATGAATGCTCCAAAAAGTAAACCATTCCTCTCTACAAATTGTAAACTACACTACTCACCCCCACCTGGGAGGACCTTGTGATGAAGCATCCCAGAAAACATGAAACCATACTGAAGGTTGAACCAGTAGTGATAAAGGGTTGGGACAAAATGCCCCCACAGATGTGAAGACAGCTCAGTACCAGCCTTGCGGCCTGGGGATGACCCCACCAACACTGAGGAACCAGGAAGCTGAGGCTTCAGAAAAGACTTGGTGTGGTGGTTTTAGGCTATGCCTTTAAATTTTTTTCCACAGATCTTTGACAGAAAAGAAGTAAAATGTAAATAAATCACCATTGGGCATAAAGAGGAAAATAAAGACAGTTCCAAACAATCCCATTGAAGTATTTTCTACATGAGATTTAGTCCCCAAAGCCATTTCTCTCTTTTCTGGCTTTTTCGCTCTGGGTGAGAGACTAACTCTCTTCTGCTTGACCTTGGCCGCATTGTTTTGGCTAAGTCTATCTTCTCTGCTCCTTTCTCTTGTCCCTTTTTTTGTACAGGAGGGTAAGGGGAAGACAGAGAGGTAGAAGCCAGTAGCTTCCACTGGTCCTTGGCCAGCAGGGTTCTTGTGCTGTTTATTAATTGTAAATACCTGTGAATATTGTATATTTTGTACATATTCATTGCATTTCATTGTAGATTATAGTTTTGCCTGTAAATACAGCTTTCATTTGCTTCCAACTGAGCTGGTCTGGCAAATTTAATGTTGGGAGGGGGAAAATTTCAACCCATCACACTTGGGATGACCCAGAGGTCTCAGCACTGGCTTGTTCATAATTGCTGGGTAGGTTGTTTGCATGCAGCTGGAGTTCTTTATGACTTTCACGTGGGCTATTAGGTGTTGTTATGGGTGTGTGTGAGCAAGGCCAACAGGATGAGCTAAGAGATGCCCTCTGAAGAGCTATTAGATGTTGCAGGTAGGGTTGTTGTTCAGCCCCACTCCGCCTGGAGCTGTGGTGCATGATGGCTCAGTCTGAGCCACAAAACTCACCTGCACAGGGCAGGAGGGACATTGTCACAGAAAAACCAAGGGGGCATCACTGGGGTTGCAAACTTAGTGACTTGCCTCCTTTGAGAGAAAATGAGATTATGACCAACTTGCAGGAGCTTTCACCTCAGTGAGCAGCTAGGCTTTTGCAGGTTGCTGTTTGGGCTTGGCATTTTTAACTAATTGTGGTGGGTTGAAAATTCCCCCAACATAAAATTGCCAGACCAGACCAGCTGGAAGGAAATTAAACCATGTTTACGAGCAAAAATACAATCTACAATGAAATACAATGAGTGTGTACAAAATATACAATATTTACAGGTATTTACAAACAGCACAAGAACCCCCTGGACAAAAACAGGGGAGCTACTAATAGCTTCCCCTTTCCTGCTCCCTACACCCCTGCACACAAGAGAGGAGAGAGAAGAGCAGAGAATTGTTTGTTTCATATTCAGCCACAACAAAGTAATGCAGCCAAGGTCAGCAAAGCCAAGCAGAAGCATCAGCCAGAGCAGAGGAAGCATTAAAAAGAGGAAGTTAGTTTACAGATCTTAGTTTTATATCTGTTACCTGTCTGTGCTGGGTTATACCCATCCTGGGGGAAGGGCTACAAGAGCCCTGCTTCCCCAGGGGACAAAAGAAACCTGATCCAGGTGAACAGAGAGGGTTGGTTTCCCCTCCCAGGAGGAAGGGTCCCCTGGGTCAAAGGTGGTCTATTCCACTCCCCTTCCTGTCCAGCAAGCCTGTAAAAAGGAAGATGCTGAGGCTATTTGCCCTCTTTGCTCCTGCCTCGCCTGTTTAAAAGGACCAACAGCTACTGCTAGCCTCCTGGCTCTGCCATGTGGTCAGGCCTGGTCTTCTCCCTGCTGCATCCACACTTCCCTAAAGGACTGAAATCCACATACATCAAGGGAGATATAAGGCCATCCAAATTTGGTTTTGTGTATTTTCCTATCCATCCTTATTCCTTACCCTTGTAAACCCTTCCAGTTACTGCTAGATATATATATTTTGTTTAAAAAAAAATTTACTTCTACTTCCAAACGGACTCCAAATAATTTTTTGGTAGCTTTACCTCCTTCCCTTTTTTTCCCTTTTTTTTTCCCACCCCCTTTTTTTTCTTTTCCCCTTTTCTTTTCCCTTTTTTCCTTATCAGGAATAAAGGAAGGGGGAACGGGGAGGAATGGAGGAATTCTCAGTTTTCTACCATCTGAGCTCTTAAATTCCAGTTAAGGCTCAAACCACTATACTGCCCAATGGGATTGCTTAGAACTTGTCATTATTTTTCTTTTCTACATCAAATGGTGATTTATTTACATCCTGCCACTTCCTGTTCAAGAATCTGTGGAATAATGTCAAGGCACGGCCTAAAAACTACCACACTAATTGTGAGGGTGGTCTCAGAAGTGGTGAGCACACCCAGGGTGCATGGAGTGGCAAGTCTGACTCAGCTGAGGCTTGATCACTCAGACACAAAAGCAACAGGCTCCTTTGGCAAGGTGCCATGCCCTGGTGTTGCAAGGGAGCAATGATCCTTGTCCCTCTTGCCCTCCCCTGCTCTACCACCCTGAGGACCGCACCTATGCTTTGCAAAACAGCCCATCCACAGCCTCATAAGGGCTTGTGCAACAGGATTAGGAGGCTGTTTGCCTGTCCAGTCATCAGAAACCCAAAGAGCTCCCTGAGTCAATCTATGTGAACCCTAACTATATCTCCTTGAAAACACATGTCACATGAAGGGCTCACCAGCTGCACACTTTCCCTTACGACTGTTTAACATCTGATGTTTTGACCAGGGCTGCACCGTTTCATGGCCACAGCTGTGATCTTGAGCATGCTGGCAGGGCACTGGATTTTCTGTCAGGCTGCACCCAGTCAAACCAGAAGAAAGAAGGACCCTGCATAGCTTAATGGAGTGAAGCAGTGCTTATTGCTGCAGTGCTGTAGCTGTTTGGTGCAGAGCATAGATTTTGACTAACGGGACACTCACAGGATCATAGGATGTTAGGGATTGGAAGTGACCTTCGAGGATCATCAAGCCTAACCCCCCTGTCAGAGGAGAACCATAGAATCTAGCACAGGTCACACAGGAACACATTCAGATGGGTCTTCTGGGGCTAGCATATATTTTACACCCTGGCTTTGTGTGCAAGCTGCTTTTAAATCTCATGGTTTTTCCTGATGGTTTCTGTGATGGGTTGAAAATTTCCCCCAACATGAACTTTGCCAGACCAGCTCATCTGGAAGCAAATGAAAGCTGTATTTACAAGCAAAACTACAACCTCCAATGAAATGCAACAAGTATGTACAAAACATACAGTGTTTACTACATTTACACCATTTACAATTAATAAACAGCACAAGAACCTACTAGCTTCTCCTTCCCTGCCTCCCTCCTGTACAAAAGGAGAAGAGAAAGAAGCAGAGAGATGTTAGACTTAACCAAAACAATGCAGCCAAGGTCAAGCAGAAGCAAGTTAGTATTTCTCCCAAAGTGAAAAAGTGAGAAGAAATTGGTTTAGGACAAGTAGTTTTAGTCCCTTATCTCTTCCAATTAGAATTATCTTTATTTCCCTTTTTACATCCAATAGTGATTTATTTACATTTTACTACTTTCTGTTCAAGATCTGTGAAAAATTTTTAAGGCCATAGCCTAAAACTACCACAGTTTCATTTTTTTTCATGATGACCTGGGGTCTGCAGTACCAGAAGTGACACTGCCAAAGCCTCCTCTGAAGGAGTTCCAAGACATTTCATACACCAGCCATGGTTCCCTGCCAGTGACTTACCCAACAGGTACGGGCAGAAATGTAGCTTTGCTGGGCTGTAATTTAGCAGCCCAATTATATGGAATGCACAGCCCCTGAGGCTGATTTTCTTCCCTTGACACCTTGCTCATTGCACAGGTAAAACCTGTAGAAGAAGGCTTTATGCCACACTACTTCTCTGTGAGATGGTTATGTAGCAGTGTTACCTTCAGGGCTGCTCTTGAAGGCAGGGCAGGGCTTGGCTTGTGCTTTGTGGGTCATCTGGGCACTAGGCAGTGTCCACAAAGAGAAATGCCTTCTGGCATGCACTCTGAGGCAAGTCCACATAGTTATCTTTGGGTTTGAAGGACTTTCTTCAAAGCAGGTGGCTGGAAAAACACCACCTGTAGCTTGGATGGTCCTGACTTCCTTCTACCCTTCCCTCAGCTCCCTTCCAGGAGTGAAAACAAGGGAAACAAGGACTGCCTCTCTCCTTTCATGACAGCAATACAGCACAAAAGGAGAAGGGGACAAACTTTGGGATTTCACTGAGGACAAGACATGGCAGAGGACCGAGGCCTTAGCATGGGGTTAAGGTGCAGAGGCACAGAGGCCACCTCTCCTGCCATGGGGCTGGATGAGGATGGGTGAGCAAGCCCTAGCCAATTTTTTGTTCTTCCAGTTGTGGGATTTTAATAATGCATGATTCAGGAAAGTGCTGCATGCAGCAATTTCTCATAAAATCCACTCCATGTGTGAATGAATAAGGAAGTTTGCCCTTAGCCCTTAATAAGGAACAAGTTGAGTCCCATTTGGATCATTGATTTCAAGTGAGAGTTCAATAACAAAATGTTTTTGACATATTTGCCAGCTCTGTTGTTTACAGACATTATTTGCTGTCACCGCATTTTCCATCTGTGTCCTGACTGTGGGAGCAGAGTTGGCAGGTGGAATCTCATAGAGGGGCATTTCCACTTAGCTGATGGCAGGTGCCTGGCCTCCAGCATGACAAGGTGGTGAAATTAGCTCATAGGAGATGTTGGGACCCCCTGTCCTACCACCAGCCTCTCTTGGGAAAACACAGAGACTGGCAGGAGAAGGATGTGGAGTCATCCACTCCTGTCAGCTCCACTCCATTTCACATTTCAGGGGTAAACACATGTGGTAGGAGGAGCTGTGAGCAAGTTCATGATGGGGTTTGAGATCAAATTTCTCAGTCCAGAGCAGATAGATTTCACTGACCTGGGTATCTTTTGACTACATTTTGGGTCCATGCAACTCCCTTAGGTTGTAGAATCTTACTAAGCTGGAAGCTCTTCTCTGGTGGAGATCAGTTCATTCTTTAAAAGCTATTCTACAAAGTTCTGCAGTGCATTTTATGCCTTTTTATTTTTTTTATTATTTATTTTGGAGCAGGAAAACTCCACACCAGATACTCCTTCATCTTCTTGCTTTCCTTCCCTGCTGTTGACAGTGGTTCAGACCTACTGATGGCAGAAAAGCTACTCAAGAGCTTAGATTTTGGAAACACAGTGCTTAGTCTACTTACACTGGTCCCTTTGGGCCACAGACTGCTTCTGAAGAGGTGTTTGTGCCTCTGGCACTGAGTTTGGCAAGATCTTGCTCTTTAAGAGTGGCCATATATGACAAATCAAAAAATAGCTCACTCCTTCTGGGCCTCAGTAAGGTGAGAGGCTGCACAAAGTGCCTCTGCAGGGTTCAGGATGCAGGAACCTTTCTGCAAACAAGGTAGAGCAGTCAGGTACCACAGGCAAGAAGGTAACAGCAAAAGAGATCAATCACCTAGGACATTTACTAATGAAACTGTACTTTTGTGCAGCCGGAGGAAAAAAAATGACTGATGCTGGTCCTAGACAACTGTGAGCGGAGAGAGACATCCCTTTGGGAATTTGCCCCTCCTTAGATCTGTATTTCTGCCTCTGTGCTGTTCAAAAGCATTGCCATGGGAGCATTTTCAGTTTGTGCCCATCAACTATCAGCAACTAATTGGCAACACCTGATGCTGAAGAGGTCAGGTGGCCTGTGCCAGCTAAAGTTTTGTCCTCCTGTCACAAGCCAGGTCACAGAATGGCGACAGCCTACCCTAGGCACAGAGGAAACAGCAAGGCCACGCTCCGGTAACTGAGAGCAGATGACAGCTCAGCTGGGTTTTTGATTTAAATTTGTGGTATGCAAATGCAGATGCTGCAGCAGCTGTTCATAGGGTCATAGGATGTTAGGGGTTGGAAGAGACCTCCGAAGATCATCAAGTCTAACCCGGCTGCCAGAGCAGGATCTGGGCCTGAGCACAGATCACACAGGAACGCACCCAGAATTAACCAGGTTGGAAAAGACCTTTGAGATCATAGAGTCCAACCTATCACCCAACACCATCTAATCAACTAAACCATGGCACTAAGTGCCTCATCCAGTCTCTTTTTAAACACTTCCAGTGATGGTGACTCCACCACCTCCCTGGGCAGTCATTCCAATGGCAAATCACCCTTTCTGTGAAGAATTTCTTCCTAACATTCAGCCTGAACCTCCCCTGGCACAGCTTGAGACTGTGTCTTCTTGTTCTGTCACTGGTTGCCTGGGAGAAGAAACCAACCCCCTGCTGGCTACAACCTCCTTTCAGGTAGTTGTAGAGAGCAAGAAGGTCTCCCCTGAGCCTCCTCTTCTCCAGGTTAAGCAACCCCAGCTCCCTCAGCCTCTCCTCATAGGGCTTGTGCTCCAAACCCCTCCCCAGCTTTGTTGCCCTTCTCTGGACACATTCCAGCAACTCAACATCTTTCCTAAACTGAGGGGCCCAGAACTGGACACAGGACTCAAGGTGTGGCCTAACCAGTGCTGAGTACAGGACAAAGTGACCTCCCTGCTCCTGCTGGCCAGACTGTACCTGATACAGGCCAGGATGCCATTGACCTTCTTGCCCACCTGGGCACACTGCTGGCTCATGTTCAGCCTACTGTCAACCACTACCCCCAGGTCCCTCTCCACCTGGCCACTCTCCAGCCACTCTGAGCCCAGCCTGTAGCACTGCATGGGGTTGCTGTGGCCAGTGTGCAGAACCTGGCACTTGGATGTGTTAAATCTCATGCCCTTGAACTCTGCCCATCTGTCCAGCCTGTCGAGGTCCCTCTGCAGAGCTCTCCTACCCTCTAATAGATCAACACCTGCCCCCAGCTTGGTGTCATCTACAAACAAATATGGTCCTGATCTATCACAGTATCACTTCCAATCCTAACAATTCTATGATTCCATGTATTTAGTGACATGCTGTGGGAAAGGCACAACCAGCCAGGTGTCTTCAGCTCCACTGGACAGCTATGCCAACTGAGGGAACAGAGACAGGCAGGTCTTAGGCAGAAGACCTGCACCCCTGGGCTGGAAAGGCATTCAGTACCTAGGCTGGTTCAAGTGCAGAGGACAAGCTCTGCAGGATGTTGTGGGTTTTTTTGCAACCCTGGGGCTATCCTGTTTTGGGCTGTGCAGGTCAAATGAGGGAGAGGATAGTATCTCAACTCAGCTTTCCGTGCCCTGGGCACTGCAACTGCTATGCGAGCACTGAGAGTCATTTCTCCTTCTGCCCCAAAGGCAAATCATTACAACTCATCAGGAGAGAGCAGCAGCTGCTGACACACCGTGGGGCAGGCTGAAAATGCTGGTGTCTTTCCTCCAGAATGGAAGTAGCTCCCCAGAATAAGGCTGCTGTGGTTTGTGACTGATTTCAGTTTTGCAGAAATAACGAAAGACCGTCAGACCAGGGAAGGAGTTTGCTTGCTCTGGTATCTAGGCCGCTCTTTGGAGGCAGCAACTGGACCAACCACTCCTCCCCAGGCTCATTTCTCTTGAGTGCAGCCATCTGGGTCCCTACCCAGGTGGCAGGAGGGATGTGACCGACCGTGCAGTTTCTTTTGCATGTTTGATTTTCACACTCATGCATGATCAGTTTAATTTCACCTGTGGTCACCTGTAGCCTCATTCAGTCTCATGGCTCAGATTCAGTATTTCATTAAAATTATGCCAATGGACACCACCACCACCCCCCCCCCAACAGCCACCCTCCTCCTCCCCCATGGAAGTCTGAACTCCGGAAACCCATCTGGCTAGTTCTGTTACAACATGATGCTTGTATCATAGAGTCATAGAATTGTTAGGGTTGAAAGGGATCTAAAGGATCATCCAGTTCCAATGCTCCTGTCATGGGCAGGGACACCTCACACTACATCAGGTTGCTCTGAGCCACCTCCAGCTTGTCCCAGATCTCAACAAAGATGAGGAAACTGCAGAGGTTTGCTAGCCAGAAAGAGGTGGATTTGTACTTTTTCACCCTGAAAGGGAGAAGCCAGGGTAAGCAATCCTGGAGTAGAGGTGTGCCAAAGACAAGGACAAGCTCTTTCAGGGACAGTGAGTGGCCTTGGCAAACCACTCTGCAGTGAAACCCAAACGCTGGGGCATGGCTCTGCTTTCATCTCAGGACTGCTCACCCATGCATCTTGCCCAAAGGGTAGTCCAGAAGCACACCCCCACACCCCCCACACCCCTGTAGCCTCACCTCTGCAAGGTTTATGCTTTTTGCTTTTCATGAGCTCAAGTGAAGCAGTTAGCCTGCAGCCCCCTGAGCCCGTCCTCTCTTGGCCAGGGGATACTTTTGGAGGTGGATTAGTGTCTTGGGTGGGTGGGTTGGTTTGTTTGGCTTTTACTTGTCTCACACTGGATCAGATACCAGCTGCTTATCTTGCTAGGAGCAGAGGGTCTGGCAGGGATCACCCCATGCTGATAAACATGGCTTAGCCTGCTTTCCTCTCCCTGGGCGAGTGGCATGTCTGTGTTAGGAGGGCTGTATCCACAGGCCTGGCATGTGCTGGGTAATGACTCTGTTCCAGAGGTCCTGAGGGCAGCACTAAAACCATCATCACTGGGGCAGTCAGTCAGGAGATGCACCTGCCTCAGTAATCTCTCTCCCCAGCCAGATGTCCCCAAGGACCCTGCTCTCCAGATACATTTATTTTTAGGAGACACAGTCTGGGATGAGCTTCAGAGGGGTAAAATGAGAATGACTGTGGGTGACTCACTCTCCCCGAGAGCCTGACAGGCAGTTTCTGCGCCTGTAGCCTCTTCCCCTTGCTGTGGGTGGTGCTACAAAGTGCCCTGGGTTGGACCTGAAGCTCCTCTAGCCTTAGGCAGGCAGCTGTGAGCCTTGCACCACTCGAACCCCTGGAGCCACTGCTTAAGGGCAGAAGACTGCATGCTGGAGCAGGCAGTTTCTTGCCCTGATGGCGAGGACCCAGACTGGCAAAGGACCCATGCACAAGGAGCAACAGCAGCAGAGATTTGGGGCTATACACCCAGCGTCAGTCTGGACATCCTTTTAAGGCCTGATGCTGTATCAGCACCATCAGAGCATGGCACGTAACAGGCTATGACATCAAAAAATAAGCCAGCTAATTTTTTGAGGGAGCTGTGGCTCTTCAGCTTGGAGAAGAGGAGTCTGAGAGGTGACCTCATTCATGTTTATAAATATGTAAAGGGTGAGTGCCAAGAGGATGGAGCCAGGCTCTGCTCGGCGATGCCCAATGACAGCACAAGGAGCAATGGTGGAAGTTGAGGCGTAGGAAGTTCCATAGAAATAGGAGGAAGAATTTTTTTCCCCTGTGATGATGACAGAACACTGGATCAGGCTGCTGAAGGGGGGCTGTGGAGTCTCCCTCTCTGGAGATATTCAAGACCTGCCTGGATGTGTTCCTGTGTGATCTGGTATAGGTGATCCTGCTCTGGCAGGGGGTTGGACTGGGTGATCTCTCGTGGTCCCTTCCAGACGCTAAGACTCTGTGATTCTGTGACTACAAAGCAGTTGGGCAATAGCTAGGGCACAAGAGTAGTTCTTTGAGGATAAGAGAGAGAAAGAGACAAATTAAAACTAGCAATGGCAAGTACCAGGACAGACGTGGCAGCTGCTGCTTTTGCTCAGTTGTGATTTTATTTTGTGTGTGCAACCTCTGAAGCCAGCTTAGGCTACTGCTCTCAGCTCTCAAGGACTATGAGCCCAGCTCACAGGATGAACTGGCTGCAGAAAACAGAGGCTGAAGGCAAAAGGTTGAGAGGAGACTGTAAGTGCTCTCAAGACAGCACAGAAGATGCAGTCAGAGGTTTTGTGTTACTGCTCCTGGGCCAGCCTCCTAGCTGAGTGATGAGCTGCTGAGTACCTCCATCTGGACATTCAATCTGTATCCACTGGACAGTTCCTCAGCAGCCAGTTGAAGGCTGTCTCAGTTAGAATCAAAATTGCTGGTGAACAGCTTCCTGAGCTGGAGTAATCAATGCTGGGTCTTCATGACTACCACAGTGCAGTGATATCCCTTGCTAAAGCAGCAAAAAGGGAATTAAGAAGCCTGGGTGAGCCAAACCTCATTTGATCACCTGTGTGGTCTCATCTAAAGAGGATACAAGATGAAAATTTCCCACACAGCAGACCTCAATTCCCAAATTGCTTTCCCATTGCCAGTTTCTAGCCCCCAGCTGGTAAATGAGACATTAACAGTATTCAAATGGCTGTGAAGCTCTCCTCCCAACAGCAAGGCACTCATGGTGTTTGCCTTCTATCTGAAATGAGTCATTAGCTCAGGTCTCCAGGATGCCTGTATGGCCCATGCTGAACATCTTGCTGTAGCAACCTTCCACATTTCCATAGACTTGTTAGGGTTGGAAGGGACCTCAAGGGTCATCCAGTTCCAACCCCACTGCCATGGGCAGGGACACCTCACACTACATCAGGTTGCCCAGAGCCACATCCAGCCTGGCCTTCAAAACCTCCAGGGATGAGATTTCCACCACTTCCCTGGGCAACCTGTTCCAATGTCTCACCACTCTCATGATGAAGAATTTCTTCCTAACATCCAATCTTAATCTACCCATTTCTAGTTTTGTTCTATTCCCCCTAGTCCTATCATTACCTCACACCCTAAAAAGTCCCTCCCCAGCTTTCTTGTAGCCCCCTTCAGATAATGGAAGGCCACAATAAGGTCTCCTCAGAGCCTTCTCTTCTCCAGACTGAACAGCCACATCCTCTCTCAGTCTGTCCCCATAGCAGAGGTGCTCCAGCCCTCTGATCATCCTTGTGGTCCTTCTCTGGACACATTCCAGCACCTCCAGATCCTTCCTGTAATAGGGGCTCCAGAACAGGCCAGGTGGGGTTTCACCAGAGTGGAGTAGAGGGGGAGAATCACCTCCCTTGCCCTGGTGGCTATGCTTCTCTTGATGCAGCCCAGTCTCTGATCGGCTTTCTGGGCTGCAAGCGCACACTGGTGGCTCATCTCCCCACCTCTGCCACCAGGTTCTTCTCCCAAACCCTGATGCTGTGCAGGAGGGGTAACATTGAGACTGAGAGCATTGAGCTACAGAGTCAGTTTAGCCTGCTATTACAGGGGTGTGTAGATAGATAGATAGATAGATAGATAGATAGATAGATAGATAGATAGATAATAAAAAGATAGATAGACAGAAAGATAGATATATGATAGAAAGATAGATAGATATTAGATAGAAGATAGATAGACAGATAGAAAGATAGACAGATGGATAGATAAAAAGATAGATGGATAATTGTGATAAAAGATAATAGATAGATAGATAGATAGATAGATAGATAGATAGATAGATAGATAGATAGAAGAAAGATAGATGTGTGCATACATATACACAAGCGCACACATGCACTATTCCTATATGTGTTCCACAGTGAGCAGAGGAGCTTGTGCCCAGAGGCAGGAGGCTTTATGCACACATGCTGCTTGCACAGGTCCCAGCAGACCCAGATAGGGGCCAGTACTCTGCTGTGCAAGGATCAGGGTGTTCTTGTGGTGCAGAGCTGCAGCCTTTCCCTGGTGCCATGGCCAGCAGGATGGGTCCCAGTAGGCAGCTGCCTGTGAAGAAGCCCACAGCCCTGCATGGCCCCTCTCCCATTGCCCTCACAATGAGGTCTCTTCAGAGCCTTCTCCAGACTGAACAGCCCAGGGAGAGCAGGTTGTCACCTGCTTGCTGTGCCCAGTGGCCAAAGTGTTTGAGTCCTCTGGTTAATTTAGCAGTGCTCAGTCAAAGTGCAGCTGCACAGTGAGCCATCCAAGCTGCCTTGGACCTGCTGAGGTGTCCCAGGACGACCACACTGCCCATGAGTAAGCCTGAGCTGGCAGCTGCAGGCGGCTGGCTGCCTGCCGGAGCACAGCACGTCCTGCTCCTCTGCCAGGCCCTGCAGCTCACTCTGGCAGCCAATTCTTCAGCAAAGCTGAGGTGACACAGCAGAAAGAGCAGTTTCACTGATGCCTTTCCCTCTCTTGAAGGCATGTGTGAGCTAAAAGAAGTGGCAGTTTGGAGGTTCAGCTGTGGGGCTGGATGGTCCAGAGTGCTGTTGTGAGCACTCTCAGGCAGGACTGGTGGGCAAAGGTCTCATGGAGCTTGACTGATACACACCAACCACCAGGTCATCACTAGGGGAGGTAAATTAATTAGGAGCACCTATGGACCAGGCACCCCAAGCTGTGCAGTGATTTCTGCCTGGGGCCCAATTCTTGTGATATCACTGTAGTCTAATTAGCAAACAACCCTCAAGTCCACACTTCAATGGATTCACTCGTGTTCAGGAGTAGTTGTCTCTGGGAATGGATACCTTTATTATGGGCAGACCTTAAAGCTGATGCCTGAACAGTAGTACATGCCTGTTGCCATGTACAAAGAACAGGGAAATGAAGGGGTTTGCTGCAATAGACTGCAATGTGAGAACAGCCCTGAAGAAAAGGGCTTTGGGGTGCTGGTGGATGAAAAGCTCAACATGAGCCACCAGTGTGCACTTGCAGCCCAGAAAGCCGATCAGAGACTGGGCTGCATCAAGAGAAGCATAGCCACCAGGGCAAGGGAGGTGATTCTCCCCCTCTACTCCACTCTGGTGAGACCCCACCTGGAGCACTGCGGCCTCTTCTGGAGCCCCTGTTACAAGAAGGATCTGGAGGTGCTGGAACATGTCCAGAGAAGGACCACAAGGATGATCAGAGAGCTGGAGCTCCTCTCCTATGGGGACAGACTGAGGGAGTTGGGGCTGTTCAGTCTGGAGAAGAGAAGGCTCTGAGGTGACCCTATTGTGGCCTTCCAATACCTGAAGAGGGCTACAAGAAAGCTGGGGAGGGACTTTTTAGGGTGTGAGGTAATGATAGGACTAGGGGGAATAGAACAAAAATAGAAATGGGTAGATTAAGATTAGATGTTAGGAAGAAATTTTTCCCCATGAGGGTGGCGAGACTTTGGAACAGGTTGCCCAGGGAAGTGGTGGAAATCTCATCCCTGGAGATTTTTAAGGCTAGGCTGGATGTGGCTCTGGGCAACCTGATGTAGTGTGAGGTGTCCCTGCCCATGGCAGTGGGGTTGGAAGTAGATGATCCTTGGAGTCCCTTCCAACCCTGACAATTCTGTGATTCTATGGATCTGCATCTTCTCCTCTTGTTTGATTTAACATATTACAACAACTCACTCTTTGCATCTTGTCAGTCTAGTGCCTCCCTGCAGGTGAGGCAGGCAAAGCTTCCTCCTGCTTTTCAGGGATATCTTTTGTCACAGGCTTCACACAACTCATGCTTCATTATTCCTGCCTCTGGCTCACCCTTGGCTGAAAACGGACAGTGAGATTTACTTCTCTCAGTTTGTTTTCTTCATTATTTTCTGTTTATTCAACATGGGCAACATTGTTCATCACATAGTATCCTTGTAAAGGCAAACAGAGAAAATCTTGACTGTGATTCATTCATGCAGAGACAATTTTATTTGGGCATCTCCATTTAGTTGTTGAGAAAAAGCATTAAATGAAAACCAAAAGGGAAAGAATCAAATCTAAGAAAAAAACATTGTTCAGAGGCTTTCTCCTCCCTCAGACTGTCCTTCCCATTTGCTGCTTTGCTCTAATGACACCAGCAGGTTTGTGCTAGTGTAAGTGAGCTATTAATTGGCCTTGATGACTTATTTTCCTCTGGAAAAATCCATGCCTGGCCTTGTGCCAAAAAGGAAGGGATACATCTCTCTTAGGCACTCGGAAAGGGCCTGTGTTGATTACACCTAGTACCAGGCATCAAGCATGCAGCTAGGAGGTTGGGAAAAGAAAGGGACACCTCAAGGAATGATTCAGCTCTGTGGGACAAAGCCACCCTTCAGAGGCATCTCTCTCATCCCAGCTGCTGTTGGGGAAACCAAGGACAACCCGGACATGGTACAGACTTCTTGAAACTCCTTAAGCAGCAACGTTTAGTAGGAGTCAATATGTGGTGGGTTGAAGTCCCCCCCAACATTAAATTTGCCAGACCAGCTCAGCTGGTCAGCAAAACTACAATCTACAATGGAATGCAATTAATATGTACAAAATATACAGTATTTAGAATAGAATAGAATAGAATAGAATAGAATAGAATAGAATAGAATAGAATAGACCAGGTTGGAAGAGACCTTCAAGATCATCGTGTCCAACCTATCATCCAACACCACCTAATCAACTAAACCATGGCACCAAGCACCCCATCAAGTCTCCTCCTGAACACCTCCAATGATGGTGACTCCACCACCTCCCCAGGCAGCCCATTCCAATGGGCAATCATTCTCTCTGTGTAGAACTTCTTCCTAACCTCCAGCCTAAACCTCCCCTGGTGCAGCTAATATTTACAGGTATTTACAGTTAATAAACAGCACAAGGATCCCCCTGGCCAAGGACCATGGGAAGCTACTGGCTTCTTCCTTCCTGCCTCCCCTGTTACCCCCTGTACAAAAAAAGGGACAAGAGAAAGGAGCAGAGAAGTTAGGCTTAGCCAAAACAATGCAGCCAAGGTCAAGCAGAAGCAAATTAGTATCTCTCCCAGAGCAAAGAAGCCAGAAGAGGGAGAAATTATGCTGGGAACTCAGTCTTATGGTAGATATCTCTCCAATGGGATTGTCTAGAATTATCTTGATTTTCCTTTCTACACCCAATAGTGATTTATTTGCATTTTACTAGTTTTCTGCTCAAGTTCTGTGAAAATTTTTTAAAGGCATAGCCTAAAACTACCACACAAGGTGTGCTGAAGAATCTTCAGTGAGAGGCTAAAGGGGCAGGCTGGGGAGAATACAGACCTTTGAAAAACCAGCTTTGTACAAGGCATAATTATCACTGCAAACTGGAAGACCATAATTTCCATGGTGTGGAGAAGCTGACCTGCCAATTTCAAAGCTTTGGGTAGTGGCAAGAATGCATAGGACTGGTAAAGGTTTGCTTCAGCATCTGTGGGAGGAGACTAGGCTGCAGGGTCAGGCAGGAGTGGGATCCAGCAGTAGGTTGCACAGGGGGAGACAGAAACATTAGGTGGAGAGCTGGCTGGGAATGCAAGGCACAGCTAGGCTTCTGACATCAGCCATCAAAAACACAGCTGGAATCCACTTTCCATTTATTATACCATTCACACACACTGGAGGAGGCTCCAATCCTTACTCCAAGGCTTAACCAGAGCAACTAAACTACCTTCCTGCGTTTCCAGTGTCAATGGGGCCCACGGCATGGCAACAAATCAAATGCCTACTGTGCCAGCTGCTTTCTCATCAGCCCAAATGGTGAAACACAGGGGAAATTAGTGTCAGTGTTTGGTTGGAGCCAGCTGTGCCACTGAGAACCTGTGCCCGGGTTGCCAACCTAACTCCTCCTTCAGGCCCAGCTTCTGAAGGCAGAGAGGTCTAAAGGAGGTTTTCGACCTGTGGCACTGTCTTTGGTGGGGCATACAGACACAGGATTATCAGCAGCTTCCCTCACAAGAGATGGAAACATTTTATCCCTAATTGTTAACCCAAAACAAACAAACAAACAAACAGAAAGGGCAAAAAAAGATGGCTTTAGGGTTTTCCAAAGACAAAGCTGCTACACTGGATATCCCAAGCACAAAACCACATATGGGGAGTAGGTGCCCTTTTCATTTGTGTTATCATCACAGCAGCTAGCAGGTTAAAATGCTACAATAAATAAGGCAAATCTATTTTGATAGATCTCTAATATCTGTTAGCAATGTACCTCTTTTTTTTCCCTGCAGTAAAGAAAAAGCCAGAGAGAAGAAATATTTCCAGCAGTAAGTTGCTTTATGTGCTTCAGCTGAGGAAAGAAAGGCCTCGTTTGTACCCTGCTGGTTAGTAACAGCTCTGTTTCTAGGGCTCTGACTCACTCAGAGCTCAGCAGCCATGCACACTGTTTACTGAACTGCCACAGAATGGTGGTGCAAGGCTTAGGGATAACATCTGAGGCTTTGTAGTGCAGCAGGCAGCAGATGCCTGCTGCAGTTGCTTTCCATCTGAAGCAAATCAAAAGTACACAACAAAACTCAAGGGGTGGTGTTGCAAATCTGCTCCAAGGAGGCATTGAATTATTTCTATAAGGGAACAGCTATCAGCAAACAAGTACTTTCTCCTGTTCACAGCTACTGGAGGGGCAGCTGGACCAACTTCACCTTTTCCAGAAGCACGGCATGAGGAAAAGACTGGGCTGAAGCCATGCACAGAGGCAGGCTTCAGTACCAGGTTGTGCTCTAACAAGCTGGCTGGGGAGAACAAAAGGAGGTGGTAATTAGGGAAAGGGCCAGTTCTGAGGATACAGTATGTAATATTTTAAGACTGCAAGTAGGAGTGCTATTGTTGGAACGTTCACATTAGCTCTGTGGGGAAGGACAGTAATTCCTGCTCAAGCTACCACATTGCTTCATGACAATGCAGCAAAACCCAGGCTTGCAGTATGCATCTGGAGTGCTGGTGATATGCCAATCATTTAAAAGTTATTCAGCTCAGCACCTTACCTGATAATTCTTGGATATTTGAAGCTTGCTGCTTCTTTTCTGGTGCTGCAGGAGTACAGACAGCAAGGTGTGAAGGCAGTTGCAGCACTTGAGTGCCACCTGACATGATGCTTGCAAACATTTGCCCAGTGCTGCATTCTTCCATGGGGATTTAGAGCCACTGCCACCACCTCAGCAGCCTGGAGCCCCTCCAGCAGCTGCTGCACAGGTCTGCCTGCTTTCACCAATTACACACAGGTCACAGTCACCTTGCTCGGGAGCACTGCTCTGCTCTGGTTTCCACTGCCACCCAGGACATTCAGGGCATTGCTTCCTATGAGGCTTGGGGAACTGGGGATCCTGCAAACCAGCAACTGGGATCTGCTTTAAAAGAAAACCATCTGAAAATAATCAACCACTAATAAATACCATGGCCTTGAAGGGCCGCTCACAGTGACAAAATGCCACCTTTTGGAGCGGGCTGGAAGGGATTTGCTACACTGACAGCCAAACACAAGCCATGGCTTTGGGATGGGCTTTCTAAAGGACTCCTGTGAGCAAAGAACAGCCATCTATGCAGAACACAGCTTCCTTTTCAGCTACAGCTTTTAATACTTGGGGCCTTTTATATTTTTTTCCCCCAGCCTTTTACTTTTTTTCCCCAGATATTATTCAATATTTTCATCAGCATTAACTAAACCCAGGGAGCATTTGCAGTTTTAGTCTGAATTAAGCCTTTATTCCCCACTGACTGGAAAAGGAGAAACATAACCCCCATGTCCAACAAGGGTGAGAAGGGCAATCCAGGGAATTACAGGCCACTCAGTCTCACCTCTCTGGGACTTTAGGGTGTCAGGTAGTGATAGGACTTTGGGGGGGGGGGGAGAGGAGCAAAACTAGAATTAGGTAGATTCAGATTGGATGTCAGGAAGAAATTCTTCATCATGAGGGTGGTGAGGCACTGGAACAGGTTGCCCAGAGAGGTGGTAGAAGCCTCATCCCTGGAGGTTTGTAAGGCCAAGCTGAATGTGGCTCTGAGCAACCTGATGTAGTGTGAGATGTCCCTGCCCATGGCAGGGGGGTTGGAACTGGATGATCCTTGAGGTCCTTTCCAATCCTAATAATTCTATGATTCTGTGTTCTCCAGGCCATGGTGAATTCTGTGGTGGCAGGACTGGAAGTGGGCCATATAATTCATGAATTGCTAATCTCTGTCACTCACATTTTCTGGGAAGCACAACGCTATACACCTTTACACCTGGCAAAACACAAACTTGGAGAACTTTGAGGCTATTTTTCTGATTAGGAGTCTTTAGAATATTCCCTAAAAAGAAAAAAAAAAAGTAATAAAAGGGCAAGACAATTCAGACACCAAGTATAAGTGTGATTCATCCACTGTGGTGGAAATTAGACCCTTGAGTTGAGAGGCTAATTAAGCTAATTAGATCTAAAGCCTGAAAGGGAACTATGCAGGCATTTCTTTAAATCTCATTTTTACATACGTAATCTGGACCAACTCCACTGTTATTTTCTGGCCTTACAGCCAAGTAATTGAAACCACTGCTGAGCTCTTCTGAGCTCTCAATATCAGCCAAAGGCATTGAAGTACAACAATTACCAGCTAGGCTGTGTTTTTCCTCTGTAACTTCTAGATGAACTTAGTATGACAGTACTCTTCTTTCCGAAGGTACTTTGCCATTCTGATGGACTACTTCTGAAAAATAAAATAAAATAAAAAATTAAAAAAAAAAGCTTGGTGAATTAAGAGCACCATCATCAATTTAAAGAGGTGCCAAATTTTACAACAGTAGCAAATGAAGAGAGCAGAAATGTTTCAGCATCAACCACTGCCTCTTCCAGGAGAATCCTGGAATAATGCATCCAGTTTTGGGCTCCCCAGTTCAAGAGGAACAAGGATCCGCTGGAGAGAGTCCAATGGAGAGCTACCAGGATGATTAAGGGACTGGAGCACTGCCCTGTGAGGAGAGGCTGAGAGCCCTGGGGCTGCTTAATCTGGAGAAGAGAAGACTGAGAGGGGATTTAATAAATGTTTATAAATATCTGAGGGCTGGGGGTCAAGAGAGAGGGGACAGGCTCTGCTCACTTGCACCCTGTGATAGGACAAGGGGCAATGGATAGAAACTCCAGCACAGGAGGTTCCACCTCAACATGGGGAGGAACTTCTTCACTGTGAGGGTCACAGAGCACTGGAACAGGCTCCCCAGAGAGGTTGTGGAGTCTCCTCTGGAGACTTTCAAGCCCCATCTGGATGCATTCCTGTGTGACCTGTGCTAGATTCCATGGTCCTGCTCTGGCAGGGGGTTTGGACTTGATGATCTTTGGAGGTCCCTTCCAACCCCTAACATCCTGTGATCCTATGATCCTTTGATTATCTTTAATCTGTGGCTTTCCTATGGAAACAACTTTCTCTTCCGCTGTTTCTGACCTCCCCTTGTGATTGTCAACTGCACTGAGACCACTGTTTAGTAAAGAAAAAAACCCAAAACAACCAACCAACCAAAACCCCCACAAACCCCCAAAACAAAACAAAACCAAACAAAACAGAAAAACAAAAAAACCCCAACCCACAAATGCTGTATACAAGCCAAGTAGAAAAGTGGACCAAGTCAGTATGGAACACTACTTATCTAGACACAGATATGGATATTCACAGTGTGCATTTATGTGCAGTTGTCTGCTCTGCAGTCACCAATGACAAGCCTTCCTCGGCTTCTATTTAGTAGGGAATTTGGTAGATTTGGTAGATTTCTGACTGTGTGACATGCTCTTCTCTCTCTCATCCCACCCCACCAGCTGTGGGACCTGTAGAAAGAGCTGTGCCAGCCTGTCTTACAGGGAACTGAAAGGCAGCCTGCCTAGACAGCTATGAAACATTGAGCCCAGCAGCCTGTCTCTCTCTTACTGCATAATTGTCAAGAGAAAGAGAGAGAGCTCATGGTTCTCCCTGACCCAGCTGGCCTAAGGCAAATCCAGGGAGCATAATGTGCTCTTGTGGCCAGGAAGGCCAATGGTATCCTGGGTTGTATTAGAAGGGCTCTGGTCAGTAGGTTGAGAGAGGTTCTTCTCCCTCTCTACTCTGCCCTGGTGAGGCCACATCTGGAATATTTTGTCCTGTTCCAGGCCCCTCAGTTCAGGAAGGACCTCAGGGAACTGCTTGAGAGAGTCCAGTGCAGACCCATGAAAATGATTAAAGGAGTGGAACATCTCCCTTATGAGGAGAGACTGAGGGAGCTGGGGCTCTGTAACTTGGAGAGAAGGAGACTAAGGGGTGACCTCATTCATGTTTACAAATATGTGCAGGGTGAGTGCCAAGAGGATGGAGCCAGGCTCTGCTCAGTGATGCCCAATGTCAGCACAAGGGGAAATGGTGGAAGTTGAGGCAGAGGAAGTTCCATGGAAACAGGAGGAAGAATTATTTCCCTGTGTGGCTGCCCAGGGGAGGTGTGGAGTCTCCCTTTCTGGAGATATTCAAGACCTGCCCGGATGAGTTCCTGTGTGACCTGCTCTAGGTTATCCTGCTCTGGCAGGGAAGTCTGACTGGATGATCTCTCGAGGTCCCTTCCAGCCCCTAATATTCTGTGATTCTGTGATATCATCACACCTAAAATCTAGAGAGAAGCAGAGATTAAAAGCCCTTTAAATCCAACCCCTCTCCATCACCAAAACTACCATATTATTCCATAATTTGGAGCTAGTTTTCCTCTGAACCGCAAAGAACTGGGGGAACCAGGAGCAAGAAGCAGCCTGGAGGACATCAAATGCTTCAGTGAGAGCTGCTGGCAGAAGCTTTACAAAAATATATTAACAATAAAGAAGGGGACAAGAAGAAGAAGAAGGGCACCAGAAGGTAACAGCAGAGCTGCTACCTCAGCCAGCCCAAGGATCTCTCCAGTTCTTTACCTGTTGGTTGACAGCTTCGAAGTAAATGCCTGCAAAGCCTCTCAGGACTTCTGGTTCCTCCATCATAATTTGTTCACACTTCAAATAGATCAGCAACACAGGCAGCACACAAAACCTTTACCTGCTCTCACATGTTGTGGTGTGGTGTCTGGAGTAGGAAGAAGGTCCTCCAGGGAAAGAGAAAAGAGTGAGGCTTCCCTTCATCTGAGATGAAAAAGAGGTAGAGGGGAGCTAGGTTCATTTGGTTAAAACGTGCCTGAACTGCTTTTGCATAGTATCCAAGATACCTGAAGCTGGTGTGGCAGCTGAGATGAACATCTGTTCCTGTTGCTAACATGAAGCATTGTTTCCTTTTTAAAAATTCTCTTCTTTGGAAGGTTTTCTAGAGATGTGTGCAGTTAGAGCAGTCAGAGAGAGACTGCCAACCTCCTCACGGGGTGCTCTCCCATCACAGGGAGCACTGGAAGATGGCCAGTTCTGGCTCTTGCAGCCTGGCAGCTCAGCAGGACCTGGGAGCCATTGCCTTGCAGACAGCAGATATCCTTGGCTTGCTAATTAAGCATGGTGCTGTCAATAAAACCAGAGACAAATGAGAACAGGCCCCCTCATTACAGTTCCTGACTCCTAATCCCATTTCACACCACTTACAGTCTGAATTCCAATTTCTGGAGTCAAGGTGAGCATTTCATCAGCTCTACCGAGTTCAGAATCAGCCCTTCCCAAGCATCCCTTGCCTCATAAGCAGAACTCTTCAAATCTCTGTCCTACAGGAACCCTTGTAGGCCAGGCTGAACGTGGCTTTGAGCAGCCTGATCCAGTGTGAGGAGTCCCTGCCCATGGCAGGGGGGTTGGAACTGGATGAGCCTTGAAGTCCCTTCCAACCCTAACAATTCTGTGATTCTAAATAAGATAACAAAGCTTAAAAAGCTAGAAGAGGTCTGTTCCAGTAAATGCAGAGGGGAGCTCAGGCTGCAGGCCTGCATTCTCTCCACCTTTCCCATTTGCATTTGGGAATTTGATTTTTATATGTGAGAACAGATCACTGCAAGTGACTTCTCTCAGCAGGCAGTAAGGCAATGCAGCTTTTCAGTTATGCACCACCCAGGGCATGAGACCAGTTTGTGTCTCCTGGCCATGGTAAAGCCACAAAAAAACCTCCTTCCCAGTTCCATCAATGCTCTGACATTTAATGTCACCTGCACACTGGGGTGGTGGATCTCCAGTCAACCTCCTCTGCAGCATCAGATTTTAACCAAAATCTGTTGTTTGATTAATAAGCAATAATATGCACCAACATTTTTTTTAAACAGAAAATTGAGGTTTCAGTTGCTAATGGCACATGATTCAGTGCTCTCTGACTTTCCCACATAACCTCCAGGAAAATTAGTCAGCTTTTTAACAGTCATACCTCTCTATCCTCTCCCTTGCTGTTAGGATGCTCTATCAAGGTACCTGTGGAAATTAAAGTTCAAAGTCAGAGCATCATAACAACCTGACTGCTGGAAGAACAGGCCCAAAGAGTGGTGGTCAATGGAGTTAAATCCAGCTGGCAGCTGGGCTCAAGTGGTGTTCCTCACAGGGCTCAGTGTTGGGACCACTTCTGTTTAACATCTTTGTTGATGACCTTCATGAAGACACAGTGTGTCAGCAGTAAGTTTACAGATGACACCTAGTTAGGCGAAGTGTTGATCTGCACCAGGGTAGGGAGACTGAAACTATAAAAGTAATGGACTCTACAGGGGGACTTAGATAGATTGGATCCATGGCCAATGTTAACAGGACGAGCTTCGACAGAGGCAAGTGTCAGGTCCTGCACTTGGGTCACAACAACCCCAAGCAATGCTCCAGGCTTGGAGCAATGTGACTGGAAAGCTGCTGGCAGAAAGGGACCTGGGGGTTCTAATCAACAAGCAGCTAAATAGGAGCCAGCAGTGTGCCCAGGTGGCCAAGAAAGCTAATGCCATCCTGGCTGGGATTAGAAATGCTGTGTCAAGCAGGAGCAAGGAGGGGATTTTCCCCTTGTACTCAGCTCTGGTGAGGCTACACCTTGGGTACTGTGTCCAGTCTTGGGCAACTCAGTACAGCAGAGATGTGGAGGTGCTGGAGCCAGTGCAAAGGAGGGCAAGAAAGCTATGAAGGGCCTGGAGAATAAATCTGATGAGGAGGGACTGAGGGAGCTGGGAATGGTTAGTTTTGAAAAGAGGAGGCTGAGGGAGACTTCATTGCACTCTACAACTACCTGAAAGGACATTGTAGAGAGGCTGGTGCTAGTCTCTTCTCACAGGTAATTAGTGATAGAACAAGTGGGAATGGCCTCAAGCTGCCACTGGGTAGGTTTAGACTGGACATTAGGAAAAAAACTTTCCCAGCAAGAGTGGTCAGGCACTGGAATGTGCTGCCCAGGGAGGTGGTGGAGTCACCAACCCTGGATGTGTTTAAAGGTGGTTTGGATGTCGTGCTTGGGGACATGGTTTAGGGGTGAACCTTGTAGAGTAGGGTTCTGAGTTGGACTTGATGACCCTGAGGGTCTCTTCCAACCTGAATGTTTCTGTGATTTTGTAAATAAACATCTAATACTCTACACATTCAAAGTGCAAGAACTGCTATAGAGAAAGATCCTATGAATTAGGAATTACACAGCTGTCTCCCAAGCAACCCAAAGCATTTCTTATAACCACCCCCACACACAAAAAAGAAAAGAAAAGAAAAAGCATACATTGGGGCTGATGCATTGACATTGAAAAGTTATGTGGATTAGGATGTGTCTTATTTTGACCTAGAGGCTTGGGTGGGACCTGTCATTAAGTGTAAACACAGAGTTTCTAGCCTTTTTTAAAGTGGAGAAAGATACCCGAATTCTATTGATAAATGAGAAATATGTGGGTGTTGGGTTATTATTTTAATGGCAGTAATAAGCCTTCCAAAATGTAGACTGTTTCGGGGAGATTGCTGATGTTTAGCAGTCAAAGGAGTATCACAAGACATTTTTACCTGTACTGGTGATTAACAGAAGCATGTTCTGGAATTAAGTGACATGCATAAACCACCAGTGGTTTATGGGCTCTGTGTGTTTTATTCTAATACCATCACCCAGTAGTACATGGACAGTCTGCTGCACACGTAGCTCTCACTCCTAGGAGACCAAATGACACACTGAAACACAATTTGGCACATGTTGCTCCCTTGAAAATTAGACCTGGACTTGGATTAAGAAGCTGATAAATCAAAAATATGGCTGCATGAGCAGCAGACAGCTTCCTGTGCAGAAGTTTTCCAGAATATCACAGAATCACAGAACAGATCTGGTTGGAAGAGACCTTCTAGCTCATCTAGTCCAACCCTTGACCCAGCACTGAAGGGTCAACACTAAACCAGAATATTACAGAACCACAGAACATCACAGAACAGATCTGGTTGGAAGAGGCCTCCAAGCTCATCTAGTCCAACCCTTGACCCAGCACTGAAGGGTCAACACTAAACTATGTCCTTAAGCACCAGCTCCACAGGCTGCTTGAAAACACACAGGGATGGTGAGGACAGCACTGCCCTGGCAGACCATTCCAATGTTTGAGAACCCTTCCAGTGAAGAAATATTTCCTATTGTAACTATTTCCTCTGGTCCTGTCACACGTCAGCAAGGAGAAGAGGCTGTCCCCTCCTTGCTCCAACCTCCTTTCAGGTAGTTGCAGAGAGCAATGAGGTCTCCCCTCAGCCTCCTCTTCTCCAGGCTGAACACCCCCAGCTCCCTCCTTGTAGCCCAGGTGCTCCAGGCCCTTCTCCAGCCTTGCTGCCCTTCTCTGGACATGCTCCATTGCTTTTAGGAAACAGAGGGTAACAGACTGTACCCCAAGACTCCTAGTCCACTGGCTATGGGTAAGGTCATAGGAGTGAACTGGACACCATTATGCCACATGCACACTGTGGTGGAACTCTGGGCACTCATGCAGGCTGAGGAAATGAAGTTTCGTGGCCACTAAGATGCTGTTTAGTGCCCTCGAGACCAGTTTCCCACTGATCAGCTCACCTAAAGTAATGGCTGTAAGCAGAACTCCGATTTACATTAAAAAAGGATGAAACCTGCTGCTGAAGGTGTTTTCTGTGGGTGGTGATGGACTCAGCCAGGCTCACACTGCAGGCAAACTGCTGTGCTGTGCCATCAGCTGCCAGGTTGGACATGTGGACCAACTCAGCCTTCACAAGGGATTTTTGGACTGAAGTCAGTACTGCTAGGCTATGGTAATGTGGTGAGTTAAAAATTCTTCCCAACATTAAATTTGCCAGCCCAGCCCAGTTGGAAGCAAATGCAGCTGTATTTACAAGCAAAACTACAATCTGCAATGAAATGCAATGAATATGTACAAAATATACAGTATTTACAACATTTACAGATATTTAGAATTTATAAACAACACAAGAATGCCCCTGGACAAACCAGGGAAGCCAGCAACAGCTTCCTCTTCCCTGTCCCTTTCCCTCTACCCTCCTGTACACAAGGGACAAGAGAAAGAGCAGGGAGTCGTTTGTTACACTTAGCCACAACAAAGCAATGCAGCCAAGGTCAGCAGAAACCAGCAGAAGCATCAGCCAGAGCAGAGGAAGTGAAAAGAGAGAAAGTCAGTTTACAGATCACACAGTATCATACAGTATCACCAAGGTTGGAAGAGACCTCAAAGATCATCAAGTCCAACCTGTCACCACAGACCTCATGACCAGACCATGGCACCAAGTGCCACATTCAGTCCCCTCTTGAACACCTCCAGGGACAGTGACTCCACCACCTCCCTGGGCAGCACATTCCAATGGCGAACAACTCTCTCCGTGAACTTCCTCCTCACCTCAAGCCTAAACCTCCCCTGGTGCAGCTTGAGACTGTGTCCTCTTGTTCTGGTGCTGGTTGCTAGAGAGAAGAGACCAACCCCTTCCTGGCTACAACCACTTTTCAGGTAGTTGTAGACAGCAATGAGGTCTCCCTGAGCCTCCTCTTCTCCAGGCTAAACAGCCCCAGCTCCCTCAGCCTCTCCTCATAGGGCTTGTGCTCAAGGCCTCTCACCAGCCTTGTTGCCCTTCTCTGGACACGTTCAAGAGTCTCGATGTCCTTCCTAACCTGAGGGGCCCAGAACTGGACACAGTACTCAAGGTGCGGCCTAACCAAAGCAGAGTACAGGGGCACAATGACCTCCCTGCTCCTGCTGGCCACACTATTCCTAATGCAGGCCAGGATACCATTGGCCTTCTTGGCCACCTGGGCACACTGCTGGCTCATGTTTAGGTGGCTGTCAATTGGCACCCGCAGGTCCCACTCTGTTTGGCAGCTCTCCAGCCACTCCGACCCCAGTCTGTTATCTGTCCAATGGGATTGCTTAGAACTTATCATTATTTTCCTTTTCCCATCGAATATTGATTTATTTACATTCCAGAACTTTCCGTTCAAGATCTGTGGAAGATTTTCTAGGCACAGCCTGAAACTACCACAGCCAGATATTCCGGATACCACTTGTTCCAAACTGCTCGGAGTTCAAGTCACATGTGATGGCTCAGGGGAGCACAGAAGCACAGATGGGGCTCCACCAGGTGAAAGGGATGGACCAGTTCAGACCATACCATTTCAAACATTCCAACATACTGCATACAGAAATGCTCAGCAAAAGAGGGAGTTTTTCTTGGATTAGAGGGGAAGGGACACAGGAAATGGTGTCTAGCTCCTCATTAACATCTCAGTTTTCTACAGCAGTCATGTCTGAGATCCTGGTAGAAGCAATTTTCACCACTTTTATGAAAAGATAATTGTGAAACTGAGAGGATGTCCAATACAGTGCATTTATTCATTATTTTTTCAACACACGACGACTGCATCTGCATCCATCTTCAGACAGTGAGATTTAAAGCATGGCCCGAGATCTTCATGAATATGAAGCCCACTACTATCCTATGATGAAAAATTAATCACCTGGGCATTAAGTAACTTACTCCAGGCTTTGCAGTAAATCAGTGCTAGCAGAGATAAAACCCTGGGGTCTTAACCTCCACCTCCTCCTCCAGCTGATGTCTTTACCCCATGATATTTAACAGCTAGTCCTGCAGAAGACCAACTGCTAGTTAGTTATTTGTACATGAAATTTAGGTTGCTGTAATACTGTTGCACTGACTATACCACCAGCAGCTAACTAACTATATGATGATACTGTTCAGCTACAGTATCATCCTGGAGATTTCTGGTAAATGAGGAACATTTCAGGACAACCCAGTTCTCATCAGTTCCTAAGACATTCATCCTGTGTTGTATATTACTGTGAAAAGTTTGAAAAGTTCTTTAAATTTAATATTAACATCTGCTGTTCTCTATTGAATTATTCAATGAGTCTTACATTAAAATATTCTTTAATAGGGTGATTAAAATATATGTGACCAGGGAAGTGCTAAGCCAAGAGACATTCTGCCTTGGTCATCTTCTGCTCCCAAGTAGTACGTAATTAACTTTAGTGGTCTGTCAATCCAGTCCCTTTTTTATCTCTTGTATGTGTTTGAATTACAGGTTTGGGGGTTGAATATGCAGAACTAGAGAGGTGCTGGAGACAGAGTTTAACAAAATCTAAAGGCAGCTCTCAAACATGAGAGGGAAAATAAAACCCCAAACAATTAAATAATGTCCAGTGTCACATTACACATCAAAACAGTGCAAGGGAGGAAAATTAGTGAGGGAAAATGCAGGTCGCATTATGGAAACTAAAGAAAGGTACCCACACAGATGAGGGTGGTTTAAAATGCAAGTGGAACAAATTTATGCCAAGCTCAGAGCAAGGACGTTTAGAATCTCCCTGTGACAAGGGCAATAACATCAGGAGCTGTAAAGGCAGCATTTCAAGGCAGCAGCATTTGTTCTACCTTCTGATGTGAACGCCCACTCCTTCTGACAACAGGAACCCAGAGGCGATAATGGTGGGAAATTTATTTCTCTGCATTTTGGTGTAGACTCAGACTTTGTTATAAACCTGAGCAGTGCAGAATGTAAAGGTAAAATTGTTTAAAAGCTGTGCAGTTTGTGAGATACAAAACACAGCCTGCAGATGCTGCTGGTTTGGGACCCAATCTTAACATCACATAGACATTGTCATAAAACTCCAGGAGACAAAAGTCACTGTTTCTCCTCAATGGAGTGAGGAGATCATCAGAGATGTTTGCCATATTCTTAGTATAATTTGATTGCCATATTCTTAGTATAATTTGATCTTTGCAGTTAAAGTATCACAGCCAAAGCTGGGCAGTTACTGAGTCCATTAAAAGTGTTTGGTTTTTTTTTAAATCATGTGTTAATCACATTTACAAAACCCCCTCTAGGCACCACAGAAGGAATGGTTAAAACTCAAATATGTTAACAGCAACAGAGCAATCCATGAGCTTGGTCATGCATTTCAACCATCTTTTTTTCCCCCCTTCTGCTTTTCTTTTCTTTCCTTTCCATTTCCCATCTCCCACCCCCACCCCCAAGCAGGGAAACCTAAGAATTTTTAATTAGCAAATAACTGGTATTGATCACCCTCTGCTCCAAAGTACTAGGTAATTAACTTCACCGGTCTGGTACCCTGCGAATGCAAGGATCTTTTGTTTACAAGCACTTAAATATGTTTGAATGAGGGTTGGGGTTTGAATATGGAGAAGTAGAAATCTGCTGTTTTCAGTGGGGATAGATGATTTTTTTGTGTGTGTGGACATGTGGACATGAGTGCTAGCTATTAAACAAACAAGATGCTAGAGGACACATCCTCAAGCTGCACCAGGGGAGGTTTAGGCTGGATGTCAGGAAGAAATTCTTCATAGAGTGATTGCCTATTGGAATGGACTATCCGGGGAGGTGGTGGAGTAGCTGTCATTGGAGGTGTTTAGGAGGAAACTTGATAGGGTGCTTGGTTGCATGGTCTAGTTGATTAGATGGTGTTGGATGATGGGTTGGACGTGATGATCTTAAAGGTCTCTTCCAACCTGGTCTATCCTATCCTATCCTATCCTATCCTATCCTATCCTCCTATCCTCCTATCCTATCCTATCCTATCCTATCCTATCCTATCCTATCCTATCCTATCCTATCCTATCCTATCCTAGGTTTTTGCCTTGCTTTCGGGGTTTAGCGGGTCGGGAGGACTCCTGGGGGGCAGGGATTGAGGCAGGCTCGTGCTCTCGCGAGCGTGCACGGGGAGCGAGTGCCTGACGTCAGCCGCGGGAGATTTAAATCCCGGCTGGGCTGTGCGCGCGGCGCCATTTTGGCTCGATAGCCCTTCGGCTGCTTGCAAAAAAAAAAAAAAACAAACAAAAAAAAAATTGTTTTCACTCACACGCTGCACCATGGTCATTACTCGGACCAAGGGTAGAAAAATAGCATCTACCCAGACAGAGTTGTTTCTCCAGCATGCTGGAGTCCAGGCTGCCAGCTGCAGAGAGTGCTTCAGCCTGGCAGTTGGAATAGAGGGAGAGAGAGAGGACACCTGTGTCAGGTGTGAGCAGGTGAACTTTCTCCTCAGTCTGGTGGCTGAGCTGAAGGATGAAGTGGCCGAGCTGAAGGAGGAGGTGTCTAGGCTGAGGTCAATAAGGGAAAGCGAAAGGGAGTTGGACTTGTGGGAGAAGGCTCTGCAGATCTCCCCTGCTGAGGGACGGGCCCCTGAGAACGGAGAGGGATGGACACGGGTCCCTGCCAAGGGTGGCAAGAGAAATCCACCCCGGCCCTCTCCTCCTCCTCCGCTGCCCTTGCATAATAAGTATGAGACCCTGCAGGCTGAGGGCGGTGGGGATGAGAGGGCTGAGGAGCAGCCATCTGGGGGGAGATCAAGGCCAAGCAGTCCCCGCCGGCTGTAACGACCAGCTCCGGGGGCAGCCTAAGGCCAAGCCTAAGGCCAAGCCTAAGGCCAAGCAGTTCCCAACAGCTATAACGACAAGCTCCACAAAGAAAACGAGAAGGGTTATAGTTGTTGGGGACTCTCTCCTGGGGGGTGCTGAGGGACCCATATGTCGTCCCGACCCATCCCACAGGGAGGTCTGCTCTCTACCCGGGGCGCGAGTAAGGGACATTGCAAGGGGAATCCCCAAGCTCATCAGTCCCTCTGACTATTACCCTCTACTGGTGATACAGGCCGGGAGTGATGAGGTCGACAGGAAGGGCACCAGGGCAATTAAGAAGGAGTTCAGGGCCCTTGGACAGTTGATCGATGGGGCAGGCGCGCAAGTGGTGTTCTGCTCAGTTCCCTCAGTGGCAGGGGAGTACACTGAGAGGAACGGGAGAACCCACACCATCAACAAGTGGCTCAGGGAATGGTGCCAGCAGAGGAACTTTGGTTTCTTTGACCATGGGGCAACTTTTACGGCACCTGACCTGCTGGGTCCTGATGGGGTACATTTATCTAGAAGGGGCAAGAGAGTCCTAGCACTAGAGTTGGCAGGGCTCATTAGGAGGGCTTTAAACTAGGTCTGAAGGGGGTGGGTGAAGACATCGGTCCCTCTGCAGAGGTAAGAGTAGGGCACAAGGTAGGGTCAACTGAGAGGTCGGGAGCCCAGCTGCAGTGCATGTACACCAATGCACGCAGCCTGGGCAATAAGCAAGATGAGCTGGAGGTCCTAATCCACCAGGGCAACTATGATATAGTTGCCATCTCAGAAACATGGTGGGACAACAGGCACGATTGGAGTGCTACACTGGGGGTTACAGGCTCTTTAGGAGGGATAGGCGAGGGAGAAGAGGAGGAGGGGTGGCTTTGTATATTAGGGAGACACTTTCTGCCTCTGAACTTGAGGTGGAAGATGAAGGAATTGAGAGCCTGTGGGTTAAAATCAGAGGGCAGCCCAACAAATCTGACATCCTGGTTGGAGTCTGTTATAGACCACCCAACCAGGATGAGGAGGTTGATGAATTATTCTACAAACAACTGGAGGCTGTTTCAAGATCATCAGATCTTGTCCTCGTGGGTGACTTCAACCTGCCAGATATCTGCTGGGAACTTAATTCAGCAGAGAGAAGGCAGTCCAGAAGATTCCTGGAGCGAATAGAGGACTGCTTCCTGACGCAGCTGTTAAGCGAGCCTACCAGGGGACAGGCTCTGCTTGACCTGCTGCTCTCCAATAGGGAAGGGCTGGTGGGAGATGTGACCGTGGGAGGCTGCCTAGGGTGCAGTGACCACGAGATAGTGAAGTTTTCAATATGCAGGGAGATAGGGAGGAGTACCAACAGAACCTTCACCTTGGACTTCCGGAGGGCAAACTTCAGCCTCTTTAAGAAACTTATTTGTAAAGTTCCCTGGGTACCAACCCTCATGAACCGAGGGGTCCAGGAGGGTTGGACCTACTTCAAAAAGGAGCTCTTGAAGGCACAGGAACTGGCGGTTCCCATCTGCCGAAAGATGAGCCGGCGGGGAAGGCGACCGGCCTGGATGAGCAAGCAGCTCCTGGAGGAATTAAGGGAAAAAAAGAGGCTGTATCACCTTTGGAAGGAGGGGAAGGCTTCTCGAGGTATGTTCAAGGAAGTGGTTAGATTATGTAGGAATAAAATTAGAGAAGCAAAGGCCCAGTTGGAACTGAATCTGGCCACCTCTGTGAAAGAAAATAAAAAGCAATTTTACAAATATATCAACGCTAAAAAGAAGGGCAAGAAGAATCTCCACTCCTTACTGGACCTGGAGGGGAACACGGTGACCGAAGATCAGGAAAAGGCTGAGGTCCTGAACGCCTTCTTTGCCTCGATGTTTAACAGCAAGGTAGGAGTCCAGGATGAGTGGCCTCCTGAGCTGGGTAGTAGGGTTGGGGAGCAGTGTAGTACCCCAGAAATCCATGAGGAATTAGTTCGGGACCTGCTGAGCCACTTGGACATCCACAAGTCCATGGGACCGGATGGGATCCATCCTAGGGTGCTGAGAGAGCTGGCAGATGAGCTGGCCAAGCCGCTCTCCATCATTTTCCTCCAGTCCTGGCTCACTGGAGAGGTCCCAGATGACTGGAAACTGGCCAATGTGGTCCCCATCCACAAGAAGGGACGGATGGAGGAACCCGGAAACTACAGGCCAGTCAGCCTGACCTCAGTGCCAGGGAAAATGATGGAGCAGATTATCCTGGCGGCAATAACTGCACACCTGCAGGATGGCCAAGGGCTCAGGTCCAGCCAACATGGATTTAGGAAGGGCAGGTCCTGCCTCTCCAACCTGATCTCCTTCTATGATCAGGTGACCCGTCTGGTGGACGTGGGGAGGCCTGTGAATGTGGTCTACCTGGACTTCAGCAAGGCCTTTGACACCGTCCCCCACAGTAAACTGCTGGCTAAGTTGTCAGCTCATGGTTTGGACAGTAACACTCTGCGCTGGGTTAGGAACTGGCTGGGAGGGCCGAGCCCAGAGAGTGGTGGTGAATGGTGCCACATCCAGCTGGCGGCCAGTCACCAGTGGTGTCCCCCAGGGATCAGTGCTGGGCCCCATCCTCTTTAACATCTTCATTGATGATATGGATGAGGGAATTGAGTCAGTCATCAGCAAGTTTGCAGATGACACCAAGTTGGGAATAGATGTTAGTCAGTTAGAGGGTAGAAAGGCTCTGCAGAGGGACCTTGACCGACTGGACAGATGGGCGGAGTCCAATGGGATGACATTCAACAAGTCCAAGTGCCGGGTGCTGCACTTTGGCCACAGCAACCCCATGCAGAGCTACAGGCTGGGGTCAGAGTGGCTGGAGAGCTGCCAAACAGAGAGGGACCTGGGGGTGCTGATCGACAGCCGCCTAAACATGAGCCAGCAGTGTGCCCAGGTGGCCAAGAGGGCCAATGGCATCCTGGCCTGTATTAAGAATAGTGTGGCCAGCAGGAGCAGGGAGGTCATTGTGCCCCTGTACTCTGCATTGGTTAGGCCGCACCTTGAGTCCTGTGTCCAGTTCTGGGCCCCTCAGTTTAAGAAGGACATCGAGACACTTGAACGTGTCCAGAGGAGGGCAACAAGGCTGGTGAGAGGCCTTGAGCACAAGCCCTATGAGGAGAGGCTGAGGGAGCTGGGGTTGTTTAGCCTGGAGAAGAGAAGGACCAGGGGTGACCTCATTGCCCTCTACAACTGCCTGAAGGGTGGTTGTGGACAGGAGGGGGTTGGTCTCTTCTCCCAGGCAACCAGCACCAGAACAAGGGGACACAGTCTCAAGCTGTGCCAGGGGAGGTTTAGACTCGAGGTGAGGAGGAAGTTCTTCACTGAGCGAGTCATTCGTCATTGGAATGGGCTGCCCGGGGAGGTGGTGGAGTCGCCGTCCCTGGAGGTGTTCAAGAGGAGACTGGACATGGCACTTGGTGCCATGGTCTAGTTGTGAGGTCTGTTGGGACGGGTTGGACTTGATGATCCTTGGGGTCTCTTCCAACCTTGGTTATACTGTGATACTATCCTATCCTATCCTATCCTATCCTATCCTATCCTATCCTATCCTCCTATCCTATCCTATCCTATCCTATCCTATCCTATCCTATCCTATCCAATCCAATCCATAAGAGATTGGTACTGAGATGCTGGAGACCTGTGATTTCTTAGAATATTTGTTTCTCTTGAAACTTTTCAGTCTTATGAGAAGTCAGAACTACACAAGAAAATTAATTTCCCTACAATTGGGTAAGGAGGCTAAGCCCACTGCACTCCTGTTATATTTCCCTATGAAAAGGAAGCTTAGGTGTCCCACATGAGCTTTCTACACTTTAACAGAAGTAAATTTATATTCTGTGAGGCCTAGCAGATGGCAAATTTATCAGATGATAATTTATGGCTTCAACAAGAGTTTGTACAATTATTTTCAAAGCAGTAAGCCCAGCAGCTCCCCATTGCTACTCTGTGTTACTCACTGCATGACCTACCAATGAGGTTGTGCAGTTTTCCCCAGACCAAAGTAACCACACAAGCTCCAGCCCAGAGTCCCTCACCACTGAGGCTGGGAGAGCAAAACGTTATCTTGGAAGTACCTAAAGATCACTCCAGAGGCCCAGGCCAGTAAGGGCAAGATGTGCTATCTAAATAAATGTGATCCACACCCAGCAATTTCTGCATCCATCCCTGGACTCCAAGAGCTTCAGGAACAGAAATGTGAATCATTAACACAGGCTCTTGCAAGTTTACAGCCCAGACTGCCCTGGGACACTCAGACAGGCTGTCTCCAGGGCTCCTAATGCTTTCTGAGGTAGATACCTACAGCAGCAAAGGAGAAAATCAGTTTCACAGATTTTTTGAGGAATGTGGCTATCTGGTTGAGAGAAGGGATTCTTGCCCTTTGCTTTGTTCTTGTGAAACTTCACCTCAAATAATGCATCCAGTTCTGGTGTCCCCATCATTAGAAGGACACAGAGCTGTTGGAGCGAGTTAGGAGGAGGACCACAAAGATGATCCAAGGGGTGAAGCACCTCTGCTATGAGGAGAGGCTGAGGGAGCTGGGGCTGTTCAGCCTAGAAAAGACTCGGAAGGGACCTTAGAGCTGCCTTCCAATACCTGAAGGGATCCCACAGGAAGGCTGCAGAGGGACTTATCATAAGGATATCGAGCAGTAGGACAAAGGGGAATGGCTTGAAGCAGAGGGAGAGCAGGGTTAGACTGGATCTTAGGAAGAAGTTCTTCAGCACGAGGGTGGTGAGATGCCGGCATAGGCTGCCAAGGGAGGCTGTGGCTGCCTCCTCCCAGGGGGTGTTAAAAGCCAGGTTGCATGAGGTCTTGAGCAGCTGAGTCTAGTTGAGAGGTGTCCCTGCCCATGGCAGGGGAGAGAGGGAAGAGTGGGGAGAGACAACACCCAGGCCGAGTTACAAATGCTAAATGGAGTTTTCACCATGAGCAGTGCTGGGTCCTTAGTAAAATCTGTCTTCACAGTACTGCAGTTCTAAACTTTTAAGATGTGAAAACTGTGAAGAAAGGTTTCGCCTACACAAATTCTTCAGTCACAGAAGTAAATAAGCTGACCTTTGTTTTGTTCTAGTCATAGTCAAGCAACAGAGTTCTTGAAATTGCAGGTAGTAGAAAAGCTTAAGGGTGAGGCCACAGATGACTGCGAGGACAACAGCAGAGCTACCTCTGGCACCAGCAAGAATGGAAGAAGCAACCCTGCAGCGGGGCACTGGTCCTCAGCAATGTATTCCTAAAACCAGTATAGTGTGAAAGCAAGATGGCAATGAACATCTCCAACACAGTCAGCCTGACAAGTGATTACAATTTGTCACGGCACTAGGGGGAATGGAACAAAACTAGAAATGGGTAGATTCAGATTGGATGTTAGGAAGAAATTCTTCATCATGAGGGTGGTGAGACACTGGGACAGGTTGCCCAGGGAGGTGGTGGAAGCCTCATCCCTGGAGGTTTTGAAGGCCAGGGTGGATGTGGCTTTGAAAAACCTGATCTAGTGGCAGGGGGACTGGAACTAGATGATCCTTGAGGTCTCTTCCAACCCTGACAATTCTATGAGTCTATAATTTTGTTGGTACTGCATTGGTAATCAAGAGGCTTGGACTATTTCTGGGTTTAGGAAACAGATGCTTTGTGTTTATTTGCCCTTTTAATACAATCCAGCATTTCCTACAATGACTTTCACTGCTCCAAATGCCCAAATATAATCCTCACACATGATACCAGACACGTATCAAGTCTAATGTTATTATTTCAATGGATGTAACTCTCATCTGGAGCTGCCTCTCCCCCACATACACAGGGAAACCCCTGCCATGTGTTCACACTCTGCATTCATGTTTCAAGGTAATATTTAATCAGATGCTTAGCCTAGAAAATGAAGACTCCCACTGGAAGTAGGTCAGGATTGCTATCAACAGAAAAACTACCATGCTGGATTGTTTTACTGAGGATCTCAAAAGAACAGGTTAGAGATTCTCCTTGGTAAAATATTTTTCTATTTTCTTTATTTTTTAATACCTTCAATGGAAATATTCTCTTTTATAGTGAGCTATGTTGTAGGTGGCTGAGGACACAGCCACACAGGAAACAGTATTACTTACATGCCCTTAATCCTGCTCTGAACCAAAGCCTTGGTGTAACAGTTCTCTTATCTGCTGGTGATTGCATGAGGAATAAACTGTCTGCTGAAGCAGCAGGAATGCTTTTTAAAACCATGCTGGAAATGTTTTTGAAAAGAGTGTACTGCTCTATCACAGGCAAAAGCATCACTTCCAAAGCCTAGTCTTCTACTGAATCATATAATAAAGAATGAGCTACTACATATTAAATCTATTACATTTTTAATATTTTTTTTTCATTTTGGAATGCTGAAATTAATATTCTTATTTGTGGAAATAATTATTAGTTTAACATTCTCAAAGAGAAGTAATTAATATAATCCTAGATCCAAACATCTACTTCTAGTTTCATTAGCAGAATACAAATGATGCCTTACACAAAATACTACTGCAAATATCGTAATTATGTTAATTACAGTCAACACATACCCAAAACTACTGTTTATACATTCAGACATTACTCTCTTGATTTCTCCAGCCTTAGTAGTAATAATATAATAAACAGTAGAATAGAATAGAATAGAATAGAATAGAATAGAATAGAATAGAATAGAATAGACCAGACCAGACCAGACCAGACCAGGTTGGAAGAGACCTTAAAGATCATCACATCCAACCCATCATCCAACCCCATCTAATCAACTAAACCATGCAACCAAGCACCCTATCAAGTCTCCTCTTAAACACCTCCAGTGATGGTGACACCACCACCTCCCAGGGCAGCCCATTCCAATGGGCAATCACTCCCTTTATGAAGAATTTCTTCTTCACCTCCAGCTTAAACCTCCCCTGGCACAGCCTGAGACTGTGTCCTCTTGTTCTGGTACTGGTTGCCAACCCCCACCTGGCTACAACCTCCTTTCAGGTAGTTGTAGATGGCAATAAGGTCTCCCCTGAGTCTCCTCTTCTCCAGGCTAAGCAACCCCAGCTCCCTCAGCCTCTCCTCATAGGGCTTGTGCTCCAAACCCTCACCAACTTTGTTGCCCTTCTCTGGACACGTTCCAGCAAGTCAACATCCTTCCTAAACTGAGGGGGCCAGAACTGGACACAGGACTCAAGGTGTGGCCTAACCAGTGCAGTGTACAGGGGCACAATGACCTCCCTGCTCCTGCTGGCCACACTGTACCTGATGCAGGCCAGGATGCCATTGGCCCTCTTGGCCATCTGGGCACACTGCAGGCTCATGTTCAGCCTACCATCAACCAGCACCCCCAGATCCCTCTCCGCCTGGCTGCTCTCCAGCCACTCTGACCCCAGCCTGTAGCACTGCATGGGGTTGCTGTGGCCAGTGTGCAGAACCCGGCACTTGGTTGTGTTAAATCTCATGCCGTTGGATTCTGCCCATCTGTCCAGCCGATCAAGGTCCCTAGAGTCAGTAAATAAGGCAAGTATTTAATCTTGGGGTTTACTGGTGACAAAAGAAAAAAAGTTTCTGAGATTTCAAGATAATCAAACTGTAGAGATTGTTGCAACTAAACACTGAAAGAGTTTCTCTTGAGATTTAAAATGACCTCACCAAAAGGGAACAGACTGACCTGAACAAGCATAGAAACTAATTTAGTAACAAAAAGATGGAATTCTCTACTGCTAATAGCAGATTTCTTACATAACAAAAAGCAAATGAAGTACAAGCTGAGATGAAAGCAATTCTAGTGAAATGCATACAGAGATATATGCAAGGGAAGAATTGAACCTTCCTTAATCTTCTCACTTGACCTGATTAACCCCCCCCCGACTGTGGACTCTGAAGGTGACTGCTACAGAGATCACAACAGGCACAATATAAAATTACCAGAGTGATGCCACTGTATGGTTATGCTTCTAAACAAAGCATCACATTCTCCTGCTCCCTCCTGCAAATGTTTCTCAGTAGTGTGTGACTTGTGACACAACTTGTTGCCACTGGTAACTTAATGATTGTCTGTGACAGCTGCCAAAAAAGCTAAAGGTCCCTAATCAACTAAGCATGGATGTGTATATAAGGCCATATTTATATTGCATAACTTCCATTTGGTAAACAAGAAACTGGAGATGAAGGGCCCAGGAAAGTGCCAGGGCTGGGCAATGGGGGAAGACAGCTTTCACTGGGGCATGAAAGCTGTCTCAGTGCAGCCCGAGGAGCCCCAAAAGGTTGTTGAGACTGACCCCCAACCGAATCAACAAAGAAAAGTGGTGTGCCCTTGCCATGTAGAGAGATGATTCCAATTCTCAAGAGCTGTGTGCAACATGCAGACTCAAGTCTCTCTGTATGTTACTACAAGTCTTAAAACTGGTTGGTTTTTAATGTTTAAAGCAGTACCGATGTGTATATGAACCTGCTATCTGACAACTGGGGTTACCTGGCTTAAAATACACCTCTGATGCCTGTGGCTGGGGTGAGCAATTCCAATAGTCTGATGAATTTCATAGGTTTGTTCATGGCTGCAGAATGGGGGAGTTTGATTAATTTTTGTTTGATTAACTTTAGGCTGTTAAGACCAGTATCATAGACGTATAGAATGGTAGGGGAAGGAAAGGACCTCTGGACATCACCTAGTCAAACTCCCCTGCCAAAGCAGGATCACCTAGGACAAGCCACATGGAAACATGCCCAGGTTGGTTTTGAAATTCTCCAGAGGAGACTCTACAACCTCTCTGGGAAACTTTTTCCAGTGCTCCGTCATCCTCACAGTAAAGAAGTTTTCCCTCAGGTTGAGTTGCAATCTCCTGTGTTCCAGTTTGTGTCCATTGCCCCTCATCACTGGGCATCATGGAAAAGAGCCTGGCCCTTTCTTCTTGACACCCACCTTCAGATATTTGTAAACACTGATCAGATTCCCTCTCAGTCTTCTCTTCTTCAGACTAAACAGCTCCAGACTCACAGCCTTACCCCATCAGGCAGTGTTTCAGTCCCTTAATCATCCTTGTAGCTCTCTGTTGGACTTTCTCTAGTATTTCCAGGACCCCCTTGAAATGGGAAGCCCAGGACTGGACACAATACTCCAGATGTGGTCTCATTAGGGTAGAGTAGAGGAGAAGGAGAACACAGTACAGTATTCCTGTACTTTTCATGACTTTTTGAGTTTGGATCTGAGTCCACGCACATCTACACATATCCAACTTTGATTCTGCACAGAGGCCAAGCCATATTTAGAAATATAGAAACACTAAGAGCACAAACCAGAAATAAACTCTGGGCAACAGTGCAACAAGAAAAGCCTGTAGGCTTTTACAGCCTTGGTGCATGCCCAAACACACCATTCCCTGTGGCTTTGACTGGGTAAACATAAGCTGCCCCAGGTAAGCCCTTTGTCCCTGCCACTCTGTCATGACTCTTAGAACTGTCCTAACGTCACCTGTGAAAGGGCAAGCTACATTTATAGGTACCTTTAAAACTCAGAACAGCTGCAAGATGGCATGAATAATTGCATCCCTAAGCCTCAGCTACCAATAAGTAGTTACAGCCTGGGTAACCACAGCCCCTGCAATCAGGGGGCAGGTGCTGAAGCAGGTCAGAAAAGTCAGGAGAGGAGAAACAGCTCTAACAGCACCTGAGCCACAGCACAGAACACAGACCATGCCACTTCTTGAGGCTACAAACAGCCTTTCTCTTGAAAGAATAAACGGGACAGCAGTGAACCCAAATATTTTCTAAGGTTAGGTCATGACTACACGTTCAGTCTAATTACTGGAGAAGAGTCCTAAAGATGAGAACAAGATGAATCCAGAAGTAAATCTGCTCTTCTCCCCCAAAGACTATGTTAATGCCCAGCTGGCTACAGGAGTTTTGCTAGACAAACACATTCCCATCTAAATATCACTATTGACATTCAAGATATGCAAATATTTGGTTTTGAGGTATTATTTACTTAGTGGCTTTTTGGTAGTGTGGATTTTTTTGTTTGTTTGTGTTTTTTTTTTTTTTTTTTTTTTTTTTTTTTTTTTCCCCTGTCATTTTGCTTTGTGTTCAGAATCATGGAAGCACAGAATTATCAGGGTTGGAAGAGACCTCAAGGATCATCTACTTCCAACCCCACTGCCATGGGCAGGGACACCTCACACTACATCAGGTTACTCACAGCCACATCCAGCCCGGCCTTAAAAACCTCCAGGGATGGGGCTGCTACCACCTCCCAGAGCAACCTTTTCCAGTGTCTCATCACCCTCATGGGGAAGAATTTCTTCCTAACATCCAATCCGAGTCTACTCCTAGTTTTGTTCTATTCCCCATAGTCCTATCATTACCTGTCACCCTAAAAAGTCCCTCCACAACTTTCTTGTAGTCCCCTTCAGATACTGGAAGGCCAGACTAAGGTCTCCTCAGAGCCTTCTCTTCTCCAGACTGAACAGCCCCAACTCTCTGTCTGTTTGCATAGCAGAGGAGCTCCAGCCCTCCGATCATCCTCATGGCCCTTCTCTGGACACATTCCAGCACCTCCAGATCCTTCCTGTAATAGTGGCTCCAGAGCAGGCCACAGTGCTCCAGGTGGGGTCTCACCAGAGTGGAGTAGAGGGGGAGAATCACCTCCCTTGCCCTGGTGGCTATGCTTCACTTGATGCAGCCCAGGATGTGATTGGAGGCTGTGCATCCAGGCCTCATAGCTTCTGTGCTGCATTTGTTACACTACCCCAGAGCAAACCACTACTCTTTGGCCAGCAAGCTGGTCAGCACTTTGACCAGAGCATCCAGAACCTGGCACAAGAGCAAAACTCTCTCACTAAAACACAGAACCCAAGCATCTGCTGAAGTGCCAGGGCTCGTGGGAGCTTGGCAGCAGACCTGAGATCCCTGGAGTAAGAAGGGCACATGGCTCTGAAACATCAGCTCTTCCACAGAGATTTCTCTTTGCTCAGCCTGGACCTGTCACACTAAGCAGCTACTGAAAGCATATGATAACATCAAGAAGGTGATTTTATTTCCTCTCCTCCATGTTCAATTCTCTCCTAATCCTACACCCACCAAAAATTATTCTCAAAAGAAAAAAAGAAGAAAAAAAGGGGGGGAAAATAAGCATTACTGCCTCTACTCCTTGACTATGCACTCTAGTGAACACCGAGTTTCACCGGTTTTCTATTGTAGATATCTGTAAAAGTGTATGGCAGTCAAAAGTAATTACTGAAGTATTTTATGCTACTAAGAACAAAAGGCCTGAAACAATGCTGCTGAATTTTCTGAGGAAACTGAAAAGGGGAAAGCACCAGCAATCATTAATGGGCAGGGGGGGGGGGGGTGGGGCAGAACTACATTCAATTCCAGTTGTAATGATCTCAGGCACAGCAGATAAAGATGGTTTGTGCATTTAAATATCCTCTATGAATTTTACTTCATGTCAGATTTAGAAGTAATAACAAAATCCAGTTATTGCAGGTATTATGCAACACCATCAATGGCACACGGGGAACTGCTGTGATACCTGTATCAGCTGCAGCTGCTCAGTTACTCAAACACCTCCCCGACCAAACTTGCAATTTTTAAAGACCCAACAGGAAGGGGGTTTATTGACATCCAAGTGATACTGAGCTGAAAACAAATCTTAGCAGGGCAAAAATCCAGGGCAGGGAGTAAGAGGAGGAGAGTGGCTGTGGAAGAAAAGGAAGAAAAGAAAAACACAAGCAAAATTACACCCTACTCCCCAAGAATAAAATCCCAATGGTTAAAGTCTGAACTCAAAAATCACCTCAGGTTTTTCACAAGCAGCAGCATTCATACTTTTTCCCATGTATTATACAACTTTTCACAGCACCAGCACAACTCAACCCAGAATACTTAACATACTAATATCACACAGGTTACTCTGTTGAGAGCAAGTGCTACCCAGGCATGCTATGAAATTATCCAGAACTCTCCTAGCTTGACTGAACTCCATGGAGGACAAAAATGCTACCATCTCCCATCAGATGAGAAAATTCTTCACTGGCATATACAACTCCAGCGCTGTTTGCACCAGCACTGAACAGGCCAGCAACAGCTTCATCTCCCCTGTTGCATTCAAAATATGTGAAATACTTTAAAACCAACATTGAATCTAGCCTATTATGAAGGTTAAAATACTCCTTTGCTTACAACATGCAAGTTCAGTGGCTCAAGCCATATTGCCAACTTTCAACGTGCCAGGAAAATCAATCACCTCCAACTTGCATAAATACTGAAACTACCAAAAGAGGCATAATCCACCCTTGGAAGCTCACCTTTTTGTTCCTTTTCTTCTGAGAGGAAGGAAGCACATTAGGTGTCTGGGCCTCAAAAGAGATCTTCTAGTTCGCAGCACTGCACTTCCTTTAGTTTGTAGCAGTGAATTTTGAGACAGGTGTATTTGACAGGAAGACACAGGGAAACACACGATCAAAAACGTTCTTTATTAATGATTTCAGGAGTCATCTTCTGAGTCATAATCCTCCACCTTTTGCTGTGGCCGCTTAATACCAATTATTAAATCTATGGAGAGAAGCTCTGTAACACAGTGAAGAACCGAAAGGACTAACTGGTATTTGCAGTACACTGATTCTAGACCTTTCTCACTCACAGACAATGGCTGGTTATTTTTAAGTGCATTCACGGTTTTGAGATAGAATTTGGTGAAGCTGTTTTGTTCTGCTGTCCTGTACAGGGATTTGGGAATACTTAGCAAAGCCTCAGCAACTACGTTAGATATGATAGTTAGCTCTGATTGCTGAAGCTGTTTTGCATAGTATTGAATATAATAATGTAACAGGATTTCAAAGTAGCCTCCTACTGGCAAAACCGATCCTGCTTCTATGAGGTAATCAGAATGATTCTGCAGAACACTCACACAACTCCTTCCAGTTTTAAATGCAACTTCATTGCAATCTGCTTTCTCTAGACCTCTGCGAACACCCAGGTGTTCACAAGCAGTGACTCTATTAGCGCTGTGTGCTGCTAAGACAGTAGCTCTGTAGTGCTTTGGACTGTCCACAAGTGAATCCTGCATGGGATGCTCCCACCTGGCATGTAGTTTCTGTACCTCTCTTGAAGAGCCATCTGCTTCAGTGGCAACATTGACTTCTTTGATGTGTGACATGGGACTTGAAGGCATTTGCAAGTCTGTTTGAACAGAGGTTAGATTTCCACTTCCCTGCAAATCAGGGTCTATGATTTGTGCATCTGTTTCATCCCTCTGTGCTTTCACTTGATATTCAGAAATCCGATCACTGTTACAAGAAGTATTTTGGATTACAAGTTGCTTCTGAATAGCTGGAGAATGCCAAATGCCTACCCCCAAGGCTTCATTCTGGCTTTCACCTTCTGCTTCACATTTCTCCCTCTGATCAACTGTTTTAAAGAGCTGCTGCAGCATTGTAAATGCTCCTTGTAAAGCAGCAGCATGCTGCTCAGTAACACCATCAACTGGCCCACACAGAATTAGGCAGTGGGGCTGAAAGGCACACACACTGGCCAAGCCAATGTGAACACATCTCTTTGAGCCAAGAAGCAAGGGCTGGCAAAATGTTACCACTGTGGTTTCAGTGATTTCTCTGTATAGGTTATCACTAGAAGGTGTGTAAGGTGAGACTCCTGTAATTTCAGAAATAAGAGCCATTTCTTCTGACGATAAGCACTCTACCACAGACATACCATACAATTTTGCATAGTAGGTAACTACTTCATCTTGCTTCACGCTAGACAGTAGCAGCTTAATGTTGTTGTTCTGCAAGTGTTTCATTACAGCTTCCGTTCTCCTTGTGATCCAGCAAAGGGAGGCCTGATACTGACCCTCGGAGTCTACAACAAACTCGACACCGGGGACGGAGAGGGCAGACCGGAGGGCCTCGGTGACAAGCACAGCCCGCAGATCCTCTCCTGCCGGGCAGTAGGTCGCAAAGTCCCTGCGAAGGACGAGCCCGGGCAAGACCCTGGAGGCCGCGGCGGGAAGGCCGACCACCGGGGCGTGCAGTTCCGCGAAGCGGCTGCTCAGAAGACGCAACACCTGAGGCCGCGGAGCAGCGGCAGGGGCACAGCGGCGAACGTACTCGCAACTCAGCCGCGCCAAGCGCCGCCGCTCGCCGGGCCCCAGCCGGCCGCCCAGGTAGGCCTCCACCAGCGCCTCTAGGGCGCCCGCGTCAGCCTCCGACCCCAGCAGAGCCGACATAAGGTGGCGGCGCAGACCCTGCGCCACGGCCCGCTCCAGCACCCGCGCCTCGAAGGCCCGCAGCGCCCGCCTCAGGCCACCCCCACCAGCGGTCCGCAGGGCGCCCAGCACGCCAGCGAGCAGCACCACGAACGTCTTGGCGCCGTCCCCCGTCGCGGCGCGGTGGCTACAGGCAGATGCCGCCATCACCCTGCGGACACAAACACGGTTAGCCTGAACCGCGCCCCGCCCCATCCGGCCCCGGTCCATCCGGCCCCGGTCCCCCGCCCCATCCGGCCCCGGTCCGTCGCGATACCTGGCCGTGGGCGGCGCCAGGCTGAGAGCTTGCAACAGAAGCCGCCCATCCCGCGTCAGCAGCGCTTCGCCAGAGGGCCGCACCAGCAGCGCCCGCCCGCCCCGCGGCCCCAGGGCACCGCGCACCGCGCCCGCCAGGGCCGCCGCCTCCTGCTCCAACCGGCCCAGCTGAGGCCGCCGCGCCATGCCAGCCACTGTGCCGCGGCAGCCGCCGCCGCACCCTGTCAGTAGAGGCGAGGACGCGGAGACGGCGGCGGCGGCGCCCGGGCTTATGGCTGCTGGCGAGGGCGCATGCGCAGGGGCTGCGAAGGGGAGCCCGGGACGCGGGCAGCGAGAGCCAGCAAAGAGCGGGGATGAGGCCGAGGGAGGAGCCAAAGGGCGCGGAGGTGCGAGGTGGCTTGAGGGTGCCTCCGTGACAGTTCAAATCCCATAAACAAGGGGTGAGCACGGGTCACGCACGGCGGCGACCGAGCAGAAACAGATCGAGGAAGGCAGGCGCCGTGTTCTCGCTTGACCAAGCAAATGCCCGAGGCAGAGGCTGTGGGTGCCACGTCTCAGTAGCAGAACCACACAGACATTCATGGTGGAAAAGAGCCTCAGGAGCACGAAGTCCAATCCAGAACCCTACTCTGTAAGGTTCACCCCTAAACCATATCCCAAAGCACCACATCCAAACCACCTTTAACCATACCCAGGGTTGGTAACTCCACCACTTCGCTAGGCAGCACATTCCAATGCCTCACTGGTCTTGCTGGGAAGAACTTCTTCCTATGGTCCAGTCTAAACAGACCAAGTCGGAGCTTGAGGCCATTCCCTCTTGTTCTATCACTAATTACCTGGGAGAAGAGACCAGCACCACCCCTCTCTACAACCTCCTTTCAGGTAGTTGTAGACAGCAATGAGGTCTCAGCCTCCTCTTTTTCAAACTAAACAGCCCCAGCACCCTCAGTCACTCTTCATAAGATTGTTTCTCCAGGCCCTTCCCCAGCTTTGTTGCCCTCCTCTGCACTGGCTCCAGCACCTCCACCTCTCTGCTGTATTGAGGTGCCCAAAACTAGACACAAAACTCAAGGTGTGGCCTCACCAGAGCTGAGTACAAGGGGACTATCCCCTCCCTGCTCCTGCTGTGTCCATTTCTGCATTTCTGATGCAGGCCAGGATGCCATTGGCTTTCTTGGCCACGTTGGCAACTACTTGCTCCTTGCCCCTTGGCCAGAAGGCAGTGACATGGGGGCAGGCTCCTGTCCTCTTTAAGGTAACTATGAAACCAGGTGAGGATGAAATAATCTGTCTGTGAAGTTATTGTTTTGTTATGGCTATTTGTGTAACACCACAAAGCATTGGAGCTGCATTGTACCAAACACCAGAAATACTCCACTCATGCCACACCAGCCAGAAGAGGGAATAATTTAATGTGTTTTAATAGTTGTTCCCCGCCCCCAGAGTCTGACAAAGCAGGAACGTGAATTTTCAAACACAAAAGCCCTCACAAAGGTCAGATGTTACGTATGGCACAAACTTGACAAATCTTTACATGTCTCAGAAGAGCAAGAAACCCATCAAGAAGGCACTGTTTCCAATACTTGAATTCATCTGCTCAGTTTTCTGATTTGAGGATACCCTTGAAATAGCAAAACTTACAGATGTATAGAATCCTAGTTACGTTATTTACAGTGGTGAAGTAACATCCTTTAAGAAACTATACAAAACATTAGATCCGAAGTCTGCTTCATAAACACCAGTCTAGCAAAAAAAACAACAAACCAAACAAAAAACCCAACCAAAGGCACAGGATGGCAGCAAAACAAAACCATCATGACATTTTATGGGACAACCTTTCAAATAATTTAAGAGTTACCCTCAATAAGTAATGTCAACTCTGTCAAATGGATCACCACATGAAATTCAAGAAATATGTACTGCTGGAACCGATACTTGCTGCATTTTCACATGGCATATTTCATTTTTCTTACCTTAGGTCACCCAGGCAAATGGCAAATTAAAGGCTTCGAGTGCATTTGAAAACAAACAAGCAAACAAAAAAGCAAGAAAACAAACCAATGAAAACACATGGCAACAAATTCTGAAAATACTTCCTGTACAAGAACAACAAATAAAGATTTCAAATCAAATGTGAAAACAAGTGCTGTTTTGAACTTTAAAAACCAGGAGACCACAGCCCTCAAACATCTGTAAACTGTACAATAAATTTTTGTAGCTATGTGCAGAGCTCATAATATTCAAGATCAGCTAACACATTGTGGTTAAATAGGACACTGGTAATGCACTAAAGAAAAGGCTTCACACATGCCCGTGGCCAGCTGTACTGTAAAAACCAGGCAAGGTATTTCTTTGTTCTCTTCACATGAAGGAATGGCATCCAAAACCCAGCAAAACAGGAATTACAAAAGTTTCCAATGTACTTGTCAGAGTTTATCTAACCATACAGTCATAGCAGAAATCTGCAATTTTACATTTCAGAAAGCTTTATCATATATCCTTCAACGTCCTGGATCATCACTAGACCCACTTTTACAACTGAATTGAACTTGGAAATGTAACTTGAAAAGGAAAATAAGCACAAACATCTTGTCTTGCTCTGGTCAAGTTTTCTACTTGTCTTGAGCTGAGCATGACTTTTGGGTAGGGAATATCTGTCTAGTCTGACATTGTCCAACACCATGCTGCCAGGGAGCTGGCTGGATCAAACCCACAGTGACTGCTATGCAGTCTGTGTAAAAATACATGCAGACTGTGTTAGGAACTGACCTTGAAGTGATTAAAAACAATACAAAAAACCACCAAAAAAAAACCCCACAACATGAAATGGGGGAAAAGACATTTTCATCTACCTATAAGGAAGACAAAAGTTTGTAACTGATATGTCAAGAGTTTCAGCACCACCAATTTAGCTGATTGAAGTTATTGCCCAAATTATCACTCATTTCCTCTTGGGTTACTGTCATGTACAGAGTATGTTTAAAGGCTTGTAATAGACCTTAAGACAGGTGAAGCCTTGACATCTGAATGTGGTAATGAATGGCCAAATATCAGGCTACGAACATTAATACTCTAACATTCTGCTTTCTTTCTGCCATTTTATACATCAAAACCAACTTCAGTTTCTGTTTAGAGACTTGGGGATTTTTCTTCCTCACAGGGACTTCCACATTTTACCTCATCACTATAGATACAATAGAAGTCCAAGCAAATTGGTCTTGCCCACACATACAAGATAACTGTGGTTAAAGTACTCATTCCAGAAAATGATTCAAGACCAAGCTAGGCTAACAGGAAGCTGTAAGAAGTTGAAGTTGATTGCTTTAAGTAATAAACATACACATTGCTGAGGCCCAAAGAAGAAGAAAGGTAAAAGAGAAGGGGAGGTGCATGAAGGTATCAGCCACAGGAATATATGAGCTAGACCAACAAACAACAAGTGTTTTCACTAAATACTGGTGAGATTGATGCAGAACAGAAGACAGATCACCTGGAGAGTCAGAGGAGTAGATGAGCCATGGCAAAAAGCTACACCTGACCTCAGAACTGTTCTGCTGCTCAGAATCTTCTGAAAACAAAGCTGGCTGCCCTGTGTTGTGCTGCTTGTCATGCTGTTGTCCTGTCTGGGTGACTGAGTGTACCTTCACAGTACTACAGCCCCTTTTTTGACTTGGTACACCTGACTAAGAATTCACCAGATAAACTCTGGGACTAAATGTTTTTTGTTGGACTTGTACAAGTTCTATACATGCATACATTCTTCAAACAAAAACATTAGAAACCCTGTCTTGAAACAGAAACTTAGTCTTCGTAACTTGTATGGCTAAAGCATAATGAATAGGTGTATCTTTGTGTTTTGTTAAGTAGTATATGCTGCAGTAAGGCGGAATTTAACAGAGACTTAAGAGTTTCACCCTCATTTGTTTTGACATGTTGTTAGCTGTCCCAGTTTCCAAAGACTTTCCCCTTGTAAACACAAATGCTTTTCCTTGCAGGTGAACTTATGATAGTGCCTGAATTCTGTTCTATGTTGTCTACCTTCTGGGAGGTTCAACACAAGTGACATACTAAGCACACCTTTGCATCTTCAAGACATTCTGTTTCAAAAATAAGAGTCCTGGCATCAGCACTTTGTCTGCCTACTGTGAGACAAGTTCACACACATGTAAATGCAAAACTGTGGATTTATCAAGGCTTCCAAACATAGCCTAAATCCCTCGACATTTGTGATTCTTGAGAGAGAGTGGACCAAGACAGCACCTTCCCAGGTGCTGGACTACTAAAAACATGCTCTGTACAGTAGATGCAGGAATGTTTTTGTGAAGAATCTGAAGTTTTAAAACTGGAGAGATAAAAGTGCTGGCTTACCAGCCATGACAGTAATTCAGGATAAAAACCTTGTACTTCCAAAATGAATCAAGGATGTTACATTGTAGAATTTTCAGAGACTTCAGGCTTTTTACTTGCCAATTCCCAACACTTAAGACCTTTGTATAATAAGGTATTTGTTTGACCTTAAACAAAACTTTACTTCCAAACACCCAATACTATTTACAAAAACTCCTGGCTACTTCAAAAGTTCCTTTGTAACAAAAATGGTAAGTTTCAATGTAACAAAGTGTGCTCATTTATCATGCTACTGTAACAGGAATCACATCCTACCTACAGGGTCTGACCTCTGAATGCTTAGGTTCATCTATTCTGTGGTAAAAGATTCATCAGTACAGCTTATGATGTAATAAAAAAACACAAGGCTGATGTCATATGTCTGCAAGACAGAGGCACACACCAGGACAAGAGCATACTGGCACTTACATGATTCTTCCTTCAAATGGGTAGACAGGAATATGATTCTGAACCATGGACACTGAGGCAAAGTTCTGTAAGTTGTTGCTACAGGGCTCTTTTAGATAATATTGCATCATTTAAAGTCCAACTTCAAATATGGTCCCCAGTAATAGTTTGATCATTCCAGTTCAGAAGGCCCTTGTTCACACTCTATTTGAACAAGAAGTTAACGATAAGCTGTAGCAGAAGCACAAGTAAAATGAAGACATAGTGCTTGAACTGCAAGAAATGGTAGTCTGTGGGTGGTGAATTAGAAGTGACTCTATTCCGTAGAGCCATAATGTCCCTGTAAGAGAGAAAAGAATGCTCTGTGTATTAGTGTCCAGACAATTTGCATTTCCTAGTATGTTAAGTCTCTCTGCAGAAGACAGTCTTGAAAGAAAATTATGAAACATCAACAAGCACTCACCACTTGGGAAAAAGAGTAGTTAAAAGACATCAAGGTTCTAGAGCTGAAGGATACATATTAGCCTCCAAGAACAAAAAGCAGAAAATTAGCATTCTCTAAACCATTTTAAAGCAATTTGGTTAGTACTACCTCTTAATGTCTTCTTGTGTTTCCTTTATAGATTCAATGGCACTTTGTAGTTCACCGAGGTCTGCTCCTTTTTTCCTTATTCTTGTGTTATGCTTCAGAAGTTGTGCTAGAAGATGAAAAAAACAGATGTAATCACAGAAGTGACCAATGCAAAAAAGGAATAAAATACTAATAACAAACTGAACTGGTTGCAAAACTGAGGAGAAAGTTTTCTAACAGTTTCTACTGGAAGCTTTATTTCAGAGTCAACCATAGCACAGAAGGACAGCAAGTGAAGTGTTTGAAATATCTTACAGTATTCCCTGTATTGGCTTATTTCTGCAAGCATTAATCACAGGATGTTAGGAGCTGGAAGGGACCTTCAAAGATCAAGTCCTGCCAGAGCAGGACCATAGAATCTAGCACAGGTCACACAGGAATGCATCCAGATGGGTCTTGAAAGTCTCCAGAGAAGAAGACTCCACAACCTCCCTGGGCAGCCTGTTCCAGTGCTCTGGGACCCTCCCAGTCAAGAAGTTGCTCCTCATGTTGAGGTGGAACCTCCTGTGCTGTAGTTTCTATCCATTGCCCCTTGTCCTATCACAAGGTGCAAGTGACCAGAGCCTGTCCCCTCCCTCTTAACCTAACACCCAGCCCTCAGATAAAGATTTAATAAAATCCTCCCTCAGTCTTCTCTTCTCTATTTAAATCAACAACAACAAATCTGTCCTCTGGCTACATACTGATCTGCAAATTAAAACAATCTTGTTTTAAGAAATAAAAAAAAAAAAAAAAAAAAGTTGACCAACTTTGTTTTTTTCCCCCCCCAGATGCTAAATGTGTGCAGCACTTAAGCCTACCTACACTACATACTGATGTTTAAAAGGACAGGAAAGTTTGCAGTTAAAACCAAGAGCCATTCTGCAGCATTTGTTTGCTTCACGCTGGGCAGAACCCTGAACTACAGCACACATTCTTTCATCACACAACCACTGAGATAAGAGCAGCATGCATGACTGCAGAGCTCTGCTTCATTGCCAAACACATTTATTATTTGTGCATGCAAATGTGTCTTGTCCTACCTTCACTCCCAGAGGAATCCTGGTTATCAGGCTCTGGGGATGAGAAACCACACTCTCCTTTCGTCTGACTGGCTGGCTTCCGTTTGATTTTTGGAACACTGACCTGCAATCAGTAAACTTAGGAATTACTTCCAGAGAACCAGAACTGTAACAAAACAGCACATTCTAATAGTAATAGGTAAAGGTACAAATATCTGATACAAGTCCATTTAAACTTTTTAAATGGATAAGCAGTCTGAAGTTTGTGCATAGAATCACAGAATTGTCAGGGTTGGAAGGGGCCTCAAGGATCATCTAGTTCCAACCCCCTGCGATGGGCAGGGGAAACCTCACACTATATCAGGTTGCTCAGAGCTACATCCAGCCTGGCCTTCAAAACCTCCAGGGATGAGGCTTCTACCACCTCCCTGGGCAATCTGTTTCAGTGTCTCAACACTATCATGCTGAAGAATTCTTCCTAATATCCAACCTGAATCTACCCATTTCTATTTTTGCTCCATTTCCCCTAGCCCCAGTGACCTGACACCCTAAAAAGTCCCTCCCCAGCTTTCTTGTAGGCCCCTCAAGATCCTTCCATTTAACTGAACAGTTCCCATGAACTCAACAGTTTAATTCATAGATTGACAGAATGATTTAGGTTGGAAGGGACCTTGAAGATCATCCAGTTCCAACCTCTCTACCACAGGCAGGGACACCTTCCACTAGACCAGGTCACTCAAGGCCTTGTCCAACCTGGCCTTGAACATCTCCAGTGAAGGGAAATCCACAACTTCCCTGGGCAACCTCTTACAGCACCTTCACTGTAAGAATTTTCTTCCTAATATCCAGTCTAAATCTGCCCTCCTCAAGCTTCAATTCATTCCCTCTTATCAGATCACTACAAAGTCTTGTAACAAGTCCCTTTCCAGCTTTCTTGTAGGCTTCCTTCAGGTACTGGAAGGCTGCTGTAAGGTCTCCCTACAGTTTTCTTTCCCCCAGGCTGAACAGCCCCAACTCTCCCAGCCTGTTCCTGTAGGGGAGGTTCTCCTGCCCTCTGATCATCTTCGTGGCCCTCTTCTGGACCCAATGAAGCAGCTCCATGTTGTTCTTATTCTGGGAACACTAGAACTGGATGCAGTGCTCCAGTTGGGATCTCTTAAGAGCAGGGTGGAGGGGGAGAATCACCTCCTTCGTCCTGCTGGGCAGTGTACGAGTCTGCATATTTTCTATTCCCATTCAATCAAGTAATCTCTGCTGCTTAGGACACTTCAAAGAGGTGAAAGGCTATGGTCTGGGTAAGCTGTATTTTTGTAGGATAACAGTACTATTTCCCATTATTTCCAATACTTTGATGACCTTTAAACACATAATGCAAAATGTGCAAGTCCCTGGCTCTTGCTGCACGTGTTAGGAGAACTGGAACATACCATTGGTGTCCGATGTCGAACTTTTGTTTGGATGGTGCCATCTTTTTCAAATTGGATCATATCATTCAAAGGGTCCCACGGTCTGGTACTAGACAATGTGAATATAGTTGATTAATACCACAGCAATTTAAATATGAACTATCTTCCTGCTCAGAAACAACTTTATGAATAGATTAAATCTTACTCTCCCTATTTAGACATCAGACAAAACAAGCGATCTTATCTTTTACCTCCAGCCCAGCTCTAACCTGAAGGGCCAAGAGAGCCAAAAAATAAACTTCATGTGCAGGTCAAACCCTCAGTCAGCTGGAGTACTAACTGTTGTATGGATTTATCTCGTGATATATATTTGTGAAATGTGGAGAAGTTTTCTGCTTATTTTACTTACTGCAGTGCTGCTGTTTTAGAACTACAGGGAAACCAGAGGATTTAATACAATTATTTTGGACTGCCTTTTTTTTTTCTTCTAAAAGATAACTAGGAAGAAGAGGCTAAGAATCAGTTAGTTCAAACTTCCTTTCATCTGAAAGTGGGTAATGGTAGTCCAGACTGGTTTCAAGAGGCACTAATGAGCTATGCACAGTTTTCTTATTTTTTCAAGAGTGTTTTTTCAAGTACAGGTTGATATAGAATTGAAGGCAAAAGATGCATAGCTCACTGGAGAACAGCAACCAGCCAAAGGCAAGGACTGGTGTCCCCACTGAGTGCAGAACAGAAACTTTGAGCCAGCTGCATGAAGGTGGTTCTGATGTACAGCTTTAGTGAGAGTAGATTAAACCTGGATTTCCTGTTATCTCCCCTGGATGCCTTTAAAAACGTTTGTGGCTGTTTCAGATGTTGTGAATATAGACCTGCATTTAGCTTAATCTGAATTGAATTAAATGTCATCTAAGGTAACTGGATAAGAACTAGGCATTGCTCCACCAGAGGTCTTTTGTATCTGTAATCCAGATGCCTAAAATCCATAATCCAGATACCTTAAATGCCACAGCTCGCTGAACACATTTTTCACAGTAAGCATAAAAGACTGCTCTCTATGTGGGGCAGGTGGTGAGCTGGATTCTGTGTGTGAAAGGGGACAGACATTTCTTCCAGGGACTGTTTACAACACAGACTGCTTTCCAGCATGTAGTAGGAATCCTGTGGCACATCCTTGGACCACAAGGCCTCAAGGAAACAACAGCTAAACACCCTGATTAACAAGACAGACTATCCCTTTAAAACCAAATGGATTTTTAAGTGCAGGGCTTCTCCTGATGGTTTTAGAGTTCAACAGTATGGGTAGTCAGTTCAGATGGAGTATCACAACTCTTTCAGCAGGAAGAGACATCACCATTACTAGAAAGTTCAAAAGGATGCATCACAGAGCTTTTAGTCTAGTTTGGGAACTCCCTACTGAAAGATGCTTTGTGCGGTGAATGTCTGCATGGACTTAGAAGGAAACCAAGGAAAGAGATGTAGAAGAAATCTTTCGAGAGCTGCTAAATACACAGAATCCCTGTTTCATTTCAGGAAACCTCCAAGTTGCAAGTCTGCTAGAGACATAAGGAATGTTAAGGATTCTTGTACTCCTCTCTACACATACATACAGGCCACTGCCCCGATCTTGCCTTCCTTGTACAGAAAGGTTAAAGGTTCTGGGTACTGTAAAAGAGCCAGAAGAATGTAAGCATTCTGTGAAAACCTTCACTAGCAAAGGGCTCAGCTCCAAGGTCACTTTTGCAAGGGTAGGTGAGAACAAAATGTATCCCTGCAGCTCCATCTTCATACAATACAATACACCAGGTTGGAAGAGACCTTCAAGATCATCGCGTCCAACCCATCAACCAATCCAACCCACCCAACAACTAAACCATGCAGCCAAGCACCCCATCAAGTCTTCTCCTGAACACCTCCAATGAAGGTGACTCCACCACCTCCATGGGTAGCCGATTCCAATGGGCAATCACTCTCTCTGTGTAGCACTTCTTCCTAACATCCAGCCTAAACCTGCCCTGGCACAGCCTGAGAGTGTGTCCTCTTGTTCTGGTGCTGGTTGCCTCGGAGAAGAGGCCAACCTCTGCCTGGCTACAACCTCCCTTCAGGTAGTTGTAGACAGCAATAAGGTCTCCTCTTCTCCAGGCTAAGCAACCCCAGCTCCCTCAGCCTTTCCTCATAGGGCTTGTGTTCCAAACCCCTCACCAGCTTTGTTGCCCTCCTCTGGACACGCTCCAGCAAGACAACATCCTTCCTAAACTGAGGGGCCCAGAACTGGACACAGGACTCAAGGTGCGGCGTAGCCAGTGCAGTGTACAGGGGCAGAATGACCTCCCTGCTCCTGCTGGCCACACTGTTCCTGATGCAGGCCAGGATGCCATTGGCCTTCTTGGCTGCCTGGGCACACTGCAGGCTCATGTTCAGCCTACAATCAACCAGTACCTCCAGGTCCCTCTCTGCCTGGCCACTCTCCAGCCACTCTGACCCCAGCTTGTAGCACTGCCTGGGGTTGTTGTGGCCAATGTGCAGAACCCGGCACTTGGATGCGTTAAATCTCATGCCACTGGACTCGGCCCATCTGTCCAGGTCAACTCCTGCCCCCAGCTTGGTGTCATCTGCAAATTTACTGATGATGGACTCAATGCCCTCATCCAGATCATCAATAAAGATGTTGAAGAGCATGGGGCCCAGTACTGATCCTTGGGGCACACCACTAGTGACTGGCCGACAGCTGGATGATCCAGATCATCACACAAAGGCTTCAAAGACAATGCCTGTGCACAGGGAGTACTTGACAGCTGAGCTACTTAACCAGTGTTGTAAAACTGCTATTCTCAGGGTTGTTCTAATATGCAACAAGCAGAGGCTTTTTTTATTTCCAGTTGGTATGCCCATATGTACCATATCTCCCAGTCTGGGAAAGCTTGTGGAGTTGCTTTGGTCAGCCTGAGAGGTCACAAAAGGAGCGTAGCACATCCCAAAGTGCCATGCCAAAGAAACATTAGAACATAGCACAGATTTGCTGAACCATATAACCACGAAGACAGAAAAGAAAAAACCCCTGCCACAGTTACATGAAACATGGTTTCCTGTATTATCAGTCACTGCCTTTTCAACATGACATAACAACATCCTCTCTTTGGTGAAAGCCCTCCCTAGTTCAGCTTCAAAAAAGATGTATTTTAACTAAAGCACATGAACAGCAACATTAAGTAGTGTTACACATCTCATGAGTTTGAAGTCAGCTACATATCCATTTGGTCCTGAAACCATAGCAAGAGGCTCAGTGACACTACCAGGTATTTAAACTGTTTGGTTGCAAACACTGCAATACTCACTCAGCATATTTGTAGTGCCACTCTCCCGTGACTGGATCCTGATCAAACAGTTTGCACGTCCACTCTTCACCCTTAAGCTTCCTCTCCTTGGCACTCCTTCTCTGAGCTTCTTCCAGGACATATTTCTCTTGAGTAGCTTCTGTTTGGTCTTTATTATTTATTGCTCTTGTCACTTGTTGCCAAAGCCTGACAAAAGAGCAGTATGGTTACGATCTGTTTGACAGAAACAAGTGTCAAAATGTCTTTAATTATAGGCTAAGCAAAGGGATCCACTTCTAATAGAATATTCCTATGTTGTAATATAAGCTTTTGCTACGTTTCCACCAAGAACCTCCATGACTCTAAGGTCTGTAAATAGTGACCTTGTATTTAACAGTGTTGCCTTGTTTTACAGGTCTGTATCAGCAAACATGGGAAGGACAGAAAGCACATTTTTTAACTCATTTGTTCAGTGTTCAAACCATCAAATTTACTAATAATTTGGAGAGGATTATCAGTTGTGTTTTGTCAAAATTATTACACATGGCTCTGAAAAGGACTTACTTCTCTGACTCAAAGTCATCTTGCTCTTCAAACTTCACTGTGTATCTAGGTAATCTATGCTGCTTGATATCAGATGTTGGGTTCCAGAATGTCTCTGAAACATCCGTCTTCTTCTCACTAATAGTAACTTCACTGTCCTGTAACACAATTCAGTTACCTCAATTGTAATAATTTCAGTGACAACACAAAAGGGAGCAATTAGCTTTTTTTTGGTAATGGGGATTTATTTTCTTTTGGATGAACACAGTTAAGAATAATTCAATATACTAACTTGAAACTTCAATTTCTGCACCCTGTGCTACTTGTAACTTGGACACAACGGAACCTTTGCCACGGCCAAAACCCAGCACTGGCAGCGCCATCTCACCAGAATTGAAACAGATTTAAACATTCCATGTTGGTGCCACAACAATTCTTCACAGTACTAACACAGGCACTAAAACAGTTTCAGAAGCTGAAACATATTTTCCTCATGATCTACTCAAACATACACTTTTCCACCTTTTAACAGATGAAAACAACACTCTGACTCTATACTTTCTTGAGAACTGTAAAAAAACACTTTCTATGACAGCTGTACTTAATAAAGCCTTTTTTTTTTTTTTTTTTAACTTGAGTCTTATTTGTACCTCAGTGCTCTTTTCATCTCTCTAAACTATCAGCCAAAGTTTACAAAGTAATCACTTGCTACTTACCCAGTGACCCTCCAAAATAGCCAGGACTTCTTTGCCAAGCTTAATTTTCCCTGATATTTGGTTAACACTGTCATTGTTACCCAAAAAGGCTGCAAAGCAAAAAGAAATGCATCCATGTTTGTTTTAATAGCAAATTATTTTTGCATTTATGTTTAGTTATAAGGAAAAGTGAATTTATGAAATGGGATGTAAACAGCCTTGATGGCTTTTCATATCAGAACCTCTGCCTATTTAATTCCCAAAGAGAGTCCAAACCCACAGAAAGTTGTTCTTTCATGCTGTATCTTCTTAAAAGATTTGTGGAGCAAAATCACTGCCTAAGACATGGAGAAAGAAAAAGGAAAATAATGGAGAAAACAGTGACCCTGGTGTCTTGGAGGACATAGCCATTAGCTACACTAATTTCACCTCTCTGCGAAGGTTCTTTTATTACTAGAGATTAGCTTTTGCACAAGCACCAACAAATGATTGTCACGCATTTTCCTTGGCCTTTTTGATAGTCTGCACGTGCATCCCACAGTCTGAGGAGGCAAAATATCAATCAACAGCCTCCAAAGTTTTATGTTTCCTCTATAATTTCAACTGAGTACATTTTCCCTTTCTACATGCATGCTTCTTAGCAGCTATTTGTTCATTTTAAAGTCTGTTTCTGCCTCAAAGATGGCAAACTTGTTTTTCACAAGTGCAAGCAAGAAGTTTAGAAACCTTCACTCAGCTTTTGTGAGTGGGGAGGTGCTCCTACAGCATGCTGAATTGCCAAGAACAGTTCAGAGTTTACTGTTTCTTAGCAGAGGGCATCAGGATAATATAAATGTTTGCCTTGGCACCACCTTTATTCATGAGCAATTTAAGTTTTCCAGGACTGAAGAGGGGAACCTGGGTCTGAATTCTCTTCCAAGAGCTCTCCAGGAGTTTTAAAAGTCCCTGAACTCTTATAGAGAATTACAAATAACCAGGGAGTATTTGTAACACCACACAAAATACTTGAACCAATGATTGTGTTACTGAACACTTCTCCTGTTCTTACATTTTCCTAGACACACACTGCTGACACTGCTGGAGAAGTCAGAAACCATTGCTTTTCCCCCACTAGAGTTGGTCTTAAAATGCATACAACTAGCAATATAATTGCATGTTACCACCAGAGATGAGAGCAGCACTGTAAATTTCACTCAAAACCTTTGGACCCAGAAGAATACAGTAAGGGAAGAAGGGACAAAATTATTCATATTTTTAAATGGAAAAAAAACTAAACTAAACATCACTATTTGCTAGATAAACACAGCTGGATATATAGCAGTTAAAAGAATACTCATTTCCAAAAAGATAATTCCATATTAATTCAAATTATATTTAAGAAGTGATCTAATAAATATTTCTTTTTCCTCTAATCATCATTATGTTCATTCTCCTTCTACCCATTCACACCATTTACTAACCTTGAGTTTGAATTCAATTGTTGCACTGTAGCCAGTTTTCTCACAGGTGATGTTGACTGTTCCCCCAAGCTCTAAAGTCATTGTGCCATAAAGAATTCCTGCAAGAGGGGAAAAAAACCATAACACAATACAGAAATAAACAGATTAAATGAATGTTTATACCTGAACAAGACAAAAAACTAGGTTCTTAGGGCACTGTTCCTGGAACAGATATGTCTGTGCCAGAGGAAAAAGAATCATCTTTTCAGATGGCCTTTTGTAATCATAGAATTATTGGGGTTGGAAGGGACCTTAAGGATCATCTAGTTCCAAACTCCCTACCATGAGCAGGGACACCTCACACTACATCAGGTTGCTCACAGCCACATCCAGCCTGGCCTTGAAAACCTCAAGGAATGAGGCTTCACCACCTCCCTGGGCAACCTGTTCCAGTGTCTCACCACCCTCATGACCTTTCTGCCAACAGGACAACCCAAACAGAACAATCTAAGTGAATTACAGATAAGCACAAAAAATTTCGTATTAAGGCATGTCTTTGGCAGCATACACTGCTGGTCTGAGTAGGAGTGGTGTTTAGTCTTACTGGAGATGATTGCAGGAGGGAAGCTTTTGATGTTAATACAGGAAAATAACTCTACAACAAAGAGAGCAAAGGGAAACTTCCCTTGAACAGAAGCAGTAAGATCACAAATGAGGATAATCGTGGACAAGCAACTTAAGACAATGCTGATGACTTCTCCAGAGACTTTTGGAAGTACATGATCACTGTCTGTCCCTCTGCAGTCCAGTGTTTGAAACATGGAATATAGTTTACATGCCCGGGATGCATGTGCAAACATGTTTTTTCACACTGCCGATTCTCCTTCTAACCTTTTCGTCTCACTAGTTCTCCTCCCTCCTGGTTTGATTTGAATATATAGATCTTAAGGACTTTAAAAATTGTTAAATATTTTAGAGCCATAAAACCCAAAATCCAGCAGATTATTAAAATTTCTATGAGCAATGAAAAGACTAGAGCCTTCCAAATTAATGCCACATCAGAGAATTCTGCTAACTGATTTTCATACTTCTTAAATGAAAAAAGAAATATTGTATTTGCTGCCTATAAGGCTTCTGAAAGGGAATTTCCCCAGAGAATGGGTAGATAAACCTTTACAAGTAACAGCCTAAAAGTCATCAGTTCTGCAATGCATTTTGTACTACCTCTGACTTTTCAGAAAGCTTTACAAACTACTGACCTGTTTCCCATAGCGAAATGAAAGACAAATGGTCATGACTTACACTCAAATCACACAAGGGAGCTGTAGACACCACATTGCTTTTTATGTTTACAATGGAACAATATTGGAAAAGCCCAAAAATGTTCTTTAAATAAGGAGAAAAAGCAACTCAAACAGTAAATTACAGCCATATAATGACAGGTAGCTCTATACATGCTCTTACTGTTCATGAAAAACAAATCTTCCTCTGTGCTGAAGAGCAGATTATTGCTTAAATAACACATACATTTTTCTCCTGATAAAAGATAAGGAAGCCTAGAGCCACCAATGCTGTCAGTGTTCAGAACACTCTTATCAGATGACAAGCTTGAATCCAAGGTGGTATACTCTTTAAAATAAACTTTTCTTCTCCTAACTTTGCCATCTATAGAGTGAAAAAAAATCCCACTACCTTTACAATGAGCATATGGCATTGTCATTACATAATCTTCTCCCCTGTTTAGGAATGTTAGCCGTCCTTCTCCATCCAGTATGGCAGACAATGAATTCCCTGAAATACAAAGACAGAAAATCACATTTAGAATAGACTAGACTAGAATAGAATTAACCAGGTTGGAAAAGACCTTTGAGATCGAGTCCAGCCTACCATCCAACACAATCTAATCAACTAAACCACGGCACCAAGTGCCCCACCCAGTCTCTCCTTAAACACCTCCAGTGATGGTCACTCCATCACCTCCCTGGGCAGGCCGTTCCAATGGCCAATCACTCGTTCTGTGAAGAACTTCTTCCTTCCACTGTGACCCTGTAAGACAGCAGTCAACGTTTCCCAAGAACTAAGTGATTCAGAACATCAGTATATTTAGCACTGCAGTCCATGCTGTCCAGGGAAGCCACCATAAAACACAGTGTCCCCAGTTAAAAACTGGAATACTACAAAAAGAAATGAAACCCCCAAAGCCTAGCAGCAAAAACTGTGAAGAAATGATGATGCAATCATCAAATTCCTGATTCTCCTAACAGTCTTATTTGCACAGACTCTATGCTCTTCAGTGAAGGTACAACAGAAAAAAACCCTGTTATTTACCATAGAATTTTGATTTGGCCAGAATGCTACCACTAAGGCAAAACCCATCCTTGCGGTTGCTAACATAGAAGGCAGATATTGGAGGATGATGTGACACCTGGTGAGAAAAAAAACACAGAGCTGGTAAATACAAATAACAGAAGAACATGCAGTGGAGTACAACTCTTAAGCTAATAAAGGCAGAATACAAAATTCAGGCTGCACATAATAAAATACAGTTCATATACATGAAACGTGTCTATAATGTTCTCAATAAGATCAGATACACACTTGAATTTTATGAGCTAAGAAAATGAACACCTGACTTTCAATGGAGGAAGAGGGACCAGAAATCATAGAATCATAAAATAGTAGGGCATATCATCTAGGCCCTCCTGACTGAGATCAGGTTGCACAGGAATGTGTCCTGGAGGGCTTTGAAAGCCTCCAGAGAAGGAGACTCCACATTCTCTCTGTGCAGCCTGCCCTAGGGCTCCGTCACCCTCAAAGTAAAGTTTCTCCTTAAATTCAAGTGAAACCTCCTATGTTCTAGTTTGTACCTGTTGCTCCTTGTCCTATCACTAACTACCACTGAAATGAGCCCAGCCCCATTGTCATGGCCTCCACCCTCTAGGTATTTCCATGCATTTATAAGATCCCCTTCCAGTCTTCTCTTTGCCAGGCTAAAGATCCCCAGGTCACTCAGCCTATCCTCGTATGAGTGATGTTCTAGTCCCCTGATCATCCTCATGGCGCTCTCCTGGACTCTCTCCAGTAGTTCCCTGTCCTTTGAAGTAGGAAGCTCAGAAGTGGACACAGTACTCCAGGTCTGACCTCACCAGGGCAGAGTAGAGGGGAAAGAGAACCTCCCTTGACCTGCTGGCCACACTCTTAATGCATCCCAAATACCATTTGCCTTCTTGGACACAAGGGCATATTGCTGGCTCATTGTGAACTTGTTGACCACCAGCACTCCCCGGTCCTGTTTTCCGGCAGGTCAACCCCTAATCTGTCTGGGGTTATTCATTCCCAGGTGCAGGACTCTACACTTGCTCTTGTTAAACTTGATGAGGTTAAAAGCTGGAACCATGTCTCTAGAGAGACACACTTAAATAATAGGGCTGTAAAAACACTGAACTATGCTTACCAGGGAAGCTTTTAGGATACTATTCACACAGTTAAGTACCTCTTCTGAAACTATCATGTTGTGCAGTTAGTGCCAACAAGCAACATTTTTACTTTTTTGTTTAGAAATACTTTTCCAGTTATTGCAGCTACCTGTTCTGCAATGTAAAACGTCTTGCTGTTGGTCCTTGGATGAATCCACATGCAGCGGAAAGTCTCACCAAGGATAGGGTTGTACGGCTTTTTCAGTCCCTAAGCAGAAATGGGACAGACAGTAACCATACAGTGCAGCTACACAGCTCACAAATACTTAATCACTCTGTCACTGAATAGCACACACCAAAAAAAAACCAACCTAAAACAATCATCATAAACATGCTGAAGTACATTGTACTTGATTTCATCATTTGAAAAACTATGTTCAGTTAATCTGTTCTTCATTCTAAGGAAATCAGCATAGATTTAATACAGCTGCAACTATTCCAGGCTACAGATGATGACAAACAAAACAGAGGATTTTATTTTGTAGCACAATTGTGACAGAGTGTGGTAGTTTTAGGCTGTGCCTAGAAAATTTTCCACAGACCTCAAACAGAAAGTAGTAGAATGCAAATTAATTACTATTGGGTGTAAAAGGGAAAATAATGATAAGGTCTAAATAATCCCATTGGACAGATATCTACTGTACAAGTTAGTTCTATAAACTAACTTTCTTTTTGGCTTCCTCACTCTGGCACATACTAACTTGTGCTTCTGCTGGCTTTGCTGACCTTGAATACGTTCTTGTCGTGGTTAAGTACTAACAGCAACTCTCTGCTCTTTCTCTTGTCCAGTGTACATGGGGAGGAAAAGGAGCATAGAGGGGGAAGCTATTAGTAGCCCGCTGGTTTTGTCCTAAGGGGTTCTTGGGTTGTTTATAAATTGTACATATATGTAAATATTGTATATTTTGTACATATTAATTGCATTTCATATTTAGATTGTAGTTTTGCTTGTAAATACAGCTTCACTGGCTTTCTAACTGAGATGGTCTGGCAATTTTATGCTGGGGAGAAATTTCAACCCACCACACAGACAAAGGTATGAAGTTAGGTGATGCTTTCTGCCTTCAACACTGTTTCCCACCAGTGATCATAAAGGCACTCAGTGTAAAGCTACAAGAAGTAGAAATATTAATCTTCCAACTGCAGCATGTTATCAGTGAAGAACAGTAGAAATAGAACTGACTCAACTCATAATAAAATGTTTAGTTCAACTCCTGCTGCAGGGGAGAAACCAAATGGACACAGCCTATTTTAGGCATGTCTAGGAGCAAGAAAGGTCCATAATGAGTTTGTGTAAATACTGCAAACATAACCTTGCTTTTAAGAGTGGCAGAACAGATACTTTTAAAGATTTTTACAAAGAACTTTCAAATGAAAAACTTACACAGCACATCCCTAAGCCCTCAAACTAGACACAAGACAAAAACAATATGAGAGGGCACCTTTGGCTTTTTGTAGAATCCTGACAAATACCATTTCACTACTTTTTTCATGCGGTTGTAAGCATTCTCTTCAAGAGCAGCTCTGTGAAGGAAGCAGACCACACACAGATCAAATGTCAGTAACCTTTCAATTACAATACAGCCACAATTGTGGTGTATCTCAAACCTAGGAGTTGACTGAACCCAAGGTTTTCCGATTTGCAGTACTGCAAAACTTTCAGCCTGACAGTGCACCAAATTCAAAGGTTTCAAATAATTGTCTGAAAAAGTAAATCAACAAAAATTCAGAAATGGTATTTCCATGATTGAGTCTCTTCCTTGTAACATTAAATTCCGTTCCACCTCCACTGAAGTTCTTCCCTTTATGAGAGACTACTCCAGAGAACTGCCTTGCTCACAGAACTCAAGAGTTGAATAGTATTTTCATTCAGTCTTGTCTTTATTCGCTACATTTGAGCAGGCAGTTACAAGTCTGAATGGAACTTAATACATTTAAAAGGTTAACTAGTACCACTTTACTGTTTTTAATATGCCTCCTAGGGAAAAAAAGAATTAATTTTGAGGATTCTTCTAACCATTCTCTGAAAGCTAAACCAGAAATAAAAGCAACACTATTGCTCTTAAATTACTCAGAGGAGCCAGACTTCAAGATGTACCATATGAGCTTGCAGGCAGTCAGCTCTCTGCAAACAAGGCTATCTGATACATCATCAGACAAACATTCCAACTCTAAGCAGTCTACAATGTTTTTTCAGTAGACTTGCTTGAATGTTTCAGTATACACTGCTACCCCATTTTAGTTTAAAAAAAAAAAACCAACAAAAAGAATGAAAACCAGAGATAGGTTTGACTCACTCGGACAGAAAGTCTGCATGGTAGTAGTAATCAGACAGCTTGTCCAGGAAAGAACGAGGTTCCAAGATAAATGTAGGTAGCACAACCTTGGACAAGTCCATTCCTGGCCGGACTTGCTTCAGTAGTGTCCAGATCAGGCTTTTATTTTCTTCTGACACTACTTCTGTCTGAGCAGCCTCCCCTGCCTAGGATGAACAACAAACTGCTTACAGAAAGGAGAAAAACTAATCCTTCAGAAGACAGGCCAACACATTCCAAGAATGACATGTGTATAGAAAATGGGTAATTGAAATCAACCACTTAGAGAAGCTAAAGCAACTATGGAAGTAAAATGAAGTTGCTCTAAATATACTTATGATACATCTTCAATGAAATATTAAAAACTGCATTTGTTTTCATCAGATCTAACTCAGAACAAACAGAGGCAGAATGCTGCTCAGAAATCCTCCCTTTGTGCTTTCCTAGGTATTACATCCGTTAACCTGTGTTACCACATGCAGGACTTGTACAACAAAGGGCTGCTCATTCATCCCACTAACTTTTGCCCATCATAAAAGTTGGTTTATTTAAGCTTTCCACTGGCTTGACCAGTCAACAGTATTAGTGGTTTTCCCTAAATAAAATCACTACTTAGGGACAAGTGAGCAAAACCAGCAGTGCCAGTCCAATATGTTCCTTTCTGTCCAAGGAGATATTCTTCCTTACAGCTGCTGAAATCAAAAGCAAAGGTGGTAAGAAAAGCATCCCTCTTCCTAGAGCAGTTCTACAATGCATCATCAAGAACTTGTCAATTTAAACTTCCTGACTTTTCCTAAACTATTCCTCCTTCTCACAACAATGCTGGAAAACAAAGAATACATTGTACTTTAGGTCTCATAGATATGAAAACAATTCTGATAGTTAGCACTTGAGCAGAATTGGGAGATTAGGGAAAAGTTCATCTCCATTTTTGGTACTAAGTTTTTTGGGAGCTTTATAGCAAGTAAAACATACAAATTCCTGTCTTATTTGTCTGTGCTGATACATAAGACAACCTACAGAAGTGGAACAGCAGCTCTGGGGCATCATATATATTAGAATGCAAGGTGACATTAGAAACACAGCAGTCCTGCCACTAAATTCTGCAGACCAAACAGCTGCTTAACTCCTCTTGCAGCAGAAAAACAGGTGTTGCCTGCATTAAAATTTTCCACTCAAGAACTTTTAGCTGAAGAAGAATCCAGCAGTAACTTAACAAAAACCAAGTAGAAATAACTGCAAAAGGACAGGTGAGCTTCCTGCTGTATGTGGCACTTTCTATCTGAGCAATATTCCAGGAAACCTAGTTAGCTTGGTTAAATTCTCAGGAAGGGGTAGAGCGTCACCCGCCCCCATTAAAGCCAGTTCTGGAAGTCAGCTTTCAAGTGTAGTCAAGAGTCCTAAAACATCAGCTTGCTATCTGGAGAACCTGCAGCAGCACTATTACCTCCCCAAGTTCTTCATGGCTCTGTTCTAAGTAGGTAGTTTCCTTGATATTTATTGGCTCTGGATCAATGTAAGAATCATCTTGTCGCTCTGATGTGTCACTATCACTGTCTTCGCTTTTCCCCAAGCCATCGTTATCAGATTCCTCGTGGTCATTCTCCTTATCAGATTTGTCAGAGTATGCATCTTGATCTTTAAAGTGCTGCCTCTCAATTTCACTGTCATTTAGCCTACCAAAAAAAACACAGGTTAAGTGAATCTTCAATTCCACACAATAATTTCACATTTCCAAACCGGGATTCTAATACAACATAGACTAAAACTGCCACTAAAAGTAAACCCAGATTTGGTAGAAATACACAGGGTGTGCTCTCTACAACTACCTGAAAGGTGGTTGTAGCCAGGAAGGGGTTGGCCTCTTCTCCCTGGCAGCCAGCACCAGAACAAGGGGACACAGTCTCAAGCTGCAACAGGGGAAGTTTAGGCTCGAGGTGAGGAGAAAGTTCTTCACCAAGAGTAATTCAGCATTGGAATGGGCTGCCCGGGGAGGTGGTTGAGTCGCCATCCCTGGAGGCGTTCAAGAGGGGACTGGATGTGGCACTTGGTGCCATGGTCTAGTCATGAGGTTTGTGATTACAGGTTGGACTCGATGATCTTCGAGGTCTCTTCCAACCTTGGTAATACTGTAATACTGCTCTTCTCACTGAACTGCCAACCACACCAACTTCACAATAGTTCCACTAGAAGGAATACTATTAGCATAGACCCACTACACTACAATGGCCTTCTAGTCCAGCTGCCTGACCACCTTACAGATGATAACAGTTAAAACCTGTTATCAAGGGCACTGTCCAAATGCCTCTTACACACTGACCAGCTCTCTAGGCAGCCCTTTCCAGTGTTTGGCCACCCTCTTGGTAAAGAAACACTAATATCAAGTCTGAACATCCCCTGATACAGGTTGGAACCATTGCCACATATCCTATCACTGGATGCCAGGGAGACCTGCACCTCCCATTTTCCTTCCTCAGGAAGCTGTAGAGAGAAAGGAGGTCACCCTCCAGCCTCCTTTTCTCCAGAGTAGACAACCCCAAAGTCCTTAGCTGCTCCTCATAAGACATGCATTCCAGCTATTTCACCAGCTTTGTTTCCCTCCTCTGTGTGCATTCCAAGACCCTTTTTAAATTGTGTAGCCCAGAACTGCACAGAGTACTCAAAGTGAGGCCACACCAAGGCTGAATAATCATCTTTTTTGACTGGCAGATTACACTGTTTGGATGCATGCCAATATGCATTTTGCCCTCTTGCTTACAGCATATTGCTGCCTACCAGACCCTTTTCTGCAGAGCTGCTCTCCAACCACTCCTCTCCCAATTTATACCTCTGCCCCACACGCAGAACATTTGTTCTTGTTAAATGTCATCCATTGGTCAGTGTTCAGTTCTTCAAGCTATCTAGATCCCTCTGCAAGACCACTTGTCCTTTGAGAGAGAGTCAACAGTACCTCATAGACTGCTAATGGTGCATTCAAGGCCTGCATCCAAGTCATTGATGAAAATATTGACCAGAATAGGCCCTAGGATTGAGCTCTGAGGAACATCACTGGTGGCTGGTCACCAGGCAGATATGGTCCCATTCACTGTATTCCTTTGAGCCCTGCCTTTCATCTTCATCTAGTGCACGCTGACACGCTCATCTCACAGGTGGACAGCTTGCCCAGAAGAATGTTGTGAGAGACAGCACAAAAAGCCTTACTAAATTGGGAAAAGCTACATCCACTACCTTACCTGCATCCACTAGGCAGGTGACCTTATCACAGAAGGATATAAAATATGTAAATTTTTCCCTTAGTGAACTATATTGACTGTGCCCAGTGAATGAATTGTTCTTCAAGTGTCTTTTACTAGCACCCAGGATTACCTTCTCCATCTTTTATCAGAGAATGGTCTGGGTTGGAAGGAACCTTCAAAGGTCATCCAGTCCAACCCTCTCTGCAGTCAGCAGGGACATCCCCAACTAGATCAGGTTGCCCAGAGCCCTGATGAACCTCACCTTGAATATTTCCAGGGATGGGGCTACAACCACCTCCCTGAGCAACCTGTTCCAGTGTCTGACTGCCCTCATAGTAAAAGACTTGTTCCTAACATCCAATCTTCTCTAGTTTGAAGCCATTGCCCCACATCCTGTCACTGCAGGCCTTTGCAAACAGTCTCTCTCCATCCTTCCTGTAAGCCCCCTTCAGGTACTGGCAGCCTGCTACTAAGTCTCCATGGAGTCTCCTCTTCTCCAGGCTGAACACCCCAAGCTCCCTCAGCCTGTGTTCGTAGGAGAGGTGCTCTCTGCTGGACCTTCCCTAGCTACTGAGGTTAGATTAACCAAAAAGAGTCCTGTAACATCCACTAGCACCTTCAGTACTCTGGAATGAATCTCTCTAGGCCCCATGGACTTAATGAACATTCAGCTGACAAGAATCAGTCTCTCTCACAGTTTCCGTGTTCACAAATGGGAAGTCATTGTTCACACAATTGTGATCTTCCAACTCAGAGGTCCAGACAGCCCAAGGCCTAATAGCATTATCGAAGACTAGGCAAAAAACCCACACTGAATGTCTGCTTTTTCTTGATCTCTATTTTTCAGGTGACCATCTTGAGTATTGGTCCAATGTTTTCCTTGGACCTCCTCTTGCTAGTAACATATATTAAAAAGCAAGCCCTCAGCTGAAGCTAAATTTGCTCTCAACTTTTCTTTTCTCTCTTCTGCCAGCTCCATTAAAACTAGGCCTGCAGGTTCTGTTGCTTAGTTAGACACACTAAATACTTTTAGAATATGCTATATCCAAAGATCTACTTAACTGAACCATTAGTCTTAATTAGATTTCACAGTTATGGCTAATTGCTGTGATTATAATCTGGGCCAGGTGCTGATTTTAAATTACTATTCAGGAGTACAGATCTTCAGCTGAATTGTACACAGTTGTGTTGTTTCCCTGAGATAATAGAACGAGCAAAACTGTAGCTAAGCCTGCTTGGTCATCTGGACAGGGCCTTGAATCTGAACCAGGGAAAATAATTTGTCTTTTTTGTGTTTTTCTCAAGACTATCTATGCCAGACATTTCTTTCAGTTCACGTCTTCTGTCTCAAATACAGGCACATACTCTTCACAGCAGACGAAAATTCCTGCCCACTCAGAAGAGACAGATGGGCAGCTAAACATTCACAGGTGGGAGGGTTTACTTCAAATAAATTTACATTCACCTGAAAGTACCTCACATTGGAAGACAGAAAGAAACTGTGCATAGCACAGGCTTCAAACTCAATTATTTCAAATATTTTATTTTCTGATGTGTTTCGGTAGCAGAACTGAAGTGTTTGAAAACACCATTCATTCACCATGCTTGCTTAATACATTTATACTAACCAAAAACCTACCTGGAAGTATTTATGGAAATACACAGGAATTACTCATTAGCATTCAGACCTTAGATACCATCAGGTGATACCAGATCATGCCAACTTTTGTGCATTTCAGGTAACAGGGTAGATGAATCATTCATCCATGATGATTCAAAGCTGAGACACGCTGAAACCATTTAAATCATTATGGCACTACTGATATAAACCAAGGAACAGCAGCTCATATTCACATCTACCAACTTTTGTCACATGTACTAAACGTATTTCCTTGTGAGGCTAATAAGAGAGATCAAGTTCAAGATACAAAACACCCTAAGTACTTCAACTTACTGATGCGATACTCAACTTTGAGTTCCTTGAGCCAAACTTTCCCCGGTATCTGCCTTGCTTGAAAAGACTTTTTGTTTGTTTGCTTTATCCACATACAATATAAGCCACAGTGCAAATAAGACATATAAGGAGAAATCAGGAGGAAAAATAACTGTGACCTTAGAAAAGGATTCTCCCTGTGCAGAGGTTACCCCCACAAGGTTCTGCTAAAGGGACAACCAAGCATAGTAATTAGTTCACTTACGGTAGGTTCTCTCCACTGTGCAAGTTGTTAGCACGAAGCAGACCATAGAGAGAGACATGAGTACTGTCTGCTGAAGAGTTCAAATCATGTTCCTTGCCTTCTCTAATCATTGTACGTTTAAGCAGACTTGAACACTTCAGTGCCAGCTCCAAAGCATCCATCCAACACCTGCCTAAAGACAAGTTTATGATTAGACTACAATGAAGGATTTAACTATACAACCTCCATTCCCTAATTTCACAGTATTTTTGAGTTTGCTTACATTGCCTTGGAAAAAACGCTTCAGAGTTGATGCATGTTACCTGTATTGGATTTTATAGTCTGGTAGGAACATAAAGACCAACTCACAACTACCCAGCCCTGGAGAAAGAGTTGTTTCGGGGTAGGGCAAACAAAGTAATGCTTTTATTAGAGCATATTCCATTTCTTCTTTAATACAAGTATGGTTCAGCCCAGGCCCTGACTGCTGAATGCAACTGCATCAGCTGGAAATTTTTGCTCATGTAATACAACAAGTATGTGGAAGAGGAACTATAATGTCAGCATATAAATGCCACCTCAACAGAAAAGAGCAGACACTATTGTGTTGATTTTTATTTTTTGTGGCAAGAAGTAGCTAATCAAATTTGTGTGTTCTTTCCTCTCCTTATTTATTCATTTCAATGTATCTAATTCATTTTCTAACACAAAAGGCAAAGAGTTCTATTTTTAAAGTCTGCAGGGCTATACTTAGCCAGTGAAAGGAAAGCAGCTGCTAAAGAGATTACACAAATTTTGTTTCCATGTTGTAACCTTGGAAGATGGTTGCATTGACCTTGACCACCATATTCCCAGTGATGAGAGTGTTAGAAAACTCTCTTTAATGATATTTTTACTACTAGAACCCTGTGCAACTGCTGCACTTCATAATACACAAATTGTTTCATTAGAAATTATGCCCACATTAGCACTTTAGAAAGGAACCAATTTGAGTATTTTGACATACATTAATACAGTTAAATCTGAAATAACCTCCCCCTCCACCCAGCCAACGCAAGGCAGCTTGTAGGAGTTCAGCAAGTGCTTCTTGCAGTCACAATTTTCCTTTAACAACCATGCAAAGCTACTAGTACCAACACAACTGAATGCACTAAGGGTGAACCTTAACAACAATGAAGCAGTGAGCACAGTGCTCTAACAGTCATGGTAAGATCACTGAAGCCACCCACAGTAACTACTTGCTGTCACTGCAGAAAACACTGAGATGTCTATTTACCATCTGATTCTGAAGCAGCTCGGATGATCAAGTAACTGCTGGGTAATGGCTGAGTTATAGAACCAACTGCTTCACCTTTGGGACCCTTGAAATACACAAAAGAAGCAACAGTATCAGATTTTAGTTCAGCTTTACAGTTTATCATTCAATGTAATAACAAGATGACACAATGCAGGGCTATTTACTGTCACTCAGCAACAACTAATGAAGACATGAATGGAAAAATGGACAGCCCTCTTTTACTAAATTTCTTCAAAGACTTAAGTATAGCTCCCAGCCCCACTTTAAAAAGAATGGTCTTTGGGATTCAAATAATTTGTGGTGGTGTTTGTTTGGTTTGGGTTTTGTTTTGTAAATCAGACACGGCACAGAAACTCAGAAATGCTCTGCTGATACTACTTATAGCAAGAAGACAAAAGCATCAAAAAGAATGCCATGTAGAAGGCATCCCCACTGTCTGGGGATTCCTGCAGATGGGTGTAGAAAAATCACAAGGGACAAGCTATTCCTCTTCATCTCGTTATTTCAGCCTGTGAGCTAAGACTGAAAGCAAGCAAAACAGAAAACATCTGTGGGATGGTTTAAGAGAGTTGATTTACAACAAATGCTGCCCAGGAGAAGACCCTACATTTGTAGAGCATCTGGCTCTTCCCCTTCCAGTCCTGATCATAATTGGTCAGAGCAAAGGATCCTTTCAATTCCTACAAGGATGCTGCAGTTCACAGAGCAGACATAAGGGCAAGCCAAGCCCTTGCAGAAAACAGGGGTCTTGTTCAGTGACATACTTCATGTTTATTTTACATAACAACATACTTGGTGTCTTAGCAGCATCCTGAGCTCCAGAACTGCATGATTTTTGCCTGACTTGAGAGATGAGTCAATTGATATTTGAATAACACGGAAATAATTCCTCAAAGCCTAAGTGTGCATTGCTACAGAAACCCACTCATCCTCTCACCCCTCCTCCTTCTCCTTCAACCTCCCTACTTATCCACTACTTCATGCCACAAAATATTTAAGCGCTTAACTGAAGGCTTGACATTCAAATAAGAAAAAAACCCCAAGCTGATGCCCAGGTTCATAAGAAACATTTAGATGCTTAAGTCTCTCCATAAAGGGTACCAGCAGGACACCATGGCATTCTGTTCAACCAAAAGACACACAGAGGATGTTAAATGCCACAGCTAAATTTTCATTATGAAGTTCTTCACATTCCAAATTCACAACATAAAATCCAAAAGACCTTTCAATTTCTCTCAAGCTTTATTTTGGAACCACCATTTTAAAGCCCCTTCAAAAACAAAAAGAAGTTTACCTAAGGTAATTTTAAGACAACTGATAGGCAAAGAGGGCTGTATTAAACATACTTGAAGCTACTGTTGACAGCTGGGTTAATCCTGCCTAACCCATGAGTTAACATATTTTGGTCTTAACTGATTTCACCCAGAGAAATCCAATGAAAAGTCAGTACAAGGCTTAGAAGAGGGAATTGGAAAGCCAGCAGAAGTTTTGAGCAAAAGCAGAAAAAGGCAGATATTTTAGAAGCAAGCAAATGAAACAGCCAGAACGTTTCTGAGGGTGAGAGGCAGGTAAGGAGGAGTCTTGGCAGCACTTAAAATCCAATACAGTCAAGCTAGAGCTGGTGTAAATGATGTTCAGAAACTCCCAAATAGTCTGTATGGAGTAACAACAACTTGGCTGTTGGAAACAGGATTCCAAACCTCAGTCCCCTTCTGAACAAGCAGCAAGGTGTGCCTACCAAAGACTGTGCTGAAGTGGCAACCTCAGGAGTTAGTGGGTAACCAGGAGGTTACTCCTGAGAACACGGAGGGAAAGCCCTGGGCATGAGTACTCCTTGCCCTGTGGGTGAACAGGCAGGGAAGAGGCCTCCTTTCCACCAGGCCCCTGGGGAGGGGAGAGCACCAAGGCGCAGTACAGTGCCAGGCAGGTGTGTGAGAGGAGCTGGGGTGCTGCACAGAGGCAACTAGGGCACCATGGGTGCATCGACACCATGCAAGGGCCTCGGCTGGCACAAGTCCTCAAACTCTCAGGTCACAGGGCATGGACTAAGGACAGGCAGTTAAGATCTCCCATTTAGGGCTGTTCTGTGGGCAGCAGGGTACACTACTTACTCTGTACCAAACAGCTATGATTTAGAGATGAAGTGTGGTTTTGGTCTTTGTGGTTTTATTTTAATGCAGGAAAGTTCTACTCCCCTAGGTGCTTTGACAACACATTGATTAGAACCAAATTAATAACTTCCGGTGAGTATTTAAATAGGTTGACTTATTTTGAAACAAGTGCTCATGGATCTTTATTTCCTCTAATTGATCACTATTCTAAAAGCACTGGGCATTCACTTTTGACACCACCCATTATGGTTTCAAAATCAATTTTCAGGTATGTTAGTGTTTTGTACGAGGGAGACATTGGTGTCCATTTTTTAGATGCCTTCATCTGAACTGTCTCATTCTCCTAACAGAATGATGGTATCATTCCAATACAAGGTAACGGGCAAGTGAAAAATTCCACTAGATGATGAAACCCTTTTAAGTTTACTTCCTACAGAATATTCTTGCCAATCAAACTCAAGTGCCATGAACATTCAGGGAAAGCAAAAGAAACTGATGGATGGGCACACATGACTATATTGACTCACCAAAAATTATTTGCAGTAACTTTTCTGGCTGCTAATTTTAGAAAACTGAAAGGGCATCAGTACCAGGTACACATCAGAAAGACAGGACAAGGTACTTTGGATCAACTGCCTCAGAGTGCAGCAGGAACATCAAAGACCACAGCAACAGGCTTAAAGGAGTGTGTGAAGGGACTGGCAACAAACTACTGCAAAGGGGAATCTGCAGTCTGCCAGGACACACTATGTGAAGTGGGTTCAAGTGAGAAAAAGTGTCCTGCAGTATTTGCACCTGTATAAATGTTTCTGGCAACATCATCTTCCTGCACTGACAAAGTTAATTTTTTGCCTTTGATTTCAAGCTCCTTCTGCTAAATCTACTCTGTAAATCAGTCAATTGCTATTATGCAGGTTTTGCCTTATGATGATAAATCTGTAACTAGGACATAATTGACTAGGAAAACAGGGCAGAAAAAGGTTTCTAATTTCAAGGCCTTTCACCTAATTCAGTTCAGGAATTCTCAACTGCAAATAGCCATACCAAAATGAACAAATGCAACTCCAGCTCTCAGCACATTTAAAATGGACAATATCAACTTGTTCAGGTTCAAAATTTGACCTACCTTAAAAAAGTAAAAATCTGGTGGGGTATGTCCTCTAAATTCTAAATATCTAGTTAAAAAAACAAACAAATCCATTTCTCATTGCCAAGCAATAAAGAAATATAAGACTGATTTGTGATCTTCTGCAGACAGGCCACCACTTTGCAACGTATGCATACATGATCATAAATAAAGCACATTAACAACCAAACCCTATAGCTTTGACACAGGATATGAAGTTTGTGTTCTGCAAAGATGAGATCACCACTAATTGATGAAAAGTCCTCCTAAACAATATTAAAATGAAGTAATTCAAGGCCAACTGAGAAAGGTTTGATCTAAGCTGGGTAAATTTAGACAACATTGATAACGACAATTCAGAAAGACCAACAACAAGCATTAGGAATTATGCTAGCAGACTGACTTCCCAGTCTGAGATAAGGAGGACAAAATCAAAGCAGCATATTCTTCAGCTGTGACAGCATAGCTATAGCCATTTAAAATTCAGAAGATGCTATCTAATAACCAGTAGCCATCTTAGGGTGTATGTTGCAGAAGGAATAATTATGAGGAGGGTCCCAATATTGTACCAAAATTTCTTCTAAAGCAAAATGTTACTTCAGGAGGTAAGTATGTTCACTTGTGCTGTGCTTCCGCACCCCCTCTCCATATGCAAACACAAAACAAGGACTGTAAGTCTGTTTAGTAAACAATGAGTAACAGCAAACATTAGAGGTTCTTATGAGAAACTGAAACAAACCTTCACTGTCCAGAACACACTATGCTTTTTAAACACTTACAGATAAGAGCTGCTCACAATATTATGCCATGTATGACAAAGCAAACAGACATCAGAACTGAAAGAAAACACTTAACTTCCTGAAACTGTAGTGAAAAAAAAAAAAATGCAAATCAATTGACTAACAAATTGCAATATAAGCTGGCATTGCACATTGAATTTCTAGTCTTGCAAGTAAATTGGACTAGGCTGATATTTTATTATATAAATACAAAGTTGGAAGCCCCCCAAAAAACTTTTATTAGCACATCTTAACTCTAAGTTTGGTAAATCATTTCCCTCGTTAATGTATCACATGTGACTGACGTAAAAAACAACATTATACATTAATTCCTTCTACTTACATCATTGCCAGTGATGGCATTAACCTCAACCTCCCTGCACCCCACCCTTCTGAAGCTACTTAAGTATACAGAGCAGCATAAACCGAGTACTTTTCATGCTAAAGAGGACTAGGTATTGAAGGCTTACATTCAGAATAAACAAATCAGGTTGCCTTTACTTACAGCTGGCTAATGCTAGTTAAGAACCATATACACTACCACTAACCTTTATAGCCCATATGGACTGCTCCAAGGGATGAAAAAGTTTGAAACAAAAGCCATCTTTTTTAGAAGGCCTCTCAATGAGTTCACAAGCGTTCAGGAGCACTGTTCCTACCCACTGGCCATTTTTGGGAGTTTTGTAAACAAGCAGCACGCCTGGTTTCAGTACACACCACAGTTTGGTCCAGCTTTTCAAGGTACCACGAATCTAGAAGATAAACAGGTGCAGTTACATCTCTGTGAAGCCAATACCCAAACCATCCCCCTTAAAATTAAAATAATTAGTTAGATTTTAATCTTCAAGCAAAGTTTGTCTGGTCTACTGAAAGTTTATCCAGGTTTATCAAAGACAACACAAAGGTACAGTTTCAATGCTCACTCTTCTGTCTTGATAAATACTTATTCTACAAATGGCTATACACAAATCCTGGTATGAGAAATATTAGAATTCATCTGAAACCTTCATAAATTTTCCTGTCTGGAACATATTTTATCACTAGCCCAGAATGAAAACAGGATAAACTTTGGAAACAGAGCTCCTTTGGAAACAGGGTAAACATGTGACAACAAAAACAGGAGTCACAAAACTCAGAGATAATAGAATTTCTTAAATAAAACCTCTCATGACAGCTGTTAGCTTCAACCTGTAAGTGAAATGCAAGATCCTTTCAAGTGCCTGAATCTGCACATCTGCTGAGACTGCTTGCATCACTTCTGTCAGTTCTGGATTTTAATTACTTCTGTGTCTGCAGGACTGAATGCTAGCATCACCTCTGAGCACTGGTTTAGTCTCTTCACATTGATTTTTGCAAGAACTGGAGAAACTTTTTCCAGACAAGATATTGTTTGGAGCTAACTGTAAGGTTGGATTGGTTGATGGGTTGGATGCGATGATCTTGAAGGTCTCTTTCAACCTGGTGTATTGTAAAAATGAGTAACCAATCCTTTTTCTTGTACAGTTTCCAAGGAATTATATACAAGTTCATGAACTCCACTACTATTGATGATGCTGATGGCTAGCTTTGAGAAGTTAATTCCTTGCCTTTTGTACCAGTATTAGAGGAAAGTTAGCTCTCAAGAGAGAAATGGAGAGTTAGCAGAAATACACAAAGAAACCTGAACCATTTTTGCTATTGTTATGGATATAACTGAGCTTCAATTCAAAGTGTAAAATTTAAAAAAAGGACAAAAAAAAAAAAAAAAAAAAGAACTGTAAAGCCAACTCATCTGAAGTTGATGGTTGTACACACAAGAGGGATGTGACTATGGTGACTGCAGTTAAGTGGGAGCTAGGTTCTTCTGTTATTCCCCTAGGATTTGAGCACAGAGACCCAGGGATGCAATTAGTGGCTGCTGTGCTTGTAGAAAAATATTAACAGCAAGTAAAAGATTGAACTTTTACAGTTCCGGTCAGAAAGCAGCAAGCAGCTGCTACATCTTCAACTCAGGTGTCACACTTGGATTCTGACCTTCAACCAGTCAGCCATGACAATAACTGACGGGTCTGTGATAGTGCTAAGTAATTCTTTCGTAGCTCTCTTCTTTTCTTCTCTGTAATTTTTCTTTTGAACCTGTAAATAATAAAAAATATTCACAATGTCATAGCCATAAGCCAGTAAATAGAGCACAAAAAGACATCAATACAAGCTGAGGAAAGCCTGCTGAATTCGAGTTGCAATACAGATACAGAGGAATAGCTTTAAAACACAGTATTTGTCTTCAAGGTGTGAACAACTATTTTGTGCTCTGTTTCAAGAGCAACTCATTTCATATTCTTCTGAAATTTGCTTTTAAGACTGAGGATTCTAAAACTCCTGTTAGAACCAAAGAACTCCCCTTCTCCCCTTCCTTTCCTAGTGCAAAGTACAGAATCAAATTTGGGCTAGATTCAGGTTTATATGTACGTGATCTGATCAGCAGTCTTCATACACCAACTACTGCAGCAATCTCCCTCTTTTAGAGGCAAATAATTTGATATGTCTCCTGACATGACATCTGCCAAACAGCAGAGCTTGGTCTTGATACAACAGGAGTTTCCCAGTGCCTTCTTTCCCCACAGGTACTGCATGCAAACTGTAGCTTTGACAATTCAGCTCTTCATTTCATTGTGTGCACATGTCCTGAGGTCCCTGCCAACAGGAAGCATCCTATAATCGTCCAAGTTATCCTGTAATCTCATTTCACCTGAAAGACTGTCCTATAGAAGTCCATACTCAAGTAACAGTACAGTAACATTTTAAGTGAAACACCACCACAACTTCTCAAAATACTGGAATGTTCCATGGCATTTTTGTCTTCTCCTTAGAAAATATGGTACAAATACACGAATGCATCTATAGTCCATGAGGAGTTACTTGGAAATTAATTCACCTTGAGAGATTCCTTTTTTGTAAGTTTGCTTGAAGATAAAGAGATGTCCTTCTCAGAGCCATTGAAAAGCTTGGATTCAGACTGAAATTCACAAAACAATAAATAACCATGACAGATACAAAGATATATTACCTTTGCAAGGACTTCAGAAAGTGTTTAAAATGTACAGTTACTTTTGAAGGCTCCCATGCCCATTCACTTCTCTACTGATTCTCCCACTTTAGAAAGACAAACCAAATCAAGCACAACTGGTAACATGAGCTGTTCATCACCTCTCTGTGGAGATTTTTGTAAGGGGTTTATGTGAAAGAAGTCTGAAATTCCTCCAGAGGCAGCTGAACCATATACAGTAAATACATAGCCCATGTAGCCTGTTGCTTAGTATGCCACAGCCTAGATGAGTTAAGCATTATTGTAGCACAAAGGAAAAGTGTTAGGAGAACCCTGATGTTTAAACACAGGAGTTGTTCCATGACACATGAATTCAAGCACCTTCATTCCTAACATGACAGCTCCTCTGAATGGACTGCTATAGAGGCACTTACCCCGTGACCCATGAAGGAAAACATAGCCTCTTCAATCTAAGATTCAGTGCTCTAAATCACCACAGTATAACTGACCACTAACTGCACGCGTTCAGCTCCTTCCTCCCTAATCCCATGCTCCGATTACTTTGCAAATCGTCTTCAAGAAGCTCTCAGTGCCCACAGGCAGGGTAACAAGACTCAGGTTTGTTCATGAAACTCAAGTCCTTGTTCACGGCAGGACAATATGCTGCCTCAGCAGCACATGATTTCTGCTTCCTGCCTTGCTCCACATCTTGTAAAGATCAAAGTTTACTCTTTGGAATGCATCTGTTGAAAACAAACTACATTCATATACAGATTTTTGAGAGAGAGAAGGAGGGGGAGAAAGAGAGAAGGAGGGGGGAGAAAGAGAGAAGGAGGGGGAGAAAGAGAGAAGGAGGGGGAGAAAGAGAGAAGGGGGAGAAAGAGAGAAGGAGGGGGAGAAAGAGAGAAGGAGGGGGGAGAAAGAGAGAAGGAGGGGAAAGAGAGAAGGAGGGGGAGAAAGAGAGAAGGAGGGGGAGAAAGAGAGAAGGAGGGGGAGAAAGAGAGAAGGAGGGGGAGAAAGAGAGAAGGAGGGGGAGAAAGAGAGGGGGAGAAAGAGAGAAGGAGGGGGAGAAAGAGAGAAGGAGGGGGAGAAAGAGAGAAAGAGAGGGGGGGAGGAGAGAAAGAGAGAAGGAGGGGGAGAAAGAGAGAAGGAGGGAGAAAGAGAGAAGGAGGGGGAGAAAGAGAGAAGGAGGGGGAGAAAGAGAGAAGGAGGGGGGGAGAAAGAGAGAAGGAGGGGGAGAAAGAGAGAAGGAGGGGGAGAAAGAGAGAAGGAGGGGGAGAAAGAGAGAAGGAGGGGGGAGAAAGAGAGAAGGAGGGGGGAGAAAGAGAGAAGGAGGGGGAGAAAGAGAGAAGGAGGGGGAGAGAAAGAGAGGGAGAAAGAGAGAAGGAGGGAGAAAGAGAGAAGAAGGGGGGAGAAAGAGAGAAGGAGGGGGAGAAAGAGAGAAGGAGGGGGGAGAAAGAGAGAAGGAGGGGGAGAAAGAGAGAAGGAGGGGGAGAAAGAGAGAAGGAGGGGGAGAAAGAGAGAAGGAGGGGGAGAAAGAGAGAAGGAGGGGGGAGAAAGAGAGAAGGAGGGGGAGAAAGAGAGAAGGAGGGGGAGAAAGAGAGAAGGAGGGGGGAGAAAGAGAGAAGGAGGGGGGAGAAAGAGAGAAGGAGGGGGAGAAAGAGAGAAGGAGGGGGAGAAAGAGAGAAGGAGGGGGGAGAAAGAGAGAAGGAGGGGGAGAAAGAGAGAAGGAGGGGGGAGAAAGAGAGAAGGAGGGGGAGAAAGAGAGAAGGAGGGGGGAGAAAGAGAGAAGGAGGGGGAGAAAGAGAGAAGGAGGGGGAGAAAGAGAGAAGGAGGGGGAGAAAGAGAGAAGGAGGGGGGAGAAAGAGAGAGAAGGAGGGGAGAAAGAGAAGGAGAAGGAGAAAGAGGAGAAAGAGAGAAGGAGGGGGGAGAAAGAACAAAAAAAAACCCCCAAGGTGATTCTATCATAGTTATGTCACTCCTACTGCAATTCAGATATCACAGGATCAGAGGATGTTAGGGGTTGGAAGGGACCTCTGGAGACTGAATCCAACCCCTCTGCCAGAGCAGGACCATAGAATCCAGTGCAGGTGTCACAGCAACACATCCATAAATTTATATATATATATATATATACATACATACATAAATATACATTAAAACTGCAGACAAATTAAAGAATTGCATTTCTTTCTGCACTGAAATAAACCTGATGGACCCACAATTCTTGCTTAGCCAAAGGAAAAAAGAAAACAGAAAAAAAAAATCAGTGTAACCTTCTGAACTGTGTAAATTCAAGGACAGCTTATGAAAACTGCATTTCGAGCTGCTCAACATTTCTGACTAAGTAATTTCAAGCCTCAGACCATAATGCAAAGCCTAATCACTGAATTTCTGTTTCAGAATTCTATAAGATGACAGTCAAAAAATATGCAGGTTCTGAGAAAAGTTACTGCAGTAATAAAAATTGAGCACTCCTTTTCTTACTGCTCATATCAAAGAAAAAGATTTAAAAGTAGAACAAAGCAACTTAACTTTGATCCTATTTTGATGCCTTTAATTCACAACAAAGACTTTACAGCAGTCTGCTAAGATAGTATCAAAAAGATTTCCAGTAACTGACAAGAGGTAATTTTTAATCTCAAAGCCATTTCAACAATAACTTCTCTAACTTCAAGACCCCTCCTAGAAAAATGAAGGAAACCTCTTCATTTTGTATTAAAGGTAGATTTTTTTTTAACACAAAATTCAGCAAGTATACAACCTGCAATTCAATTCTCCTCTGTCTGAAGTTTAAGGAAATACAGTACTTTAAATGTAATAACAGAAGAGGGAAAATTGCTTATCACTGTCACATAAGAAGAGGTAATGAACTCGTTACGCAAGCTTTAATGGAGCAACTTCAGCAAAACATTCATAAATATTCTAGTTGCTAACAGAAAGCTAATGCAATCTAGAGGTCATGCATATAAAAGCTCCAAACCAGTATCACAGGTTACAAAACCCTCATTTTCTCGGCATCTGTAGTGGGTTGAGACTATCCCCCTTCCCCCCGCCCCCGGAACAAATTTGGAGAACTACCCCCAAAATAGATCACCAGACCAGCTGAGCTGGCTTGAAAGCAGAATGAAGCTATATTTACAAAGCAAGCAAAAATCTAGAGGTATAAAATGCAATGAATATACACAAAATATATTTACAATCCAGAAAAACACAAATACAAGGATCCCTTTGTAGATCATCGGGGGGCTGCTCGCTACTTCCCCTCTTCCCCCCACCTTCTTCCCAGTACCTCACACACAGTAGTCAGAACAGATTATCCAGGCAAGGCCATGGGGGAGAGAGATAGAATTGCATGAAGAAGCAACAGAAGGAGAAAAGGAGAAAGAACTCTGTGCGACCAGGTATAAGCTATTCAACAAACAAATGGAATGACTACTACATCCAGTTCTGGAGCCCCTCTTACAGGAAGGATCTGGACATGCTAGAACATGTCCAGAGAAGGGCCATGAAGATGATCAGAGGGCTGGCACTCCTCTCCTATGAGGACAGACTGAGAGCGCTGGGGCTTTTCAGTCTGGAGAACAGAAGGCTCTGAGGAGACCTTATTGCGGCCTTCCAGTATCTGAAGGGGGCTACAAGAATGCTGGTGAGGGACTTTTAGGGTGTCAGGGAGTGATAGGACTAGGGGGATTGCAACAAAACTAGAAGTTGGTAGATTCAGATTGGATGTTAGGAAGAAGTTTTTCAGCATGAGGGTGGTGAGACACCTGAACAGGTTGTCCATGGAGGTGGTAGAAGCCTCATACCTGGAGGTTTTGAAGGCCAGGCTGGACGTGGCTCTGAGCAACCTGATGTAGTGTGAGGTGTCCCTGCCCACAGCAAGGGGTTTGGAAGTGGATGATCCTTGAGGTCCCTTGCAACCCTAACAAGCCTATGATTCTATTAAAGGTACCTCACTGGGAGCTGCAGTAGCTTCTCTTAAAATGTTTTCTTCTTGTAAATTTCTAATCTTGTGTGGATGCAACACTGAGAAAGTTACAAGCTTAAAAATAAAAAACCTCACACTACATCAGGTTGCCCAGAGCCACATCCAGCCTGGCCTTAAAAACCTCCAGGGATGAGGCTTCCACCACCTCCCCAGGCAACCTGTTCACATGTCTCACCACCCTCATGGGAAAGAACTTCTTCCAAACATCTAATCTGAATCCACCCATTCCTAGTTTTGTTCCATTCCCTTCCCCCTAGTCCTGTCATTACCTGACAGCCTAAAACGTCCCTCACCAGTTTTGTTGTAAGGCCCCTTAAGATACTGGAAGGCCACAATACGGTCTTCTCAGAGCCTTCTCTTCTAGAGATTGAATAGCCCCAACTCCCTCAGTCTGTCATTGGAAAAGTGCTCCAGCCCTCTAATCATACTAGATCCTAGGCAAGTCCCATCACTGCTTTTCCATCCTTAGAGAGAAGGGTTGCTACTTCACCTCTACAACTGTGATAGACAGCTACCATCTCCTGGTAGCCTGAAGTTTATTTGTTGGTTGTAATAACATTATCAAGCCCTATATGGAATAATTGCAAATATACAGATAACAGAAAAATATATATTAGGAGAAGTAGGAATACTTTTGATAGCAGAAAAACACAAGCAGAAGTAATGACAAAGAACAAAAGACTTATGCTGGAAAACCAAAACCCAAGAAAAATAAATATAAGGAAGAGAATAAAACAAACGGGAGAGTCAAAGGTAAATGAGAAAAATCCAAGTTGAGAGAGACAGTATTAACTTGATTTCTAAATCAAAACAGATTTTTGAGGTTTGTAGACCAACATGAAGACTTTTATCAGAAGCAAGCTGGATGGTAAAAAGTAGGATTCCTTTATCTCCCTGACAAGTAAAGCTCTAAGGTGCTGTAAAGCTGAAAGGTGCAATGTTTTCTGATTTCAACGCAGAGGTAAGAAAACAACAGCTTGAAATGCTTAGCTACACACAAAACTGCAGCATCAGCTGCAGAAACCAAGCTGCTCACACCAGTGCAATTCTGATGATACCATTTAAACAGGGAGATGCTACTACAATCCTTAAGGCACTTTGACTTCACAGAGGCTATGATTCCTTTGACTCTCTTCAGTGTTTCTCTTTAAGGCTCTGATGAAAATATCACTGAGTGATTCATGTCAATACCTCAAGTGCAATCAATTTGACTCCAAGGGGTGCATCTGCCTGTGCTCAGGGCTAGCTCTGACAAGCAGCTCTGCAGTGCTAACCTTGCAGCAGACTGCTATGCAAAGAGCTGCAGGCATCTCCGCTACTTCCCTGGGAGCTTGCTGTGTTCGCTGCTCTCCAACAAGTCAGTCCCCAAGCTACACTGCTCCATGGGGTTGTTCTTTCCTAAGTACAAGACTCTACCCTTACCCTTGTTGAATTTTGTTCTATTTCTCCCTGCCCAACTCTACAGCCCGTCCAGGTCTGGCTGAATGGCAGCACTTCCCTCCTGTGTCAGCCATTCCATCAAGTTTGGTGTCATCAGCAAACTTGCTGGCAGTGTACTCTGTGTCCTCATCCAGGTTGTTGATGAATATATTGAATGGCCCTAGTACTACACTAGACACAGGCCTCCAACTAGACTCTGTCCCACCGACAACAACTCTCCAACTTCTTTCCTTCAGCCAGTTCCCATCCACCCCACTCCCCAATCATCTAGACCACACCTCCTCAGTTTAGGAAGTGTGACAGGAAGTTTAGGAAGAGATAGCAATGGAAGATTTTTCCTTTTACACAAACCTGCCATGTGCTTACTATTTCAATAGCACCTGAAAAAGAATGATATTGCAAACTGCTTGTGCAAATAATTGCAAACAGAACAAAAAAGGTCTGGGGAGATAACATTTATGATGGTTATGTAAAATGAGTCTTTTTGGATGCTCAAGCAGTCCATGTTGTCTTCCTTTTTAAATTTTACCCACAGCAAGATGCTGATTTTGGTGACTTCAGTCTCCATTTCCCAGCTCCCTTTGGGAGTTCTCAGTTTTCACTGCATCTCAGTGAGCATTTTTGTATCTTGGGACGGCACAGTGGTAATTATGAATTTGCCCAGCTTCCTACCTTTTCCATTTCTATTATTAAGATCAGCAGAAAGTGTAAACATCCAGAGCAATTACATCTAGCTAAATATTCCACTGAGCATGCTGTCCTCTGCACTCTCATTGGCTCAAAGAAATGGGCCTTTGTACTTGCTTTTGGAGGTAGAGAAGCCCCTGCAACAGAGATGACACTGGATTTCGCTTGACTGCTTTACTCTGGCAATCTAAACCATTAAACCTTTTGCAATTAGAATTTCCTTAACTTTCTTGTAAGATTTCTACAGCTCAGTGAACAGCATATTCACCTACAGCTTAAAAGGCTTTTGCATTCAGTTCCATAGCAAGAGTTGGTGTCCATCCATTGTTACACTTAGTGAGGCAACATCCCACCCCAAGGTGACAGTGAGAAGACTTCATGTTTCATCTTCACTAATTTGTGTTGTAGATCTTGTGATGTCATGCTGAGAACTCTGTTAAGAAAAGCCTTTTAATCTTTATTTGCTGCTGAATCTGAAGAGCAGTTCTCAAGATTACCCACAACAGAAGGTGAACGCATTTGCATTTAGTTCAAAATGCAGAACTCCTTTGCACACTGACATATTTAAGACAGATTAGGAGTCTGATTTCCTTACCTTGCTCTTTGACATAGAATGTGCTGTATCCTCTTTACTCTGTGATACATCATCCTTCCCCTTGTCAAAACCTTAAAGGAAAAAAGACAGCACTGTTTCAAACGATTCGGAGACATGAACACATTACATGAGCTAGCCTCTGAAATACATTTGGGAATTGTGTTTAGCACAGGAAAGTGCAAATTGGATTTTCAAACAACATATGCATGCCAGCCCATCCCATCAATTAAAAACATACCAGCTACTGCAATGCAAACTAATGCAATGCTTCAAGAGACAGCAACAGTCCATTACACTTGGATAGTGCTGCACCCGATCCAATAACCTGATGAATTGTAAATACAGTGGGTAAACTCTTGTCCTCTTCTCACTGTCCCTTATCTGCATACATGCATGCACTGAGCAGAATACTAAATAAAGCCTTTTTTGGTTTGTTCAGAAATAATCACAGATACCACCCTACAAGAAACCAAATCTAAACCACAGATGAAGATCACCAGTCAGGTTTTTTTTAGCAAGAAGATGGGAAAGGTTGCTTATGTTAGCCTTGAATTTATGCTTTCCACTTCACATTGCATAACTACAAGGTTTATATTAAACAGCACTGAAATCCACCATTTGACCTCTGAGTGACTCACAGTACAAACCCCACACTTTCTCAGTGTGCAAAAAGCAAAGTGAGGCAATGGTTATAGCAAATAAATATGTGGTAACAGGAACGGGGATCACAGCTGGCATTAGTGCTGCTGTGCAGCTGCTATGTGCTACAGAACATACCCTGAGAAACAAGCGTCCTCTTAAAGAAAAATAATCTGCTCTCTTTACAAGAGGCAGAACACCTCAACCCTCCATTTTATTTGAAAAGGTTGGTGGTAGCCTAAAGCTTTTATGAACAGCAATAAAACAAACTCTGCCATGGATTTATAAGTAAATATGTGGATAAATACAAAGCCATAGATGAATTTCAGGAACAACCCAGGCAGCTGAAAAGCCTTGCTTGGCTCTCACAGTGGTACCCCAGAGCTTCAGCTCATCAGAGGGCAGAGCACCAACAGGTCAACTGCATAAATGGACACCAAAAGCTCCTCTGAGTTTCCCTTTGAATATACTCTGAACTTTGCAATGGAAATGGGTACTCAGGTCTCTAAAATGAGAGGATTTATCAGAGACAATTTAACATTGTTCAGGGGAGCATGTATAGAAGAACTGTTAGTAACTCCTTGTAGCAGCATTGAACAGTTTGTTCATAGTAGGATTATTTTTAACTCTTCCTTCTTTTTCAAATTAGTGTCTTCACCCTTCCACAACTTCCATACCCAGAAACTCTAAGATAGAAATAATTTATCTATCACACACACATCTTAAGAAGTTTCATTTAGTTATAGTGGAAATAGGTTTGTCTTCAGGTTACATGAGAAGTCTGAGATTCCTTTTAGTTTTGGCCTGGTAATCAGTCTTTTGGTTTTTTTTTTTTTTGTTATTTACTAAGTTCTGCAGAGATTCTTTATTAAGGTGAGATTTTAAAAACTTATATACTGTATATTTTACGTTGACATTTCATGTTTACACAAAGTAAACCTTATATGCCTGTAAAGAAACCTTTGCACGTCTTTATAGAAGCCCCTCTGTGCACAGTTCATGAAACCTTTCTCTTCTGAAATTCTTCCAACACATCTGCGATAGGTTTGTGCAGCTAATGAAAACTGATAGTGCAGAAGACTACTAGACCACAGGGAAGAAGTACATAGATAGGCAAAAGATTTGCAAAAAGGCAAGTCATGACCCAGAGGCCAGATGCCAAGCTTCCTATGTAACACCAAATATGAAAGCAGACTTTGTACAGCATCAAGTCAGTCAGTGCTGGAATAAAACAAAGGTTGCTTCAAGCCTTAGAAAACAGGACCTGACTTAGTTCACTGAGCAGCTGATGCCAATTTTAGGCAGTCACAGACCAGAACAGCAGTAATGAGGGTTTTTCCTCATTCCTATATCCAAAAGAAATCACAGAATGCCTTAGGTTGGAGGGGACCTTAGAGATCATCTATTCAAAAATCCCTCACTAGGAACCAAGTTCTACTGAAAATGTAAGGCAGGAATTTCCTAGTGGCTTTCCCATTTTTACTCAGTAGTTACATACAGAGAACTTAGTGAAGAGAATAAACAAGGAAGCACTAATTCTGGATTGCTCTTGGAGAACAGACGCTGTAATTCACAGCTTGCGTACTAATGCACAAGAGCTTTAAGGGCTTCACAGATCCTTATCTAACAAACCTATGCTTCTATTCTTGTAAGCAAGAGAAGAAATGAAATCAAAGAACTACTCTGTGCCACAGCATCAGACAGGAAGACCAAAGCCTCATCATGTTTCCATGGATTTCATCTCCTTGCTTCCAACATCTCCAGTCTGAGAGCTATGTGTGCTTATTGGTTTTATAAACATGCCACCACTCTGTTGCCTTCCCTGCTCATACGCATAGCAAACGGCTGTCTGACAGGTCTGCCACTGAACCCAAGTCAGTGTGCTGCAAGAAACACCTTGCACGGCTCCATCTTGGTCTGTGAGAAAACCCAATGGGTGAGCTTCACATCCTACACCACCCCCTTGTACTCCCCCTTCTCTGTAGCAGGAATAAGCTCATTTGGAACACTGGCACAGAAGGGTTTGTTTTTCAAACATACATTTTAGCACACGGAGAGAAAATAAATCATCATCCAGCAGCTGATCCAGGCACACACTCATCCACTTTAAGGATGTCCTCAAGTGAGCCTCAATTGAGGTGGAGGAGAGAGCTCAGTACCATAAGCAGTTACAGTACTAACAAGTACAGTTTGATACTAATATCTGCAGGGAAGTTTGTACTGAAATATCACAAAAAGCTGTGAGTCCAAGGTGATACACACTTTGCTATGGAAATATTTGGTCAAGGAAACACCACCACCACAATTACATTCACAGAATCAACAATAAGAAATACTGTTTGCTCCTTCCTGCTATCAGTTATGAAGAAGGAATTTCTTTATGGATTTCTGTCAAAGACAACATCAAAGTCAAGAAAGCTGTGCCTCTAAATGATGCTTTGTGTTGCTGCTTCTTTTTTTTTCCCCCCATCCCTCAGTTTTGTTCACCCCAGAGGTACTGAAAATTGCACCACAAAAAGTCATTGATTCAATATCTGGAGCATAGACTGCCAGGGAATGAGAGCATGTTTCAAGTATTTCAGTGGTTTGGGGCTTCATATTTAAGCTTAACTTGCTGTTTTCCATCCTGTAATTCAGTCAGGAACTCTCCAACAATATAACCTGAGCTCACATTTCACAGTGTAGAAATTCAGGTGTTAAAGATACAGTCCCTTTCTGTAACTTCCTCCCTGTTAGAATATATGGATCATTTTCCACCTGAAATCCTGAAAGCAATCTTCAAAGTTAGGAGGCAGCACGAAAGTGCTGTTTGAACCAACCTTTGGAGCTCTCAGTATTAAGACACTTGCTGATTTTTAACTGTTACAAATTTAATTTAAACACATGCTCCAGTACTGCAGCCTCTAAACCAGTTCCAGACATCGGAGGCTGTGTTTAGAGCAACATTAAGTCTCAACAAGCTTTCGCCCAGTGCAGCATTCCTTGTCTTAACATCACAGGCCTCATGGGTTCTGAAGGCTGATCCGAGCCCCAATGCAGTCTGCCACAGTTTACGGTATGACCTTTGAAGCCAAGGGAAACCGTCCATTAGTACCTTCCTACTGTGAGCACTGAGCATATGCTTCCAAAACAAGCAGGTAGAAATCTCTACGAGCTTTCAAACACATGCAGGTTGTAGAGCTGGAACAACTAGAACTCTATACACTCTACATGTCAATTAAAAAAAAATTAATCAAACAGTGCTGTTTCAGAGACTAAGCTGGAATACACAGTCGATAACAAAAGAAAGTAAGAAATCCACCAAAACATCACCTTCAACAAAAAATGAGAAGTATATATGTTGTAAGATTATTGCTAAAGAACCATTAGGTTAAAATCTGTGGCAGGGTGCACGTTAAACCCAAACTGTTTAGTGAAGGGATTTCAACTGTGAAGCATTAGATGGGTTTAATTCTTCACAGTCGCACCCGCAACCTGTCCCTTCAATCAATCTTGAGGGAAGGGAAAAAAACAGAACCAATCACGTCACACCTCCTACATCTCAAGTACTGGTTTGGTACCTCTCCACAAATACCATCTGCAATTAAGAATACCTGAGAAAAACACATTAGAAAATACAAGTTACTTTTTAATGTCAGCTCTCTTTTATCCAGAAGAAATAATTACTACCCATTGAAGTAGTTTTTTTATTTCCAACAAAAAGAACCACCAGGAAAAAAAACAAACCCAATGCAATGCATGAAAAGATCACAAACGTCAAGCCAACAATATCATCACCGGCTTCCAAATGGAAAGCAAGGAACTGACTGATTTGATTACTGGTGTGCAACTGTGAACAACAAAATATGAAGCTGAAAAAACCCCATGCTTCTAGAAGAACCACGAGCTGCACTTACTGGAAGATATCCATACTGGTGTTACATAATGAATAAGGTAGAACACAAGGAAAAATCTTTTTACAGAATTGAACCCAGGAGCCAATAGCCTTTTTAACTGACTAGTTTCCAATAACTTTCTAACAACCAGTTTTAAGAAAATACCTTAGTAACTCATTCAGACTCCTCCATGGATTTTGAAACAAAAGTAAACAGAAAAACAGGACCAGAGGATGTTAGGGGGAAAGGGACCTCCGGAGATCGAGTCCAACTCCCCTGGCAGAGGAGGACCACAGAATCTAGTGCAGGTCACACAGGAATGCATCCAGATGGACTTTGAAAGTCGCCGGAGAAGGAGACTCCACACAACTTCCCTGGGCAGCCTGTTCCAGTGCTCTGGGACCCGCATAGTACAGAAGTTCCTCCTCATGTTGAGGTGGAACCTCCTGTGCTAGAGTTTATATCTATTGCCCCTTGTCCTATCACAGAGTGCAGCTGAGCAGAGACTGTCCCCTCCTCTTGACACCCAGCCCTCAGATATTTAGAAACATTTATTAAATCCCATCTCAGTCTTCTCTCCAGACTAAACAGCCCCAGGTGTTTCAGCCTCTCCTCACAAGGCAGTGCTCCAGTCCCTTCATCATCCTTGCAGCCCTCCATTGCACTCTCCAGCAGATCCCTGTTCCTCTTGAGCTGGGCAACCCAGAACTGTACGCAACATTCCAGGTGAGGATTTACCGGGCAGAATAGAGGGGAAGTAGAACCTCTCGATCTGCTGACACACTCCTCTCAAGGCAGCACAGGATGACATTGGCCTTCTTGGCCACAAGGGCACATTGCTGACCCAAGCAAAGTCCTTTTCTGCATTTCATCACAGTCATGTTTGCTATTACTAACAGTATATACAATAAAGAGTAATAAGAAAAATTCTTCCTTACTGTAACTATACATGAGTATGTTTTAGACAGGCAATAGCTATTCTTTTCTTAAAACAAATGGAAAGAGTATACCTTCCAGCATATTAATATTGTTTAAAATTTTGCACATAGAGGAAAGATTCCAAAAGATCAAAAATTTTTAGTTGTAGCTTTACACTGTTTTTATTAAATTAAAATCTGGTTTCCATTTGTTCTGCATGTGGATGGCAAACAGCTTTAAAGTAGAGGAACAAACTGATATAGCCTGGGCAGTGACTGGCTTGAGGGTAGCCCTGAAGAAAAGACCTTGGGGGTGCTGGTGGGTGAGAAGCTCAACAGGAGCCACCAGTGTGCACTTGCAGCTCAGAAAGCCAATCACATCCTGGGCTGCATCAAGTGAAGTGTGGCCAGCAGTTCGAGGGAGGTAATTCTCCCCTTCTACTCCACTCTGGTGAGACCCCACCTGGAACACTGTGTCCAGTTCTGGAGCCCCTATTACAGGAAAGATCTGGAGGTGCTGGAACATGTCCAGAGAAGGCGTCCAGAGGATGATCAGAGGGCTGGAGATCCTCTCCTATGAGGACAGAGGGAGCTGGGGCTTTTCAGTCTGGAGAAGAGAAGAATCCAAAGAGACCTTATTGTGGCCTTCCAGTATCTGAAGGAGGCTACAAGAAAGCTGGGGAGGGACTTTTTAGGGTGTTGGGTAGTGAAAGGACTGGGGGAATGGAACAAAACTAGAAATGGGTAGACTCAGATTGGATGCTAGGAAGAAATTCTTCCCCATGAGGGTGGTGAGAGACTGGCACAGGTTGCCCAGGGAGGTGGTGGAAGCTTCATCCCTGGAGGTTTTTAAGGCCAGGCTGGATGTGGCTCTGAGCAACCTGATGTAGTATGAAGTATCCTGATCCATGGCAGGGGGTTTGGAACTGGATGATCCTTGAGGTCCCTTCCAACCCTAACAATTTTGTGATTTTATTCTAAACATGAAATGAATCCTTTTTATTTCAGCAATTTCCATATTACAGGCATTTAAGAGAAGGAGGATCTGTCTAGTTGCCAATTCCATGCTTTCAGTCTTTGAGATGTTTATTTTCTGAGCAGCCTGAATAAAACTCAGTGGTTCATTCTTGGTAGCAGGCTAATCATTTTACGAAATAGAGTGAAAGGAAATGTTATAGGGTAAAACATGAAGTCTAACAGAATGTGGTGTCCCAGGCAATTGTCCCCACCCATCTGAGGCTGAACATAATGCTCCAGTGATTCTGCAAACCAGGAGCAGAGAGTGATGCAGGAATCTCCCTCATCATCAGCCTTCAGCCTTTGCACCCCAACTATTTCCATGGTTTCAGAGCTAGGACTTATAAATTCAATGAGCCACTCTGCAGAAGGCATACAAGAAAACGTGGAAACTATTTTACTTGAAAACCATCCTTGTGGCCCCCTGGGTCTAAGCAACCAGGAGTGTATGCATGCACACGCACAAGACGAATCACACACCCAGAGAAATCCCGATAAAGAGGTACAATTTCTACAGTGTCCCCTTTCAGGAGGAGGTGACCTTCTAACACATTTTCAAGCATCAGAGTTTCCTGATGTAAACTGCTGAAATTGATGTACCTATATCCGAAGTACATATTATGGACCATTAAACTCTAGAAATTAATACCAGTATTCCAGTACTGTATTTTCAGGAAACAAGGATTATGAGCAAAACAAGATTCAAGCCCTGTCTACTGTGAAATGTCTTGAAAAATCTTGCACGACAGAGTTCAGCAAGGCTGTGCTTTTAGCCTTAACTCATTCTATCCTGTCATTCTATGTAAAACCACAGACATACTTTAGCAAATTAAAACCTTCTGTTGCACCCTTGCAGTTTAAAAGCAAGTCCTTTGTGTGCTCAAGGAGTGCAAAGTACGAGGGAGGAAAGCATTCATAAACCACATTACAAAACTTGGGTGATAAAAGCCAAACAAAAAAACACCACCAAAAAAAACCCCTACACAAAAAAAAAACCACCAGAAACATTCCAGTCAGTACCAAATATAGAGGTCTTTTAAAGAGGGATTTGCTGTGGTGTAAGTTAACTCACTCGCTTGCCTATGTGCAAATCTTGCCATGACAGAGCTGTTACTCAAATGCAAACAAGCAATAGTCTTTCTGATTTCTACCAACATCTCAGTACACTACTTTCACTTAGGATGAAAAATGGACAGAAGAAAATATTCTGATTTCTACCAACATCTCAGTGCATTACTTTCATTTATTCTGATTTCTACCAACATCTCAGTGCTGAAAAATGTACAGCAGAAGATCTAGTTTTCATCTCACATTTTAAGAAATATAAGAGCAAAACAAACCTGGTAAAGCAGGAGAGAATTCGTTATATCCTCCAAAGGAAGCATTCCGGACAAGCTTTCGGCCATCAGCTCTTGGGGAAAACACAGATGAAATCCCAGCACATGAAGAAAACCTACGTCGCACTGGCCCCTCTTCCTTCATCAGTTAAGGTGTTTGTGTAAGGATTATGTTCTTTGTGAAAGCTGGTTAGCATTAGCTGCTTGAAACAAGAGTGTTGCAGTAACTGCCTTTTACCTCACATTCTGATGAGTAAGATATAAAAGGGGGAAAAAAACCCACCACAAAACCAACCACCACTGCCAAACGAAGGGCACACATGAAAAATGCAGCGAAGAGACAGAGGCTGCCAAATCAGCAGTGAGCCAAGCAATGCTATACTTCTCTCATCAAACCCATTAGGATGCTTAAAGCAGAATGGCTTTGTTTCAGCTTCTCTGTTCCACAAACACATTGCATCTCATTTTTTTCCCCTACATCTCAGTTTTAGTCCTTTCTATCTGTGCTTTATAAGGACACAAAAATGGCAACTATTTAGGTTTTAAGGATTCCTTAAACCAGCTCTTTCTCCTCTTAGTTCCAAATTTACATTGCACAGAAGACAACCCCTGAGCTATGTGGCTTCTCTATTTGATGCTGTGGTACACCCCAAGAATGTGCAAAGGGAGCTAATATTTTGCAGTACACAGCCACATCGAACTTTCCTGTTTAGGCACTTACCTAACTGATTTTTCAACAACTGAATGCAATGGCTTCTACATCTTCATTTCTTGTTTTTCTATTTAAAGGGAGATTTTTATTTCTTTTCTACTCTCGGTATTTATATATACAAACCAGACTCACTCCTAGAAGAGCTGTGCAAAATAAGCTCAAAACCCTGTATCCTTTTATTATTGATGCTTCAAATATTTTATGCAATGAACAGAACACTCAAATGAACCAACTTGAATTTTAAATATCAAAAAGTCCCAAGGATTTGCACTTCAAGTCTAGAAACCAACTGATCCAAGCTGCTGATAATTACCAGAATAACGTCAAGTAAGCTCCCTCTAACCTCCTTCATCCACTGATCACTAGATTCACTGCTGCTTTGCCCTGGTGACTATCATGCACCTCTTCAGAGGTGGATTTTCCTTCCTATTTGGTGCTTCTCTGTTGATCCCACTTTCCTCATCACACCTTATTCCTGGCAAAATCCACTGTGAAATCTACTCCGTTGATTGGAAAGCAGAAAAATAAAGACACTAAAAACTGGCTTGAAGTTAAGAACTTTGTTCTCTCTTACTCCATACTAGAGCTCTCTTCTCCTTACAAAGTGAAATGTGTCCCACAAGTGAAATAAACAGTGTAAACGTAGCTTATCCTCAAATAATACTATTTACTCTATCTCTTATACCAATAAGTGTCCTGTTTCAGTTCACACTGGCTCAAGGATAATACAGTGGGCTGCAGTATTTAATAACCTCTCTAAGTTGTTAACTGTGCAAAGTGTATGTGCAACAGTACCTAGAGATACACACACTAAGACATTTTTCTCATTATGAGGTATAGGAACCTCCAGGATTCTATGAATGGCTAGACAGAACTTCCCACCTCCTAACAGACTAATGCCATAATGCATGCCAAGGGAAAAGAAGATTTAACTGGAAAAAAGCAAATAACCAACAAATAAAAGCCAGCAGTAGAAGCCATTTGATGTGATATGTAACTGTCACTTCTTCCGTACAAGAAGTGAAAAACTCTATTCAGTTTAGCACAAGGTGAAAGACAAACTGGCTGATCATTTATTCAGGCCTGTCTCCATTTATCTATCACTGTGTCCCATACTTCTCTCAGCTGAGGCAGTCCTTGTCCAGAAGTCCCAGAAGGAACAAAAAGAGCGTATGAAAACCTGAAGGAGTGGAATGCTGGAGTAACATGGAGGAAATAAAAAGAGGGAGAACATAATTAAAAGAAAAACAAAAACAAACACAGAAACAACACACCCCAAACACAGCTCTACATGACTTCTCCAAATCTATCTTCTTAACTACAAAACAGGGCTACTACCTTAGGTCCAAATCTCTTCAGATTATGCTTTTCCTTTTTTCTCATTAAAACCAAGAGGAAAAAAAGCTTCCCTTACACACAGAAGGAATTGTATCCTCTCATTACAGACCTATCTTGCCCAGCTAATGGGTCTGTTATCTCATCTTTCAGAGTCAGGGCTATGACCCTGCCTGGAACACTCGCTGACACTGGTATCAGGACATTTCCATATCTTGTACCAGAACAGCAGGGTCGTAACAGCCTCATGGGAGGCTCCACCACCAGCCTGTGCCACTTTGCATCTATCTCCAGCTGCTGTGCCTTCCAGCTCTGGAGCCAACGCTACCAAGTTCTTCCACAACAGTCTTCTCTGCCTCTTTATGGTCATGTTACTAAACAGCAGTTAGACACCCAGGGGCTTGAGGAAACAATTTATCCTGGAGAGCTTCCCTTCTTTCCCTGTGTGCCCTCTGAGGTATCTTGACACTGGACATACAGCCAAACTGAAGTGGAACAGATTAAAAAAGTCTTCCTCCTTCTTATGCCCTTTTCTTCATTTTGAAGTGAAACTTACATCTTTGATTAGATAAAATTAAGAATTTCAATTCAGATAATGTTAGCTTTCTCCCAACACAGGGAACTGTTATCTGAGTGTTCTGACTAAGTACCCTCTGCTTTAAGTCAACAGCAATATAAGAGAGGCAGAGTCTGTGCCTGCTGACAAAAATACGACTCCCTTAACACAGAAAAAGGGGGTAAAGAAAAACATCTAAATTGAGCTCTTTCATCTCCCCCACCTCCTCCCATGTCATCTTCAAATGCCACTTAAATCTGCAGCGACAAAAAACTACATGGTTTAGCTGTAAAAATTCACTAGTTCTCCACTTTTTCAGCAGCTTAAAATTTATTATGCCTGCTACAACATGCAGACATACATGGATTATATGCTCCATGGTGTGATTCTAAGCTAAAGTTTATTATAAGTCTTGAGTATCAGCCTGCATAATTAAAGGAGTTTCTGTTCTCCACATACTTCGCACATAAAGCTCTTAGAAAGTGTTTTAATTCCTTGAAATAGATTTGATGCCTGAAAGGACACAGAAGTATTTTTCAGTAGAAAGTGCTTTTATTTGTATGTCCTATACCTGACAATGAAAGAGTGCACTTCATTAGCTACCACATTATCAGCCACACAGTGAAAAAAACCAACGCTCAAAAAAACACCCCAAAAATTCATCACCTACCCTCCTCCACAACAAAGTCAGAATGGGTCAGTCTACTGATAAAATCAGAATTACAATCATTCATTAGGTGATCTTGGTCTAATGTTCCAGGAAGCCTTCTATCCTTTTGATACCAGTTCTCAGTGCCTTCATAGTTGATGTACATACAAAATGCACTAAGGTACGTATCTTGGAACTTCACACCATTTCAAAACACTCACAAATAGAGCCCAGCTAGGGCCAAGCCCAGCTGCAGAACTGCATAAACAGGAAAGCATCTGCACTCTAGTCTAAAATGCATCTGGTGTGTGTCACTATCTGTACATAGAAAGTAAGATTCCCCATAATAAAAGCTCAGTACTTCATGAAAACAAGATTAACTGTGCCACCAAAAGGGAAACAGTCTCCTAGGGGTCAAGGGGAAGAATCCATTCTTAGTCAATCTACTGAACATATCTTTAAAGGAGGAAAACTCATCTGTTGTATACCATTTTCTAAAGGGCAGAATACATGTCTCATATTGGCTACTATGTCAGGGCTTCTTCAGTAGTAAATGCTGTCTGAAAAATAAATCAAATTCCCATGCATGAGATTCTTACAGGCTACTGCCTGGAGGAAAACTTCTATCTCAGTGTACAAAACAAAGATGAATAGAAGATGCATGCAATTCTAACAGCGCATGAACACTTCTGACAAAGCCTGGGTTTAGGTTCAGAACATTTCCCCAGCTGAAAAGTGTTTACAGAGGAAGAAAAGGATAGGTTTATCCCCAAAAGATCTCTCTGAATTGTACAGGTGTGAATTCCAAGCATGAAATTTGAACTCAAATATAATCTATTCTGAACTATCCTGCCGAGGAATTTTGTATCTAATAATCCTTTTCACAGATTCAGAAGGTTCAAGTAATGAACAAACTGAATTGAATGATTAAGGTTTAAAATAATGAACACAAACTGATACCAATGCAACAGTAGATCTAAAAATATATCCAATGACATAATGTAAGAAAACACAGTTTTTCCCTTAAAGATATCAAAGTGAAAGCTAAAACCCTCTTAAACCTGAACTCAGTGAAAGCTATAAAGGGAGGAAGGAAAACTGACTGCAGAGAAAACAGAAGCCTTTTAGACTTGCCATTCAAGTCTGAAAATAATTTGCCCTGACATCTTGACAACACTACGTTTTCCAGTAGAATTCTCCTCCTAACCCAACAAAAGGTCATTAACAGCTCTCTACATGCAGTACACACTTTTCAGCACACAAAAAACAGCATAAAAGGAAGCTGCTAGACTCTCATACCCATGAGTTTTATCCCACACCTGATATCTGCACATGAACTTCCAGTATTTTCCTCTTATTTAACAAAAAGGCTACAAAAGATAATACTTGCCTTCAGACACCAAGATTTGATTTTGAATATATATATATATATATATATATATATATCTGAACCAGAAGGCTACAAGTTGTGCTGGCAGTTTGCAGTGGCAAATTTCTTCCACCAAAAAAAAGAGTCGTCTTGTCTCCAGTATTTCCAAATTGAGTGCACTTTACCTGAGGAGTAATTTCAGCAGCACACCTGAGAGTGGTTATGAATGAACAGCAAGGCACCCAGTGCCCTGCTGGCAAAACCTACTTGGCTGCACCTCCTCACTAGCTAACACTCCTGCTCAGCTCCTCCCACCCCAAGTAAACAGGCTTGCTCACTGCTAGGGTTTCAACAGCATTCATCTTAGCCTTTATTAAATTCTCAAGGTCACAGTTCAAGTCCAAGTAGGCCAATTCTGCAAAGATTGTCATGGAGAAAGAACTTGCTTAAAAAGCTTCACAGTAATAGTCCTGCTGTGCCTTTCAAACCCAGCCCCATGCTTTTATAAAGCTGTAACCCACAGAACAAGGCATACATGCAATTTACCAAAGCCACAAATAAAGGGTGGAGTAGCATTTCAGAAATCGCAGTTTTAATAAACACACAGAGGAATGTGCCAGAGTACACATTACAGTAAGAAAGAAGGAGGTCAGGATAATAGCATCAAGAGACTAACCTCACACAGCACAAGGAATTCTCTCCGGCAATACAAGATCTGAGTAGATTTGTTAGGCGTCAGACTCCTTCCTTGATTTCTATGACCAGAACCTACTTTACATCCCATCAGAGACAAACGTCACTAAAGCTGTTCCAAACAAGCTGCACATTTTACAGAACCAAAGCTTCATCTCCATGAGATAGGCACCATGATAAAATTGAGAAGTGTCCCTGGGGTCAGGTCCCTGCATCAGTACAACAGATATTGACCCAGAATTACCTAGAGAACCACCAGTCTGTATGGCTCTTATACACTGTTGATTACAAAATACCCAGCACCAAAAGATAAGGTAAGACAAATTCAAAACACCTCCCAAGAAGGCAGCAAGACCTCACAAGGCTTTAGACAGAATCTCCATGCACCAGGAGAGTGCTAACATTTTTCCAAGACATTAGACATATTTATTCTGCAGAGCAAGTGCCCAACTTCAGCAGCCTAATCTGCCTGGATGTACAGAATAAAATCAAAGGAAATGAGTAGAAAGACAGAAACCACTGTCAAACAGATATAATCCAACTGCCCAAGTAAAGCTTGATTTGGAACGAGACAAATCGACAAAATTTTAACCATCTACAAGCCAAATACAATGGTATTATTAGAAAGAAATATTAACACAGCGAAAGAGCTAGTTGAAAGAACAGCAGAAGCTGGCAGTTAAGTAATACTGGTATTGTAGAAGGAGAATCATAGAATCAGTCAGGGTTGGAAGGGACCATAAGGATCATCCAGTTCCAACCCCCCTGCCATGGGCAGGGACACCCCACACTAGATCAGGCTGGCCAGAGCCTCGTCCAGCCTGGTCCTAGACACCTCCAGGGATGGGGCCTCAACCACCTCCCTGGATAACCCATTCCATGGCTTCACCACTCTCATGGTGAAGAACTTCCTTCTCACATCCAGCCTGAGAGTTAGAGCCTCCTCCGTGCTCAGCATCTGCTGTATCATGGGTATGCAGGATTTATTTCTCCAGCTCCAAGGCACCTCTCCACTGTGGCTTCAGTCCTGCACTCCCCACATGAACAAACAAGCCTCCAACTGACATCTTGAAAGAAAGCTGGCCAAAGTACTAAAGCCAAGTGCCCATCTCAGGAAGAGAAAAGGCTTTGAGTTCACTGACATGGGGGCTGCACCTTTCCATCCACTTGACTGCAGAAATCTGTCTTCCCCTGAGAGCTGGTAAAAAGACATCAGAAGAATGATGAGAATCTGGAGCTGCAGACATTTATTGCTGCCTGGTCAAACAAAACATGCTCCTGCTGCAAATTAAGCCAAACACCTGAAGCAAAGTTTTTTAAAAGCTGAAAATTGTATAGGTCTACAACAAACCACCTCCAACTTGTTAGCTGCCTCAGGTGGATAGTAACACCCAGGTCTTGTTTTCTTAGTCATCATGGCTCCAGAGTCAGCTCATCCCTCCAGTGGGTAGCAAGCGTTCTTTTAGGACCTGCTGTTTAAAACCATCCATTTTCCTCTCTCCATGTTCTCTCACATGGGAAAAAAGTTTGTATTTTCCCCCCAAATGCAGTGCCCTATGGATTAAAATCCTAGCATGTTCTTTAGTCATTTAACCCAGGAAGTCAAGACATTTAATACCAAGATGGTTAGGGGACTGGAGCTATATGCCCTATGACAAGAGGCTGAGAGCCCTGGGACTTTTTAGTCTGGAGAAGACTGAGAGGGGATTTAACAAATGTTTCTAAATATCTGAGGGCTGGGTGTCAAGAGGGAAGGGACAGGCTCTGCTCAGTTGCACCCTGTGATAGGGCAAGGAACAATGGATAGAAACTACAGCACAGGAGGTTCCACTTTAACTAGATTTCCTTCTTTACCACCAGTACAGTTTAAGCATTTATGATGTTTTCAGAAAAAGTAAAACACAAATCAAAGAGGTTTTAACTGTATATTTTTGTGTTAGAAAACACTGAAATCTCTTTCTAAGGAGACTTAGGAATTTTTTCATACATATTAAGTGATTACTATAGCTACATAAATCTATTTTAATCAAATGAATAAAGCAGTGCCCTGATTCAATACTGAGTGAACAAGATTCACAAGAATCCAATTTACTAGAGATTATTTGTGTAACAAAATACACAGCTTAGACCAACAAGCAGAGTTCTGCTCTACAGCTTCTGAAAACAGTGTCTTGCACTCTGTATTTTCTGTGTTCATTTTTGACCTGTAATGCCACATGTAGGTAGATTTTAAAAAAAACACCACCAACCAAAAATCAGTAAAAACCCCAAAAGAAGCTTGATGAAGGTTTAGTTGTTTGCCAATTAATGCTTGATAATATTCTCAACTAAAGAATGCAAACAGAAAATGAGCTAAATTGATGTAGTTCAATCTATGTATCAACAGCTAGAACTGAAGGATATTTTAGCTGTCCTAAAATCTCTATGCACTACACTTAAAAAAAAAAATCAGAAGAAAACATCATGGTGAGTTAGCAAGGCCACACTAGCTCACTACAGAGTCTAAAAAGACACTATGGCACAAAAGCAAGGCTTTACAGCAGGAACTAACTCCCCAAACCTATTAAAGTTTCCATCAAAAGCTTACTGAATTATTCATGTCCAGTTCCAAGTCTGACAATTCTAAATAAAATATTTAGCAAAGCAGCAGTATGGTCATTTAGTATGTTCAAGGCACAGACAATGAGTAAGGTTTCATTGCCTAGTAGGCAAGGTGGAAGAAAACCAACAATGATCTGAACCAGAAGGCGGCATTAACGTGCAATACATAGCATTGGCCACAAAAATGATCAAGAGGTTGGAAAACCTCTGCAATGAAGACAGCTGGGGCTGTTCAGCCTGCAAAAGAGAAGGCTCTGAGGAGACCTAATAGCAGCCTTCCAGTTTCTGAAGGGGGCTACAGGAAGAATGGAGACACACTCTTTACAAAGGCCTGCAGTAACAAGGGGCAATGGCTTCAAACTAGTGAAGAGCAGATTTAGATTGGATGTTAGAAGGAAACTCTTTACTATGAGAGTGATGGAACACTGGAACAGGTTGCCGAGGGAGGTAATTTTGGCCCTGTTCCTGGAGATACTCAAGGTGAGACTCAACAAGGCTCTGGACATCCTTATCCAGTTGAGGATGCCCCTGCTGACTGCAGAGAGGCTTGGACTACATGACCTTTGGAGGTCCCTCCCAACTCAAACCATTCTATGGCTGACACGTTTGAGACTTGGCAGAAGTTACAAAAGGACAATTAAACTTCAAAAGTTAGAACTGATGACGTAGGCAGGAAAAAGTAAGATTTCTTTCAGAAAGGTTGATCTTGCAAATCTTTATCACTGTTTGATTGCTGTTCCTACAGTTTGGGTGCCACTGGGTTATGAATGGTGCACAAACCTTGTGGTCATATAACAAGATTCCAGAAATGCAAGGAATCTCAGAAGTCCTCCCAGAAGTTCTTTTTTACAGCATTGTACTCTTTTTTACAGAGTCTTAGAGTGTCCTTAACAGAAGTAGTCCTGGAAGCCCTTAACAGATGCAGCAGATAAAGGAAGCCCTGAGCATATCCCTAGCAGCATCCCGACACAGAAGCCCAAGCCAGAAGTAGCTAACTAGCAGAAGCAGAAGTCCTTAGCAGCCCTGAACCCCCCAAACTCCATTTTAGCTTGGAGTGGCTGTCTTTGTTGTCTTTGTTATCAATCACTTAACCAATAAAACCCAACCACATCTATAACCTCATCTTTTCCCAGTGAGAGGTGCCAGCATGTCAAGGAGATGGCTTCTGCAGCATGTTCCAATTCAAAGGTGCCAGAGTGAGGATGTGGTTCTTGGTACCCATGGAATGTTACTGTTTTGCTCTAGGCAGTGTGCTAAGGAATTGGTCAGCTAAGGAATCCTGCACTCTACACGCAGCCAGCAGCTGCTCTCAGAACAGTGACTGCAACATTTGATTGTTTCAGACTCCATTTGAGTGAGCTGTTCAGGGCAAGTCTAGAAACTGCTTTTGAAACATATACATATAATGAAAAGCAAAGAAAAAACAGTAAAAGTTTTCAAGATCAACTCAATGTGGAGCTGGCTCAAGGCCACTTTCACAGGGAGTTCCTCAGTTAAGATGCTGAGAAGTTCCATAATCAGAAAGCTTTCCTTTACGCAGCTGAGGTTAGGGATCCCACAAAAAGTTCAATTGATGGTTTTCTAGAAATGGTGGCACCACAAACAACGTTAACTTTGTACCTTTACTAAATGCTTTCTTGGATGCAAAACCCCTGGCTTTTAGGTTTGACATCTCTCGAGCCTCAACATATTCAAGTGTTATGAGCTCCTACACTAGATGGCACTTGGATTTTGGTATTCTCCTATTCTCTTCACTGACATTTGAGGCTCAATACATTTATTTTATAGAACCAATTGTAACTGCAGTGCTATGATCAGGATTGACTTATTCTGACTCTCTAACTAGTGAGAGGCAAGGTAGAAATAAATTAAATCCAAAATAATTAAAATTACAAGTATATGTCAGGACCCATGCTATACACAGCTGAGGTAGGCTGTCAGCATTAAATATCTGAAGTGGCTACTTAAACTGGTGAGCATAATAAGCAAGTGTAATTCCCACCATCAGGTTTTTTCTAACACTTTTTTGTTAAACATGCTTGCTAAGGCTTTCTATGGAAGGAAGTCTGGCCTCTGCCCCTTTAAAGGCCAGTCTGTAGCCTGTAAGACACACTAGTCTTTAGCCTCTGAACAAAGGGCAGCATATCTTGAAGTTTTAAAACACCAGGCTAAATAAGAAAGTACAAATTCCTCCTGCAAACATTATGCAGAACAATGACAGTGTAAACAGGCTTCTGTTGAACAATCACCACACAGTGCTGCCAGATCGTGCTGTATTCTACACTCAAAGAACAGATCTGCACTGGAGTCCTAAAAAGAAGATCCTTAACCCTGGCTCAGATGCTATACTAAGTTCCATCTCACAGAAGTGTATCGGGTTTGGCTGAACTGGAGTAAATTCTCCACAGAGCATCTTTCTAGCAGTGTGTTTTGCAGTGCTGTAGCCAAGTGTTGATTAACACAGTAGTGTTTTGGTTACTGCCAAGCCAAGCACCCGAGCTGCGCCTTTCCAGCATCTCCCCTGCAGCAGCAGGCTGAAGAGAGGCCAGACCTTGGGAGGGGACACAGCTGGGGCAGCTGACCCAAACTGAGCAGAGGGGTGCTCCATGCCATATCAGGTCAGCTCAGAGAGAAAAGCCAGGTCAAAGAAGTCATGGGTACATGATTTCTGGAGCAGCATGTATTGAAAGCCTCTTCCTGTGGAGCAGCCAAACATCACCTGCTGAGGGGAAGCATAGAGTAACATCTTTGCTCTTGCTCCTGCACGCAGTCTTCACTTTGGCTTTGCATCCTATTCAGTTGCTTCTTTCCCTCTCCCCTTTCCCTCGAAGAAGGGGCATGATAGAATGGCTTTGGCAGGCATCTGGCCCCCAGCCAGTGTCAAACCACCACAAGGAGTGAAAGGATCGATGAGGAAAGTAGTCATATTTTAAACTAAGCAACAAAGTACAGGGAAATGTAAGCTTTTTGAAATCCAGAGCTAGTTGTGTAAGTTAGAACCCAGTATTTATACATAAAAGCATTTAAAATAAATTACATACCACTTACAGCTTCATAATGAGATGGTACATGTCACTATGCCTCCAAATAGGAAGGCAATACCCAAACAGATGTTAGACATTGACCTCCTCTCCTTCCTCATATTAAGACTCAAACTGACATCTATTTTTAATCCACTTACTATCTGCAATTAAAATACAAGCAGAAGACAAATGAAGCTTGTTTCACCAGATTTTAAGTGCATGCCTCTCCCCAGCCTGCCAAAGAATCCAGCACACATGGTGGTACTTCCCCACTAACACCAAAGTGCTGGCTGCTCCAAAGACTGCCTCTTCACAGGGTTGTTTTTTTTTTTTTTGTTTCATTCCAACTAGTTTATTTTTAGCCACAAGCTCTATACAAAACTTGCTTTGCCACACAGGCTCTTTTGTTCAGGCAGCAGGAAACAAACTTACATAATGGTGTCCAAACAGCATCCAGCAGCATCCAACTGCCAATGGAAAAAGCCAAGTTCCTTTACATATGTTTAGTCAGTTTTTGATAGATTGTATCTTTGATTTTCTTGTCTTGTGCCAGACATGCTTTTGAATTGTTTATTTACATTACCCATCTCCTAAGGATGCATTCAGGTGCCAGCAACTAAGAGTATCTCCACTTCGTTCATTGTAAATACCTTCAAGTACTACTTCAAAACATTTCCTAGAGCTCTGCACATTCTCCTTATGCAATACCACAGGTATATTGTACAGGTCTTTGTTAACTGGATTTCAGTTACGACAGTCAGCCTCGAGCACACTAACTTTAAAATCTGTTCTTTTTATTTTTCAGGCTTGCCCAGCATTCTTTTTCATTTATCTAACGAGCTTGCATTTTCACCAGCACCATAATTTCCGTTTAGGAGCAACCACCACAGAATAACCACTCAACTCCTAAGCATGGGTCAACCACCTCCATAAAATTCAAACCCACACCTCCCAAGCTGCTGATAGCCTAGAAGTTAGCACATTAAAGGTTACTGGAGCTTAGCCTACATCACAACTTTTCACTACTGAAACTGACTCCAAGCCAAATTTATTGGTTCATGAAACACTTTAATAGTAGCACTCCTGGAAGACTAAGTCAGTGATGATTGATGCTAAAAAAAGACACAGACACATTTAACTGCTTAAAAATCACTTGTATAATCCCTGAAATAATCAGAGGAAAAACAGAGAAGATACAATACCTGCAGTCTAACACAGCACAATCAAGTCATAGCACTTTTCAATCCTGTTTTAATGATGTTCAAATGGGTGAAAGCCCTCAAAAAAGCTCAACAGTTTGGCTTCATAAATTAGTTGGGATAGGAGCATTTGAAGAAAGACTTAGCTACAATAGTCAAAACTTACTTTCATCATAGTAAAAATCACTAAGAAGTTATATGTGTATGTTCTACAGAAAGTAATTCCAGACCAGCACAATGCAAGAGAGAATATGAACTGATGTTCTCTTTACAAAATGTATCAGAACTAGCAGTGGGTAGCACTGAAAATACTTCCATAATAATTCTCAAATAGACTACCAAATTCAACACAGAAACAACTACCTTCAGTTTCAAAGCTTTTGGTTTCTCCCCCACCCCCCACCCCCACCCCCGCCCCCCTTTTTATCTGAATGGTAAAACAGGAACACGACTCAAGTACCTGACAAACTGCCTTTATGTCAGGCTAATACAATTACCGAGATAGAGCAAAGTAAGGGAATTTGGGAGGCTCACACAAAACCCAATCAAGAACACTACTGAAGGCAAGAACTAAAGGAAGTATAGATGAGTAGCATGTCTGCCAAGGAGATTAATTTGAGAAGTCTGAAGTTTTCAGTACCAACTGGACACACTGTAATGAAGATGACTAATGATAACCTAGGCAGTAAGGCAACATGAGTCATTTCAAAAGCAAATAAACACACAGAGAGCAACTATTGCTTGGTTTTGCCTTTTTTATTTTAAACAGAGTGTATCAGGTCTACTGATGAGCTTCACTTTGCATCCAATCACATGCCTTCACATGGATCCACAGAGAGACTGTTTTAAACAGGTATATCAAGGCAGAGGAGACTATTTGAAAGGTGGCAAAAAACAGTGCTGAGATTTCCTCCCCCCTCCCCAGCCCTGCCCCTTTCCTAAAAGGGAAGGATCTTTCAGTAGAATTGTTAAATGATCATTACACAAAAGTTCTAGTCTTAGGTGGTGTATCATAACACTTCTGAGTAAAGACACAAATACCTGAGACATGACTATGACTACACACAGGGAGTGGTCAGGCAGAAAGTGAGTGGTTGACAGCAGCTGAACATGAGCCAGCAGTGTGCCCAGTGTGCCCAGGTGGCCAAGAAGGCCAATGGCCAGGTGGGGGTTGGTCTCTTCTCCCAGGCAACCAGTGACAGAACGAGAGAACTCAGTCTCAAGTTGTGCCAGGGAAGGTTTAGGCTGGATGCTAAGAAGAAATTCTTTCTGGGAAGAGAGATGGTGGAGTCACCATCCCTGGAAGTGTTTAAAAACAGATACAATGAGGCACTTAGTGCCATGGTTTAGTTGATTAGACGGTGTTGGGTGATAGGTTGGGCTTGATCTCAAAGGTCTTTTCCAACCTGGTCGATTCTGTGATTCACCACCACATGGACTGTTCTCCCAGAAATCATAGCATGCTCTAATGCACCACATGATACATTTTTTCTCTGTCTCAGATCAACAAATAAGGCTATTAAAACCTGCACACAGTATTTCAATATACTTTCTTCCTTACCTCTTTATTGCGAAAGGTGGTGGTTTTGAACTAAAATTTGGGATGAATAATTACATGTCAGGATTTAAGTTCTTTAAAACATCTGTAAAAATAGCATTGTCTTACCATGGCTGTGGGCAGTTCCTGGGCTTAGAGATGGCTGGAGTAACTCTTTGGTTGGAGTAGAATAGGCTTCTTTTCCCTGTCGCTGGCTCATTTTTCCTGGAGTTAAAATCTGTGATTCATCACTGTTTGTTACCACTGCTGAAACACAAAATATGAATGCTCATTCATTACATGCTCGTGCCTAGATGTCTATTAGCAACTTCACTGCCATTCACAAAACTTATTTTCAATGCTGTCATGTGAAATTTTTCATTCTAGAAAGCAAGTATTTGAAACCAGAGATTTCATTTGGAGAGGATGGCAGAAAGAAGTAAACAAGATTGGTCTACAACATGGAGCAGAAAATAAAAACTAGGAGAAGGCAGGAACGGCTGAACACATACAGACTGAGTTACTTAATTTCTGAAATCCTGCTTTCTTCACCACTTTTGTGATAGTACTTGATTTAACTAACCACAACACAGCCAGCCCAGGAGATGTCTTGCCAGATCAAGCTTTGCCAATGTGCCAGAAAGCCAAGACTCATGCGCATATGTTGCAGTTTGGGCTGGGTGCCCCCCTGCTTCCTGTGTCCAGAGGTCCAGCCCAGTGGGTGGACACAGGAAATTGGGTATTTCTACCGGAATCCTCTGCACCACTATAAGATCCAGTGCGAGGCCTAAGCACCTCTCTCTTTCTTCCTCGCCGTCACCCGGTAATGGGGGAGATGATGTCTCCCGGCCATGGGCCTGGCTAGGCCCAAGGCCACGGGGGGATGGGCAGTCTCAGATCTGGCCAGCTGAGACTAGCCTAGCAGTGGGGAGGGGGGGAAGAAGGAGCCCTGGGGGTCTTGGATGTACCCCCCAGGTGGGGATTCGTCCATGGCGTTCATCCTCCCAAGGAACCACCAAGCTTAGAGAGCCCTGCTTCCCGAGACCGACCACCGTCCTGCTGATGGGAAGTAGAGACAAACATCTCTCGCTCTGTTCTTTTCTGCTTCTGTGTGGTCTATTGCCATTTGCTTATTAGTGTTATTAAACTGTTCCTATTGTACTCTCTGGCTTCTGTTATATTTTCCTTCCCTTCTTCCCCTGTTTGCTTAAAGAGGGGGAGTGATAGAGCGGCTTTGGTGGGCATCTGGCCCCCCCCGGCCAGAGCCAAACCACCACAGCATACACCACAGGACTGTTAATAGAGATCATGTATAGTCTCTGTTGAGGCAAAGGCTTAAAGCAGAAGAGTTACTTTGCCCTTATCAGTCTAAAAGACTTGTCTAACATGATCCAGCTACCCATCAGATGGCCTGGACAGCTATCCTGTTTATTGTGTCTACACATTTCCTTAAGCTGCACACAAAACTGCACCTTTTTTTCCGCAGTGGAAGATGTGCTTAAATAGCACCTGCCTGTGGAACCAGAGGGGGAAATGTGCCTAAAAGATTGGAACTTACAACTTTGCTCATTTGAAGAGTTCCCAAGTTTATCCTAATTTTTTTTTTTTTTTTTTTTTTAAAGTTCACCACATGATCCAGTCAAAACAAGCAAGCTCAATCTTCTGAATGGATGCTGCAAAGTACAGAGCTTTATCACTACCAGTATGAGAGCAACTAAAACTTTTTTTCCCCAGTAAAGCCTAAAAAGAACACAAGGCAGCATGGGGAAAAACAAAACAAATTAGGAGTACACACTAATAATTAGCTCAGCAACTTGTATAGGCTCCTTGGCTGCTCCTTGTATCTTCTGATGGACTGAATTTATAAACAATATAAAAAAGCATGGTAGATACTTGACCATCCATCACTATGTCTGAAAATCCTACAGCTAATTTTGAACTTATCTGAATTGTGAAGTGATTTTATCCTGGAATTTCATTACATTTACAGAGTAAAACTAACAGAGATCCTGAGAGAGAGTAATGCCCATTTACTGTAGTAACCTTACTTACTTGTGAAAGAAAACTTAGCAAGAATGAGTAAAACATGCTCCTAGTCAAATGTGATGCATGGATGAAGTGCTAAGGGATATGGTTTAGCACCAGACTTGGCAGAATGAGACAATGGTTGGACCCAATGAGCTTTTGAAAATCTTTTCCAACCAAAGCAGTTCTATGTTCTCTTAGTTGCCCGAAGTAGCAAACTGAAATTTACAGTTTAGGACTCAAGTCCTCAGGTACTTGCAGTGCACGTAAAAAAAAACTCACACACTCAGTTTCTGACCAAAGCCCTCACACTTTTAGTGAGTTTTGGTCCAAAATATAGGAGGAGGGAGGGTGTTTGGTTGGGTTTGGATGGGTTTTGTGTGTGTGTTTTTTGCAGTTTTTTTGGTTTTGTTTGGTTATTTTTTGTTTGGTTGGTTTGTGGTTTTTTACGTGTGCCTGGGGAACACCACATCTATGGAAATGATCAAAGGCTACAAGACCTCTCATATTAAAAAAGTGTGAAAGAATTGAGGTTATTCAGCCTGGAGAAGGCTCTGGGGAGATCTTATTGCATCCTTACAATAGATAGTGAAGGCTTATAAAGAAAGATGAAGACTTTTTGCCAAGGCATGCAGTGACAGGGCAAGGAGCAATGGTTTTAAACTGAAAGAGAACAGATTTAGATTAGACAGAAGAAATTTATGATGAGGACAGTTGAGACACTGTAGGCATATGCTCAACATGTCCAACAAGCCATACAACAGCTTTACCAACCATTCCTCTCACTCAAAGGCCACAAAGTGACAATTTATTTTTAGACTTTCACTCAGGCTTCAGAGTACACATCCAAAAGAAAGATGACCCCCATTCATTCCTTCCTTTACTTAAGTTTAAACTCATATCATCTACATCCTTGAAGATGAGCAGAGGGTTATTTTAGAGAAGAAACAAATTAGCAAACATCAAAGCCTCCTCACAACTCTCTGGAGGGCATATTTCAATACCAACATCATTATCAGAGATGGTAATACATATTTGGGTCAAATTCCTCATGCTGGCCATCAAATTACTAACACAGTTTGCCACTAAGATAACACATCAGAATTTGGTCTGTGAAACCAATTTTTTCATCAGCTAAAGCTAAGGGAAGAAAAAAGCATGTATGAAGTGGCAGATTCCCAGTTCTGTCTCTACAAGGAGCATGTGAAAGTGCCTACACTTGAAAATAGCAACATCAGCTAGAGGAAGAGTTTTATTATAATTCACTTCTGCATTATTTTTTAATGTCTATAATAAGCACTGTCAGCTAAGACCATTGTTTCTCCAAAGACTTCTCACTGAGAAAAAATTGTGCCTGCACCTTTCCCTTCCTTCCCTTCCTTCATATGCAAATTCTTAATCCCACACAAAATTATTCTGCCAATCATACGCTCACACTAATGCCCCTGAGCCAGTGGCACTAAAGTCTTTGGCTGCATGCATGCAAAAATATACACACAATGAAGTTCTTCCTATCCCCATGCCAGATCAGAGAATGTTAGGGGCTGGAAAGGACCTTGAGAGATCATCTAGTCCAACCCCGTGCCAGAGCAGGATCACCTATAGCAGATCACACAGGAACACATGCAGGCAGGTGTTGAGTATCTCCAGAGAGGGAGACTTTGCAACACCCCTGAGCAGCCAGTTCCAGTGATCTGTCACACTCACAGGGAAATAATTCTCCCCCTGTTTCATCGAACTTCCAATGCCTCAATCTTCATTTGAATATTATACTATTACATCTTCAGAAATAAACGTGTTTAATTTATTGAAATTGCAGGAATAACAGCACTATAAACAAACAATAAAACTGTTTCTGAGCCATTATTTCATGGCTTCATTATCTGTACTACAATAACATTTGTAGGTTTAATTTGAAACTGAAATATTTTCTTCTCTTTCAGGTAAGTATTTTAAAAGATTGAGTGAGTTTGGGTTGGTTTGGTTTGTTTTTGTTTATCAAGCCACAGCTGGAAAACATGAAGAATAAAGTTTTCCCCCCACAAAAAAGTTACTACAGGGAAGCATTTAGATAAGTAATACGCCAGGTCAAATACTTCTCCAACAGTAAATTTTCATTATACTTCAGCTTCTCAATTATTACACAACCTCCCTCCCCCAACACACAATCTAGTATTTAGCCCAGCAGCCTGTGTGCAAAGATATAACTACTGTGAAGATATGGGCAAACAAACTGTAGGGGATGACAGTCACTTACTTGATGGTCCATGAGAGTCTCTGTTATCACCATGATGCTGCATACACATACAATTGAAGAACAGCAAACACAAAAATCCAGGCCAGGAAGAAGCAAGTGCACAAAAGCAGCAGCAGGAGAAAAGAAGGACAATGAAAACAGTGTTAGTTCTCAGCCAAAATATAACATGCACCTCAATACCAAAGGGCAGACTTCCAAGAGACTTAACAGTTCAGTGAAGTTGAAGCAACAAAACTGACATGTTTCTAGAGCAGCCATTATTAGAAGCCATCATTGTGTATGGTTAGTAAACAGCAACTGCTCCAACTGCTAGCTCTGAGTGGAAGCTCCATCAGCAATTTAGTGCTCATACAAACTGATACACAATACAGCAAGAAACTTTTAGCTGCAATATATTTTCAGAAGACTAAAGCTCTGAAGAAAGCTGAAGTAACACACTTGTTTCCAAAACTATTCCACTTTTAAGCCATCAGTAATGTGCCAGATCCAAGCCTAACTGCTTCCACATACAAACATGAACTTAAAAGACACAGATTCAGTTCATGTACAGACACGGGTAACATTTTAAACTGCTTACAATGCAAGACAAGCTGGGCAGTTTTACATTTGAGAAGACATTTTATATCAGGGCATTTCCAAAGAATCAAACAGTATAAAAGATGAGTATCATTCTCTGTGCAACTGAACACATCAAATATAGGCATTACAGGAAAGGAATTACAGAGCAATAGGCTCTAGTCCTTTCTGACATTTCAACTGGAAGCTTTCATAAATCATTGCTACCCAAGGCCACTGCGCTCAGCCATGGACAGATGCGTTCCACTGATGTGTTAAAAGTATTTACTATATTTGAAATCCACAAGTAACAGAAAAAGGTGAGAAAAAAATGCTAATCAGCATGAACATTCCTTCCTTAAAAATAAAATAACTGCTGTATATTCTGTATCCCCCCAAAAAAAAGTTCTGCTCCACAAAGGAGAGAAATCCTTGTCCTGCTTTAAAGAGGACTCAATTTTGCCTCTCAGTTATGTGGACTAAACAGCAGGAAATATTAAAATAATAATAATCCCAACAGGTCTTATATTATGCTCCCGATATCAAAGCACAGTTTTTTATCCCTCAAAACTGCCCGGGGTGTTACTTTGACAGTGCAATGTGCCCATGTGAAGCACTGCAATTGCAGTGTTCATTATCGGAAAGTTGAGGGGAACCCTTCTTTCATAATTTCGCTCTTTCTGGAGAAAGACTTGGTTAGACAAGAGAAGCTGAAATAAATTGGAAGTGCATTTCATAAGCAACTTTCTGCCCCTGTCAGAGACTAAATTTAGGTCAAAGAGTGAAACAGTGCTAAGGAACTGAAGAGACAGGTTGAGGCACTAATACATGAAACATTCAAAAAGCCAACAGCTTTCAAGACAAAGCTTTTCATTTTAATGTACAGGTAACATACTGCAGACTAGGAAATTATTTAGATTCTGACTGAAACTGTACTGCCTTACACTGGTTTAGACTCAAGAGAAAAGCTCCTGATGAGAGAACCAGATACAGGAGTCTGCAGTAACTGCACAGAGCTCCAGCAACTCAGTGAAGAACTAGGAACACCATGATTCAGCACTGATATGCTTTATTCCACATGGAAAGCTGGAAAGCAAGAGAACTGTAAAAATAGATTCTTAACAGGCATGTAGGATCAGAAGTTTCTGAGGCTTGGACAGCATGTTCACTCACAGTGCATACTTACACGCTGAAGGCATACAAGTGCAGAGGCACCTCAGCAGGTCCCGTCTGCCAGCCTGCCTCTCAAGCAGCCTTGACCAAGACACAACATGACACCAGAGAGCAGGGCAGCCCGTCACCCGAGATGGTGCAGGGGCTTCTTATGTAAATATTTTAGCACTGCATGGTTAATCCTGTGAACTGGTACAAACAGCTCCTGCGCCAGAGGCTGAAACACAAGCCTGTCTCTGTCCCTGATCTTTTCCAACAGACATGGTGTTTACACATCAAGCTGCCTTCACTGCTGGGCAGCCGCTTCTCTTTGACAGAGCCATTTGGGCCTGTGTATTGTATGCAGAATCTATACTGCATAATACCGATGCAGGATGCTAAGATACTGAAATTAAACTGTTTAATCCAGAAAATCCTCTCTATTTCCAATGACCTCGGGTGGCTGTCAAGTGGAGGGGGCCAAGCTCTTTTTGGTGGTGCACAGTAATAAGACAAGGAACAACAGGTTAAAGCTTGAACATAGAAGGTTTCACCTCAACATCAGGAGAAACTTCTTTACAGCGAGGGTGATGGAGCACTGGAACAGGCTGCCCAGAGAAGTTGTGGAGTCTCCTCCTCTGGAGACTTTCAAAACCCTCCCGGATGCATTCCTGTGCAGACTACCCTAAGTGATTCTGCTTCATCAGGAGTGTTGGACCCAAAGATCTTTTGAGGTCCCTTCCAATCTCTAATGTACTGTGATACTGTGACCTATTGTATCTCTACCATGTGCAATTCATATCACTGCAGATCAGCCATTCAAATCCCGAAGCATACAAAAAAAAAATTACAGTTTTACTACTTCAGTGTTCTCTCTGAAAAGAATGTCATCAGGGCATTCCTGTCCATCATCTCCCACATTTTTTTTTCCTAAATGTACAAAAAAAAAAGTCAAGAAAAATGTACACTTATTTCCAGAGACACAACCTAGCCTTATTTTCACATGTATTTGATTACTGATTACAGAATAAGTGCTTTAACAAAGGGTGGTTCTCAACACTACACAATTGATTATAGCTTTTGCTGAGGCACCTTTAAAGATTTGCCTACTAAAACATAAACCCTAGCCCTCCAAGTGAAGCTTTAGATCAAGACTAAGAAATAAAACCAGCAATGTATCACAACACATGAGACAGCAGCCATTACTCTGTTTTCATAATAAAGCAGCTCTGTGCTTCTGAAAAACACAATTTTTAGACATTAATTTCTCAGAAATGAAGCTTGCATCAAATGCTACTAAACATAAAATGTTATCTGCCAACTTGCCTTATAAAACAGAATCCTCATCCTGCTAAAGATTACAGTCAAAACCAAAACAAATATATCACAGTACGTTAGAGGTTGGAAGTGACCTTCAGAAACCATCCAGTCCAACCCCTCTGCTAGAGCAGGATCACCCAGGGTAGTCCACACAAGAAAACATCCAGGTGGGTTTTGAATATGTCCAGATAAGATGACTCCACAACCTCTCTGGGCAGCATGTTCCAGGGCTCTGTCACCCTCACTGTAAAGTTTCTCCTCATGTTGAGGTGAAACCTTCTCTATTCAAGTTTGTATGCATTGTTCCTTGTCTTACTGCTGTGCACCACCAAAAAGAGCTTGGCCTTCTCCACTTGACACCCACCCCTCAGCTATTGATAGACATTGATCAGATCCCTCTCAGCCTTTTCTTCTCCAGACTGAACAGCCCCAGGGCTCTCAGTCTCTTCATAGGGAAGATGCTCATGTCCCCTAATCATCCTTATGGCTCTCTGTTGGATTCCCTCCAGCAAGTCCCTGTCATGCTAGCATGTCTGAACCTCATGCTACAGAAGTTTGTTAGACATACTTACTAGATTTACAATCTAAACCTACAGTTAAATTCTTAACAGAGTTTAAATGCACACTTCAAAGCCAAGTTAGAGTTTTCACCCTGCTGAAGACACTTTCCCAGCACGTGTAAATCACTAAGATGAATCATGTTACCTTTCAGCTGAGGACCACTAACCCAACCTGCAAAGCTTATCAGTACGAAGGACCTCTATTCTGTACTACAAGTATACTTTTACATCTGCTGATGTATTTAAATAGCAAGGACTGACTGTACAAATTATGTCAAAGGCTCCATATTTTAAAAATACATATTTTGGTAAAAGAGCTGCCTGCTCATGTCCAGCTTCTCATCCACCAGCATCCCCAAGTCCTTATTCTCAAGGCTGCTTTCTATCACTTCCTCCCCCAGCCTGTATTGATAGTGAGGACTGTTCCAGCCCAGGCACAGAACCCTGCACCCGCCCTTGTTGAACCTCATGAAGTTCACCTGGGCCACCTCTCCAGCTTGTCCAGGTCCTTCTAGATGCCATCCTGTCCCTCTGGCATATTGACAGCACCACTCAGCTTGGTGTCATCTGCACACTGATGGTGCATTCAATCGCACTATGTCATGGATAAAAATACTAAAGAGCACAGGTCCCAGTAGGGACCCCTAAAGGACACCACTGTCACTGCTCTCCATCTGGACTGCAAGCCATTGAGCACCACCCTCTGGATGCAATCACCCAATCCTTATCCACTGAGCAGGCCACCCAGCAAATCTGTACCTCTCCAATTCGGTGAGCAGGATGTTGTGGAGGACTGTGTCAAAGACCTTGCAGCAGTCCAGATCACATTCAGTGGCTGATCCTTACCTACTGACACAGCCACTTCATCAGAGAAAGCCTCTAGGCTAGTCAGGCAGGACCTGCCCCTAGTAAAGCCATGCTGTCTGCCTTGAATGAGGTGTTAAAAGTTCAGCTTTACCCCGAGTTACACAAAATTACCCTATACTGCCTTTGGGAGGCAGTGTTCTGTATCAGAAAGCAGCTTTGGAAACTCGGGAGACAATTTCCTGCTGCAGCTATTGAGACTGCTTCCACATAACACAGCTTGTGGAAAAGTTAATTCTTAAATAATTTCAACATTTTGACGATGATCAAGTGTCATAGCACCCACTAGCCTTTCCTGGGTTTAAAGTGTGCTCAGAATGCACAAACATGCTGCTGTTTTCAGTACTTCAGAAGTTTTATAATCAGCACAAATAATGAACTCTTGTACCTGAAATTAGTCTGATAATACATAATTATCATTTTCCTGCCTGCTCCTCATTCAACTATTTTTTTTTTCTTTTGTCCCCATTACAAACTAGTAGAGTGCCAATTAGTGAAACTGAGGAATACCTTTTTCAGGGACCCAGAGACACCAAGCATCCTGAGAACGTAGTAAATGATGGGTGACAGTACATGATAACTCTGTAAGGGAGCAAAAAATGTATGTAGTTCAACATCGTTGGCCCCCTGGGGTCAAGTAAGGGGCTCTGAGCTTAGGAGACTCCCTGGTGGGACTTAGGACTCTGGAACTCCCTGGCAGTGAAGGTGGCAGAAACACCTGGGGGGCAGGTTTCTAAGCTCCAGAGACAGGCAGGCTTGAAAGCCATGGAGGTGGCTTAGGCGCACGCTGCTGACCCATCAGGACAGGTGGCAACTGCTTGGCAGCAACGTGTGGAAAGATAAAAGGCTTCTTGGGGGACTGCTGGGGGCAGCTTGGAAGACTACCTGGAGACTGCGTGTGACTGCTTGGAGGAAGTGCCTGCTGCTGCCTGGAGGGACTGTCGGACTGTTTGGGAGCTGCCAGATGAGAGAAGGACCGCGAGGGGCCACCGCACCTGCCGCGAGGGGCCACCGCACCTGCCGCGAGGGGCCACCGCACCTGCCTGCTCGTGAAGTGCCAGTCACCTGAACCGGCCTGCGTGCCCTGTGCCTCCCTGCCCTGGTGTGCACCTGGCCCCCTCCCTCTTCTGTTGTGTCATCACCGCTTGACCACCGTGGTATCCATTTGGCAGTCTTAATAAACCCTTTTAGGCACTTGGCTCCGTTTTAAGTCTTAATTATAATAGGATTAAAAGGAGGTAGTGTCTTCACAAAAGAAGAATTGTCTAAGAGGGAGCTGGAATAGCAAAGGAGGAACTAGACAGTTCACCTTACGTATGTGTATGTAAATCACAAAGGGTCTTTGCTAAGTGCCTTACCTTGAATCTTGCTGTAAATCAGTAGGGGGCTGTCTGAAGATAGACACTGAACACAGCCTGAACTGCTGAACGTTTAGGACAGAGCACAGGCTTAATAGACTACTGAATATTAACTTCTCCACCCAGAGAAGTTAAGAACCCAGTTTAAATGAGCGTAGGAAGCGTGATGCAGGGGAGTTACATGTGAAGGGGGACATGTAGTATGAATTTGGGGAAAGACTGTAAATCCTGAGTACCTTAGACAATGGGGAAAGGGAGAGGGAAATTTGCACTTGGGAATTTAGGATAAAAGGGCAGCTGTGCCTTCCAGCACTTTGAGAGACTCCACAAGAAATTGCCCTGTGGACTCTTCCTTTATCCTAATAAAGTTTTACAAGACTCCTGTGTCTCTGTTGTGATCAGGAACTTCTAGATTGGATTAAGTTTTCCTTACAGTTCTGTTCTCCAGAATGTAAAAATTAGTCACATTAAAGGTCCAGCTGGGCATCAATCAGAAGTTAAGCTCAGCTGCACCCACCATCAGCTGGAATACAAGGGGACTTAACTTCTGCCAAACGAACCATCCAAATGCAATCACTAGAAAAGTATCAATTCAAACCAAACTAGAAGAGATTGAAGTCATTTAACCCTTTGCCTGCAGAAGCATGTTTGTGTTCATCTCAAGTCATGAAACCACATTTAAGGTACTCACTGAATTTCTATCAAGTTCCCCATCAACCAGAAGGGTCTCCATGCTGAAAGGGTTTGTTATCAGGCTCTCTGTCAGAGTTCTTCCATCCTGCTACTTGAGATCCTGAAAGGGGAAAACAAAAATTTTTTAAAAATCATTTCTAGTGGTTGAAATATGTTTAAAAGCTACACTCTCTCTCTACTCTCTACCTTTTAAGAGGGTAACCAGCATCCTATAGTAAACTGTGCATATTACAGTTCCTTGCAAAACATGCATGTTACCCGTTAGGAAAAAAAAAAAAAAATCAGCTGGTTAGGAGTGGAGATGATAGCTTCAAATAAAATGACCAAACCAAAAGCTAGTCATAAAGGAAAGCACTCATTTTTTATGAAGCAGGGAGACTTATGCTGGAAGAATACAAGAAAGAAACGAAAAAGGAAAAGAAAAAGAAAGAAAGAAACCTATAGTTTTTACCCTGTGTTTCTCCCTGTTCAAGAGTCCCCAGCCACACACCACTCCCACCCCACAGGCTGCACGCAACTTGTTTGGGTACATACAAGCTATTCTGGAGGAGCTAGAGTGTTGGGCTTCCTCAGTATAGCTCCAGGAAATAGTTGTGTTGCCCTTTGTGGAACAGAGACACAGAAATGAAGTAATTTGTTCAAAGCAGCACCCTCTGTGGGACGGCAGGCACTCAGCTGGTAGTCACCACCCACAGCCAGAAAGCAACACCTTGCTCTCAAGACATTTCCCATTTACTTTTTTTTTTTTTTTTTTGGCTACAGAATGAAAGCTATGACAAACCTTAGCATTTCCACTAATAGTTGAAGTCATCAGTGAGACAAGAAGAATCAAACAAAACTCCATGGAAAAAATGAGCCTTCACCATACAAGAAGGAAGCAAGTCAACTTTGGATACCTACAAAGATCCACATCACTCTACTTCTCTCTCCAAGACACCCATCAGCAAAAGACACAAGCTGATGAGCAGTCTGTAAGGTGGCATGTTCAAAACATCAGAAGCCATTCAACCCCAAGGAGAGCACTCTGTGGTCCCACCCTGCACAAAGCTATGCTCACACTGCCCTCACCTCCAGCCAGTACAAGTGTTCAATCAGAAAATTAGCCCAAGGACTTTTTTTCCTTTCTTTTGTTGTCTTGGGTGGGGTGAAGCAGCAGGAAGCAGTCCAATTACAAATCAGTTGCTAAACCAACACTTGTGCAAGAGCAGGGGTAGAATAGAGATGGTGACTTTTTTTAAAGCTACCATGTTAGAATCCTGGGGTTGGAAGGGACCTCCAGAGATCACTGGGTCCAACGCCCCTGCCAAAGCAGGATCACCTAGGGCAGGCAACACAGGAACACACCCAGGCTGACTTCGAAAGTCTCCAGAGAAGCAGACTCCACAACCTCTCTGGGCAGCCTGCTCCAGTGCTCTGTCACCCCCACAGTAAAGAAGCTTCTCCTCATGTTGAGGTGGAACTTCCTGTGTTCTAGCTTACATCCATTATTCCTTGTTCTACTACTGGGTGCCACTGAAAAGAGCCTGGCCCCTTTCTCTTGACACCCACCCCTCAGATATTTATAGATATTAATAAGATCCCCTCCCACCCTTCTCTTCTCCAGACTAAACAGTCCCAGTTCTTTCTGGCTTTCTTCATAGAAGTTCACATCCCTTAATCATCCTCATAAGCTCTTTGTTGTATCCTCTCCAGTAGACTGCTGTCTTCCTTGAACTGCAGAGCCCAATTGTGCTTAGCCATCAAGCCATAGCTTCAACTCAAGCAGGAAAAGATTTAGCGAGGACAGAGGGATAAGGCAGGTGAGGTGACAGGAGGCATTACAGCCCCTTCAGAGAGCGTGAAGAGCATCCTGGGTGCAGAAGGACAGGAGAAGGGCAGAGAGGGCCAGAAGAGTACACAAAAAGATCTTTCACTTCAAAGCCTGCCTGACAAATACACACTTACAAAACCAAATCTCACTACAAACTATTTGTTCAACTGCTTTCAATGTTGTATTCATAGTTATTGTTCTTGTATTATGTAAAGCACATCAGAAATACAACCCCCTAAGGAAGGACATGCAGTATGAACACACTGGAACAAGTTACCGTAATATATGCCACTAAAATGCAAAAGGAAGCATCAATAAAAACTGAAACAAAAGGGACTGTGTTGGAGTGAAACTGCAGAGTTTCTAGCTCCCTATGACTCAGTTCAAAGGACTGATGAGGATCTTACTCAAGTACCTGAGTAATTACAGAGATGGCACATAACTGGGAAGCTTATGGCTAAATGTTTTCATGTAAATTAGAAACAGTTGGCATCTGAAGAGAGATGACTACAAGTGATTAATTTGCATTAATTAAATGAAAGATGGCTGTGGCAGGTTGAAAATTCCCCCTAACAAAATCACCAGACCAGCCCAGTTGGAAGCAAATGAAGCTGTATTTACAAGCAAAACTACAATCCACAATGAAATGCAATGAATATGTACAAAACAAACAGTATTTACAATATTTACAATTTATGAACAGCACAAGAACCTCCCTGGCCAAAAACCAGGGGAGCTGCTAATAGCTTCCCACTCCCTGTCCCCCTGGACACAAAGGGACAAGAGAAAAGAGCAGAGTGCTGTTAGAACTTCACCAAAACAACCCAGCCAAGGTCAAGCAGAAGCCAGCACAGCACAAAGTTAGTATCTACCAGAGGGAGGAAGCAAAAATAGAGAAAGATTGTTTACCAAACTAATTCTTATGGTAGATATCTATCCAATGGATTGTTTAGACCATATCATTATTTTCCTTTTTACACCCAATAGTGATTTCTTTACAGTTTGCCACTTTCTGTCCAAGATCTGTGGAAAATTTTAAAGGTACATCCTAAAGCTACCACAATGGCATTACCGCAGGAAGAGGAGTCCACCCCAGAAGCCCTGTTTCCCAGGTTGGCAGGCACTGCAACATGCACCTTCCACACACCAGCACAGGTGGTGCAGAATCAGCTGATGATGCTTGGAGACTGCTCCTTGTCATCTCTCCTCTGTGCACATATTTTAGGTTCTATTATTAGCAGGTAGATCAGCAACACCAGACTGCACACATTCAATTTATGGAAACACCAGACTCTCTCAAACAGGTTGAAAGAATAGTGGCAAACAGATGCATATATTGATATTTAAAGCAGTTAACTAGCTTTTTTACTTACACAAATTTGCAGCCTTACTCAAAATACCCAAGTATCTCCTGACACAGGAACACCCTCAATCAGTTTTAAACCCATCTTTATTTTTAACTCTCAATTTTTATTGTCAGTGCTCCAGGTGTATTCTCATCTCCATTTACAGTCACTATTTCTTTCCTTTTGTCAGCCTCAAGAGCAGTATTATCAGGCAGGTACCCTGATGTCTAATTCTTAGCAGCTGTGGTGTGTTGAGATTTCCCACCCCCATCAACTTTGCCAGACCAGCTCAGTTGGAAGCAGATGGAAGCTGTATTTACAAGCAAAACTACAATCTACAATGGAATTCAGTGAATATGTACAAAATATACAGTATTTACAATGTTTTACAGGTATTTATAATTAACAAACAACACAAAACCCACCCTCAACAAGATGACCAGGGAAATTGCCTCCCTGCCCTGCCATTCCCTATCCAAAAGGGAGAAAAGAGCAGAGAGAGAAACCAGTGGTTAGACTTAAAATAATGCAGGCAAGGTCAGCAGAAGCAGGTTAATCCCTCTTGAGCAAAGCAAGCAGAGAAGAGAAGACCCCAGAATGTTTTGGTACAAGCAGTCTTACGGCAGATATTTCCCCAATGGAATAATTTAGAGTTATCTTTACTTTTCTTTTTTACACCCAACAGTTATTTATTTATATTTTTCTACTTTTCTGCTCAAATTCTGTAATACAATTTTAAAGGCATAGCCTAAAACTACCACAGCAGCTATGGTCATTCATGGTGCACAGAATCACCAGAACCTTCAGGTTGGAAAAGGATTCACCAAGTTCCCAGCAAAACTAGTCCAGGAGGGTCCCAAAGACTTCAGAGAGGTTATCCAGGAGAGGGAAAGGTAGAGAAAATTCTGCATGCTGATGTTTGAGCACACATGCAGAATAAAGCAGGTGCAGAAATGGTTAAGGATTACCCTTCCCCCACATTGCTTAGCTTGTGAGCAGGCAGCTAGCTTGGCTTTTCTTGGCAAAATAAAGGCTGAAAGTGAACAATATTGCTTCTGAAATATGCCAAAATAAACACCCAAGAGGGAAAAGGGAGCTCTCAGCAAAACAGCATTGCCAAAAAGGTAATTAAGTATGACCTTAGAAAATACCTTTGTTTGGAGAATTACAGAACAATTCCAACCATCTGAACCCCAAGGCTTTCAAAAAACTTTCTGATCAGAGTTAAGGAAAAAGAGGGTTTTTTTTTTTTTTTCTTTCTTTTCTTTGTCAATGCAGCCAGGCTATTATGATGTGTGCTTCCTTGAAGAAGTGAGGCCTGCTCTAATTTAGCTGTTTTCCATTTTAAAATATAACACCAAACTTAAATAACCCTGTTTTTCTCTTTTGGGAGATATTTATGGCATGCCTTTGCTGCTGTCTCCACATTCTCATGTATTTGCAATATGCTTGTTTGCCCGAGTCCTTGGTCTGGAGCTCTAATTAACAGATGTCCCTACTTCATAATCACAACTCAGAAGGGCAGAAATTGAAATTATTTGAAAATAATTCTGTGATAGCTTCCCAATTAATCCCTCATGCCTTTTTTTTTTTTTTTTTTTTTTTTTTTTTTTACAGCAACAGATACAAACAGGCACTTAGGAAGGTATTGCCCATTTTAAAGTAGCTGTACCAAGGAGATAAATCATGCCACAAAATTAGGTCTCTCTCCAAATGAGAAGAGGTTTCTATGGTGTTCAGCTCAGATGCATATAAAGTAGACAGGAAACACATCCTACTTATTACACAATCAACAGCCTGTCCTGTTCCCATGTATATTTCATCTTAAATTAACAGATGGTACCAGCCATTGGGAGTTTTTGTGGCTGCCCAGGGAGATGGTGGGGGTCAAGGTCCCTGGAGGTGTTTAAGAAAAGCCTGGATGAGGCACTTAGTGCCATGGTCTAGTTGATTAGTTAGGGTTGGGTGATTGGTTATGCTTGATGATCTTGGAGGTCTCTTCCAACCTGTTTGATTCTGTGATAGGAAAATCCTGCTTGAGTGCCTGATAGAGACAAAGGACAGCATTCATCAATGACAGTTACTACTCCATGTGAGCAGGTCTTACCTAACCATCCATACACGTGCATCCTTGGAGGTCCTGTGTGACCTTCTACCTCTTCCTAACTCCCACCCTTTAAAATGAGATCTCAAAGGCTGTAAGAGTATGCCTTGGCTCCTGCATTTCACTCACAACTACCCCTTGCAATACCATGGGCTTGTAGGAAAGTGTCTGGGAAGATGCCCAGCAGAGAAAGACCTAGGGGTGTAGGTTGACAGATGGCTGAGTATGAGTCAGTAGTGTGCTAAAGTGGCTGAGATGGCCAAAAGCATCCTGATTTGTATCAAATAGTGTGGCCAGCAGGACTAAGAATAGTGATAGCCCCCCTGTACCAGGCACTGGTGAGGCTGCACCTCAAACATTATGTTCAGTTTTGGGCCACTCTCAAGGAAGACACCAATAGGACAGGAGGAAATGGCCTTAAGTTATGCCAAGGGAGGATATTGGATATTAGGAAGTTTCTTTACCAGAAAGGGTTGTTGAGCATTGCAACAGGCTGCCCAAAGAGGGGGCTGAGTCCCCATTCCTGGAGGTACTTAAAAATGTGTAGAAGTGGCACTTAGAGATACGGTTTAGTGATGGACCAGGTAGTGCTGGATTCACAGTTGGACTTATGATCATAAAGGTCTGTTCCGAGACAATTCTGTTATCCTATAATGATGCATGATACTCTTTGAGGTATAGATGCACAGGACAGAAAAAGCAAAAGGCAGATGCCTTGGCTATGTCAGAAATCTCTGTGGCAGCACATCTTTATTCACACCTTCACAAACAAGTTCTGTACTGACTCTAGATGATCCTTCTCTGGCAGGGGTGTTGGACTAGATATTCAAGATCCATTCCAACCCCTAACATTCTGTGTGACTTCTAAATTTCCTATGCTAACCAGTTCATGTTAGTATTTATTGTAGGAATATGTTATGAGTTCAGCAGTGTGCCCAGGCGGCCAAGAAAGCCAGTGGCTTGTATTAGGAACAGTGGCCAACAGGAACACAGAGGTGATCATCCCCCTGTACTCAGCACTGGTATGGTTCTGGGCCCCTCACTACAAGAAGGACACTGAGGGGCTGGAGTGCATCCAGAGAAGGGTAACAATAAGCTGGAGAAGGGCCTGGAGCACCCAGGCTATGAGGAGGGGCTGAGGGTGTTCAGTCTGGAGAAGAGGCTGAGGGGAAACCTCATTGCTTTCTACAGCTCCATGGTGTCAAGCAACAGGACTGGAGGAAAGGGTTCCAAGAGGTACCAGGGAAGGTTCAAGCTGGATATCAGGAAATATTTCCTCACTGAAAGGGTTCTCAAAGATTGGAATGGTCTGCCCAGGGCAGTGCTAGAGTCACTGTCCCTGGAGGTGTTTAAGCAGCCTGTGGACCTGGCACTTACAGACCTGGTTTAGTGTTGACCATGCAGTACTGGGTCAAGGGTTGGGCTAGATGAGCTTGAAGGTCTGTTCCAACTGGATGTATTCTGTGATCCATTTAACTGAGTAAGGGGTTTATTAGGAGAGACAAACTCTTTTCTCCTCTAGTATAAGAAAGTTCCTCACCAAATACTTAAGTTATTCCAAGCATGTTGATCAGTTTAAACCTGACTCCATGGCAGTAATATGCTATTGGAGGCATTTTTCTAGCATTGAAAACACAGTTCCTTTCACAAAAGGATTCTTTTTCTTCCCCTTTTCTCACAGAACATTACCTTTCATCCAAACACTTTGAATTTGGAGAATTTGATCAAGAGTCTTTGCCTGACCTCATGTCTGAGACACCTGCTATACTACCTCCTGTATCCTCACTGTGCTTGCCCCCGATCCCGACTTACTAAATTTCAGCCAAGGTGGAGCCACGAAGTGAAAGTGGTAGAGATGACTCCCAAATCTAATGTTTTCTGTTTAATCAATGGAGTAAGTTACTTGAACCCCTGCATACTGTATGGTTTTAGTTTTCCTCCTAAGTACTATCACCTAGTCATTAGAGATTGCATTTGCATTCTGACACTGTTTTGTATTCTGCTATAGTATCAGAGTACCTTCTTGCACTCCAGCATCATACCTCATAAGCAAGACACAACCTCATCTGTGACCCAAGTGCACAGTATTACAATTACAGCATGCTGAGCCAACCTTTCCAAAGGGGAAGCATAGTCCAGGACTCTGACCTCCAACACCAACCTGCAAAGCTCTGCTGGATGCCTGCCTTCTTTCCTTAAGGCCTATAATAAGTTAATGCACTTAAACTGCCCAGGATGGGTATCAGGTAAGAGTATACTGTGTATTTCTTTAAGATCATAGAATGCATTTGGTTGGAAGGGACCTTTAAAGGCCAGCTAGGCAAACTCCCCTGCAATGATCAGGGGCATCCCTAACTAGATCGGATTGCTTAGAGCCCCATTTTTTTTTCTTTTAATGTCTCCAGGGATGGAGCCTCCACTACAGCCCTGGGCAACCTTTTCCAGTGATCCACAACCCTCATAGTAAAGAGCTTCTTCTTAATGTCCAAAGATGACACAGGCATAATATACCTTTATTCAAAGATCAGTGTGGCAACAAAAATGGATGAGGTGCACTAGGAGAAAGGAAACCTAATTGGCATCTAGAAGGGTAAAAATTCACCTAGCTCCTTGATGGAAAGCTAAATCATAGCAGTAGCAGGGAAATGCTATTTCACAGGACATCACGGAATGGTTGAGGTAGGAAAGGACCTCTGGAGATCATCTTGCCCAACCTCCTTTTTCTGGGAGGGTGATTAGACAGCTTTTAAATCTCTAAATATGAGGTTTCCACAACCTTCCTGGTCAACCTGTGCCAGTACTCAGTTACAGTAAAAAAGGGTTTCCTGATGTAGGAAAGGAACCTCCTGTGGTTCAGTTTGTGCCTACTGCCTCTTTTCCTGTTGCTGGACACCAATGAATAGAGCCAGTTCTGACACTTTTGAGGTATTTACACACATTAATGAGATCTTGCATAGCCTTCTCCAGGCTGTATAACCCCAGCTCTCTCAGCCTTTTCTTATGTAACAGATTATTCAGCCCCTTGATCATCTTTGTGGCCCTTAACTGGACTCTCTGCGGTATGTGCATGTTCCTTTTGTCCTGAGGAGCCCACAACTGGACCCAGCACCTAGATGAGGCCTCACTAGTGATGAGCAGAGGGAGAGGATCACTACCTTCAACCTCCTGGCAATATTTTGTCTAATGCTTCCAAGAATACCATTTACCTTCTTTGTGGCAAAGGAATGTTGCTAGGTAAAATTCAGCTTGCTGCCCCTCAGGATCAGCAAGTGATCCCTAGGTAAGCAGCTGTCTGATGTGGTTATCAGTGCATTCAGTTCAGTAAGGTCCATAAGAAAGTTTGAAATAGTACTCTTCAGAAAGACATCCAAGTGCTACAAAAAATAAATTCATATCAATTAAGAGTTAACAGGGGAAAGACACTAAAGGAAGTCTACACTATCTCTAAATTGGGTGATTATGGCTCTTAAATAATCTAATAATTCAGTAGTCATGACAGGGCAGGGAGCAGCAATAGCACAAAAGATTATACAGGCACATATCTTGTAAGTTGAACTGAGGGCACCAGAGGAAGTGCAGCCTCCTGGCTGTACTGCAAGGCTACAGGTTATCTTTCTCCGTTTTGAGTCCATCCACCAAGCACACTTTGTATAGAACCTCCAGAGCAGGCCAGCTTCTTGCACATGACAACATCACTGTATGCCAAGGACTCTGTTTGCTGAGAACAGTTCCGAGAAAGCACTAACTGGAGCAGAGTTACTGCTAAAAACTAAGTAAAGCCAACAGTGCCAAAAGATTCATCAAAAGATCTGGTAAACAAAGACATCACAGATTTCTAATGGAACATCTTACACAGGCTAGCAAGAACTTGGAAGAACTAGGAAGAGGTTTTGTTCTGCAAATTTCAGAAGCAAAATTAGAGAGCTGAGTAAATTTCTAGGTTCTGTCTCTTCTACTCTGAAGTCAAGACAAACAGATCTTGACAACACAGCAGTAACAACATCAGGGAAGTATTGATGATAAACTGCATGGCTGCATTAACACTGAATTGCAATGTTTGATACTTGAAAGCCTGCTGTAAGTATAACCACACGAGACTCAATAACTGCCTCAACGAATGTCCCGAGTACCCTGTAATCTTAATGCTGTCTGCCACCAGATCCACCCCATGAAACACTTCCTTCCTCCCAAGTTTCATCACCTGCCTTCTCACTTCCTGAATAAACAGTCCATGTGCAAAGAAAGCCATTTCCTTTGTTTCTGTATTGCTGTTTTCAGAAGGGGAAGAACACCACAATTCAACACCAAAAACACCAGGGAAGTTGGAAGTGTTTAAGAACTAGAGTTGTAAACATCTTTTATCTAGGACAAAAACCTTGGAAAAGTCCAGAGAGCTCAGATATATTTTGAGAGTGATGAAAAACAATGAATGCCAAGGAAAGTATAGCAAGCTTCTGAATACCCACAGCTTTAATAATTACTACCTTAAGCAAGTATCTCATGAAAATTAAGGAATACAGAAGAGGTGGTAAGAGTTGCCTGTTTCACTGTCTCACCACCCTCATGGGGAAGAATTTCTTCCTAACATCCAATCTGAATCTAAACATTTCTAGTCCCCCCAGTCCTGCCACTACCTGACACGCTTTAGCTTTTTAAAGTCGCACCCCAGCTTTCTCATAGGCCCCCTTCGGATTCTGGAAGGCCACAATAAGGTCTCCTTGGAGCCTTCTCTTCTCCAGACTGAACAACTCCGACTCCCTCAATCTGTGTTGCAGTTTGGGCTGGGTGCCCCCTGCTTCCTGTGTCCAGAGGTCCAGCCCAGTGGGTGGACACAGGAAATTGGGTATTTCTACCATAATTCTCTGCACCAGTATAAGATCTAGTGCGAGGTCTAAGCACCTCCTCTTTCTTCCCTCGCCGCCCGGTAACTGGGGGGAGACGTCTCCCGGCCTTGGGCCTGGCTAGGCCCAAGGCCAGGGGGATGGGCGGTCTCAGGCCTGGCCAGCTGAGACTAGCCTAGCAGGGGGGGGGGGGAGAGAACGAGCCCTGGGGGTCTTGGGCCCACCCTCAGGTGGGGATGGGGTTCATCCGGGTGTGTGTTGCGGTTACTTCTCTCACTGTTTCTGGTTTCTTTTGTGCACCTTCACTTCTTCTATTTAAACTTTTCCATCACTTTTGCAATCCGTCTGTTGGAGTCGTCATTTTGCCCGTGGTGGGGAGGGTGGCTATCTCAACCCACCACAATCTGACTCCACAACAGGGGAGCTCCAGCCCTCTGATCATCCTCTGGACACACTGCAGCAATTCCAGATGCTTCATGTAATAGGGGCTCCAGAAGTAGACACAATACTTTGGGTGGGGTTTCACCATAGTGGAGTAGAGGGGGAGAATCACCTCCCTCAACCTGCTGGCTATGCTTCTCTTGAGGCAGCCCAGTCTCTGGTTGGCTTTCTGGGCTGCAAAAGCACACGGCTGGCTTATGCTAAGCTTATCCACCAGCACCCCCAAGTCCTTTTCTTCAGGGCTGCTTTCAAGCCAGTCCCTGCCCAGCCTATATCAGTGCTTGGGATTGCCCCAACCCAGATGCAGGACCTTGCATTTGTTCTTGTTGAACTTCATGAGGCTGGCTTGGGCCCACCTCTTCAGCATGTCAAGGTCCCTCTGGATGGCGTCCCTTCCCTCCATTTTGCAAGACTGCTCCCCATAATTTAATTTGTTTGTTTGTTTAATGGTAAAAATGCCTGTGTCTTTGCCTCAGAGTGTCTAGTTACTTGGAACATTTCTACACTCTGCCTCCACAACTCAGTTTCACCTAGGGCTCAGTCTAACTTTTGAGCATATGAAAAGGAGAGGCAATAAATATTTTTGCATTTTAGCTTGAAGCATAGAGAACCTATGAAAATTCACAAAATCTTTTTTAAAGTTCTTTTTTTTTAATTTCTTTTTTGCTTTGATGTGATGAAGTATGGAAAGAAGTTTTAATCAAACTTTACCTTGCTAAATCCAGCATTTTACTTTAACATTTCAAGATGCTACAATACTAACCAGTAAAATAACTAAGTGGATGCCAAACCAACGTTACAGAACTCTATAAAGGTTAAATTGCTCTTTGCTAGAAGAAGAAGAAGAAAAGAAAGAAGATGTACTCAAAGTATGTGGTTAGACAGATTGCAAATTGTTTTCCTTTCAGAACACCGCCCTGTGACTTCAGGGCACATTAACTATTTAGGCCTCACAATTCTCCTGCCCAAAGACCACAAGCTAAAACCAGGCTTAAGAAAGCAACATGACAAGTTTAATAAGTTGAAGCCAGAGAATCCTGCTTTTCTTCTAACAGCATTAGAATCTTTCTTTCACAACTGTGAAGGTGCTACTAATAGCCTCACACAAACCCATCCAGTCGGCTTCTATTTACCTAGAAGTCTGCATTAGAAGTCAAGATGCCCCTATTAATATGTCAGAGAAACAAAGAAATAAAAAAAAGGAGGTGTTCTGCACTGTGATGGGAGGCCAGCTGGTACTCCCTGTGGTTTCTTATCTCTTGTGTTGGCAGCTGTATGAAGTTGCAGTGACACTTTAGTTAAGGCTGAATGGGGTTCAGAGGTTACTACTCCTCCACACTTGGTCCTTTGCCTCGGTCTTTGCTACTGCTGCAGCCTTTCAGGCCTGCCCTTGCAGGTGCTCCCTAAGCCTCTGCTGTCACAGGGTTCACCACTACTGCAAATTGCTGTATCTCAGTATCTCAGTACAAGAAAAACAGGAACCTGTTGGAGTGAGCCCAAAAAAAAGCCACAAAAATGACCACAGGGCTGGAACACCTCTCCTATGAGATGGGTGTAGTTGTTCAGCCTGAAGAAGAGAAGGCTATGGAGAGATCTTACTGTGGCTTTCCAGTGCTTACAGGGAACCTATTAGAATGATAGGGACAGTCATTTCAGCAGGGCCTGTTGTGACAGGACAAAAAGTAATGGTTGTAAACTGAGCAACTGTGGATTCAAACTGGATATGAAGAATCAATGTTTTACTATAAGAGTCATAACACATTGGCACAAGCTGCCCAGAGAAGTGGTAGAAGCCTCATCCCTGGAAACATTCAAGGTCAGATTGGATGAGGCTCTAACCAATCTGATGTAGCTAATGTCTCTTCCCATGATGGGGGTTGGACCAGATGACTTTAAAAGATCCCTTCCAACTCAAAACCCTCCTGATTCTATGATCTTAAACAGACACTCTTAAAATGCAGATCGTTTAAACTGAGCTAGGGACTTTGCACCTGCTGTTCTGCTTGCAAGTCTGGCACAGAAGTGGTAAAGAACAGCTGAGGTTCACCTCTTCACCCCACTCTGTTCCAACCACAATAGCCTGTGTAAGCTGTTTACCAGCTACAGACTCACCCAATACCAAGTGGAAACCACTGCAGGGAGTGAAGGGAGTCAAATCAAGGCAAAAGGAAAAGCAGTGTTATTGTTAGAGGTTCTTCTGAAATCAAAGGAGAAGTCAAGCAGAGATGTTTCCACAGACAAGCCAGATAGGTGGCAGAACAAGTCCTTCTGTTTCTGATGCCAAAGTGGAATCAGTCTGTCAGGAGACGTGAGACTGACTGGATTTCCTCTGCATGGAGTTTTCCAAAACAAAATCCAACTTTGCTTTTCCCCAAAGGAACACTTCTCATCTTTGTCAATTAGAGTAAAAGCATTAAAAGGACAGGAGAAAGGGACACTTACTGTTGCAAACCTATGAAAAATACTTTAAGCATGTAACAACTAATTATTTATGCTAAAAAAGCATCAGTAAGGGGATGCTGAAAGTGTACTTCAATTCTTAAAATTATGTAGAATAGAGTCTTCAGAGATGAAGCTCTCCAAACATCTTGATTATAATGTGCTCATAGATACAGAAAATCTCATGTGCAGGTCAAGAGTACAATTGACTTCACAAGGAATAAAGTTTCAGGCATTTTGAGTTTACAGATAAAAATGATGAGTAATCATTGCAGACCAACAGACTGCAAGACTGCAACTGCCAGATGAACTGTGAGTAGCTGAGTGCTGTTTACACATTGCAAATAAAGTAAAAAATAGCTGAAACCACTGCAAAGTTTCTGTACAAGAAAGCTGGGGAAGGACTTTTAGGGTGTCAGGTAAAGATAGGACTAGGGGGAATGGAACAAAAATAGAAACGGGTAGATTCAGATTGGATGTTAGGAAGAAGTTCTTCACCATGAGGGTGCTGAGGCACTGGAACAGGTTGCCCAGGGAAGTGGTAGAAGCCTCATCCCTGGAGGTTTTGAACGCCAGGCTGGATGTGGCTCTGGGCAATCTGATGTAGTGTGAGGTGTCCCTGCCCATGGCAGGGGGCTTGGAACTAGATGATCCTTGAGGTCTCTTCCAACCCTAACAATTCTATGATTCTATTTCAGAAGCTGCAGGGAACTGCTTGGACAGATAGGCATCATCACGCAGGCAGTTCTTTGTCATATCCAAAGCTATTGCAGCCAGTTTCCTCCTTTGCTTCTCTCTGAGCTGCTTTAAGCAAGCAAGGAGGATTCCAGCTTGTCAAAATTTCAGAATGTGTACCTGGTCAGACAGGTACTGTAAAATATTTTGCTCACTAAGTTTCCAAACAGTTTGCAATGTTAAAATGAACACGATTAAAGCAACTATTTTAGGCATTAGAGAGACAAGTAATGTTACAACACCATTTATGTTTGAAGTCTTTATTGCTAGGAGACAGGCTCAAACACTTCTGCAAAACTACACAACTGTCTGCTTAAGGAGATCTACTTCCTTTTCTCACCTACAGTCCATCATTTCTGCACGAGTCAGACACCTGGAGGAACAGGATGACAGTTCTCGAAAGTGAGCAAATCTTTCTCAGTACCTTACCTGACAACGGACACAGATCCAAAGCAATTACAGCAAATTGCAATGAATGCTGCATTCCTGTATATTCATACCCTCTGAATCACCCAGCTGTAAAGGTCAAAGCTCTGCACAGGCAGGACATCCTACTCAGGAACTAACCCCCAAAACTGACACACCTTCGAAGGAGCAGAAATGAGTACACACAAGTTCACAGTATCAGATTTTTGGTACCATATGAGGTTCCACCACAAGCTTTGCAGAAATTCCAATAATTAACCAGAGCAGACACTGATCTTTACTTTTCTTACCATACCTCTTATCTCAATCAGTAACTGTCAGTGTTCCTTTTGTTCCATACCTGTGCGCTACCAAGTTCAATTTGACCCAAACGCCACCAGGATTTTCAAGTTGAAAGCAATATAAGCAGTTAGGGCTTGAATAAACAGAGCTGAAGGGGAAGAGAATCATCTTAATGCACATCTACAGCAAAAAGAAGACAACCACATTAGTAACACACATAATACAGCTCCAAAGTGGAGGCAGTGCAAAGGACCAATTTCCCAAGTGGCAATTCCACTAGCATTTTAATCTTTCCTTTGCACTGTGCATTGTGCAACTCAAAAAGAGAGGGCTAACTCATTTTGAAGAGGTAAAAATATATCTTAAAAACTCTTTCAGATTTCTTATCTGTTGAAAGGGCACTAAGTTTCACAAATGGCAGGGAGCCATATAAATAAATAAATAAATCTCAAAATACAATTTCATAGAATGGCTTAGATTGGAAGGGACCTTAGAGCTCATCTACTTTAACTTCCTGCCATGGGCAGGGACACCTCTCAACTAGACTCAGCTGCTCAAGGCCTCATCCAACCTGGCCTTGGACACTCCCAGGGAGGAGGCATCCACAACCTCCCTGGGCAGCCTATTCCTGAGTCTTACTGCCTTCACACTGAAAAAATTCTAAGACCCAGTCCAGGTGACTCACTAAGTCTTTAGGTGACTAACACCTGCCCAAGAAGAATGCAACAGTTCACATTCCCAGTGTGATACCATTTAGTGGCATGCATTTAGTGGCACCAGACTATGGACTTCCAAAGGTCTAATAGGGGCAACTTTTTTTTTCCTTATTAAGCCCTGTTGAGGCATAGCATTAATGTGAATAAAATACACCTTTTTCATCATCCACAGCTCCCAAAGACCTACCAGTATAAAACTTCTAGTGCCTTAGTTTCAAAGTAAGAACTGAGATTACCTCCGAGTCCTGCCAAAAAGAACCATAAAGCAGGTGATCCTGCTCTGCCAGGGAGATGGACTCAATCTTCAATGTTCCCTTCCAACCACTACCATTCTGTGATTCTGTGGGATTCACAGAGACTATCTAAGAGATGAACCCTAATCCTAATTTCTGCTCTAATGTGATACATAAAATAATCAGTGTAAATTTTAAGATTAATAGCATGCACAAAGACTTGACACCAGACAAACAAGTCTGTCAAGCTGTACTTAGCTGCAATACATTATACATACAAATGGATATCAAAATAGCATTGTGCTTGAGAGGTTTTTATGAAATGGACTTTCTGCAGGATTAAACATGGTGGATATTTCAAACAGGAACCTAATGTTTATTCTCATGTACAACTGAGTTTTCCTATCTTGACAGTAGTGTCTCTTCCCGATGTTAAAATAGAGTTGATGACATAAGAGATGGCCTTCTTTTGTAATTCTTTTAGTTAGTGCTAAAAGGTAGTTTCCACAGTTTCAAGATACAGGATATCTGTATGAGAGTTTAACAGAGGTCAGAGAAGCATCTTGCAACAGGAAAAAGCCTAGAAATAGATTCTGACTTAAAGTAGAAGCAGGCTCAAACAGGCAGTAATAGTATCTGGCTTACATATCATGGTTTATTAAGAAGATTTACAAAGTCTAATATATATTTCCATTGTTTATGGCAAATTTAGTTGGGCTTTTTTCACTTTACTGCTTGCCTAATGAAATCAGCTGATGAACCTAACTTTTGCAACTCAAGATCTTTCACAAGGTTTGGGTTTTTTGTAGGAGGTTAGGGGTTTTTTTTGGCTGGTTTTGGTTTGGGAGGTTTTTTGGGGGGATATTTGGGGGAAGTGGATGAGGGATTTTTTGGGTATTGTTTCACTCTCTTGTGCAGTTTTGTTGCTTGTTTTGGTGGTTTTGTTAAAGTCACAAGTATTTCAAAAAGCCTTTATACATGCTTAACAAGGACTAGCACTTGTATCTCCAAACACCCAACTTTGTCTTTCTGAAGCAACTGAGTAACAGCTGATCAACTTGCATTTGGAGTTTTTGCAAGACTCTCACACAGTTTTTAGTTTAAGAGGACAAACAAATAGCATTAAAAAAAATTATATATAAAAAAAAAAAGAGATCCACAAGAACTCTAAAAATCTTGTCACACTGCAAACTCGGCAAGTGACCTAGCACTAGATCTCCCTTCCTCACCCATTTCTGTCCAACAAATTACATGCTCCCCATGACAATCCTTTGGGCAATGAGAAGCACCTAGCCTGCCACAACAAGCAGCTATGGCCTAGATACAAGCAACAACAAGTGACAACTTGCCTGCAACTCACAACCCTTGGAAATGCAAGTTAGGCAACTGCTTACACTATTTGCAACAATAAACAAGCGACTTGTATTAAAAAAAGTTATCAGAGCTGACAATAGAAAAAAGCTCAATGACGACCCTTATGCACAGGAGTTAAAACATTTGTCCCCAAAACTACCCCACTTCTGAAGAGCAGAATGTTGTTTGCTCCCCATATAGGGAGGTCACACAAAGATTCGCAGCAGCAAGAACTCCACATCACCAAGGTACATTTGACATTCTTCTTCAGGGACCAATACAGAAGATAGAATATTCACTCAAGCGGAAAAAAATGTATGTGTCATGGTGGAGAAAAAGAGTTCTGTTCCTTGACAACTAGGGAGTGGTTATAAGGTCACTTCATACAGCACAGCCAGGAAAACAGTGCCTTAGCATTTCCTTGGAAGTTCTTTGAAATGTTTCAGAGAAGAAAACAGAGGAAAAAAAAAACAACAACCAACCAACCTAGTGTCTTGGACAAAATTATTCCATCCTGGTCCCAACAAACATTGAATGGACAAGGCATCTCTTTCCTGTCCTTCCACACAGCCTATTCAATTACTGAGAATCCACTCTCATAAAATGGGTTAACAGGGCCATCAGATACCTTGAGTACATGATTTAAGGTGAATGCTATCCTCTCAGATGTGCAATCACACAGGACTGTGTGATAGGAGCCATCTTCTACGCATTCCCTCAGTACTCAGCTGGTTAAGAGAAGTCAGAATGCCATGGCACAGGTTCCAAGAGAGTGCAGGCATAGACTTGAGACAGACAAATGCCTGGAAGGAAGGACGCAATGGTTGTGAGGTACAGCAAATTCAGCTGGGGGTTTACAATAATAACAGGAAAGAACACTTCCAAGACAGAATGTATTTGTTAAGAGGAAAAACTATTCTTCCTTTCACATTCCAATACTGTCACCAAAACTGACAAGTGTTATCAGCTTAATAACATTTTATAGTTTACTTCCATATATAAGTCACATACAATACCAAGATAACACTTAACTACCAAGATAATATTAACATAAAGCAATTCAATATTCTGTATCTCTGCCACAGCAGTTAACTACACCTCTAAGTATCAGGTTACACATTTTATGCCCTTGAAGGCAGCTTGCACATGCATTTCAAGGGATAGCATTTAACAAAAATAATGAAACACTGATTTCCACACTTCACCCTGTCAATAGAGCCAGGCAGCAACAGCTCAGATCTCAGAGCTGTAAATGAACAGAAACTTAACCCACAGCCAAATGCCTGCTTCCTGGGGCACATGCCATCTCTGACACTCAATTTCACATGCCACTGAGACGTCAGGAGGAGGAACACTGGGTGGACCCATTCAGGTTTCCTGCAGCACTGTCTCTAAGAATAACTGGCACTATGTTTCCAGTCACCTGCTATGGTAAAAGGGGTGACTGGAGAAATCTCACATCCTGTGTTTACAGAATTACAGAATCAACCAGGTTGGAAAAGACCTCAGAGATCTTCAAGTCCAACCTATCCTATTACCTAATACCTAACACCTCCTGACAACTAAACCATGGCTCCAATTGCCACATCCAAACCTTTTTGAACACCTTCAGGGATAGTGACTCCACCACTTCCCTGAGCAGCACATTCCAATGGCCAATCACTCTTTCTGGGAAGAACTTTCTCATCATCTCGAGCCTAAACTTTCCCTGGCACATCTTGAGACTGTGTCCTCTTGTTCTGTTGCTGGTTGCCTGGGAGAAGAGACCAACCCCCACCTGTTTGCAGCCTCCTTTCAGGAAGTTGTAGAGAGCAATAGGGTCTCCCCTGAGCCTTCATCGAGTGCCCAAGACTGTATAACCAAAAAGAGTGGTCACAGATAGAAACCAGTGAACTTTAGCAGGTATACTGTACTCACAAATAGAGGGTTTAATTTTTAAAAGCTCTGATTTATTGAATAAGTCTTGTACTGAACATGTAAAAGAAAGAAGACAGACTTGCTGGCTTGGATTCTTGGGTTTGTTTTTTTCCCCCTCAAAACAGTCAAGCAAAAGCACATACGGTACTGATTTCAATGACAGCAAGAAATGTGCAGAACCCTCAGAAACACCAAGGCATCCATAATCTTTCCCATAAGAAAGGATTTCAGCCCTTTCTTTTGTCTTCTCCTCATAATAATACAACTTGAGGGAGGAAAAAAATACAGGAAACCAGCAGTTCTTAAAGCAATGGCATTTTAAACACTGCCACGAGAGCTTTTAGAAAGAATCCAACATTCAGAACTTCAGGGGTTTTATTTTATATCCATATTGTCTACAACACCCAGAACACAAAATTAAGAGCTGGTAATGCTAGGAGTGCTATTAAATTAATAAAATCTATATTTTAAATGAAGAGCCACTCGGACCTTTCAATGCCATTTATAAGCCAACTGTAAAATAACTGAGAAGCTTATCCATGGAAACTCCCTGAGCAAGATAAGCAAACAAGCACATTCCAGTTACATTGTAAAGTAATAAGCCAATTTCTCCTCCAGTGCCAACACTTCACATACAGTAAGAATCAGCTGCTTCTAAATTTTGATAAGTATAATTAACCTCCATAACCCTGTCTTTGGCCTTCACTATTAAAGCTGAATTCAGCTTCCAAACCAATTAAAATGCTAAGCAGTCTATCCACTTTGGGAGTGCAGAATGGCATACTGCATTCCATTTTATTTTATTTTATTTTCCAAAAGCAAAGCACAATTACCTCCTCTGACACCTCCAAGGATCTGTCAGCTGTTCTTATTAAAAAGCATAATTCATAAATAAATCACTTTAATAAGAAATGACTAATTCTTCAATTCTCCATGAAGACCCTGAAACACTTAGAGGTTGATGAAGGGAACTTTTTGATCCTGGCAAAACTGAAGATTTAACAGAAAAAAAAACCACAGGCACGGAAACAAAGGACAAAGATGAGATAGCCAGGCTATGATGTCTGATTTTTGTCTTTTCATGATTTCTCTATAGCAATAGATATTAATCATAAGAGTTCTCAGACAGAACTCTCTCAGGCTGCACAGCACAGTCCGCATTTATCAAGCTTAAATTCCTTCTTCCACAATAAAGTACCTTGATTCATTCTGCCTTTTGAACTACTATTAAAAAGAACTCTACTTAAAACTGATGTTGCAAGCCTACTTTTCCTATGAGTGGCACTTTTTAAATCAGCAGAATGACTAGACAGGACTTGGAATTCTCATTTTTCATTCTAACTGCTTCTTTCCTAGATGTAAAAAGCACAGATATTGTAGCCCAGGATTTTCTGATTGCAAGGTAATGCTTTAGACCTCAGAGCCTACATACTGAAAGCTTCACTTAAAAAAAAAAAAAAAAAAAAAAAAAAAAAAAAAAAAAGAATATGAAAACACATTTAAGTGGTAGAATATTTTTGGAGATCACCTCTGTAAATCCAAGTGGCTTTAAAAAATAATAAGAAACACCACAAAACTACAAGCAATTGCCTATTTTCAAGAATATCTGTAACAGTGGTAACATTTTGGTTTAGAAACACAAGGTACTCTAAATTGATCAAAAGTACTTATGAATTTCCAAAGCACTGTTGAATGATGCATCTCTCTTCTTTGTTGAGGAAAAAAAAAAAGAGACATTTTTATCAACTTCACAATGGATATCACATTTCCTCTTACAAGAGAGAAAAATCCTGTTGACCTGCCATGAAATTCAGATGCATGTGGACCTGTAGCTGATGAGGAGCTTCCTTCTAACCCCTCGGTTCTGTTGCAGTCGGGACAATCAGTATGCTATTCTATTACTACACCCCTGAATAACAAAGGAATAGGAGATTATAGACACACCCCTAAATGACGAAAGGGAAAAAGGACTATAGTAGTCCAAAGACCATCCAGTTCATGAGCCTTTCAGAGCATTCAGTCTGAACAAGAGCTATTTTGCATGACAAACACTGTTACAGGTGCAGTCCAGAAGTACTCAGTAGCTTTGCTTAGAAGTTGATTACCATTCCCAGTTTCCATACTTTCCTATTTGAGCTTGAAATTCATATCATACTAGAAGATTTAATGCCAGGTAAGAGACTGCTCTTTTAGTAACATCACGATTTTTCCGTGTTATTCTTGTTGCATCTATTCCTTCCCATTAGTCCTCATCAGTGTGTAATATCAGGGCAAATATTCATGTTTTGGTTTTTTGTTTTGTTGTTTTGGGGTTTTTTGTTTTGTTTTGTTTTCCCAGTTCAAAAAAAGTAGGCAGAAAGATAACTCTTCTTTTTCAACAAAAGGAAAAGTAGGTAAAGCGACTTAGGATTGTCTAGCAAATCCTAGTGGATTATCATCATTTTATGGAGTTAAAACTGTGTAGGACGATAATTTTGTTTCCAGTGATTTATGTGTTAAATCTCACTACAGCTTCATGCTTTCACCACTGAAAAAATGAAAAAAACCTCTGAACTTCAATCTCCTTTCCAACACACACAATGTATCTGCTCATCAAGTGCTTCTGCAGGTATTTAGACAAGCATAAATTAGTTATTCATTTTGAATACAGCTTCTTTACAAGCTGGCCAAAGGTCAGAATCATCTTCATGTCAAGTAAAGGCACACTTCAAGCATTTAACTCCTTGTAGGTGCTATCTTGATTGCTGCCAGCTCACCTTTCACAGCTACTGCACAGAATTATGCTGTAGATGGCAGCATTTTACACAGCTCAGCTCTCTGCCTTAACCTGGGACTAAGTAGCACAAAACACTGAACATACTGTAAGGCTTCTTCGAGAATGTTCAGCTTAAGCACTGGCAAAAAAAGATGCTGTACCCTAGTAAGAAAATGTGCAAGATGAGTACTGTTACCTTAAAAAACAAGACCTTGGTCGCTTCTCAGCCAACTAGCTAAAGACATGTAGCATAATGGCAATTAAAAACTAAGGTACTGCAAATGAGGTTAACAGCCTTAAAACAGATCCACAATAAAATGCTTATGGGATTTGAGCACACTGACATTTTACTTCAGCTGACCAAAACTGAGTAAGTTTTCTACAACGGATTCAAATTCTTGTCTAGAAAACATTATTGTGATGTAGGAAGGTACATCTGGTTCCTCTGGACTTCCAATTTGCCTGGAATCAGGGAATGGACATTTGCTGTGCAGGCCAATGAGTTCCACACTAATGTCTCGGACTCCTTTTCTAAAGACTGTTCCAGTTCACTAGCAGCAAGATTTCTGTGGAGAACCTCTCAGAAGCACACACTTCTCTCCGAAAGGTGACTGCCCACTTCAGGACACATATGGCATGAGTTCCACACAAATGAAGCACTACTTCACTTGTGGAAGACACAAGTAGTGTGCACTCACATCCATATTGCCTTGACCTGCACTTCCCTACATGTGTAATTCTGCTACACAGATTGAATTAAGAACACACGGTGCCATCATTATAAGTTCATATTTATTGCATAAAGGGTTGAAAAACACCTCAACCACTACTAAGTCAATAGTTTTAGGAACCACCTCCAATCGCAATATCAATGCTCCCCCAGATTAAAAAAAGCCATAATAATAATAATAATAATAATAAAGAAATCTGTCAGGCTAATTATGCACCTTAGAATAAAAATAGAAGCTGTGGTAGTTGTAGGCTGTACCTTTAAATTTTCCCCACAGATCTTGAACAGAAAGTGATAGATTGTAAATAAATCATCATTGGGTGTAAAAAGGAAAATAATAAGTTCTAAACAATCCCATTGGGCAGATAACAGACATAAAACTTAGATATGCAAACTTACTTTCCTCTCTTTTCGGTTTCCTCGATCTGGGAGACACTAACTTGCTTCTGTTTGGCTTCGCTGACCTTGGCTGTGTTCTTTGTTTTGGATGAGTATCCTAACAAAACAACTCTGCTCTTTTCTCTTGTCCCTTTGTGTCCAGGAGGGGGCAGGGAGGAGGAAGCTGTTGCTAGCTCCTCTGTTTTTTTTGTCCAGGGGGTTCTTGTGTTGTTTATTAATTGCAAATACCTGTAAATACTGTATATTCTGTACATGTTCATTGCATTTCATTGTAGATTGTAGTTTTGCCTGTAAATACAGCTTTCATCTGCTTCCAACAGAGTTAGTCTGGCACTTTAATGTTGGGGGAAATTTTCAACCCACCACACCAGCTCAAACGGGTTCTCCCAGGACAGCAAGCATAGGAGCTCCTCACCATGATGCTCACAAACCAGAATTCAGAATAGAACAGCATTTCCTCTTCCTATGAGGAAGGACACCCTGCTTCCCAGAAGATCAAAATTACTGTCATCAACGCTCAGCAAAATATTTACAGGGAACTACAAGAGGCATGAGACATCAAAAGCAGTGCTGAAGAAGGAGCAGAAGTCAAGACACAGCAACATGGCATCTTTGTTAAGTTTGTGAACATAAAAATTTAAGGCTGCAATGGAGAGCAGACTGATACCACTGCATTTGGCCAGAGCATCAGCAATAGGCCTCCTTCTAATACTGGTCCTAGCAAGTAAATTCGTGCTGATAACCTCCCTGGACACAGTACCAAGAAGGGTGCAGAATTACTAATTTTGCTTGTACAGCTTATACTTCTGGTAATTTGATGAAGGAGGAAGCACTTACTGACAGAAGCACCTCCACTGCAGCATCTCCCACACTCTTACAAGAGCATGATCTCTGCAGTTCAGTAGCAAAGATTGCCACACATAGGACTCAGATTTCACCACAGCAAACTATGCATTTATGTCAGCATGCTTAAATTGGTGAGCACCTGTATTTTTCTTCAGGGAAAATAAGGAAAGGCAAAAGAACAGAAGAGAACACTACCAGGTTTCTGAATTGCTAAGACAGGCAGGATAGCAGTCCAGAAGAAAACGATGCTAATTGCTTAAGTGAAAGAAGAAAAGGAGAGGTGCAGGGGGCTAAAGATAAAACTATTCTGAACTGGGAAGACAATAGTAAGACAAGGTAATTGTGTGTGACAGTAAATGAGATGGTTATCCAAGTAGAAGCCTGAGAGTAAAGCTGGGGCTTAGAAAAGGCAAAGTACTGGACAAGTGTAATTGGCAAGTTAAGGAAACAGGCCAATCATCCAAACAACAGCTACAACATAACTAATAAAGAAACTAATAAATTTTGAGAAAACCTGATCCTGTAGCAGGACGGAGAATAAGCTCCCTAGAGATGAAGTAGGTTTTCATAATGCATGGATGAAAACAGCAACACTGGGTCACAAGACAAGGGCAAATAATGAGCAAAGCCAGAAAACTCTATTATGCCCTTAAGCAGTAACAGAAAAGTTCAGTTATCTCTTCTCTCCTCCTCCAAGACTCAATTCTTGGGACCTTTCACACTGGAGAAGGAGGTGATGATTCCATGAGGGCTTTCAGACAGTAAGTTAAAACCCCCAACACCTTCCTTCACTCACATCTTTTCCCAAGTTTTCATTGCCATGAAAGTCATTCAGCAATGCTACTCTAGAATTTCTGCTGGCTAGGCTGCCGATGGAGAACACACACAGCAGGAGGCACAGTCCAATAGCCAATCTCTCTTTCTGGGAAGAATTTAATTTCTTCTTAGCATCCAGCCTAAACCTTCCCTGGCACAACTTGAGACTGAGTCCTCTCGTTCTGTCACTGGTTGCCTGGGAGAAGAGACCAATCCCCACCTGGCTACAACCACCCTTCAGGTAGCTGTAGAGAGCAGTAAGGCCTCCCCCAGGAGCCTCTTTTCCCGGCTAAGCAACCCCAGCTCCCTCAGCAGCTCCTCACAGGGCTTGTGTTCCAGACCCCTCACCAGTTTTGTTGCTGTTCTATAATAAACATAAGGTGGTAATGTAATAAACTAACTATCTCCTTTAGGCTTCTTCATTCAGGGAGATACTATCTTGTGCTTTGCTGACTTTGACTGTGTTCTTCACTGTAACTGCTCTTTTCTCTTGTCCTTTGTGTACAGAGGATGTAGAGAGAAGGGGGCAGGGAATGGGAAACTATTAGCTCCCCTGGTTTGTCCAAGGGGATTCTTGTATTGCTTATAAATACCTGTAAATATTGTATATTTTGTACATATTCTTTGCATTTCATTGTAGAGTGTAGTTTTTCCTTGTAAATATAGCTTCATTTGCTTCCAACTGAGCTGGTCAGGCAATTTTAATGTTGGGGGAATTTTCAACCCACCACAGATACCTTTCCACAACTGAATATTTTGAATCAATAAAGAGGTTTTATTAATATTTCCATGGTCTTTTTGATTAATAGTTAACTTTTATTGATCATTCAGCCAGTTATTAAATATTAATAAGCATAACATTCAGCAATACCAAGTGACCCCAGTGTTACAGAAGAGTTACTGGTCCATTCTTCCAAAAGCAGACTGTATTTTTTCCTGCTGGTTTTTCAACAACCTGATGCATGAGGCACTTCTGCAAGTTCTTCTGAAGAAAAGCAAATGTACTAGATAGGATTTGTAACTATTTACAGCATGAGAACTGTCATGCTGGTAAGAATTTTAAAGACATAATGAATGCTTGTTCCTGCAGTATGAGAAAAGAGGACTCCAGGATTTGTTACATAGAGTATCTGAGGAACATACCTCAAAGATAAATCCTATGTAGGATGTAAAGATCAATATAGAGGGATTTGGATAGATTGGATCCATGGCCAACGCTAATGGGATGAGCTTCAGCAAGGCCAAATGCCAGGTCCTGCACTTGGGGGACAACAACCCCAAGCAACACTAAAAGCTTGGGGCAGTGTGGCTGGAAAGCTGCTGGCAGAAAGGGACCTGGGGGTTCTAATCAACAGGCAGCTGAATAGGAGGCAGCAATGTGCCCAGGTGGCCAAGAAAGCCAATGGCATCCTGGCCTGCATCAGAAATGTCCAACAGGAGCAGGGAGGGGACTGTCCCCTTCTACTCAGCTCTGGTGAGGCCACACATCAAGTATTGTGTCCAGTTTTGGGCACCTCAATACAGCAGAGATGTGGAGGTGATGGAGCCAGTGCAGAGGAGCGCAACGAAGCTGTGAAGGGCCTGTAGAATAAATCTTATGAGGAGTGACTGAGGGCACTGGGGCTGTTTAGTTTGAAAAAGAGGAAGCTGAGGGAAGAGCTCATTGCTGTCTACAACTACCTCAAAGGAGGTTGTAGAGAGGCTGGTGCTGGTCTCTTCTCACAGGTAATTAGTGACAGAACAAGAGGGAATAGCCTCAAGCTATGACTGGGTAGGTTTAGACTGGACATTAAGAAGTTTTTCACAGCAAGAGTGGTCAGGCACTGGAATGTGCTGCCCAGGGAGTCACCAACCCTGGAGGTGTTTAAAGGTGGTTTGAATGTGGTGCTTGGGGATATGGTTTAGGGGTGAATGCTGTAGAGTAGCGTTCTGGGTTGGACTGGTGATCCTGAAGGTCTTTTCCAACCTGAATGTTTCTGTGATAATTTGTTCTCTTTTCAAATGAAAGGCTACAGGTGGTACATGGAAGCATTGACAGGATAGAGCAACTGAAATGGGCTGCCCAGGGAGGTGGTGGAGTCACTGTCACTGGAGGTGTTTAAGAAGAGACAGGATGAGGCACTGGGTGCCATGGTTTAGTTGATTAGATGGTGTTGGGTTGGACTTGATGATCTCAAAGGTCTTTTCCAGCCTGGCAGACTCTAAACTACAGCTGAACCAGGATACCAGGTTGGATCATCTGGTCCAGCCTTTCTTTGGAGTCTAGACAAGACAATGCAGAACTCTGTTCAGCTGAATACTAAACCTCCCCCATGTTGGGAACTCCAACATTAGCCATTGGAATAATCTCCCTGGGGTAACTGTCCTTGTTGTGAAACATTTTTCTAGAGTTATAACTTCAATCTTCCCAGGAGTAACTTGTACTTATTACCCATCTTTTCCATGTGACTTTGTAAAAAGGAGTCTGTCTTCTTTGTAGCTTTAAATATTGGAACATGTTGACTTTTCGCCTTGTTCTGTTCATGCCCTGATTCCAGCTATGCTGCTTAATAAAACAGAGGTTACTTCACTATTTATGTTACAAGATAAGTCCTATCCATAAGTGGGCTTTACTTAGAAGAACCACCTATTAGTCACAAAGCGGCTTAAAGCTCCATTTTCTTCAGTTCATAGAATCATAGAATCAATAAGGTTAGAAAAGACCTCAAGGATCATCAAGTCCAACCGGTCACCACAGACCTCATGACTACTAAACCATGGCTTCAAGTGCCACATCCAATCCCTTTTTGAACATTTCTAGGGACGGTGACTCTACCACCTCCCTGGGCAGCACATTCCAATGGCTAATAGTTTTTCACAAAGTTTTCTCCTCACCTCGAGCCTAAACTTCCCCTGGTGCAGCTTGAGACTGTGTCCTCTTGTTCTGGTGCTGGTTGCCTGGGAGAATAGTGCTGCTGTCCAGGCCACAAGCTGACAGCTTGGCCTGGAGTTTGCTGTGGGGTATGTTGTCAAAGGCCTTGCTGAAGTCCAGGTAGACTACATCCACAGCCTGCCCCACATCCACCAGGTGGGTCACCTGATCATCAGAGATCAGGTTGGTCAGGCAGGACCTTCCCTTCCTAAATCCATGCTGGCTGGGCCTGATCCCTTGGCCATCCTGCAGGTACACTGTGATTGCCCCCCCAAGATGATCTGCTCCATAATTTTCTGCTCCTCATTTCTCTGCATATTGAAAACTCATGGTCACTGCACCCTAGACAGCCTCCTACCACCACATCTCCCAGCAACCTTTCTCTATTTGAAAACAGCAGGTCAAGTAGAGCCTGACCCCTGGTAGGCTCACTTAACAGCTGCATCAGGAAGCTGTCCTCCATACATTCTAAAAACCTTCTGGACTGCCTCCTATCTACTGAGTTAAGTTCACAGGAAATGCCTGGCAGATTGAAGTCACCCACAAGGACAAGATCTGATGATTCTGAGACAGCCTCCATTTGCTTATAGAATATTTCATCTACCTCTTCATCATGGTTGGGTGGTCTATAACAGACTCCAATCAGGATGTCAGTTTTGTTAGCCCTCCGATTTTAACCCACAGGCACTCGATCCTTTCATCCACAACCTCATGTTCTGTGGCATCAAGAGATTCCTGAATACACAGGGCCACCCCTCCTCCCCTTCTCCCTTGCCTGTCTCTCCTAAAGAGCTTGCAATCCCCCAGTGCAGTACACCAATCATGTGAATCATCCCACCATGTTTCTGTAATGGCAATTATATCACAGTTTTCCTGGTGGACCAAGACTTCCAATTCCTCTTGTTTGTTACCCAGGCATTATGATGTTTGATGAGGTTTGTTCATCAGGGATATCAAATATTGTTTGCTAAGTAATAAAACAGTCTAAAATTATGCATTAAAATTCTGTTCTATGGACTTTTTGTTAACAAATAAATATGTAGACTCAATAAATGCTGCAACATTTATTGTTTTACTATGCTCGAAAATAATGACCACCTACCAGATCTTTAACCTTATTTCTTATGTAAGTCAGGATCTTTTGGGGAAGAAAGGAGAAGTCAACAGTAAGTTATACAAGGAAAACTTTCTGAAGTTTACTGATGTTGTTTATATGCCAAACAGGGCAAAAGTACGGAAGTTTGTTACAATTCAACAAGAACACCCCTCTGCCAACCAAGTAGCAAGAACTAACCTGTGATCTGATGGTGACCAGAACAGAGGTCTTCTGCAAATTTAAACAAACCAAAGGCAAACCATCGAAACCCAAACCCTCTCACACCACAGGCTTCATTTTCTTACACCAGTTCTTAGCTTTAATAAACAGAAAGCACGTTTTCCTGTTCCAAGTTCAGAACAAAACAGAGTCCATGTCACTGAAAGGAATTTATTAAGCTTGAAAGAAAATATTCTCTTAACAGAGAGGAATATCCAGCAACATTCTTCAAAGTGCTGACAGTAACTGTGTAGAGTTAATATTTAATTTAAGTAGCTGATATGGTACAGATCTCTCTCTACCCTCAGGTTTATTTTCACCAGCTTTTACCTCATTTTTAGGACATCTCATTGCTCTCCATTATGTATCCTACTTTGATTAGCATGTGTAACTTTCTGCTTACTGCGTCTTTGCCTCTGCAGGCGTTTTTTAATGAAGGGAGAATTTTTCATCACTGGAGGAGTTCCATTCTTGCTGACAATTTCAAAAATCCTTCTTAAGCCCCCTTCTTAAATTCAGTAGTTTTGTATTACTCAGACAGTAGAGACATTTGTGTAGAGGAGGTTTCTTTCTCATTATAAATATCACAGGTTTCCCCTGATTTTTTTTTCCCCTCATGCACTGTGCAGACTAAATTTAGATTTTTTTTTTTTTTAAGACATTAACCAAAGAGGTACCATCAAAATCTACAATTTGCATTATACAGATGAATCAATGTTGCTTTGTTTATCCATACAAACAACTTCTTTTTCTAAAGAGGAATTAAAATAACATAAAGGAGTTCAGATGACAGATAGCCTTACTGCTGCAACAGCCTGAAGACTGAGGAGTGCCAACTAGCAGTTTGTAGCTGGTTATTTGCTTCTAATATATGACTACTACACTTCTATATGCAGATATCTCTGTGCACACACAAATTACATCCTACAGGTTAAGCAAGTCCTTGCAGTAAAGCAGATACTACAGCAGCACAGTCTGCATCACACAGACACCACATACCACTAGTGGTCCATGCAACACGAGCAAGCATAATGCTTAAGAAAAACAAAACAAACCCCCAAACTAAAACATTAAAATAGCCCAGTTCCCTCCCTCAACTAGCAGTCCTCTGCACTGCCTGAGCTATCTGGAGGGAATACAAGGTTATGACCATACTTTATAAATCTATGATCTTCTGGAAAAAAAAAAAAGGCTGAAGTCACAACTAGTCAGATGGTGCCTAGAGTTACATGAAATGAGATAGAAAATTCCCTGCAGAAATTTAACTATCTAACACTAACACTAATGTGTAGGAGACCAAGGTAGAAGGATAGTTAATAACCAAGGAAGTAAGAACAGGCACTGCAACCGGACTTGCAGGAGAAAACAGACAGGCTACGCACCACAGGAAATAAACAATAATCCTGGATGTCTTTTCCTCAATAAAACTAACAGGCAGAAGGCCCTCATCTTAAATATGCATAGAAATGGGTGGAAGAGAAACAAAAAGGCCACCTCAACACTGGCAGAGAAGATGCTATTAGGTTCACAAAGTGATGCTTTACTCACAAGATACTCTTCCACCAGTGATATGAACATTATACCCACCTTAAGTACAAGTCAGCTATAAGCAGCATGGCCAGATTTTCAGTCACACTAAATTAATCCTACCTGCTGCTTTATTTAAGCATTTAACAGCCTTCCTCAATCCATCTTCTGCTCCCTCCAACATTACTATAACTTTCATGATATTGCCTGAACTGGAAGAGCATGATTAAGGGAAAAGGTAATACGAGAAAGCACAGCAAGGTATCCCAAGAAGAAATGGAAATAGCAGAAGAGCACATATCTTACTCAGAGAATTACTCACAGTCTGGCACCTGGAGAGCTGGAAATCACACAAGTTTGAACACTGTTGGTGATCCTGACACTTATTGTAGGCCTTGGATCTCAACTCCCCAATCTATGACCTAAACAACTTCTGAGGCACAGACCTGTTTCCTCCTCCCAATGGGAGAAGAGCATCATGAAGAACACCCATTTAGGTGAAGAGAGTATTTCTGCATTGATGTCTCCTACAGTGTAATCAGTTGCTCAGCTGTACAGTTTATATCAGCAAATTTATCTTACTATCCCAAACTAGACAGAACCCAGTATATGAGCCTCAGGAAAAAATGTATGCTGGCTGTACAGTGCATGTAACAAGCCCACGGAGACTATTCACAGCCAAGTTATCACTGCATGTGCCCCAGGTTTACATTGCAAAGACTGTTAATGATGTTTAACAGATGTGCTGTACTTACACATGGCAACATCAGCTGCAAAAAGACAGAGCTATTAGGAACAATGAATTTACACCAAGTTGATGTCTATTTCTGACTCAGGTCTACAGGACTCTTCCGTTGCAGTCTTTCCTCCCAATCACAATAGCTATCACTTGAGACCTTCAACAAATGAAGTTTTTCATAGAATTCTTCAGGTTGGAAGGGACCTCAAGGATCACCTAGTTCCAAGCCCCTGCCTCACACTATGTCAGGTTGCTCAGAGTCACATCCAGCCTGGCCTTCAAAACTTCCAGGGATGAGGCTTCTACCACCTTCCTGGGCAACCTGTTCCAGTGTCTCACCACCCTCATGGGGAAGAATTTCTTCCTAACATCCAATCTCAGTCTATCCATTTCTATTTTTGTTCTATTCCCCCTAGTCCTATCATTACCTCACACCCTAAAAAGTCCCTCCCCAGCTTTCTTGTAGCCCCCTTCAGATACTGGAAAGCCACAATAAGGTCTCCTCAGAGCCTTCTCTTCTCTAGACTGAACAGCCCCAATTCCCTCAGTCTCCATAGGAGAGGAGCTCCAACCCTTTGATCATCCTCATGGCCCTTCTCTGGAAACATTCCAGCACCTCCTAATCCTTCTTGTGATAGAGGCTCCAGAACTGGACACAGCAGTCCAGATGGGTTCCCTTTCTCAAGTGCTTGGTTGACTTCACAGGCTCTCTTCACCTGCACACAACCAAAGTCCAAAACAAAGCTTCCCTGGTCAGCCACATGAGCTCCACCCAGCACTAGTCCTAACAATTTTATTTAGTTTAGCTCCCAATTGTAACACAGTGCAGCCAGCATTCAATCACACACAGAGCATCACATTCAGCAGCCAGGGTGTAGGTAGCAATACAGGGAAGGGCTAAGTGCTACTGACACCTTCCTAAACAAGGACAAAAGATTATCTGTGTGTTTTCATAAATTCAGAGACACAACAAACTAAGAAAGGGCAAATAAATGAATCCATCAAGCATACAAACAAGCTGCCTTATTTTCATAATACACATGAAGGGTGGGGATAAGGAGAAAGAAAAAGTTACATAGCTCCCACTCAGTCTCAAGTAACTGCATTATATACACTAAGTCATATCTATTTGTTTCAACCAAAACATTATCTATACATTATGCAGTCAACTTCACTACTCTAAATGGCTATCTAAAGGGGCTCAGTTCAGAGATACAAACACACTTGCTATTGTGATCGCCTCCCCCTAGAAAAAGCACTGAAACATTACAAGAGCTCTCAGTCACACGAAATAAACTCCTTGCATCAAAAGCCTTATAATGGAGCTCTTATTGAACAAAAGTAAAAGCCATGCAAGGAAGGAGACTAGTGATCTTCCAGAGTCACATTAAATACTTGTTTTCAAGCTGAAGTCCTTCTCTCAGACTAGTTCTCCAGTAAGGAACAATGGTAAATCCCCTCTCCTGGTACACTATGATGCTGCAGGATTTGACTCCTACAGTTGCAAAACAACAAACTGCAGTTTATGCAGCCACACTGGTTTAATGTAACAACAGTATCTCAGCTATTCCTTCTGTGTTTATGAACACTTTTTGCTTCATGCTGTGTAAAGGTTCATGAGTTGCACTAAAACCTCCACTGAGAACAAACTGCCTCCTCCTCTCTGCAGCACCGGCAACTAGCTGCACCAAGACCTTGTTCTGTTCCATCACACATCCACATGCACTAGAGGAGCATTCCAAAGCAGGTCCCTCCTGGCCAACTCTGAGATGGGCCTGAAAGGAACAGCTTGGGCACAGAGTGATGAACATGTGAAGATTTATTCCAAAAGCTTTGCCTGACAGAGCAAGATTTTTTTTCCTAACTCCAGATATCCACTCTACAGTATTGGCATCACCTGCAGAAACAGGGTACTGGTTGACAACTGGCTGAACATGAGCCAGCAGTGTGTCCAGGCAGCCAAGAAGGCCAATGACATCCTGGCCTGGATCACAAATAGTGTGGCCAGCAGGAACAGGGAAGTCATTCTGTCCCTGTACTCAGCACCAGTTAGGCCACACCTTGAGGACTGTGTCCAGTTCTGGGCCCCTCAATTCAAGAAAAATATTAAGATGCTGGAACGTGTCCAGAGAAGGGCAACAAAGCTGGGGAGGGGTCTGGAGCACAAGCCCTATGAGGAGAGGCTGAGGGAGCTGTGGGTATTTAGCCTGGAAGAGGCTCAGGGAGACCTTACTGCCATCTACAACTACCTGAAGGGAGGCTGTAGCCAGGTGGGGGTTGGTCTCTTCTCCCAGGCAATGAGCAACAGAACAAGAGGACACAGTCTCAAGCTGTGCAGGGGGAAGTTTAGGCTTGATCTTAGGAAGTTCTTCACAGAAAGAGGTTGGCAATAGGAATGAGCTGCCCAGGGAGGTGGAAGAGTCAGTGTCCCTGGAGGTGCTTAAGATGAGACTGGATGAGGCACTTAGAGCCATGGTCTAGTTGATTAGATAGGGTTGGGTGATCAGTTGGACTTGATGATCTTGGAAGTCTCTTCCAACCTGGTTGATTCTGTGATTCTGTAACAGACCATGCAGGACCTCTCATGCTACAGCCTGTTTCAGAGAAAACAAGATGACTCTAAGCAGGTATTTACATCAATGTAACATGCAAGCATAATGAAAAAATATACTATTTAATACTGAAAAGGGCTAACATCCATCACACATACCCCCATACCAACTGATTGTTTTTTCCATTATACCAACTACACAAGGGAAGCTAAGCTTTCAAGTAAACATGTTTGTTCACTCGGGGCCACTTACCACAGAGTATCTTACCACAGATTTACAGCACCATAACACTTTTCTTTTTAACTGGCAGAGACTGCAAGACCATAAAATCTGAGTATATTAACTAAAAAATTAGGTCAATGCAGTAGTTGAATAAACATTGCCCCTAGAAATTAAATTGTTAACTAGAAAAGTACTCACTCTGCCTGGAAAAGCTTCTTTTCCTTACACATCTTAACAGTTCAGTAGAAAAAGAATTTCATATAAAATTTCAAGCAAAGGAACTTGTGTACCTGGCAATAAGTGTTTCATGCACTTTTCCTTTGGAATGCAGCCAGAAATCTTTTCTAATTCATGAACTAGACACCAACTGAACCTGTAATTTACCACACAAATCTTGTATCAACAATATAACACTAAGTATTTATAAGTAATAATGTGTTTCTCTTAGCTCTCCAAGTCATTGCTAAGAAATACAGCATCTAAACACCTTTTTTCAGGACAAAATATGCCAATAGGTGAAACAGAACACTTAAAGACTCACTATAGATGAGACAGCCCTGGGTTTGGAATGATACTTCTGCCATTTGAAGAGTCAACTCAACAATTTAGAGGTGGTGTTCATTATTTTGGAGGGGAAAGGAGATCATAGGATGTTAGGGGTTGGAAGGTACCTTCAAAGATCATCAAGTCCAACCCCTGCCAGAGCAGGACCATAGAATCTGGCACAGGTCACAGGAACACATCCAGATGGGGCTTGACAGTCTCCAGAGAAGGAGACTCCACAACCTCTCTGGGCAGCCTGTTCCAGTGCTCTGGGACCCTCCCAGTGAAGAAGTTCCTCCCCATGTTGAGGTGGATGTGAGAAGTATTCTTGAATTTATTAAAAGCTATTCCTAAAACAAGTAAAGCATTCCTAAGGTAAGGCCCAAGCCACAGTCAAATACCCAACTCTGCTTACACCCACTTCCTGTCAGCTTTAAGCACATGGATATTAAAACCAACCTATTTTCTTCTAATGCATAATTCCCTAAACAGCTAAAACTGTTCATCAAAAAGCCACCTGTAATATTCACGCTTTCCTCAGATGAGAAAGAATGCTAAATTCAATAATTTTTTTTCCACATGTTTAGAAGACCAGTAAACAGCTGCATTCTCAAGTCCAGACCTTTTAAAAAGCAACCTGCTGCTCTGTAACATAACCTTCAAAATAGCATGGCTTTGGTTTGCAGGCAAACAAAAGATGTGTGGAAAAAAAGGTCATTTTCCCTTATCTCAGTTGAATACTCATACCAACAGCTTCTGCAGTACTACAACACAAACACTGGGTGACAGGATTATTGCGCTGGAAAAATGTATGAACAGATAGCATATGAACTAATCCATGTCTAGATGCAAAGAGAATGCTTTCAAATGGATGAATGGTTCAATGAATAAAAAAAAAGAAGATCCGATACACACACCCCTGTATTGTGTCAAAGTCACTGGAACCTTAAGAATTTTCAAAGGGAAAGATGTAGCATTTTTAGCTGATGAAGGATCAGTGCTGCACCCTATGCTGAGGGAAAAAGCTGATCTAAAACCTCACATCCACAATTAAGAGTGTGAAGGAAAAAAGATTTATTCCTCTCCCAACACCAGAAGTACAAGCTACTTCCTCAAAACGAAAATCATTCTTCCTAAATGCCTATTACCATCTGTCCAACATTTTTAGCTGTTCTTAAGAGGCTTCTAATGCTACTATATACATTACATCTGCAACAGATTTTCTTGTTGTAGAGTACAGATGGAATAAAACATTGTTTTATAAACAAACATAAAACACTGCACCGCATTTCAACTGTGTACAATCCAGAACCAGATACTCTGAATAAAACATTTCTGACTAATGGATCTGCTGCTAATCAGTGCCCTATTACTACAACTGTTTCCTAAACGTCACTTGCTCAGTTGATAGGATTCAGACCTGCACACAAGCCTTCCTTTTAAAAGTCAATGTTAGCCCTCAAAAAAAATCAAGCCCATCAAATCTCTCTACTACGGTATGAAATTACAGAAAGGAATTGAGACAGATCACTGGAAAAGCATGCAGCTTGCAGCTCCCATGAGCAGGCCAAGTGTTTGAGATAAAGCTGCACACTTGCTTCTGCTGCGTCTGAACAAATGGGAGTTTCTTAGGTGGAGAAACATAATTTAGAAAAAACATTCCTGAAGTGATACAGACTGTTCAAGTCCAAGGACAAAGTAAAGCCACAAAGCACCAACATTATCTCCTCTACTAATTCCCAGCATCATGAAAGCAAATCTTAATTTTTCAGAGTACATGACTAATTTTTCCTACTTTCTGATTACAATGAGACCTTTTGATAGCTAGGTAACTTGTAAATGTCATATTGGTTTCAATATTTTCTCATACATTTTCAGTAGAAGCAAGAGGCTCCAGCTGTAAACTCTATGACTGCACTGTGTGAAGAGAAGAACTGCAGGCAGCAGATGGAAGCAAGCAGTTAAACAGAGGTTATTAACTTTGCCCAAAACTCAAGACAACAGCAGAAGAAACAAAATCCACACAGTCCTCTAAAATGAGCCAAAGCCTTCGGGAACAGCTTCTTCTGTGGTAGTTTTGTTTGGTTCTCTTAAAGAGCCAAACAAAACCACCACTAAGACTGTGCTCATTGCCTCTTACATCTTAAGAGAGCTATATTTCTGAACTTGTATTACCATCAACTACTTGTTATAATAAAACCATAGAAAGCTTTTCTATTTTGATAGGCAGTTTCTTAATTCAGCTTCACAACCACAGCAGAATCAGAGGGAAAGAACCCCAAACAGTTCAGCCAGTACAAAATTCATTGACATTTGGAAGTATTAACTTTTACTGCCTTACCAAAACAGCCTAGGTGAAGCATTATTTTATTTCATTTCCTGTAAAACCAGGGACTCCATAAATACCTGCCTTAGAAAGCTTTCAGCTCCTCTCCTCCCCAAGAGTACACCTGCAGTAGAACAGCACACTGTATTATGAACCACAATTTACCTAAGATTTCCACACTAGTTTGGAGAATGGGTTCATTAAATTCTGTATTGTACTGCTTTTACCACATCTCATTTAGTAGCAAAACACTCCTGTTTCCCAGAAAACAGATGTCATTGTTTCTTCATTAAAGGTCATCTTCTGCCTTCCTTCACAATTTACTGTTTTGTCAAATACTGAAAGTTGTTCTTCTATGTTTAATCATAAAATTGGGTAACCCAGAGCTTTATGTAGGCTCATTTAAAAAAAGAAACCCCATTTCTGGGCCCATAAGGAAGATTTAACTATGTGATGGTACATAGTTTTTGCAGCAAGTTTATTTTCTGTTGTGAAGCAGAAGCCCAGGAAACCAACAGATAAATTATTTGGCAGACAATCTAAAGTGACAGAAATACCAGAGCATGGGGAGGGAGAAGGGAGAAAAAGCCCTTAGAAATCTTTCATGCAGACTTTGGGTATCGGAAGTTGCAGGAATGCAGTGGGAGACAGGTGGTAAAACAGTCATCAGTAAAGAGCTTGACACAGTTCATTAAAACCTGGCTAAGTGCTCTATGCAAGATTTACTGGGCAGAGAGGGAGGTGGAAGATAACTTCACAGAACACAAAGCATATCACTTCTTGAACTATGTAACCGCACAAACATTTCTTTGAAAGCATAAGCGCAGACAAAAGAAAGGATAAGTGCCATATCACCTAAGACTATTCCCGATAACTTCAACAGAATTTTAAAAAGCAATCCAAAAAAAGAATAATCAATGAACATTTCCCCCTAAATTACCTCCTATTAATTTCAGCATTCTATTTCGCTTTGGAGTGAAAGGCAATACAATCAGCAAAAATGAAAGAACAGGAGCACATCAGTCTTCCTGTCTCAATTCATTTACCTGCATAAAGTGTACAAGTCCAATATTTTTTCCCACAACATGACAAGAATCCTTTTTATGTTGCAAGAGTTAACAAGTGTCAAGAAGAAAATAGAGAGTTTGAAGTACACCAGAAGTTCACACTTGTGGGCAGAAAACCCAGAGCTGGATAACCCTTTTCTTAAAAAAGTCATCTTTTACCTAATTATACCAAACAGGATGTTTCAAAAGAGCTCTTTCCCTGCCCCATGATTTCAGTAGGTCTAAGCGATACCAGCCTTGATAAATGCAGTTTACTTCCAGTATCTTCACAACTCTACAACAGAAAAAAAGAATCCAAGAAGCCCGTAAGTGACCGCAATCACACACCACTCTTCTTTCAACTACTTTCAATTTTGAAGAAGACTGCATTAAATCAACTTCTAGAAAGCAGGGCTCTATGGCAGAGTTTACTAAGTCACATATTCACAAAACAAACTACTTGAAAGCTCAGGAGTTTTGATGAAAGACTAGTGCATGGCTGAAACAACAAACATCCTCAGAAGTTTACAGGGAACTCTGAAGGGAAATAGCACAGAGTTTGACCTGTCCTTTCCACAGCCACTTGGCAGCTGACAAGTGAAATCATGTTTTTCTCCCTTTCTGCCCTTCATTCAAAACTAGAACTGTATCAGCTTTAAACTCTCATGAGCTGCAGAACAGACCTGACAAAGACAAGCAGAAAGCAACACTTCATACACACTTCTGCTGCCCATAATGCTTGCTCTGCACTAATAACTGGCTACCCAAGGCTTTTCAAAACTTGGGTCAATATTAAAAAGTCAGCAGCAGAGCTTCAACTATGTTACACGCTTAATAGATTAAATGGATCCATATTTCATGTGGTCAAATTGAAATGGCTGAAGAAAGCTTCCAGATGAAAATCAGCAGCATTAAAAGGTTTCCCGCCCCCAGCCCCAAGAAGTCGTCTTTGTCTGCATAGTAGTTAACTAGCAGCAGTACCTCACCTCAGAAAACACCTTCAGTGACACAAAGGAATTGATGGCTTTCCTCTATTTAGAAAAGGAATCCTACATAGCAATTCTATATGCAACTTACAAAGACTTATTACAAGCAAACCTCTGAGGCCTTTACAGAACACAGGGACCCGCTCTTCAGAAGAGAGCCACTTATAAAGGCCCGCTAATAAGGATGCAAAAGAGCAGCTGGCACCAATAGGGAACGAGCGACAACAATAAGGATTTGGGTTCCATTCCTCAGGGCACTGCTCCATCGGAAGATCATCTTCCCAGTGCGCGGGGAAGGCGGTTACTGACAATCAATAGAGCCAAATTCTGACTGCATTCAGTGCTTAACCGGACTGTTTCCACATCGCGGCTTACGGGTTCCAGTGGGCCCACGCCGTAGGCGAGGCAATTAATAAAAGCAAGTCCATCATGAAGTGGCTTAAGCGTCCCGAACCGAGCCGCGGGGCTCCACGGCGGCGCTGCCGCTCGCAGCTCCGAGCTTTCGTACATCGCTACGCACCCCCGGCCCGCCTGCGGAGCGGAGATCTCAGCCTCCCCACGCCCGGGCACCGCCGACCCGACCCGGACCTTTACCACGACCGCCCCAGGCGTAGGGGCAAGGTCGAGCCTCTACCGGAGACCCCAGCAGGGCTTCCGGCACCCCACTCCCGTCCAGCAGCCCGCAGAGACGCGACATACAACACCCCGTGACGCTACGCCACCACCAGTGACTTGAGCGGCATCGCGACACTCGCCCTGTCCCTAGCCAAGACCCGTGCGGCACTACCCTGCGCCCCAGACCCGCCGCTGCGGCACAAGCAGGAGTTCCGGCCCAGAGTCCGGCTGGGCAGGAGACCCTCGCCTTCCCGCCGGTAGCGATGCGGCTCCCGCGGGGCTCTCTCTCACCTCTTCCTGCAGCCAGGTGCGGCGAGAAGCACGGCACGACGACCACACCGGCCGGGGCGCTTAACAGACGCGGGTGGGGGGAGGGGGGAAGGCGGTGGCCAGGACCCCTCCCCTCCCCGCCACGGGCTCCGCCTGCCACGCGCAACACCAACCCCTCCTTCGCGCGCGCGCCCGGTCGCCGCTTTATCCTCTCATCCGCCGCGGCGGGCGCGAGCGCAGGCGCGCGCCCCGCCCCGCCAGGCGGTGGCCAGCGACAGGACCTGCCCCTCGGCTGCCGGGCGGCGAGCGCGCCACCCTTGGCGGGCGGCCGGTGGCGCAGCTTCGGGACGCGGAGGGAACCTGAGGGAGATCACGGGGCCAGTCTGGAGTGGCTGAGCGAAAATATCAGAGCCCTTATCGGGACCGGGGATGTTTAACGTCTTTGTCGGAGACATGGACAGTGGCATCGAATGCACCCTCGGCGAGTTTGCCGAATGGACCAAGCTGAGTGATGCAGTTGATATCTGGAGGCGGGGGATGCTATCCAGAGGGACCTAGACAGGCTAGAGGCTGTGCCAGCCTCATAGAATCATAGAATTGTTAGGGTTGGAAGGGACCTCAAGGATCATACAGTTCCAACCCCCCTGACATGGGCAGGGACACCTCACTCTAAATCAGGTTGCTCAGAGCAACATCCAGCCTGGCCTTACAAACCTCCAGGGATGAGGCTTCTACCATCTTCCTGGGCAACCTGTTCCAGTGTCTCGCCACCCTCATGATGAAGAATTTCTTCCTAACATCCAATCTCAGTCTACTCATTTCTAGTTTTGTTCCATTTCCCTTAGTCTTATCACTACCTGACACCCTAAAAAGTCCCTCTCCAGCTTTCTTGTAGCCCCCTTCAGATATTGGAAGGCCACAATAAGGTCTCCTCAGAGCCTTCTCTTCTCCAGACTGAACAGCCCAAACTCTCTTTGTCTCCATGGCAGAGGAGCTCCAGCTCTCTGATCATCCTCCTGACCCTTCTCTGGACACTTTCCTGCACGTCCAGATTCTTTTTGTAATAGGGGCTCCAGAACTGGCCACAGTGCTCCAGGTGGGGCTTCACCAGAGTGGAGTAGAGGGGAAGAATCACCTCCCTCAACCTGCTGGCTCATGGAGTTCAACAAGGCCAAGTGCTAAGTCCTGCCCTTGGGCTGGGGTAATCACAAGCACAGATACAAGCTGGGTGGATTGAGAGAAGCCCTGCAGAGAAGGGTTTGGGGGTGCTGGTGGATGAACGACTGAGTGTGAGCCAACAATGCGCACTGACAGCTCAGAAAGCCAGTTGCATCCTCGGCCGCATTAAGAGAACCGTGACCAGCAGGTCAAGGACAGTGATTCTCACCCTGAATTCCACTCTTGTGTGTCCCCACCTGTAGTACTGTATCCAGCTCTAGTGCCCCCAGAATAAGAAAGACATGGACCTGCTCAGGAAGGTCCAGAGGAGGGCCATGAAGATGATCACGGGACTGGAGCAAGTCTTGTATGAGAACAGGCAGAGAGAACTGGAGTGCTTAGCCTGGAGAAGGGAAGGTCTGTGGGGAGACTTTACTGTGGCTTTCCAGTACTTAACGGAGGCCTACAGAAAAGATGTAGAGGGATTCTTTGTCAGGGAGTGTGGTGATAGGATAGGGGGAAATGGTTTTAAACTGAAGTAGGATAGATGTAGATTAGACATTAAGAAGAACTTTTTCACTGTGAGAGTGGTGAGACATTGGAATGGGTTACCCAATAACAGTATGGATGCCCTACCCCTGAAAGTGTTCAAGGCCAGGTTGTATGGGGCTTTGAGGAACCTCTTCTAGTGGAAGGCATTCCTGTCCATGGCAGGGGAGTTGAAACTAGATAATCTTGAAGGTCCCTTTCAACCCAAACCATTCTATGATTTTTTGACCCTGGATGTAGGTAGGATGCAGTTTACTGTAGGGGTGGGTGGGCTACCAGTCGCTAAAAGGGGCTAAAAGGAGAAAGCTGGTGTGGTGGTGTCTGTGGCAAGTGTAACTGCTCTGATATGTGAAACAGCAGAGGAGAGAAAGAGAGTCCATAAGTTGTTCCACAAGGAGGAAAAGACACAAACTAATCTGATAGGCCGAACCAAAACATTTTGGGGGAAACTGGGAAAGAAGGCTTGGCTGTGAGTGAGCTGCTGAAGTTCACAGTGTTGGAGCTGTACTTCTTTTAAATAGAACAAAATCCATTTCTGTTAAGTGACACTATTTCTTCAAGCAGAAACAGTGAACTGTGCAGTGCTGGAACAAGTACATTCACAAATTGCGCTACAACATTGTGTTAACCACCAAGCGTGGGTTTAAGTAATAACTTAGGCAGCTCAAAAGTAGTAACAATGGAAATAAAATATGCTCTGAACAAAGCCCATAAATCTGCAAGAGGCATGGCCACCAATTAACCTACCAACAAGAGCCCTGCAGGGTGTCCCTGCCCATGGCAGGGGGTTTGGAACTAGATGATCCTTGTGGTCCCTTCCAACCCTGACTGATACTATGATACTATGCTTTGAATTCTCTTTTTTCTAACTCAAAACATGTCCCCTCCTAGCAGTTTTAAACATATCCTTGGTCATACAAAGCCACCATGAGTGGCTTACATGCATTACCATATTTAAAATAAAGCCAGTGTCTATCTCAAGGTTTTCACCATCTGCCAGTTGACTTCATTGCAAAGAGTTGCAAAATGCTGCATAACTTCTGGAAACGCTGAGCATCTTTTTTTTCCACTTATTTCAAGGGAAAGTACTGTCAGTACATTCAGAAAATATCTGGCACTTCCAGCATTGACCTGCCAGCTAATGACGCAGAAGAGTTGTCAAAGGATTCATATTTCCAGAGCTGAAAATAAGCCTTCTAGTTCAATCTATTTTTCATAAAATTATCTGCTCTACCTCAATTATGCAGCAGTGTCGCTAGGAGACCTTTATCTTGGGCTAATGTTCCTCTCACCATCTTTTCATTCTGTGTTTTGAATAATATGAATTAATTAAAAGGCTGAGCATTCTTTCCTCAGTACTTTTTTTCCTTTTTAATACTTCTGTAGAAAGATGCATATGTATACATGCCTGACTGGAGAAGACTGCTGCTTCTTCTCAGCCATGAGGTATAAAGTGCCGAAGAATACAGAGATCGGTTTTGGTTTCATTATTACACATGAAGTAAGATTTCTATAATTAAACAACACTTCTTCCCCAAGGGGGTCCCTGAAATGAGATCATTTACTCCAGCATTCAGGCTTTCTCACTGTAGGCATTGCAATGCCTTGTGAGCAGATCTGTGCAGGGATGATGGCCATGGTGGTCTTAGGTGGATGGTTGGACTTGATGATCTTATAGGTGTGACCGGTTTAGGCTGTGCCTTTAAGAAAAGGACACTTAAAGGCACAGCCTAAACCAGTCACAATAGGTCTTTTTGAACCAAAACTGTTCTATGATTCTATGATTCACATCCTTCACTAGATCAGGTTGCCCAGAGCCTTGTCGAGCCCAACCTCAGGCTGCATCAAAAGATGCATTGCCAGCAGATCCGGAGAGGTGATTCTGCCACTTTGCTCTGCTCTGGGAAGACCACACCTGGAGTACTGCATCCAGTTCTGGGACCCTCAACACAGGAAGGACAGAGGAGCAGGTCCAAAGGAGGGCCACAAAGATGATCCAAGGGCTGGAACACCTCTGCTAGAGAACAGGCTGAGGGAGCTGGGGCTGTTCAGCCTGGAGAAGAGAAGGCTCTGGGGAAACCTAATAGTGGCCTTTCAGAACCTGAAAAGGGCCTACAAGTAGGCTGGAGAGGGACTGTTTGCAAAGGCCTTCAGTGACAGGATGAGGGACAATGGCTTCTAACTAGAGAAGAGCAGATTTAGATTGGATGTTAGGAACGCATTCTTTACCATGAGGGCAGTGAGACACTAGAACAGGTTGGCCATGGAGGTAGTTTTCTTGTCCCAGAGGTCACCAGTGAACTCCTGTTACTGGTTCCTGACTTTCATGTTTTTATAGAGTTCTTGTTTTCCTGTTTGGGGTAGAAGTGGGAGCCTGCCAGCATGCCAAAGCAGGCAATTTAGAGGGTGACTCAGGCCTCTCCTCATGTGGCTGATATTTTCATAGTTTGCATAAAGATGAATGATGTCACAGAATGTTGCATTAAAGGACCTCTTATACAGAAAATGGGGGAAATTACCAAAAACCATCACGTTTCCAAATTTGAGGACACAAAGCACTGATGAGTAGTGGGAATTTGTATCTCACTCATTAGGGCTTTCAGGAGGAAGAATTACTTAACTGTCACCACAAACACGTGGATTAGTGGAAGCATTTGCCTGCATCCATGACCAGGTATAAAACAATGCAAGGCCCATAGGTAGCAGGGAAAGAATTTTCCTGTAGGGAAGCTACAGCTCTCAACTCTCTTAATTTGCAGGTCAGGAAAAGGATGTGAAAACTGTTGTGTGAAATGGGAGAAGTTCTCTTCTGGCTTTGAAATAAGCTTTTTATTAGGTCACATTCTTCACCCCAGAGTGGGATTCAGGTAACTAAAGAGTGGACCTGATGTTTGCATTTGTCAGGGAGCAGCGAAACCAGAATTGTTCCTAAGGAGAAGTGAGCTCGGATCCAAAATGCACAGCTTAGCTGTCAGGGCAGGGACCTCACCATCCAGGGCCCACTGTCACAGCACCTGAGCAGGATAGACTCCAGATTGTAAGGCAATACCAGGATGAAAAGAGAGGTCCAAGAAGAAGCCAAGAACAAAATCCCTTAGTCATGGTTAGCATCATGGCCAGCGACCAGCAAGGCAGGCTCACAGCAGTCAGACCAGGCTGAAGCGAAGCCAGGAAGGCAGTCCACAAGTTGAAGCCAGATCAAGAATTGCTATGGCACAGACAGAACTGAACTTAAAAGCAGCACTCTTCTGACACAGCTCAGATAAGGACTGAAGGCCCAGGACTGATCTTAAATAGCAGTCCTGGTCTCATAGTTGTGGGCAGAAGCTGCAGGAGAGGTGGCTTCATTAGTGCACTTGGAACACACAAAGAGTTCATCACCTCTGTTACCTACAGCTGCTTTTTCACAACTCAACTCCTGCAAAGGAAGGGTGAAAGGAAGGGAAGTGTTTAAGACCAGGCTGGATGAGGCTCTGGCCAGCCTGATCTAGTGTAGGGTGTCCCTGCCCATGGCAGGGGGTTAGAACTAGATGATCCTTGTGGTCCCTTCCAACCCTGACTGATACTATGATACTATGAAACAGTGAGCAGAAAAGCTATGTGCTGTATGCCAGACATGAGGCAAAGCTGCAGGCAAGAACAACAGCCACCTGGAGCATGGGAACCTATGACAGCTGCCACTATCTCAGGGTTCCTTCCCTCGTTCACATGTTCAGAAAACAAGATAGAGTGCTTCAGAGTTGAAGGTGAACAACAAAAAGGCAGATGCCTTGTTTTGTGGTTGTGCATATCTTTGTGGGCTATGATTAGGGCTGGTAGATGCTGCAAGAATACAAACAAGCTCTGCTCAGAGAATATGATAAGAAAATTTGCATTGTTCTCAGATAATATACTTACAGAGTCACTAGAGGATTAGTCATTGTAATCCTGCTAGGTGTTATCTTATTATCTAGTGGTAACACGTACCACATGGGGCTTTACTGGTAAAGGAAAACAGAGAAAGACTAAAAGCAGGAGCAGAGTCTGAAGTGAGTCTGTAGTCTTGGCTGAGGAGCCTTCTGTTCTACCCCCACCCCTTTTCTTGTTTGTTTCTCTGAAGTGGATAATATGCACAGCTTCCTGCCTCATCCTGTAGGTGCAGGCTGCTCTGAAAATTAGAGAAACAGCACAAAACAAAACCCCAGAGAGAAATAAATTAGAAATATTGTATTAAAAACGTTAATATGAAAGATACAGCAGTTTTATGTTTTCAGGGAAGCTGTCCTTTCCTTGCTTTTCCTGGAAATTTCAGCTTCCCATATCTCTCAGAGAACTGAGGCTTTTGTTCTCAGCTTGGAAAAAAAAAGAAAAGCCAACCCTTCTAATAAAAGTTAAAATTGGGCTCTTCGCTATAATTAACAAAGTTTGGTTATAATTAAAAAGCAGCTGCGGTTGGGCAGAATAGCAAAAGACTTAGCTAAATGCTCACCTAGGATTGTTTGAGCGTCTTCTTATGGATTAAAAAACCCCACGTTTCAGAGGTCCTCCGTTGCCCTCTGCAGGAGAGCCTTAATGCTGCTTGAGAACAGTCAGCTCTGCAGCCGCTGAACACCTCTTGCCTCACTGCTTTGCTCTGACATCAGTAAAATGAAAATTTTAATCAAAACCAAAGAGGATTATTGTTTGGATGCAGGTACAATGGTTGTGATCATAGAACCACAGAATGTTAGGGACTGGAAGGTACCTCGAGAGATCATCCAGTCCAAGCCCCCAGCCAGAGCAGTATCACCTAGAGCAGGTCACACAGGAACATATCCAGACAGATCTGGAATATCTCCAGACAGGGAGACTCCACAACCCTCCTGAGCAGCCTGTTCCAGTGTTCTGTCACCCTCACAGGGAAATAATTCTTCCTCCTGTTTCCATGGAACTTCCTATGCCTCAACTTCCACCATTGCCACTTGTGCTGTCATTGGGCATCGCTGAGCAGAGCCTGGCTCCATCCTCTTGGCTCTCACCCTTTACATCTTTATCAACAGGAATGAGGTCACCCCTTAGTCTCCTCTTCTCCAAGCTAAAGAGCCCCATCTTCCTCAGTGTCTCCTCATCAGGAAGATGTTCTACACCTCTAATCATTTCTGTGGCTCTGTGCTGGGCTCTTAAAAGCAGTTTCCTGAGGTCCTTCTTTAACTGAGGGCTCCAGAACTGGACACAATATTCCAGATGTGGCCTCACCAGGGCAGAGTAGAGAGGCATCCGATGGCAACATTTAGTAATAGGCTTTTTATCATGGAGTGTGCTAATGCATGGCTATTTTAGAACAAATGATTTTAAGATTTAAAACTACTGGCATTACTAATAAGGGTTTGAGTTTCTGATTTGAAAGCAGCGTGGTTGTAGCAATTAAAAATAAAATGGCAGCATTTCAACTTTGATTGCAAAAGCTCAGTGGCTGGTATCTGAAGTAATTCTAATTTATATTCCAATAATTTTCCTTGTCTTCACAGTTGCACAGGCTATCTTTATGCAGTTCCCTTTGTCCATAGCCATCCATCACTTACACCAGTCATTCATGACACTAACATTAAAAATATTCAAACTTATTGTTCAACTGCCACACCACATTTTTATTTCATAAGCTGCTAGAGCTACTTATTCTGTCACAGGCATTGGCATTCCTGAGTGTGTTCCTCCTTTTTAAGATCTAAGCTTGCCTCTGTCCAATATGTCAGCCCTGCTCTTCTGTATTATAATTAGTTATTTAGGACATGATGCTACAGGGTGTTTAATTCAAGTCAGGCATTTTTCAAGTACCAGCATATTTTTATTCTTTTGCATCCCCAGTGTTCAAGTATTCTTAGCCCTGATCTGGTTTGTCGTTTCTGCAGTTTTCAGTATGCTCTTGTCTGTCAAGTTCTCTTTCAATATGTGCTGCGTCAGCTCCTCTGCCATCATGGCAAAGCTCCTTCTGCCTTTTCTTTTAGCCTCCAACTTTGATGTAGAGAACCTCACATTTCACATGTACAGTGAACTGAGCTTGATAAGATTATATTTAGCTGTATCAGTAGGATTTTAATCCAGTAATCCTGCTGAGAGGAAGTTCTTGGCAGCAAGGAGACTTAAGGTACCTGTTTCACCTGCCTCTTACCTTGCATACCTTTGCATTTGTATTTGTATGATGAGGAAATGGATAACAAAAATGCACCTGCCCCCGCACTGAATGTAACAAGGTTCACATGAAACTCAGAATGTCATCTCTCTCCTGGGTGTGAAATAACCCTTGCCAATAATGAATTTCATAACTCTTCATTATAAGGCTCGCTGCCAATACCAGATGCATCAGGCTTAAGTAGCACCATCAGACTAGCTCTTCCCCAGATTGTTCTGGGGAGTTCAAATTGGCCAGGATCTTGAAGGGAAGAAGGGGAACAAAGAGGGAGAAGGTAAAAGGCCACATGTGGCAGTTCAGGCTGGCTGCCTCCTAAATGGAAGCCACAGTTATACCTCCAGTGTCCAGAGTGTCTAGCCCAGTGGGTGGGCACAGGCAATAGTGTATTTCTGCCCATCAGTCCTGCACCCTTATAAATCTGGTTGCAAAGTCATTGTCTTTCTTCCCTCTCTGCTCCTGTGGGAGATGCTTCCATATCGGATAAATGGTCGGGGACTATCTCAGGCCTCTTTGGCCTGTTTAGACCTAATGCCAGGATGGGAAGGGGGGAGCAGTTTCAGGCCTGGCCAGCCTGAGATCAGCCTAGCAGTGGGGAGGGAAGAAAGAGCCCCGGGGAGATTGGGGTGCACCCCAGGTGAGGAAGCACTGGGCTTTTGGTGTGGTGTAAAGAAACTTGGTATGCTTTGGATATGCTTACCACTAATGCTTTGCAGGTTTTGCAGCATGTTAATTGCTTTTCCATTTAAACTTTCCATGACTATCCAATCCATTTGTGTAAACATCATTCTTCTGCCCTTTTTAGGGCAGTATTGCTTCTGTCCCATTCTAAACTAGGATACCCTTGTGCACTGTACAGTTATATCTGGATGAGAGTGATACTGACCAAAACATGTTCAGGCCAAGAATACACAGTTGTTGATGAATCCAGATCTGAACTTTGCATCTGAAGAGTACAGAATCATAGAATCATTTTGGTTGGATGGGATTTTTAAGATTATCAAGTACAACTGTTAACCCAGCACTGCTAGGTCACCACTAAATCACATGCCTAAACACCACATCTCCACCTCTTTTAAACACTTCCAGGGATGGTGACTCAGGCACTTCTCTGGGCAGCCTGTTCCAGGCAGTGAATACATTTTTCCTAATATCCAACCTAAACCTCCCCTGGTGCAACTTCAGCCTTTTCCTTTTGTTGTATGGCTTCTTTTTTTTTGGGAGAACAGACTGAATCCTACCTTGTTGCAACCTCCTTTCAGGTAGTTGTAGAGAGGGATAAGGTCTCCCCTCAGCCTCCTTCTGTTCAGACTAAACAACCTCAGGTATTTTAGCCACTTCTCATAAGGCTTGGTCTCTAGACCCTTCACCAGCTTTGTTGCCCTTCTTTGGACATGCTCCAGCACCTCCATGTCTTTCTTGTAGGGAGCAGCCTAAAACTGAACACAGCATCTGAGGTGCAGCCTCACCAGTGCCAAGTACAGAGGTCCAATCGCTTCCCTGGTCCTGCTGGACCCAGGATGATACAATCCAGGATGCTGTTGGCTTTCTTTGCCACCTGAGCACAGTGATGTCTCATACTCATCTGGCTGTCAATCAGCACACTCAGGTCCTTTTCTGCTAGCAGATTTGCAGCCACACTGCCCCAAGTCTGTAGCATTGCATGGGGGTGTTATGCCCCAAATGCAGAAGCTGACACCTTGCCTTGTTGAATCTCATAACCGACCTTGTTCCATCAATCCAGCCTGGCCAGATCCCTCTGTAGAGCCTTTCTACCCTCAAGCAGATCAATATTTCTATCTAATTTACTGTTGTCTACAAACATCCTGAGGGTACACTCAACTCCCTCATGCAGATCACTGAAGATATTAAACAGGAATGGACCAGAGACTGAGCTCTGGGGAATACCTCTTGTGATGAGTCACCAAATGGATTTAACTCTAGTCACCACTAGTCTTTGGGCCTGGCCATCCTCATATTTTTTAATCTAGTGAAGCATATACCCACCCCGGTCATGAGCAGCCAGTTTTGCCAGGAGGATGCTGTGGGAAACCATGTCAAAGGCTTCACTAAAGTCCAGGCAAACAGCATCCACTGAGCACTCAGTCACCTTGTTGTAGGAGGAGATCAGGTTTGTCAAGCAGGACCTGCCTTTCACAAAACCATGCTGACTGGGCCTAATGACCTGGTTGCTGTGTATGTGCCACATGATGGCACTCAAGATGATCTGTTCCATAACCTTCCCCAACATTGAGGTCAAACTGACAAGCCTGTAGTTCCCATGATTCTCCACTGGCTGTTCTTGTAGCTAAGTGCCACACCCAATCATCTGGGACCTCCACAGTGAGCCAGGACTGCTGATAAATAATGGAAAGTAGCTTGGAGAGCACTTCCACCAGTTCCCTCAGTACCCTTGAGTGGATCCCATCTGGCCCCATAGACTTGTGTGCATCTAAATGGTGTAGTAGTTCACTGACCATTTCCTATTGGATTATGTGGCCTTCATTCTGCTCCCCATCCCTCACAGGACTGGTCATCCAGCTCAGGGGGCTGGTGTCATTATTAAGGAGTGAGACAAAAGAAGCCATTCAGTACCTTAGCTTCTTCTTCATCTTTGGTCACTATGTTTCCCTCTGCATCCAATAAAGGATGGAGATTTCTTAGCCCTCTTTTTGTTGCTAATGTATTTATGGAAACTTTTTGTATTATCTTCTGTGGCAGTAGCCAGATTAACTTCCAGTTTTGGCCTTTCTAATTTTCTCCCTTGTGAAATCTTTGTTGTCTTCCTGAGTTTCCTGCCCCTTCTTTCATAGGCCATAGACTTGACTTTTTTTCCTGAGTTGCAGACAAGCTCTCTGTTTTGCCATGCCAGCTTGCTTTCCTACCAGCATACCAGGATGACTTGTTCCTGTGACTTTAGGGCCAGTTCTGCACCATCACATATAATTAGCAGTTGTTCCTAAGTGGAAATGGAGATAATTCTTCCCCTGCCTAAAAATAGTAAAATGATTAATGTCGTCTCCCATCTGAAAAAGTGAAAATATGAGAGGCTCACTGCCCAGGGAGAAAATTCTAGTCTTTGTAATGGTATTGTAGAAAACCAAAATGAGTTGCTTAGGTAGACCACTGTAAGGCTGAGATCAGTGTGTGTGTGGTGGATTGAAATTACATTCCAACTAATTTGGAAATCACCTCCAGAGTAAATTCCCCCCCAAAAAAAAACAAACTCAGAACTTGGAAGCAAAATGAAAGATATATTTTTAAAAAGTAAACTAAAATCTAGAGGTATAAAATGCTTGGGGCTTCCTGTTTTGGCTTCTGCTGACCTGACTTTTCTTGATCTGGCTTCTCTTTCTCATCCTGTGGACTGCTTTCCTGTTTATGGTGGCCAGTGTTTATTTGTTGGGCTGTGTGTGTAACTTTATGTTGGCATTATTTTCACAGTTTCATCAAATCTGGTTTTTATCAAGGCTTTCTTCTCAGTCTCCTTTTGTAGTTGCTTATGTTCCCTGGGATGATTCTTTTCTCTGTTGTTTGGTTTTGTTTTGATTTTTCCTAATAGCTGTCTGGTTTTGTGTTTGTTTTTTTTCCTAACAGCTGTCTGCTGTATTGGATACAATACCACTAGAGAAAAGAAAGTTCTTTTAACTGAGTGAGTCCAGGCTATGCCTTCCCTCAGACCTATTATCAGTTGCTGGCTAAGCAAGCCCACTCAGCTAGACTATGACAGTTATCAATATGGTCCCCTTGTGACTAGCTTTTGTGATCAATGCTCTAGTTGAAGCTGCAGCTGCAATTAATCCTTAGCAGATTTCAAACTAAAGCTGTTGTCTTGCCTTAAATCTCCCTTTTGACCCTTGATTGCTACCTGTGTTCTTATCCTTAATGTATCTAGTTTTTAAGTTTTTATGTTGTATGTCCTTTATGCCTGTGGCAGTTTTAGGCTATGCCTTTAGAATTTTTCACAGATCTTGAGCATAAAAGTAGTAAAATGTAAATAAATCACTCTTGGGTGTAAAAAGGAAAATAAAGATAATTCTAAACAATCCCATTGGAAGAGATAAGGGTCCGAAACAATCTTGCTTCTCTCTTCTCACTTCTTCTCTCTGGGAGAGATACTAACTCACTTCTGCTTGACCTTGGCTGCACTGTTTTGGTATTAACTTCTCTGCTTCTGTCTCTTCTCCCTTTTGTACAGGGGCATAAGGGGGTGGGGGTGTGTGTCTGCGCTGAGAGCTAGTAGCTTCCCTGGTCTTTGACCATTGGCATTCCTGTGCTGTTTATTAATTGTAAATACCTGTAAATATTGTAAATGTTGTATATTTTGTACATATTCATTGTATTGTATTGCATTGTAGATTGTAGTTTTGCCTGTAAATACAGATTTCATCTGCTTCCAACTGAGTTGGCCTGGCAAATTTAATGTTGGGGGGAAATTTCAACCCACCACAATGCCTAATCCCCTTAAGTTATCTTAACCTTAACTCCATTTTCTTGGTAGATAGCTACGTTCATTTAGCTTGTAAATGTTTGGTCTCTAGGACATCATTATTGAAAACAAAACTTCCATACTCACTAGGGCAGTTATCTAGTCAGTGCTTGGGGGATTTTGCTAAAAGTCTACTGTCACATTTGATTTTTCTCTCCCAGTCAAGCATGCATTAATTCAGTGTGAAGCACAGGCATCCTGTTAAGATTTTTACTTAGCAGCAGGGTGATTGAATCAAGACTCCATCCACCTCTGCAAATGTATGTTGTGATTATGTGGTCTCCAGCCTGTCAGAAGCTTATGAAACATATTCTAATCAGGGAAAGGCAACTCGGGCAATTTTCTCTATTTTATCTCTTGTACCACACAGCTGCTGTGCTATCTGACACTATTTCAGTCATGAGAAAGCCTGATGCACAGAAAGCCATGTAAAAGCAGCTTATCCCATGTGGGTTTAGATCCTTTGCATGTTATACAATGCTATTTTTCATTCTTCATCATGTTTTTTTTAATATGTTAAAGACCAGTGTCTCACATGTGGACCTTGGCAAGCTGATCTTTATAAACTGAGAGTTGTTCCCTTTGGTTTGGTACATGTTTAATAGCTGTAAATGTCACAAATAAAATATGAGATACATGTTCATCATTGACCCAACTACAGAAAACTTCTCGTCATTCCTCTGTGCTGTAGCCTTGCTGTCTACCAATCTAGTTGAAAGTTGCCTAGATAGCTCTGCATTTGTCTCACAAAACATCTGAACTGTCTTTTCCTTTCAGGTTTCAGCTGTGTGAGTACAGTTGTCATGACACTTCTCCAGGAGCCAGATTCCTGAGCCCTTTATTTGCAGAAGAGCATATAGAAGGGTGATGGAAATTCTAGAAGCCTGCAAAATTAAAATCACAGTGGCCATCTTTGAAATCATGGGAGGAGAGAAGGTAACAACCAAGGGAATTAACTTAGCCCACTTTCCCTTCCTAGAACAAATTATCTATGTGTAAGGACTAGTCAATAACAAAGCAATGAGCAATGGCTAGCAGTCTTGTTTAACATCTTTGCTGGCAACATGGACAGTGGCATTGAGCTCACCCTCAGCAAATTTGCCAATGACACCAATCTGTGTGGTGCAGCAGACAGGCTGGAGGGAAGGCATCCATCCAGAGGGACCTGGACAGGTTGCAGAGCCGGGCCCAAGCCAACCTCATGAGGTTCAAAAAAACCAAATGCAAGGTCCTGCATCTGGGTCAGGACAATCCCAAGCACTGATATGGGCTGGGCAGGGACTGGCTTGAGAGCAGCCCTGAAGAAAATGACTTGAGGGTGCTGGTGGATGAGAAGCTCAACATGAGCCAGCAGTGTGCACTTGCAGCCCAGAAAGCTAACCAGAGACTGGGCTGCATCAAGAGAAGCATAGCCAGCAGGGCGAGGGAGGTGATTCTCCCCCTCTACTCCACTCTGGTGAGACCCCACCTGGAGCACTGCATCCAGTTCTGGAGCGCCTATTACAGGAAGGATCTGGAGGTGCTGGAGTGTATCCAGAGAAGGGCCACAAGGATGATCAGAGGGCTGGAGCTGCTCTGCTATGGAGACAAGACTGAGAGACTTGAGGCTGTTCAGTCTGGAGAAGAGAAGGCTCCCAGGAAACCTTATTGTGGCCTTCCAGTATCTGAAGGGGCTACAAGAAAGCTGGGGAGGCACTTTTATGGGGGAATGGAACAAAAATAGAAAGGGATAGATTCAGATTGGATGTTAGGAAGAAGTTGTTCCCCATGAGGGTTGAAAAACACCATAATGGGTTGCCCAGGGAGATGGTAGAAGTCACATCCCTGGAGATTTTGAAGGCCAGGCTGGATGTGGCTCTGAGCAACCTGATGCAGTGTGAGGTGTCCCTGCCCATGGCAGAGGGGTTGGAACTAGATGATCTTTGAGGTCCCTTCCAACCCTAAAAATTCTATGATTGATAAATGAGAACAAATCCTGTCAAATCACCCTAACTGCCTCTAACTGAGAAACTTCCTGAATAGAAAGTCAATGTAACATGTCTTACATTTTGTAATACCTTAGTAAGCATGAAGGTGCAGTCTAAATACAGCATCTGTAAGGTAGGGATGTAATCTACTTTTAGTTCTCTGGCTTGAAAAAAAAAAGAAGAAATGTTGTCAGTGGTTACTGTGGGTTTTATAAAAAGGTTAAAGGTAACATGATAGTATCCTTGATTCCATATTCTCTATTGAAATAAATGTGAAAGTTCTCTGGTTGTTGTGGTTTTGTTTTGAAACTAGAGCTGGGTAGATTTAGATTGGACATTAGGAACAAGTTCTTTAGTATGAGGGTGGTGAAATACTGGAATGGGTTGCCCAGTGAAGTTGTAGACACCTCATCCCTGGAAGTGTTTAAGACCAGGCTGGAAGAGGGGGTTGAGCAATTTGCCTGTGGCAGGATGGTTGGAACCAGATGATCTTTAAAGTCCCTCCAGCTCAAGCCTTTGTATGATTCTATGCTGGCTTCCATTTTCCTCTATCATGTACACTTAAAGTATGGAAAGCAGCAACCCAAACTGAAAAGAAATTAGTCTTGCACAAGTAGAAGACTGGGCAGGTGTCACTGTGGGAAAACCCAAACAAGAGTCCAGGAGTAGGCCATCAACTTAATTATTGTTTAGCTTGTAGAGAAAGTCTCTCCAAAAGTGTAACACAAGGTGTTCATAGTTAAATCATCTGACTAGAAGATTTAGAACAAAAAACACTTGTAAAAGTTTCCAGCAGTATACTGAAATCTAGTGAAGCTGGTACATGTTCTTGCTACTAAAGTGGTGTCTGAAGTTATTGAGAGGACATTAAAAAGCTGCTCCCTTTATGAACAGCTCTTACTTTATGAACAGTATTTCAATATCCATGCAGGTCAAAGCAATACCTGGAAATCAAGACTCTGGGATGCTGATAATGTTTAATCAGCACTAAAGTAGGAGAGCTCTGCAGAGTGACCTTGACAGGATGGACAAATGGGCAGAGTCCAAGGGCATGAGATTTAACACATCTAAGTGCCAGGTTCTGCACATTGGCCACAACAACCCCATGCAGTGCTACAGGCTGGGGTCAGAGTGGCTGGAGAGTGGCCAGGCAGAAAGTGACCTGGGGCTACTGGTTGATGGTAGGCTGAACATGAGCCAGCAGTGTGCCCAGGTGGCCAAGAAGGCCAATGGCATCCTGGCCAGTATCAGGAATAGTGTGGCCACCAGGAGCACAGAAGTCGCTGTGCCCTGTACTCAGCACTGGTTAGGCCACACCTTGAGGACTGTGTCCAGTTCTGGGCCCCTCAATTCAAGAGAGATGTTGAGGTACTGGAATGTGTCCAGAGAAGGGCAACAAAACTGGTGATGGGTTTGGAGCACAGCCCTATGAGGAGCAGCTGAGGGAGCTGGGGGTGTTTAGCCTGGAGAAGAGGAGGCTCAGGGGAGACCTTATTGCCATAGGAAGAAATTCTCCCCAGAAAGAGAGATTGGCCATTGGAATGGGATGCCCAGGGAGGTGGTAGAGTCACCATCACTGGAAGTGTTTAAAAAGAGACTGGATGAAGCACTTGGTGCCATGGTTTAGTTGATTAGATGGTGTTGGGTGATAGGTTGGACTCTATGATCTCAAAGGTCTTTTCCAACCTGGTTAATTCTGTAAGTTCTTTAATGAGTAATGGTTACACTGTGTTAAGCAGTAGTATCAGTCTCCCTATTGTTTGATAACTGGCTTGCCAATATGGGTCATTTTTCTCTTGAGTAAACAAAAAAACCCACCCCACCTAGAATCTAGTCTTTTCTTTTTCTACTGCTTCTGAATGTTTTTGATATTAAAGATGGTTTTCTACTCAAAGAAAAATTGCCAGTGACTTAGTAAGCACAATTGCTTTCAGTACTGTGTACAGCAGTTATTTTTCTAGTGACTCCCATTCAATGTTCAGTTGGTTAGGAAATGTCTTGAAGTGATTTAAAGAAGAAATTGCCTAGTTGTGCTCCATGTAACACTCTCTACTCTTTCCTGAGATCTACAGAAATTATGTTTTGGTAATGTTTAGGAAAAGCATACTTTTGGGAGTCAATGGGAATGGCTTAAGATCGTAGGGGAACTAAAAATGGTGTTAATCACCTTGTTCACTTCAGTTTTTTACTCTAGTTGGAATTAAAGATTTACTTTTTTCCCCTTTAAGTTAGTTTTGGGTCATGTGGTGCAATGATCTAGTAAATTATTAATATAAAACCAGAGATATGCAAATATATTATTATAAAACCAAATAGATGCAAATTAAGTCTTTACAACAGTTCAGAGAGTTTAATTTCTCCCCAACAAAGTCCAATGGAAAACAGAAACACACAGAGGAATCCACCAATCTTAGTTTAGCCTTGTGTAGCTCAGATGGGAGAAGGCTGGAAGCTGCTTAAATATTTTATTGAATTAGGGTCTTCTCCTAATGTAGCTGAAGTAAATTTCTAGTCATTAAAAATTTTCCAAGAGAGAGAAATGGACAAAATAGAGCAAGATCAGGAATATTTCCCTGGCAGCTAGAGCTTCAAAATCCCCTATAAATTTCACAGTATCACAGTATCACAGTATTACCAAGATTGGAAGAGACCTCGAAGATCATCGAGTCCAACCTGTCACCACAGACCTCACGACTAGACCATGGCACCAAGTGCCACATCCAGTCCCCTCTTGAACGCCTCCAGGGACGGAGACTCAACCACCTCCCTGGGCAGCCCATTCCAATGATGAATCACTCTCTCGGTGAAGAACTTTCTCCTCACCTCGAGCCTAAACTTCCCCTGGTGCAGCTTGAGACTGTCCCCTTGTTCTGGTGCTGGTTGCTAGGGAGAAGAGACCAACCCCTTCCTGGCTACAACCACCCTTCAGGTAGTTGTAGAGAGCAATGAGGTCACCCCTGAGCCTCCTCTTCTCCAGGCTAAACAACCCCAGCTCCCTCAGCCTCTCCTCATAGGGCTTGTGCTCAAGGCCTCTCCCCAGCCTTGTTGCCCTTCTCTGGACACGTTCAAGTGTCTCAATGTCCTTCTTAAACTGAGGGGCCCAGAACTGGACACAGTACTCAAGGTGCGGCCTAACCAAAGCAGAGTACAGGGGCAGAATGACCTCCCTGCTCCTGCTGGCCACACTATTCCTAATGCAGGCCAGGATGCCATTGGCCTTCTTGGCCACCTGGGCACACTGCTGGCTCATGTTCAGGCAGCTGTCGATCAGCCCCCCAGGTCCCTCTCTGTACGGCTGCTCTCCAGTATTCCTTGTTTTGAACAAACTTTACTATATTCAAGAGGAATGTTCAAAGACATTTGTTAATAATTCCCTGATTGTGTGAAGGCAACTTCATGAAGTCCAGCATGTGCAGAGTGTAAATGCTAAAGGAAAGCATTCACACTTTCAGCTGTCTTCACTAGCCATGGAAACATATGACTGAAAAATCCACTGTAATTGGACACCTTACATTTTTCTCCAATGTGTATTTCTGACCCAATTCTGCTCTGTGAAACCTTTAGATCCCAGAAAGGTACCACCTCTTCCAAGTGAGTTGCACCAGCAGCAGCAGGTGCAGATTCAAGCTTATTGCATCTAGAAAGCTGACAACTGGAATTTCTTGGTCTGATGTTTCTTCATGAAAGTTTTAACTTAGCAAACAGTTTCACTAAATAATGCTTCTCATCACAAAAAACCCCAAACCAAACCAAAACAAAAATCCCACCCACCCAACCAACCAACCAAAACCAAAAACCAACCAAACAAAAAGGGCTGGCTCTGAACCTAGATGATTACTTCTACTAAATTGTAGTGATTCTAAACAGAATCATAGAATCTCAGAAAGGTCTGGGTTAGAAAGGCCCTCCAAGGGTCACCTAGTCCAATGCCCCTGCAACGAGCAGGGACATCCTCCACTAGATCAGGTTGCCCAGAGCCTTGTTGAGCCTGACCTTGAATATCTCCAAGGATAGGGCCTCAACTACCTGCCTGGACAACCTGTTCCATTGTTCCAACACCCTCATGGTAAAGAACTTCCTCCTAATGTCTGGCCTAAATGTACTCTTCTCTAGTTTGAAGCCGTTGCCTGTTGTCTTGTCACTGAAGTCCTTTGCAAACGCTCCCTCTCGAGCCTTCTTGTAGGTCACTTCAGGTACTGGCAGGCTGCTACTAGGTCTCCCCAGAGCCTTCTCTTCTCCAGGCTGAACAATTCCAGCTCCCTCAGCCTGTGCTTGTAGGAAATACACTTCTGCCTTCATGGGTAGGATTCTCTTCAGTCAGTGGAATGATTATTGCAGTATGAGTAGGACTAAAGCCACCTGTACTTCACACATGGTACAAGTGTGAAGTCTAGAATTTAAAAAGGGGGGAAAAATGTGGAAGTGAGACCTGAAAGCAAATGAGATGAAAAGAGAGCCTGTGTGACAGTGGGATGATAAAGGGCATGGCTGCACAGTTTGGAGGAGGAGATTGCTACCCATCATGTGAATCTCAGCAAAACCAGCCCATTGCTAGGATTAATGAAAAAAGGAACAGGGACACATGCACTGTTTTAAACTGCCAGGAATTACATGGAGGAGAGATGGCTGAGTTCGGGAGCTTTTGTCTTCTCAGCTCAGGGAATTTTTCCTTGTTTTACTGATAGCTATCACTAGCTTCTGGCCACTGATTGGGTAGTGGGTGAAAGAAAAGAGAGAATGTAATTAATTTTTTTAAGAACCCCCTTTCTTTCCCAGGCTTCGTCTCCTGCTCCTATCCTAGTCCCATGTTTTGCGACAGGTCGTGCCTCATCCTCCAAGGAGGAGGTTGTGGTTGGTGCATGACAGCTGCTCTCTGCCACTCCTCCTTTTTCACTCCTTCTGCTTAGGCCTCCCTGGGGTTTCATGTTCCCAGCATCATCTTCCATCATGTCCCCATCTGTAACATAGGTCTTAAACACCTTTTCCTTTTGGTAAATCCATGGTTTTGTACAGTACTGCAAAACCAGCTAGGCAGGCTGTTGGTGGAATTGTTGGTATCACTAGTCACAGACATGCAAAAAAATGTAAAAGGAAAATGTTGCTTTTTAAAACATTGAAGCTGAAAGATACTGGTCTGCTGCTAATCACATCTAAATCACATCCAGGTGTAGTTTTTTGGTTTTCCCTCCTCTGTCTTCCATCAGGTACAAGTCTTGTGTCTGTTAAAAGCAGCCATCAGCCTATTGATGATGGACTAGAAACTGCATCCTACTAAACCTTTGTGCAATGCATAGCTCCATGTGGTACAAACCAAAATCAGAGCAAAATATTTCCAGGTACTCCATCCCTGCTAGAGCACTCACTTGTTAAAAATAATGTCATCCAGTGGCAGCTGAGTTTATTTTTGTCCTCAGAAGCCCAAGTTTTTTTCCTGAAAAAAAGAGAAGTTCATCTTGCATGGCCTGCATTCTTCTATTTCTGGAAGTTGTGTACTGCAGGAAACACGAGCTATGATACCACTCTGTGAGGGTGGTGACTGGTCATGAAAATGCTTTGCCTTCTTCAAAGCCCCAGAGGACTTTACTTATGGAGACATCAGTTGAAGGACAATCTCAGAAATCAGTTTTCCACTAGTAATAAAAGTGGTTTGGTTTATTTTTTCTTGTTAAGTTGATGTTCCAATGTGTGGTGGGTTGAAAATTCCCCCCAACACAAAATCACCAGACCAGCTCAGTTGGAAGCAAGTGAAGCTGTATTTATAAGCAAAACTACAATCTACAATGAAATGCAATGAATATGTACAAAATATACAATATTTACAGGCATTTACAATTTATAAACAGCACAGAACTCCCCTGGTAAAAAAAAACAGGGGGCTAATAATAGCTTCTCCACTCTCTGTCCCCTTCCCCCTAACCCCCTGTACACAAGGGAGAAGAGAAAGCGCAGATAGTTATTTGTTAGTACTTAGCCACAGCAAAGAACACAGCCAAGGTCAGCACAAGTGAAAAGAGAGTTAGTTTACCAAGCTAATTTTTATGGAAGATATCTCTCCAATGGGATTATTTGGAAATTATCATTCTTTTCCTTTTCACATCCAATTAAAATTTATTTACATTCTATCACTTTCTGTTCAAGATCTATGGAGAATTTTCAAGGCACGGCCTAAAACTACCACACAACACCACAATGCCTTGATTTAAACAACATTTCCTGGACCTCATTTCCTCAATGTCAAGATGGCTCCAGGTTGTTTGGGATTTTTCAAGACATTACTGAAGTTTTCTCCACATCAGTGCAGAGGCCTTTCACCCTGCCTTTGCATATTGTATTGTGGGGCAAAATGTCTCCCTGATAAATTGCTACATTTGTTCCAGCCTGCATTTTTCAAGAGCTGTAGAGATGCACCACTGTAGTTCTCTTTCTATTTTAAGTCCAGAATATAATATTGCTTACCCAAATCCACGGGCCAGGAACAGATGGGTAAGAAAAGGATGTTGCCAAAACCTTCCATCCCGAAGTGCTACCTTAGGAGCCCTGCCAAAGGTCTGATCAAATTCAGTGGGGTCAGAATTTTACCTGTATCTGGATGCCATGGGATTTCTTCCTTATACTCTTTTTATCCTCTCTATTTTTCTCATGTAAAAAGGTAGTTATTAGGATACTACTTTTTGGGAAGAATGTCATGACAAATTTCATTCTGTGGTTGGACAGAAAGAACCTTAAAACCCTTGCGAATACTCAGATCTCATTTGATTGTTATTTCCCTCTTCTAATACATCAGCACACTGTCACATTAAAACCTATTCTTACATATTTTGTTTTGCAATTTCACTTCCTTGAGTGCTTTTTAATGCATGGATAGTGTCTGTTCGTAGGAGGAAGACCTGAATTCAAACTCAGGTCTAAGCAATACAGTGTTTTGGTAGAGTCTGAGTTACTACAGCTTGAAGCCATTTCTACAGTGCATAAGAAAAACAGCTTTGAAACACATGCTTCATATTTCCTTAAACATGAGCTGGTGGCTTTTCAAAGTAGTGTGCTCTGTGTTCTGCTGTAGAGTGTGCATTCTCTCTAGAAATACAGAAATATAAAAGTGTCTTCACAATATAAGGGATTGGATATGGCACTTGGTGCCACGGTTTAGTGATGAGGTCTGTGGTGACAGGTTGGACTTGATGATCGTTGAGGTCTCTTCCAACCTTGGTGATTCTGTGATTCTGTGAATATCTGTACGAGCTAAATAAAGTATCCTCTGTTTTTCATAGATGCAAATACTGAAGCAGAAAGTTAAAGGATTCAACTCAGGCTCCAGAGGATAACCATGCCAGTATCACAGAATCACAGAATGTTAGGGGCTGGAAAGTACCTTGAGAGATCATTCAGCCTAACCCCCTGCCAGAGCAGGATTACCTATACCAGGTCACACAAGAACTCATCCAGGCAGGTCTTGAATATCTCCAGAGAGGGAGACTCCACAACCCTCCTGGGCAGCCTGATCCAGTGTTCTGTCACCCTCACAGATAAACAATTCTTCCTCCTGTTTCCATGGAACTTCTTGTGCCTCACCTTCCACCCATTGCCCCTTGTGCTGTCATTGGGCATCACTGAGCAGAGCTTGGTTCCATTGTCTTGGCACTCACCCTTTACGTTTTTATCAACATGAATGAGGTCACCCATTAGTCTCCTCTTCTCCAAGCTGAAGAACCCCACCTCCTTCAGTGTCTCCTCATAAGGAAGATGTCCCACTGATAATTTTCATGGCTCTGTGCTGGACTCTTTAAAGCAGTTCCCTGAGGTCCTTCTTGAACTGAGTGGTACAGAATTGGACACAGATCTGCCCAGATGTGGCCTCAGCAGGGCAGAGTAGAGAGGGAGGAGAACCTCTGTTGACCTACTGACCACAGCCCTTCTAATCCACCCCAGAATGGCACTGGCCTTCTTGACCACAAGAGCATATTGCTGGCTCATGGTCAACCTATGTTTTACTTTGTTTCTCAAATACAGGAAAACTGTGCCCTGAAAATACTAGTATGTCTGGGGGTGATACACTGGGGTATCTTCAGCAGGACCTTCCTTCTTCAGCAAAAGACTGAGTTAAGCTACTCTTCCAAGGAACCCCAAAATCTTCATTACAATTGATCTTACACTTTTGCTGCTTGTCTGCTGAAGGATCTTTCTGCTGATATCAAGTCCATATATAATGAGTGGGCTGCTCTAAACACTCTTAGTTATCCTCTGTTCCCTAAGATGCATAAACCACTAGCTCCATCTACCTGCTCTTTTTTTCCCCAGCATCTCATGCATTATAACTCATTAGGAGGTGACAGGGAAACCCATCCCAAACTGCAAGAGGTTTGGCAAAAAGCATGAGACACTGTAATTAACCCTTGGGAAACCCCATGCCTCAGCATTTTGCTGGTCACTCCCCTGCAGGAAGAAATGCCATGATCTCTTTCATGCTCTTATCAGGGTAGAGAACAGACTGTTGGAAATCCTGAGGGATCAGGCAGGAAATATTGGTTCCCTATTTTTTCAGTGCTTTACAGTGAAAGGGAGTGACGACAAGCTTATATTCTGATGGATTTCACCATCATTCTGTTTGGCCTGGAGTCACTTGCAGTCACCCCCATGCTTGCCTTCTTACTGTAAATAACATGCTGTCAGAAAAAAAGAAAAAAGAATTCACAGCTTCTTACTCTGTTGCTGGCAATAGGAAGCTAATTTCATGCTGCTTGCTAAGCATTTTGGATTTCTACCATGTGATGGGTTCTACAATGTGGTGGGTTCTACAATGCGGTGGGCTGAAATTACCCCCCTAAACAAATTCATTGGATAAATACCTAGAATAAGACAAGGTGTACCAAAACAATTCTTTCTTCTTTCCTAATCTCTGCTGTTTTGCTTTACTTGGGAGAGATTAACCTGCTTTTCATCTGGCCTTGGCTGAGCTGTTTAGTTAAGTCTAACCCACTGCTTTCTCTCCGCTCCTTTTCTTTCTTGGGACAGGGGGGTAGGGGGAGCAGTGGAACGGCTTCCATGGTCTCTGACCAGGGGGATTTTCATGCTGTTTGCTAATTGCAAATATCTGTATAATATTGTAAATACTGTATGTTCTGTACATATTCATTGCATTCTATTGTAAAGTGTAGTTCTTGCTTGTAGATACAGCTTTATTTGCTTCTAACGGAGTTGGTCTGGCAAAGTTAATGGTGGGGAGAGAAACTTCAACCCACCACATCCATACAGAGAATTTCATGACACTTGTGGGAAGTGTTTAATTATATCAATGCAGGCCAATATGTAGGAGCAGTAGGCTGGTTTATGTTGAATTTTCTCCATCTGGCTATCCAAAAAAGGACATGGCGAACCTAATGAAGTTCAACAAGACCAAATGCAAGGTCCTGCATCTGGATCAGGGCAATCCCAAGCACCAACACAGGCTGGGCAGGGACTGGCGTGAAAGCAGCCCTGAAGAAAAGGACTTGGGCACGCTGGTGGATGAGAAATTCAATAGGAGCCAACCAGAGACTGGGCTGCATCAAGAGAAGCATGGCCAGCAGGGCGAGGGAGGTGATTCTCCCCCTCTACTCCACTCGGGTGAGACCCCACCTGCAGCACTGCTTCTAGATCTGAAGCCGCTATTACAGGAAAGACCTGGGTGTGCTGGAATGTGTCCAGAGAAGGGCCACAAGGATGATCAGAGGGCTGGAGCTCCTCTGCTATAGAGACAGGACTGAGAGAATTTTGGCTATTCAATCTGGAGAAGAGAAGGCTCCCAGGAAACCTTCTTGTGGCCTTCCAGTATCTGAAGGGGGCTATAAGAAAGCTGGGGAGGCACTTTCATGGGGGAATGGAACAAAAGGAAGGAAGATGGGGAGGGACTTTTTAGGGTGTCAGGTGGTGATAAGACTAGGGGGAATGGAATAAAACTAGAAAGGGGTAGATTCAGACTGGATGTTAGGAAGAAGTTCTTCCCTGTGAGGGTAGTGAGACATTGAAACAGGTCACTCAGGGAGGTGATGGAAGCCTCATCCCTGGAGGTTTTTAAGGCCAGGTTGGATGTGGCTGTGAGCAACCTGATGTAGTGTGAGGTGTCCCTGCCCATGGCAGGGGGCTGGAACTAGATGATCCTTGAGGTCCCTTCCAACCCTAACAATTCTATGATCTGTATGGAGGTGATATAGTTCAGTTGAAGTAATAATGTGGTCTTAGATCAGAAGAACTTGTTTCCTTTAGAACATAAAGCATCAAGAGATTCCAGCATTATATTCCTTTCTAGTTGTATGATGAAAATAAATTATCATCTACAGGATTGGGAAAAAAAACAATAAAAAGCAAGTTCTGCCTAATGCCCACCACGTTTTAGTCAGTATGAAGATTAAGGTAACTGCTGGATTGCAGCAAATGCACAGCACTGAGCAGTCATAGGGTGGCACACGTTGCTGGAGAGCTGCAGAGCTGACAGGTAAACACATGGTGTCAGCACTGAGCAGTGATGGGACAGCAGAGGTGGCTAGAGTACTGCAGTACTGACAATTAAACACCGGGTGGCAGCACTGAGCAGTGAGGGGTGGCACACGTTGCTAGAGAGCTGCAGTGCTGACAAGTAACCACAGGGTGGCAGCACTGAGCAGCGATGTGGTCGCACACGTCTATAGGGAACTGCAGTGCTGACAAATAATCACAAGGTGGCAGCACTGGGCAACGAAGGGACGGCACATCTGCCTAGAGAACTGCAGTGCTGACAAGTAACCACAGGGTTACTAAGAGAAAAAAGAGAAGAGAAGGGAAAGCTAGTGTAATTATCAACGAGTGTAATTGCTAATTTTCCCTGATGTAATTCTGCTGCACAATATCAAAGACAGCAAATAAATGAAAAAGTTGAAAAAAACATGATGAATGAGGATGTCACTGCATCAGTCTTGTTTTTAATCAACTGGGCTTCACATTCTCTTTTTTCTTTTCTTTTCTTTTCTTTTCTTTTCTTTTCTTTTCTTTTCTTTTCTTTTCTTTTCTTTTCTTTTCTTTTCTTTTCTTTTCTTTTCTTTTCTTTTCTTTTCTTTTCTTTTCTTTTCTTTTCTTTTCTTTTCTTTTCTTTTCTTTTCTTTTCTTTTCTTTTCTTTTCTTTTCTTTTCTTTTCTTTTCTTTTCTTTTCTTTTCTTTTCTTTTCTTTCTTTTCTTTTCTTTTCTTTTCTTTTCTTTTCTTTTTTTTCTTTTCTTCCCTTTTCTTTTTTCTTTTCTTCCCTTTTCTTCCCTTCCCCCTTCCCTTCCCTTCCCTTCCCTTCCCTTCCCTTCCCTTCCCTTCCCTTCCCTTCCCTTCCCTTCCCTTCCCTTCCCTTCCCTTCCCTTCCCTTCCCTTCCCTTCCCTTCCCTTCCCTTCCCTTCCCTTCCCTTCCCTTCCCTTCCCTTCCCTTCCCTTCCCTTCCCTTCCCTTCCCTTCCCTTCCCTTCCCTTCCACTTTGTAGTGTATAGCAGCAATGAATAACAGGAAAAGCAAAGGTACAAATCTTCCTTGTTTTGGTGTGGGAGGATTATAATTAAAGTTTAGCAAAACTTTAATTTGCTAAGAACTATGCCTTTAGGCATAGGATATTTACCTTTTCAGTTATTTTTCCCCCTGTTGATTATATATATATTCTGCTTCAGCAGTTCAAACTTTACTAAGCTTCAAGGGGAACTTGTATATCCTTTACTGTGTCATGAACATAGAAACTATTAGCCTAGTTTTGCTAAATAACTGTTACCAGTGTAGGTCTGTGTTCAAATTGCATGTTCCTGCTTTGTGAAATCCTTGCCTGCATTCTGAAACCAGAGGTAATGAAAATGCTGTAATCCTCCCACACTGTCTCAGGGAAACGTGGTTTCAAGGTGCTGTGTGTCACTTTGTGAAGTGTTTCCATTATTTCTGTAGACTTATACGACTAAAGTCTGTTGTGAATGATCTAAACAATTTATTTGGATAGCACAAATTCAATTCAACTGACACAAGGTCTTCTTCAGCTAACATTCTGGTGCTTTGTGGGAAGTGAACACAAACTATACAAATTCTGTGGGTGAAGTGGAAGCATACCTATTTCAATCTGTGATGTGTGTTCTCTATTAGGGTAGAGAGCTCTGTTAAAGTCCATAGGGCTTTTTGTCAGGTGTAAATTTGCCCAATGGCTCTTCTTTAGTCTGGGTTACCACTTTACACAGAACAGTGTTTGAGTGTGTGAGTGTTTGTGGTAGTAAATCTGCCTGGAAACGCAAGGTTTTACATTTGGCTCTCATATTTCTTTGAAGAACAGTGAGCCCAGTTCTGCATTTTCATCACCAGTTTGTCTTAGGTAGAATAACAAAATCAGAATTTGGTCTCAGATTCTTGATAAGTATTGAAGAAATCTATTATCAAAGTGAATGTAATTTTACAGGTTTGTTTCTGTTTGTGATTGCAGGTGAAGATGATAACTGGTGTGGTAGAGTTACCTCATCTTTGACAGAAAGTGCTTGGTGTGATTTCTCTGTTCTTAAAGGGGCACAGTGTCATCTGTTGTAAGATGATTTATCTTTATTGATTTTCACTAGTTGAAAAGCAGACATGAAATATTCATGTTTGCATTGTTCACCCTTGGATTTTTCCATTTTAGTCCATTAGTTCCCAGCACCCACCAGCTGCTGCAAGGGCAGTCAGCAGCAGTTCCTCAAAGTATCCCTTCTGTGCTGCCAGTGAAGCATCAGGTCCAATGACAGCTGATGAGAGCTGGATAGAGGGGCTGAGCTGGGGCACAGCCACTGAGCAAGGCTCCATTAGGTTTGCTCAAAGTCTCTGTCCATACGTGAGGCTTACTGAAGTTTACATGACGCCTGTCTAAAAATAATTGCTGTAATCCCTTAGACTGACAACAGCAATTTGCTGCATTCCCTCCAACAATAACATTCACTTCTAATGAAATACTCAGCTGGTGGGGACGTGAGGAAGTCAAATGCCTTTTTATTGTTGTTGTGTTACAGCTATTCTGTAGGAGGAGGAAGAAAGGAATGTCCCCTGAATGTGCTGGTGCTGGGTGCAAGCTGTAATCACTCCAGTGTGCATGGGGGTGTTTGTTCTGCACGGTCTGGGGGGCACGATCTTACCCTGGTTCAAATACAAAGTAACTCAGCTGGACTCCCAGTAAAGTTAGTGGGAGGATAGTCTGCACCCTCCTATTGTGCAGGGATAACCATTTGTTTAATTTCTGTGAGAAGAATGTTCTTAGAACACCAAGCATCATTTCTTTGGCTTCCTGTTAGGATTTACCATAGAATTGAATCGGGAAGGTGGACAGAGAGGAAAGCTGCTTTTTAACAGGATCGATTCAGTGCAATCTAAAATGCAATGAGGAATGAATCAAGCCAGCATGAATCTGTTGGTGTTTGCCCTTTCAGCCTCAGTAATTCAGGAATAAAAGGGTGGTAATGGCATACCATAAAGCCTATTTATGGTCAAAAAATGCCTTCCATGCATGCTGCGTGCACTCAGGGACTCCCTGGAACAGGAGAACCCAAGCAGTTCTGGTGCCTTAAAACGAGCTACAACTTTTTTCTAACACAGCCTGACATCAAGTGACTGGCTACTCTGTATTGTGATGGTTTAACCACTTCTTACAAACATGGCTTTTTGCAATGGGGGTATTCTGAACTTCAGGGAAGTGACAAAGGTGGCAAGAGAACTGGGCATTCTGGAAGTCAGTTTAAGCCCACTCCTGAATACTGTTATCACTATCATGAAATGATAGATTTCTCAGTTGCTGGAGAAGCATAGAATAGGGTCAGCAGAACCACCACCTGGAACTTCCAGTGGACCGATTTTGATCTGTTTCAGTGACTGGTGGACTGAGTGCCTTGGGAGGCAGTCCTGAGGGGCCAAGGAGTCCAGGAAGACTGGACACCGTGGAAGAGAGAACTCTTAAAGTCACAGGAAGAGGCCATCCTCATGTGCCAAAAGACAAGTTGGTGAGGAAGAAGGCTGGCCTGGCTGAATAGAGACATTTGGTTTCTGCTTAGAGAGAAAAGAAGAGTCTGTGGTCACTGGAAGAAGGGGCAGGCCACTTGGGAGGACTACATAGTTGTCATGAGTTGTTGCAGGGAGAAAATTAGAAGAGACAAAACCTAGCCGGAAATTAATTTGGCTTCATCTGTTAAAGAGAACAGAAAATGCTTCTACGAATATATTTGCAACAGAGGAGGACTCAGGAGAATGTCTGTCCTGTGTTGCATTAGCGGGGACCATAGTGGTCAAGGATGAGGAAAAGGCTGAGGTACTCAATACCTTATTCTAATCAGTCTTTAGAAGACCAGTTGTTCACTGGATACACAGACACCTGAGATAGGGATGGGGAGCAGGGTGAAGCCCTCATAGTCCAAGAGGAGATGTTTCGTAACCTGCTGCACCACTTACACATAAATAAGTTTATGGGGCTGGATGGCATACACCAGAGGGTGCTGAGGGAGCTGGTGGAAGTGTTCATCGAGCCACTTTCCATCATTTACCAGCAGTCCTGGCTAAGTGGGGAGGTCTCAGTTGACTGGAGATATGCAAACATGATGCCCATCTACAAGAAGTGACAGAATTAGGACCAGGGGAACTACAGAGCTGTCAGTCTGACTTCAGTGTTAGTGAAGGTCATAGAGCAGGTCATCTTGAGTGCCATTATGCAGCATGTGCAGGGCAACCAGATCAGGCCCAGTCAGCATGGGTTCATGAAGGGCAGGTCCTGGTTAACTAACCCGATCTTGTTCTATGACAAGGTGACCTACTTAGTGGATGAAGGAAAGCCTGATTTTGGTGTTTATCTGGACTTCAGTAAAGCCTTTGACACCATTTGCCACAGCATCCTCCTGGAGAAACTGGGTGCTGATGGCTTGGATGAGTGGACAATTCACTGGGTTAAGAACTATCTGGATAGTTGGGCTCAAAGATTGGTGGTGAATGGAATTAAATCCAGTTGGTGGCCAGTATCCAGAGGATGCTGGAAAACCTTTAGGCTTGAAACAGAAGGGAAAAAGTTGTATGGAGTACTGAAATCCTTGCCAGGCTGGACATAGACCAAAGAAGCTTTCTGATTATTTCAGTGTATGCCGGAAAATGACCCGGTCGCTGGCATCAAGAATATCAGGAAAGTACAAGCTAAGCATGAGGACTGATTTTATGGGTGTTTCAGTGAGTCATTAAATCAATCCATCAAACCATCCACCTTTTACCAGAACTAAGCATGGGTTTAATCTTCCAGGGTGGACCACTGTCAGGTGTAATTGTCTACGGACATTTATTCAACATGAAGTGGAGGAGAAGTAAATAGCATAAGGACAGTTGATCAATTTTCTTCATTTTCCATATTCAGGAGTCCAGCTACCCAACAGGCCATCAGAATGCAAGTATTCTCATATACATAATAAGACAAGTTCACTATGGTGACAAAACAGGGTGAGACAACAGAGGTCAGATGACAGTCCTGATGAACACACAAGCTGGTATCCTGTCTGCTAAAATCTGCTCTCTATTGTCCAGAAGTTCCAATTATTCATCAAAATAAGTTAAATTTTACTACAAAATCGCAATCAGTAGCTGTCTTCCAACATGCCACACGTGTGTTAAAATGCTGAGCTATAGCTTGTGATGTTTTATTCAGCTTATTCCATACAGATGCTATAGGAAATAGCTCTGCTGCACCAGATTCATACTTTGTAGTATTTTGAGGGTGCCCTGACTGGAATTTAAAATGTTCCTTGGAAGTTTGTGCTGCTCAGGCTTCCCAGCACCTTCAGTAGAATCAGTGAAACACTGTACTAAAGTGGTTTGAATCTCAGCTACAACTCGTCAGTGTCACTGGGTCAGTCAGGTGACTGTGAGGTGAGGTCCTGCTGCATTTTTATTATTCACTATGCAGCATATTCCGTCCCCTGCATTTGCTGACATAACAGAGACAGTCTGCAGAATCTCACTGAGGCAAATTGCTGAAAGATGTCCTGGTCTAATAAGCTCCCATCCATATGAGGAAGCCACAATGTATCATCCCACACTGTCCTCTCTGAGGCTGCTGCAACCTCTGCAGCTCTCAGGGTCATTTCCTTTGTCAACGGCCTCTGAGCATATTGCCTCCAAATCCAGATCCAGCACAGAAAGCAAGGTATGCTGTTGACAGCATGGCTTCAACTGGACAAGCCTTGTTGCAGCCCATCAGACTTCTGAGTGTATCAGCTTCAGCTTTGCTGGGGAAAAGTCAACAAAAAGACTTCTATAAAACTCCAGGGGTTTTATTGGATTTGTTTCAAAACCCATGCACATCTTTGATACGCGTATTTGTCAATGTTGTATTGTTGCAACAGTGTTACAAGAGAAAGGAGAAAAAGACCTTTGTCTTTATTCATCATTTGTAACTTTTCTAATCCCTTGATATGAATTGAATAAAGTGAAGTCACTGGAGTAACATTGTAGTTACATGATAAGTGCCAAAGTTTGGAATTGTGTTTCTCAGCTCTAGATTAGAGTAGAATAGAATAAACCAGGTTGGAAGAGACCTTCAAGATCATTGAGTCCAACCTATTATCCAACCCACCTAATCAACTAAACCATCCATCCAAGCACCCTATCAAGTCTCCTTCTAAACACCTCCAATGATGGTGACTCCATCACCTCCCTGGGCAGCCCATTCCAATGGGCAATCACTCTCTCTGTGTAGAATTTCTTCCTAACCTCCAGCCTAAACCTCCCCTGGCGCAGCTTGAGACTGTGTCTTCTTGTTCTGGTGCTGGTTGTCTGGGAGAAGGGGGAGAGGGAATCCAGCGAATGCTTAGTCATTTTCTTGTAATTTATCCAAATACTTTTTTTCCAGCAGTATCCTATGATTTGTTTCAAGTACTCCTCTTTATGCCTATTCAATTCAGAACTACCTATTTGCTTAGTCTTCTGTAGACCTGTTTGCTGCCTAATAAAGACACATGGTTTCTCCTCTCTCTCTCGGCTGGGAATTGATGCCCACTGTGCATTTTCACTGTCAGATGGACACCAAAGAGGGCTCCCTCCAATATAATTAGTAGAAGGGGCATAACTGGACACATTCATTACAGGTTTTTGTCAACTTTAACATGCAAATGAAATATCTAGCATGGTGCAATCCTGCACAACTGGAAGCAAGTCTGAGAAGCCTGAAGAAAAGGAAAAATATTTCACAGAGTTTGGGCATGGGACATCCTCTCCACATGCCTCAAACAAGTGACTACAGAGCCTGTTCCCAGTTGCAGCATGTGTGTGCTTGTGTGGTGGCTAAATGCATCAAATGGAATAAAATCAGATGTCATTAAACCTCAGTATTTCCTGAAAAATTGATGCTGTTATGGATCATTCACTTTTTAAGTCCTGGCACCACTGTGTAGCACTCATCTGGACTTCCCTTTCTATGCAAACAGCCTGACCACCAATTTGGGAGAGGAAGCCTCTCATAGCTGCCTGCAACAACTGAAAGGCCTGTGCTCCCTGAGGTATGATGTCATATTGAACCTGAAAGTATTCCATATGACTGGAAGCCCATGAGCTAAAGCAAGAGCTTTAACAGGACCATGATTTGTTTTAATAGGCTTGGCTATTATCCTTGGTACACATCACAGGAAGACCCTGTTAATGGTGTCCTACCCTAGACTTTGGTTTGCAAACTCATCTGGAAAAAAAATGGCAGGGACAATAGCTATTACACCCAGGCTGAGGACTTCAGTGAATTAGCTCTTATATATTGGGAATACCGGAGACCTCAGTGGGCCCGCAACTGGGATACAAAGGCTGTCTGCAGAACAAAGACCAGGAAACTCGTAACTGAAATGGAAGGGAACATTTCAGCAAATAATGTTGAACATTTAGCCACAGTTGCCTTTGAAGAAAGTGCTCAAGCTTTTATAAAGGAAACAATTGCATTTGGAACGAAAAGTAGACGAAAGGCCTGTGGGGATACTATTTATACTCTGGCTGCCATAATGACAGTTGCTGTGATCATAACTACACTGGTTCCTGCCCAAGGAGTGAAGTTTTGAAGAGCAATGAATTTTCCTCGCCCTGGAATAGCAGTTCCATTGACAGTAAGACTGAATGGATCCATAAATATTTCTTCCATGATACCCCAAGATTATGCTTTGCCTGTGTTCATGTATACTAGGTTACAGAGATGGCAAGCTTTTGCTGGAATAATGTGGGCTGCTTTAAACATTCTTGCAGATGGTGCCTTAGGATAGAAACCCTCCTACTTGGGCCAGCTCTGCTGGTTGATGTTAATTATTTAAAGAGCTCAATGTTCTAAAGAAAAATGCAGCCTTTAGTACCTACTTATTTATTTATTATTATTATGCTTTAATTCATCACTAAATTATACTCAAGTATGCATTTGAATGGATTAAAAGGAGTTCAGCAATTTGTTGTAGTACGTAGGAGGAATTATACATTAATAAATGTTACAAAATAAATGTTAATACATTAATCCTCCCTGATGTGCTTTCTTTTGCTCAGGTATGCAATCAATAGCTAATCATCAGAGAGCTGCCCCTTTTATAGAAAGGAAACTGAGGCACAGATGTTAGCAACTTGCTCAGTGTTACATCAGAATAGGAAACTGAATCCAACAGATTTTCTGCACACCTCCATCTCCAAAATATTTAAAGATATTGCCTTGAAGCAGGCAAACAGTACACTAGAACTTCTCACATCAGCTGAACACACACACACACAATCAAATATTTTCAAGATCAGTGTCTTACCCTAGTTCTTATTTACGTGATTCTGAACATCTTCCCAGAAACTGGATAAAGACAGTCAGTCTCCTGTGAAAAAGTAGCATAAGCTTCTGTCACAAACCTGTCTCCATGTAGAGAGTGACTGCACTGCCAGCGGGCTTCAATCTTTGTGTTTCAGAATTTAACTAGTGAGTTGTATTCACTTTTTGAAGGCTATGTTCAGTCTTGCAGCCCAGGTACAGTGTCAGAAGTTGGCACTTCGGGAAGGAGGTGCAGACAGCTGCTTTGGTTTTATCCAGATTGTCCTTCTTTAGTTTTGCTAGAAGAGGATAGAAGGACAACAATAACAGCTGCAGGCTGATGTGTATCCTCTTTGACACTTTATGCTCAGTTTCCACCTCTTTTCCCCTTCAGGCAATTAATTTCTGTGAATTTTTTCTGCTTTGATTCTTGATATGCTTGTGGCCCTCAATCTCCTTTAAGCTGATGATGATGTCTAGGGAGTCACTTGCACATCAATGATCTTTCATCTTCAGTGCTTGTAGCATAGCAATCCACTTGTTGCTGATCCTTAATCACTGTTCAAAATAAGGATCAGCATTCAAAACCCAATTACCCTTCCCTTACAGGCTGCGATATCCTATAGCAAAAGGTACAGTGAAAGACATCTCTGAAACAAACCCAGAAACAGCAAGTGTGGTGGGTTAAGACCTAAAACTACCACAGCAAGAAAACTGAAACAAAACTGTTAAGATTCACCATGTGTTGCATTTTCCCTTCCATTTAAGGCTGCACAATGCCAATATTATTCTCCCTCCTATAGTGGGTGCCTATTTACAGTCATTTTTTCTAAGGTTTTTGTAAGAATCTGAGCAAACTCCTAGGGAAAGCATCAAGAACAATGCATGTCATTGGAATCACAGCTTTCAAATTGGAGAGTGACTGGAAAACCACTGATTGACATAGCAGAATGGCTCTCTCCTTCCCCATATCAGCAAAAACAGAACTGAGGGAATGCTTTGGGGAATTCTCATGTTAAAAATCCTGCTTTAATTAAAAGATTTTTATTGCTTCTATTAACTGATGGGCTATAAAATAATTACCTTTTGTATCAAAGTAAATTAAGATTTTTTTTTTTTTTTTTTTCCTTGTGTTTGTTCACTTTCTTATTAGCAACATCTCAGGCAATTTGCAGCACCTAAGTTTGCAACTTATGTTTGCAACTTATGTTTGTACTCTAGACAGCAAACCTTCAGCCACAACAGAATAGAGTTCATAGGGACCAGGATGAAAAGAAAATACAGTCTGAGGGATAGCCACACACCAAATGACTGGATTACTTTAGAATGACTGTGAAGTGCTGAATTAGCAATTGTACCTTTACTAACTGTAAACAGTGTATGTTTAAACTGGCCCACAAATATCTTGCCATAAGGCTTTCCACAGTATCAAGAGTTTTTCTGCCTCCAAGGCTTAGCAAATTATTCTCAAGAAAGACAATATTATGATTTCCTACAACTTAGGCTGGTTGTCTGAGACAGTGGGATGCAAGGGGAGCTTTTCCTCCTCCATGACTGTATTACACTTAGCCACATTAAAATCAAAGATTGATTTCTGAGGCTCTGTCACATGCTGGAGTTTTCAGACGGCACACAAACTGTCATGAGAAAAGACTTTACCTTTAAAGCTGTGTAAAATCAGTCTTCTGGGTTGCTTTTCTTCTGGCAGATAGCATAGAAAACCTAGCCAGCATGAGAATGAATGGCTGAAAATGAGTGTGCAGTTGTCCTCAACAAATTCAATTATTTCAGCCAATTGTTGTAAATATTTGGATGTGGTTTCTGTCAGAGTCAATGTGAATTGGAGGGTGGACTTCCTTCCAACTGAGTCAAATGACAAAGGTAAACCCCTGGAGCACCTCCATCAGTTCTGGACCTCCACAGTTTTGCCACACTGCAAATGCTGTCATCATCTGCCTTTCTATCATGTATCATGACTTCTTTGTGGATCTACATACTGTGATGTTTCCTGGGAGTGCAAATTGCCAACGCCCTTTGCACCTCAACTGGGTTATATTTTCTGAATGAAGTTTCCTAATAATCCTTTAAATTAGTCAAATTTAAGCTAGCTGGAATGAATTAATTAATGCAGGGTGCTTAAATATTACATATTTTTTAGAATGTTGAAGAACAAAATGGAGTAGTTAGTTTCACATTAGCTATTTTTTCCCCCCTTACCATTTATGGAGCAACTGCACAGAGGTGCAAAACTTCAGCAAGTGTGAATTAGGATCGTACATTAACAATGTCACAGCAGCAGCTGAGTTGTGAAGTAGGGATCTTTGTCAGGAGAATGGATGACATGTGTGAAGAACATGGAGAGCCTCAATGTACCTAAGATTTTAATGTAAGAATTTCCAGATAGATACCTTGAAGGAACAAGGATTTATTGTGAGAGGAGAAGCATCAAATGAAGATCAGGAATTAATAGTCGAGACATTTGTCTGCCATTGTTATCAGGGTTATGAAAGATTGACTGTAGGGAAATTGCCAGCTAGGGAGCTCTGCAAATAATATCTCACCCAGCCAGCAATCTGCCTGCTTCCTTTGCCTTTTGATGGGTCTTCTCTAACTATTACTTAGTCAAAAGCCTGGAGATTGGACATGTGATCATCTAAGCCCTGCAGCTGTGCCCTGAGATGTAATGAGCATAAGGACAGAGTGGGGCACCTTGAAGGCTGAAGCAGAAACATACATGTCATAGGAATATGCCTCACCCTTGATCCCACCTCCTGAGATTAGGGTGTTTAGGAAGTGAGAAGCCATGTTTCTGCCCAGCTGATGATCGAGAAGCAGGACAGCAGAAGCTTGCTACTACTTACAAAAAATAGCACAAAGTTCACTTTTTCCCTTTGTAATGAAAGGAAGAGTCTACACCTCTCTACCTTCTACTGGATGGCATACAGGATAAACCATCCTCCCAGAAAATAAAATATGAGGAGAGGTTTCTAGTTCCTTTTCCATTTGAATGAATTCAACCCCACATTTCTTTCCTCTTTCATGTCCTGTGTGACAGAGGTGCTCATGCTTTGAGCTTTCCATAAGGTAGAAGGGAATGAGAGTCAGGAGAATAGGAAGACAAAGGACAAGTCACACTCTGTTGATTAGTATGTTCACTGCAAAAGGAATGTATATTTTCTGATCCACCAGAAAGCATCTCCCTGTGGGGTTTTTGTTTTGTTTGGGGTTTTGGTTTGGTTTGTGGGTGTTGGGGTTTGGGGTTTTTATGTTGGCTTGTTTGTTTGTTTTTCTTTCCCTAATGCTATGGCTATTAAAGCTAAAATTACTACGAGGTGCTGGGAGCAGGAACTCCATCCTGAAACTATGACAAAATCCCAATGTCTTTCAAATTTAAAGCTAATGAAAGCACCCCATGGCTATTATAGAGATGCAACCAACAAGGATCAGACAAGCTTATTATCTTCAACAAAAAACATACTTATGTCCCAGATGCCACTGTAAGATCTGTCCTCTGGACAGGGTGGAAAGGCTCCCAGGGCTCTTCTTCTAGTCAGCAGGGAGAATACTACTCTTTTAGAGATGATCATGAGCAGAAAAATACCTGACATGTCTCCAGGGCACTCTGTGAACCTCCAGCTTCTCAGCTTCCCAGAGTTTAAGCATTCTTGAAACAGAATTTATTTAAATTAACCAATTAGAAACCATTTGTTTATTAATATCATACATGAAAAGATGCAAATGCACACATTAAATATGTATGCAAAATATTCATGTCTTTATATTAAAATCTCTGTAGCTTGAAAAAGAATAGACAAATAGCTATATGAGAAATATAAGAGCTATGTTGAGTTCCCTGCTTTTTTCTGTCTGACCCAGGGAAACATTTGCAACATACCATCCAACTCCTACTGGCCTCCACTATGCCTTTTGTCCCAGAACCTTAAAGATCCCATCAGTCTTAGAGGTTTGTGATTTTGTACCTCTGAGCAGCTTCATTCTTCAAACATCTACTATTATGCTCATATCTAACCTCAGTGAGTTATTGCCATAACAACAATGTTAAACAAACGATTGCAAGGTGAACAAACACTGTGCTACTAGAGCTCTAGAAGGCAACTCAGAAGAACTTTCATTAATTATTTTGACAGAACTCCATTGTAGAAAGAAATATTACAAATTACCTTTAAGTTAGGGAGACTGTGACTAAACCACAGACAGTCAATAACAAATAAAATAAGTTTGGAATTATTCTTCTTTAAAAGAGAAAATAGAAATCAATTTCAGGCTATTTCTTAAGGAAAATAAATGCAGGACATCCAGTAATATATTTTTTTCTAAAGCATGCTTTTGTAGTGAAAAAAAGTAGAGAAATTTTGGTTCAATTTCTTTTTGATGGAATGGCTTTCTTAAAAATATGTAGTTTGTTAAAATTCAAACTGCTGATTGTAGTGGATTTTTTAAGGGAAAGGTATAAAAATAATTTATCTGCAGTTCTGCCTGTGCTGTAGGAGTGAAGTACTTGCTAATAGGAAACAAAATGTCTCAATGTTTTCTGAGTAGCATTGTTAATTTGACTCTTCTTGCTGTCTTTGTTGAGGTGATATCTTACTGCTCATAGTGACAATAGAAAAGAGATATAGTGTATTATAAAACAAAATCACAAACTCTTTGGTGATTGTGTTTAAATTAGCAACTGCCTTTAATACACTAATTCATCTTATATAAATATTATGATAGTCCTTGGTATTCAAACATGCATCCAGGTATGCAGGCTGAGACTTAACCCATCCAATATACCTGTGGAAGTGGGAAGCTAACTTGTTGAGAGGGAGGGCACTTCCTGAGGACCTTATAAAGAATTGGACAGCTTATCTTCAGGCTGTGGGTTCCTCTCAGTGTCCATATCTTCAAGATTTGGGCATGTCAAAACTAAGTGTTATGGTAATAAAATTATTTACGGATTTCAGTAGGAGTTAGACAGCTAAACAGGCCTGGAAAGATACACGTGGGTTCTCAGCAGCTGCATGGTTAAAAATGTCACACATGGTATGCAGGACATAATGCAGCCTATCATAATAAAATGGATATTCCAGCTGTAGGCTTTTTCCCTGTGGAAGAACAAAGCTCAGTTTGTGTTATTGTATGTATGTAATGGTAGCAAAATCAACTCTCTCTGTACATGCATGAGAATGGATGCTTTTATGTGCAATAAATAAACTTCACCTTATTGTAGTACAGATTATGATTCTTCCTTTCATGTTTTGTGAGACTAAACATTTCTTAGTAATATTATGTTAAAATAATAATATATGACACCAAAAATCAGAGGAGAGATAATAAGAGCAGAAATACTTTGGTTAGTGCTTTTGATGGTCTGATTCAAAGCTATATGAAGTCAATGGCAAGCTTCCTTTGGTTTCAAAAGGCCTCACATCAAGCTGGGATGCCTCACAAGGAATTACACCACAAGGGTCTTGACACCTTGATAGGTGATTCATTCATGCTAAAACATTCCTAAAATAAACCATAAGGCATGCTTTACAAGAAAACACAAGTTTTGAAGAAGCTTGTATTGCTTGTGGATACATCCAAGTTGTTAGAGGTTTCAATAAGCTGTTAGCCATTTAGATAACCAATAAATGCCCTGTGTGATTTGGTATTTACCAATATTTATTGGTAGAAGGTATGAGAAAAAAACTAAAGTGTTCTTTCACTAGCCAAAAGATTGTCAGCTAAAAATCTGCATGTATCTCACTAATAATTGAATTCATGTACAAATTTCAGTACATCTAGGTCTTTAGCAGAGGCAGCCAAGGTTCTTGAAATGGATTTGTAGTTGTGAGTAAGAATAAGACATTACAAAACTGCTCTGACGTTATTGCCTGCTGATCACTCTCCTGGGCTCTTCTAAGGCTCACTTTGAAGTGGGAAATTTGATACTAATTCTGAATATCAGGTTATTCGGATATCTGTATATCTGCTGTCTGTAGCAATTCTCTGGTATTGCTGGGTTGTACCACGTTTTCCACTGGGTGCATTTTGACAAAGATGTGTTTGGGTTTTGGTGCTTCTAGAAAATGAAGACTCAGCTACAGGTGATCTCAGTATTTATAAGTAAGATGTTAACTGTTGTTACAGATTTCTGTTCTGATTCTCTGGGAACTTGTGTATGTGTTTTCCTACAAATATTTTTTGAGAGAATGAGAAAGGAGAAATAAAGTATGAACTTCAATGGTTGATAATCACCTATCAACACATGTGGCAGGAGATTTGTATTCAAGTTCCTTCTTTGCTTTGACAGAAGCAGCAGACCACTATTCTATCCAAAAAGACGTTTCAGATGCATATTCAAACAAGATATGTAGTTCAGCCCATGCCTTTTTAATGGCAAGGCTTTTGAACTGAAAGTCAGTGCTCTTCTGTTCCAACAATAATAAAACCACATGTCTTAATGATGGCAGTGAACCTATTTTCTGCTAGGATTCTGAGTAAACCATAATACTTCAATACAGAAACTTATTAAATCTTCCTGAAATACATGTTTCCATAAGGATTCTCTCTCCACAGAAGAGTAAGAGTATGCTGAAATCTGCTGCACCCGGCTGCTGTTATGCCTTAGATATGACTGCAGAAAACGTGGCTCGCTCTTTAACCCTCAATGGATGTAGTCAGCAAAGGCATTGACATTGATTCTCTGAAGATTTGTTTAGACCTGGAGCAGCTCTGCTGTCTCCTGATGCATGGGGAATCTGCTTTTCAGCAAAGCCTAGCCTTTTCCCAAATCTTCAGGCACAGGTGACTGAAGTGATCATAATACTGATGGCAAAGTCTTTCCTAGTCATCACTGTGCCTATCAGAGCCGTCTGTGTTAAACAAATGGCAGACTGGCTTGTTTCTCCCGGAGAGTGGGAGAAAGGATGGCATCTGAGCATTTAGGGATAAGCCCTTAGTCTAGAAGACTGAATTTCTGACATAAAGATTACTGCATGCCCTTTCTATCAAGAAAATCAGTCTTTATTAGAAAGCAGGAGTATTAATTAGCATTTGGTGAAGGCAACATGAATACAGAAGATTTACTGGTATCTCCTGGGAGGGAAGATTCTATATGTTCTATAGGTAGTAAAGTATTTTTCTCCACTTTCAGAGTGCTTTATTTTAGTAATACACATTTTCTTACACTTTTAAAATATTCTACGTTGTGATCTATTGTGTTCTAAATATAAAAATGGATCTGATTCTGTCAAAATCAGAAAAAGCTTTGTTTATGTTTTAAATGAGTAAAATAAAATGTGCAATCTACAGCCTGGTCTTGCCTTTAACTCAATTATTATTAGAATTTCTGTCTGGTAAAATGAAATGTCACCACTCTCTATCATGGTCTTCAGTAGCAGTGACTTGATTGCACAACAATCTGGAGCAGACGGAGTAAACCTAATATGGCTCTACTTGTATCCAGAAATAAGATGCATACACTGAAGAGCAGCAGCCACAAACGAGTTCTGTTTTATTATGCAACTAAGGAAACAGGAAAAATTGCAGGCAGAATTACCAGTTTTACAAGTTTCCCGAAGCAGGTCTGATATTAGACTTCCCAGAAGTTATGAAACAAGTCCAGGCAGTGTTTATTTGTCTCTTAAGACAAAGTCGTTGTCTGTTACCAAAGAAAAGGCACATTCAGGAGCTTCTCTTGTCTTCCTTTGCCACCTTAATTCTCCAGAAGTCATTCAGTTCCTGGGCCTTCAGTTTCATTAGCTGTCTGGGAGAGCAATATGTGGAATGTTTAGAGAAGCAGAACCCCAAAGAGAAAGGAAACAAAAATGAACAACTGTGCTATGCACACAGGCAATATTCACATCTGCTGGGGAATTGGGCTTCACGAGGGATGCAGCCCCCTCCCGCCGAGAGCTAGCAAAATCCTTTCAGTCACTCTGATAGGACTCTCAAACTTCCATCAATGAGAAGTGCAGGACTCTAAATTCTCATTCATTATGGTAACTACCACACATCTGTAAAGGACAATGAAGGCTCAAAATGTGAAATTTAGTTCCACATTTTGACTCATATTCCTAAAAGTTTTGTTGATCAGGTCCAGGGTTTGGTTGTATTGTGTTTTTGTTGTTGTTTGGTTGTTTGTAGGTGGTTTGTTGTGGGTGGGTGGGGTTTTTTTGTCTGTTTGTTTGTTTTTTTTAAACCTCCAGAATATTCACTCTAGCACTTGTATTATTTTATCTGGCCCATAAGGAACACTTAATGACAAAGAGCATTATGGAAGATATGTTAACTTTCTGAATTTTACTAGCTGTTTGATGTAAAATATTGGCAGTTTAAAGCTCCTGCTGAATTTTGAAACCATTTGGAAAATAAATCAGAGACTTCAGTGGGATTTCTCCAGTTTACACCAGCTGACCTGAGTCTTTTAGAACAGGCTAATACCAATCAATAGGAAAGCCTTTCAGTGGATATATGAAAAGTGGCAATCAACTGCCAGTTCAGTCCCATAGCTTTTCTGGTTTGCAAAGAACGCTGTCACAACATTTTCAGTGGCTGCCCAGGTTCTGCTCAAAGCAGCTGCTCTGGCCTCACGTGCTTTCAGGGTGGAGTGGGTGAAAGGAGGAAAAATGGGAATATAGCAACATGGTACTTACATGCTGGGATCATTTCTCTCAACAGGTGGGTAGGGAAAAGCATAGCATTTGACTACCAGCGTGGAGCCAGATTAGCACCAGCTCTCTAATTCTAACCAGATACCTAAATACACACAGGAAGAAAGGCAGAGCTAGTAAAAGATGATCTGCATAGGATGTCAGGGTACTGATGCTCAGTGTCTAGACCAAGTGTAAAAAAAAATAGATAGGAAAAGTCATCCTGAACAAGTGTTCACCACAAGTCTGGCCAACATCTGCTCCACCAAGGGTCCAGAGCATCACCTGAGTGTGGTCTCTATCACCCAACATACTGACAGTCTCAAAACCATCCATAACATTTTCCTTCAATGGTTATAGCATTTCCTCAGGGGCTGGGGCTGACCTCAACAGCAAGGTGTAGAATTTAGCTTTCCTCTTGCTTCTCCTGCCTGTAGTCTTAATATTTTATCTTGCTGACTTCATAAATTAGGTCTGTGATTGCATGGTATTTTGAGTAAAGCAGAACATTAAAAGCCAAACAGAAAATCTAAAATAATCTCAGGCCCTAGTTTTCTACTTTTCGCCAGTGTCAGTGCATATGAGGCTGCTAGTGAGCTCCTCTCATCAGATACACCATAACTGGTATAGTAATCCATTAATATTGTTCATTTTATCTCTTCTTGCTTGCATTTTTTTTTTTTTCTATTCATATAGAGGATGAAAGGAAAAGACCATTTGAAAGATGGTACAGTGGCACCTCCCCGTCTTGGATTTCTCCCTCTTGGCAGGTTGGCATGTGTAGCAGATCTGCTGTTCTTGGCTGGGTCTGGAGCAGCAGGCACACAAATGGCCCAGGTGGAATTATCTACTTTTAAATTGATTTATCTATCAGCAGAAACTGGAAGATGACCTGTAATTCCAAAAGAGCATCAAATCACTGTCATAGCCACTCCCACACTGAGCTCACATCCCATTTCCCTACAGTTAAAGCTTTATTCAGAGAATCAGCTCCAGGTGGATGAATTTCCTAGAATGTGCATGCATTAGTTACTGCTGGCTTAGCACAGTAAAGGTGGAGAGTGTTAGTCGAGCAAGTAATAATGCTGCTAATGTGTGCTATGATTAAGGCTGTTAAAAAACCAAGTGGCATCGCTGAAAATTTGGAATCATTAAATACATATAAAGGCTTTATAATGAACTATCAGCATGATTGGTCCTGTGAAATCTTGGCAGACAGAGTTTTAGGGGAATTATGTTCAGTTTGCAGCTTTGCAGTGCCACAACTGTATGCTGTGGCAGGATTTGAAAGCATAGCAGCAAGGGCAGTATCAAGCATTGTTGTGGTGCCAGGCCTCAGGTGCAGTGCGGCAAACAGGCTGTGTTCTCCAGAGCTGCCTGCACTTTAGTCTTGCCTGCACCCTGATCTGTCTGCACCCTGGCATACAACTCTGCTACTCTACACATGGCAGGGAGCTCTTGGGAGGGGAAAGGAAGAGCCATGACATACACACTGAGTGTGTGCAGAACGATGCAAAGTGCCTGAGCAACACAAAGCTGTGAAGGCAAGAGAAAGGTGAAAGTGAGATGCGACCTCATATCCTTTCTCAAATGCCTTTTAACCGCCTCCTTTTACTCCTTGGGTGACTTAAATTGACTTGAGCAAAGGCCCTTCACTTCTGAATAAATATGCCACATGAGTGTTTTAATATACTCAGTCCCACTCACTTTAAATGCTAGTCCACAGCACCATTCCCAGCTCTTCCCATCTGCCTATTCCCAATTCCATCTGCTGAACAGGAAAGTCCTAAATCACTAACTCCTGAGCCTGTGGAAGCAAACTGCAAAAGATGGTCCTCGGGTTCAAGATTTAGAAAGCAAGGAGGAACTTAAGTGAAAAGCCTCTCTCAAATATCTGCAAAATGTCAGCTCTGGAGACGTGTCTCACTGTTACAAGCTGTTCACAGACCAGGGGACACACCTCTGGGCATATGGCACTACTAGGAGAAGAGCTATGAACCTCCCATGTAGTGACTGGTTAATGCTTATTTTAGTTCACAGTATTAAAATTGGAGCTATATATATGTATAAGCACGGGGGGAACTGTCTGGTTCACTTGCCAAAAATGTTATTGCATATACAGGATCCAACATACAGGAGCTACAAGTTATGAAAAGGTATTTCTTTATGTTGTCATCAAACCTATGAAATAGAAATCTGCTTTAGCTGTAACATGTTAACGTTACTTACATGGTTTGCCAGCTTCTTGAATACAATATGGTACCTGAATTTTACATGAAAATAGCTACATTTTTATGTTCTGTCCTTTTCCTAGATAGGGTAATGAGTAATACACACTATTTTATCACATAAGATGAATAATTTGATCTCTTGAACCAGATCAATCAAATTATTTCAATCAGGCTTCAAGGCAAGTGTTAATGGGGAAAACCGTAAAATTCACCTTTCAGAAATTTTTTATCCTTTCAAATAACATTTTCTGTTTCCTCAAGAGGTTCTTTGAAAAGAACTTCCTCATTAAAATATTAATTAGAAAGAGACAGGAAAGGGTCATGAAGAGTGTCATGTATCTCTTGAAATCTGCCTAGAGGCATGTTTCTCAAATAGGCTGTATAGCACTGATCAATTCATTGCATTGAAAAACACCTCTCTCATTTTCTCTTTGCTCAGCAGAAGTTTCAATGGTATAGAAATGAACAAATGTAGTGATACTAAGAACTTTTTCATCTCCTGGGAAAGGACCGCTTCTAAAATAAGGTAAACCTGTCTCATGATTGAAAATAGAGGAGTAAAATTGCTTTGCCTTATTCCAGATTTTGCTGCTTAGGATGTACTTTTACACAATGCAATCTAAATATTTTTTCAAGTTGACTCAAGAGTGAAAAAAAATATGGTTCCCAACTCTGTCTGCCTTTGTAACTCTGTGTCCTACTGATGGCTGCAAGGGCTCTGCTTTCTGAATAGTTCCGGTCCCTTCCTATGCTGAGGCCTGGGCAGCTGGTGAAGCAGCGCAGCAACAGGACCAGCAAACCAAACTCCTGCTTCGATTAGCCTGGCCACACAGGAAGAGCGGATCACAAATGCAGCTCATTTACACTGTCAGATGTGGGCACCTGTTTGCTTCACTCCTGCTTATGAGGAGCAGGATTTGTACAGCTTCTTGGAAATTCTGCCTTGATTCTGCTGGACAGGTTTTCAGAGTAATCAACAAACATTTCTGGATCTGCAGCAGCATACTGACACATGGGCAGGCCTTTCACAAATGTGCTACAGCTGCCCAAGCATCCTCATAACATCCTGTTCCTTGGCATTGCTTGCCAGTGAGTTATGTCTGGCTTGGCTGAGGAGGCCTGGTGCGCTAATTCAAGAGGACTCCAGTCAAAGGTACAAACCACACGCTTCAAGCGTCCAGCTGCCTGTCACACTTCTGACTCATGTTTGCAGCTTTTCCAATGGCCTGTTTTCATTCTCTTTACACCTCTGATAAGGGACTTGAGTATTTGAGTATATCAAGTGCTTCTGTCTGCATACCAGAAGCCCTCACTCCTCCTGTTTTCAAATGCTGGAAGGAGATTAGGATTTCTTTGTTTACTGTGCCAAAGAGTACATACTGTAACAAGTGAATGTGAGCATAAGTGGTGTGCCACAAACTTCACTCTGTGCCATTTAGGGAAGGACTGGATTTCTGCCAGCCATAAAGGTAATGTATTCATTACCAGTATAAAGGTAATGAAGCCTGGGAACAGGCAGTTCTGGTAGCTGTCTCCTGCGGAGCCCTGTAAGCAGCACATCTCATCAGAACCAGGTAAAGAAACTCTGTATGAATCTGCTTATTTTGGTTTAAGCCTGCAACTGTTGAGTTGGGTCATCCCTAAGCTAATGGTGGGATTCACATATACCCCACCTGCTCTCCATACGCTATCCTAGTGGGACATTGGACTCCTGTACATTCTGTGTCGTATCTTTAAACCCCATGGAGATAACTTGGGAAAAACAGAGCAGTTGTAACAGACTGTATATAGACAAATGAATCATCGCCAAGTGTTTTTACAACTGTAAAAACACCGTTGTTGGGTGATTCTAGTCTGTATAAATTTGCATTTAGAAATGAATGTCTGTGTCCCAGTGCACAAGGACCCTCACAAACATTTTGTTTTGTTTTGCTTACTAATAGATGTACATAGGTAGCAAGCACCGTGTGCTAAGATGTTTACCTCTAGCTCGTAGATATTACTGAATTGCTAAGAAACCTCTGCTCGGGTATTTCCTAGTGCTTTAGACCTCTACATTCCTTCAGCACATCAGGCTTTTTTAGTAATGTCTCATCACCACCTGACCCCTTTTGCCACCTGGCTAATTGGAGACCTAATTTACAGCTGTGACTTGGTGGGAATCTCTAGAAGTCTCATCTGCCTAACTGCCAGAGGGGGATCTGCAAATTGTCCCTAAAGCATATGACCTGGGCATCTGAGAGAGAGGCAGCTAATGCTGATAAACCTCAACTCAATCTCATATTATTCAACAGGCTTGTACTGTAGTGGAAATGTGTGTGGAAGACCTGTTTGCTGATCTTGTCTGGGAGCAGAGACTTAAATGCAGGCCTCCTGCACTTCTAACTAAGCTTAGTGAATCTTTACATAGTGATGCAAAAAATAAGAAGTACTTTTGCTGAAATATTACAGTGGTGGGAAAACAGTGAGCTTTTGCTTTTCATACATATGATGTGATTATTTGGTTGCAATAGAAAAAGATGAGGGTGTTGGGACTACAAGAGGGGATGGATATCTTCACCAAAGTCCCATGTAGACTGCACACCGCAGACAGAAAACTAATTGCTTGTAATAGGGCCCACCAACAGCCCCAGGTGAGGCAAGTGATGAGCCAGGTCCAAGTGCTGTCCAGAGACCCCAGCCAGAAGCAGAAAGACATGAGACTGGATATGAAATGACAGTGTAAATCCAAGGGATTGACTCCTCTGGTGTTAGGTTCAGAGACAGGGATGGAGATGGGCAGCACTGCAATATCTTTGTGGCAAGCACTAAGAGCCCTAGGCTGAGCTGAAATAGGGCTCCTGGACCATGGGCTGGTGTAGAGGGAAACCTCAGGGAAGGCTGGGCAGGGACAGAAAGGCCATCAGTGCCTTCATGGTTGCGACAGAGAAATTTGAGCCCCTTCAGTCAAACAATCACCAAGACAAGGAAGATGAGTTAAGCCATATCCATGAGGAGCTATAGATACTGTGATATAGGTACTTCTGACATCTTGGTGCAGCTTGAAAAAGGCCTAAGTTCCATAAACTCCCATCAGTGTGCTGAAGCTGCATGTCAATTTTGAGAAAGGCAGGATAAGAGAGCTTTTTGAAGCCTACAAGTAATACCTTTAAAAACAGAATCCTCCTTGTAAGGTGAGGACTCTGCTGGCCATGGATGAAGTGCCAGAGATCTGCTGTGGAAATATATCTCCAGGGATTGGCTCTCAACTACCACCCTAAGCAACCTGCTCTGGGGTGCCATTGCCCTCATGATAAGGAACTTGTTTCTAACATCCAATCTAAGTCTGCTCTTAGTTTTGAAACATTGTCCCTCATCCTTATCATTACAGGCCTTTGCGTCCCTCTCCAGCTGCCTTGTAGTCCCCCTTCAGGGACTGGGAGGCTCCTACTAGCTGTCCCCTATTTGCTCTCCTCTGAGCCTTCTCTTCTCCAGAATATGTAAATATATATAAATAAGAATTTAAATTATTAGAAATTAAGCTGGATGTTAGGAAGAAATTCTTCATACAGAGAGTGATTTGCCATTGGAATGGGCTGCCTGGGGAGGTGGTGGAGTTGCTGTCACTGGAGGTGTTTAGGAAGAGACTTGATGGGGTGCTTGGTGCCATGGTTTAGTTGATTAGATGGTGTTAGATGATAGGTTGGACATGATGATCTCAAAGGTCTCTTCCAGCCTTGTCTATTCTATTCTATTCTATTCTATTCTATTCTATTCTATTCTATTCTATTCTATTCTATTCTAATTCTAATTCTAATTCTATTCTATTCTAATTTAAATATTTTGTTTCTGACAAGAGTGTGCATATTTATTAAAGCATTGTGTGGTGGAGTAGGAAGGTTTCCCCCACAAACAAAAGAATCCCACAGCTAACTCAGCCGGAGAAGCAGATGAAAGCTGTATTTTACAAGCAGATATGGAATGCAATGAATATGTACAAAACCATACAATATTTACAATATATACAGAAATATACAGCAATGTATGTAATACAGGAAACCTTTCCCCAACCCCCCCCTGCGGCCAGGGGGTTTGGCCTGCCGCTCCCTTCTCCCTCCCTACCTCCCCTTTTTCCCAAAAGGGTTAGAGAGAGAGAGAGAAAGGAAGGTAATTAAAAGGGGAAAACTTTGTTAAAGCTCAAAGCGAATGCAAAAAGTTAGTTTTCTTATCTGGTTAGCAAGAATCGTAGAGAGAAACGAGCCAGCTCACAGCACAGGGGGAAGAAGAAGACGACTACTGACTCCCCCGACTGAAAGACTAAACAAAAATCTACAGCCGGGTTCCACCAATGAAATTGGATTAGCATATCATTGTTTTCATTCTAATATCAAAACATTCGGCTAGAGTGTTCAGAAAGTGTCTCTTTTCTTAAAGGCACAGCCTAAACCGGTCACACATTGTCTGCCTCATTTAACTTTAAGATTGAATAGAGAGGGGTCAGGAATGCAGAGAAATAGAAATACAAGGAAAATGCAAACAGATTTAAGGGAATCTCCTGTAGTAACAAGCTAAATTAAGCCGAGTAGCTGTACCACACAGATTCTCTGCTGACTAGCGTGGAACCCCTCCAAATCACTCAGCATCTAAATGCCATGAAATTCCATTTGTTAATGCATGGTCCCCTCATTATTTAGCACCATTTAGCACTAAGCTTCTAATATTCTGAGTAGCCAGGAAAGAAAATTCAAGCATGTTATGTACAAACATATCAAGGGATGTAGAATATCCATTGCTTCCTATGGGGAAAAAAAGAGCTGAACTGTGTGAGAAGTTCTACTAAAAGATGATCTGGAGGATACTGAGCATCATTTCACAAATATATTGCTCAGTCTGTCAAATTTATTTACACATACAGAGGCCTGCTGTAAACATTACAGCATTGGTTACTGCTCTTAATGGTGTTAGTGTTGATAATACTACTGCTTGTTTGAGTTTTATTGTGTACATTCATTCTCATGAGTCTGGCATTTTATGCATTAAAATATCTATTTAACAGACCACGAGTAGGGGATACAGTATCAAAAATAACTCTTGGAATTGGCATATACTCAGATGTTGTTTTCCTATTAAATTAATGACAATAGTAATGGTAGCAAGATTTCAAAAAAATCATGTTCTTCTCTTAAAGAGGCACAGTTAGGGCAAGAATGTGATGCTGGCAGGTAGACAAACTCCATTAGTACAAAACTGTAAAGCCTGTTAATCTTTCCCAGCTCATTTTGTTTGCATGTGCTAATGGCAATGAAGTGTATGCTGTCACTTGTAAGTATTTATATCATGGTTCTACAAAAATCTTGTATGCAGCTGAGAAATGTATGAAATAGAATAATTGGGGTTTTGCTCTTATAACACCACCTGCTGCATCCCTCTTTATCAACACATTCAGAGGGCATAGATTATGATAAAGCTGTTTCCATTATTAGTTCAACTTGTAAGGGGCATAGAGCAGCCCATGAGAAAAATCACCAAACCAAGATTTTAGAAGTGAGAATGAAAGGGGTTTCCAGAAATTAAATCATAACATCACTTCTCAAAGCATACCTCCTCCTTTTCCTAGGAAGATGAATGGAAAAAAGGAGAAAAGTGCAAGAGGTATGGTAGAAATGCATTGGTTAGGATTTTGGTCACTTTTCCCTCAGATCAGTGCCTTGAGGGGAAAGGCACCAGCCATGGCATGACCCCATCAGCTGCAGAGGAGCAACCCAGAAAAGAGTTAGTCCTGCTTCTGCTAAGGGTGAAGCGGTGTTGGCCTGGGTCAGGTTTGACCCTCAGAGCCAGGGCAGCATCAGGGATTCTCAAAGAAACCTTTAGGCAAAAGAAAATGCCTGAGAAAAAAAAAAAAAAAAAAAAAAAAAAAAATGGAACCACTGTGAGAGATCTTAGCTTTCAAATACATTTTCCGGCAGCTATGTCCTCTTATTTCCAAGGGATTCAGACAATGCAACCTAGATGCTTCTCTGGCTATCACTTTGAAGACTTCAAATTTTGTTTCCATCAGGAAATTTCCAACTGTTTCATGTCAACATATGATTTTGCCTTCAGCTTTATTACATATAAATAAATGCAAAAGGAAAATGAAAGTAATTTAAAATAACAAACTTCCCCCCCCCAGTATTTTTAAGTTGTTGCAACTTTCTCTCACCTTTTTGCTGATATTTTATTTTGGAGAAAAAGTAAACTATACTCTCAGAAACAGGTTTAATTAAAAGTAGTGCCTTGTTAAATGCAGCACTGCTTTTCTAGCAGCTTTACCTCCTGCACTTTAAATACTAAAGTCAAGCTACTCTTTAAAACCTTGAAAATGGATCCAGTAATACTGTGAATTCTTTGTACAGAGATCTTCAAACTTTAGTTTCTGTACAGACGTGTCAGAGACAGTTACCAACTGTGCAGGGAATTCAGTGTACACAGGACACAGGCGAGCAGGGACATATTTCTAAAGACAGCACAGAGTAAGCCATGGGTACTGGGCAACTAGATTGATCCCCCACACCAAGACACAGGCCAGCCACTCACTACCTATGCTTGAGGTATTTTACACACCAACGCCCCATCACTTCCCTCCATCAATGTAAATCACACACTACTCCCCGGTGGATTAATAGCTGTTGTTACTCTTGCAATTGTCCGCAAGGACAGAGATGTGAAAATGACAAGATTAGACAAGGAGTGGAACCAGAAAAGAGTTCAAACAGGTTCAGAGCCGTTCCCTTCGAAATATCTTACACTTCTGACCCTGAAAGGGCAGGAAAGAGCAGGGATTCTATCTGATAGTCATAGGTCTTGAGTAACCTCCTTGCTGTGATTTGGACACAAACTTCAAAGAGTACCCGGTCCCTCCACCCAGGGGCAGCTCGCCGATGTGGACTTCGAAAGACCGTTGAAGGCTTGAGGCTTTAGGCATTTTGCTGCCTGACACATCTTATCTTTTACTGACCTGAATTCACATTTTTGCCGTTGCTTCAGGGCATTCACAGATGGCTGCCTGTACTTTTAAGATGGAAATGTTATAAAAGCCAAACACCTCTGTGGTTGTTTACAACAGATGTACATTGTATCAGCCATTTACATTATAGCAATCAAAATTGCAAGGTCATAGCTCAGCAAAAGATTATTTCTACGTGAAAATAGTGTGGCACTGAAAAATAGTCAACCAATTTCAAGCTGAGCTCAGGTAGAACAACCGATAGATATCACACATCCTTTCCTCAGACATCGGACATGAAGCTTTCAAAACGACAATGAAGTTGTTACACACTGCCTTCCTGTGGCTCCTGAAAATACTTTCACTGCAAGTTCCACCATAAAAATGCATCATTGCACAGCAGTTGTTCCTGTGATCCATTTACAAAGTAATCCTCTCCCTCAGCTCAGGGCAATTTAACAGCCATATTCTGCTAGGTTCTTTATATTCTGAATCTTTAGGCAACACAAAGTTCCTGGTGCTACTCATAATACAGTCTATGAGAGAAAAAAAAAACCCAAACACGTCAGTTTTAATGACACAGGATCAGATCCTCAGGCAAGGCATTTTATCAGCTTCTTTTTAGAACTGTTAATGAATGCAGGAAATAAATACATTAACTTGATGTCCTCAATATACATTTATTCTGTTTTCTTTGATCCTTTTTTCTTTTTTTTTTTTTTAGCAATTTTTTTTTTTAGCAATATATAATTTCTGAGTATTTGTTGCCTTTTTTACTCTCCCATCCTATTTCTGAATTGCTCCTTAATTCTTCCATGAAAGGCTAAGTTCTCTTCCTTTCTCTCCTTTATTATGAAAATTTGTGGTATAAGAGGGTGGTGATTCTTTTCAACCCACGTTTCCATTCAGCAGTATTTTAGTTTTTGCCTTGCATGAACAAACTCAGAGTTATTCACAAATCAATGCAAGAAAATCTCTTTCTCTGCATGATTTTCCCTTGGAGACAAGAAGAGCCACTAAATAAGTAAACTGTATACTCTGGAAACCAGAGTACATTTTCGGAGTCAGTAGCAGTTCTCAGGGAATTACTTGCAGTAGTTTGCCCGAGTTTCACAGGCCAGTGGGCACAGGGTAAACTTGGTGGTAGCAATCAGAGAAGGAAACATATTTCTCTTTCAAAGAAACAAAGACAGTTGGAGACAAGTTACATAAAGCATTTAATCAGTGGGAGAGTTGTATCTAGGAAAACAAATGTCAAAGGAGGAAAACAAATGTCAAAGGAGAATAACAAATATCAGTAGCCAACAAACCGAAAAGAAAACTAAACAAACAATTAAATCTTGTGTAGTGGTGGGACATCATGAAGCAGCATTTCTACATCTGCAGTATTGCACACTGATCTGAACAGGACCCTGTCTCAAAAATGTGTTAAGGACTGTAAGCAATCTAGGGAAAAATAACACAAATAGGAATTAAGAGACCACTATATATGTTAAAAAGATTTAAACGGCTGCCTACAAAATTATTCCTAATAAAAGAGGACAAAATCATACACTATAATAAAAATGACAATGGATACAAGAAGAGGGAATATCTACCTTGTGTGATGCCAAAGGTTATAAATAAAAGCAATGGATTAAACCTAGGAAAGGAGGGAGGCTGGTGAATATTAGACTGAAATGAATGTTGAAAGGTTATTTTGCTCTTTGGGAAGTATTTGAGAACAATATGTGAAGTAGGAGATATACATACATTTTTAAAGAACAGACCAAGTGACCTATTAAACTTTCTCACTTGGAAGATTGACAACTTTATTCCAATAATGAAATGTCATTAATCTCAATATCATTAATACTTTCAATAAAGGAAGGTAATCTGGCACCTTGTTCCTGTAAAAAATATACAACAAAATTATTTAATATGTAAATTCCCATTACCTGAATTATTTTGGATGAGAACTAAAAGAACTGAAGGATTTTAGGGCATCACAACTTATTCTGCAGTTTCCCAGTCCCTGCAGCGTGATGCAGACACATTTACTTGCAACTAGAGTCTGCAAAAAGATGCCAGGCTGTTTCGTATCATCCCTCTGAATTCTTCCATCCTCCCTTTGCAGAACTGATGGGGAAAACAATGCTTACTGTCAAACACACTTCCATGTGCTAGGCCAAAGTTAATGACACAGGATTTTGGCCGGCTTAAACATGCTTAGGACCCAGCATGTGGCAATGCTTACTATGCTGGGAAATGAATGAGGAGTGCTACCTTTCTAAAGCATGAAGTAACCATTAACTCAAGGGCAGTCACTGAGAGACTATAAAGGAAGCAAAATCAGTAGAGCACAGACACTATTTGCTAAGTGCCAGGTGTTAATCCTGGGTGCTGAGTTAATATTTAAAGGAAGAAGTTGCCATAAGACAGTCATGCATGCTCCCACAGCTCCCAGATGGATTGCACCTTTCTGGGATGTGGAACCCAACGTAGCAGCAACAGTGAGGATTGTAGAATCAATTTTTCATCCTGAGGTTGTCTGTTGCCATTCCCCATTTTATCTACATTTTATGATTCTTGCTTCCAGATGGCAATTTATAACTTAGCTGAATAAAAAAGAATGAAAAGAAAGAAAGAAAGAAAGAAAGAAAGAAAGAAAGAAAGAAAGAAAGAAAGAAAGAAAGAAAGAAAGAAAGAAAGAAAGAAAGAAAAAGAAAGAAAGAAAGAAAGAAAGAAAGAAAGAAAGAAAGAAAGAAAGAAAGAAAGAAAGAAAGAAAGAAAGAAAGAAAGAAAGAAAGAAAGAAAGAAAGAAAGAAAGAAAGAAAGAAAGAAAGAAAGAAAGAAAGAAAGAAAGAAAAAGAAAGAAAGAAAGAAAGAAAGAAAGAAGAAAGAAAGAAAGAAAGAAAGAAAGAAAGAAAGAAAGAAAGAAAAAGAAAGAAAGAAAGAAAGAAAGAAAGAAAGAAAGAAAAGAAGGAAAGAAGAAATAAAAAAGTGATTCTTCTCCATGATTTGCAGATACAGTCTTTCATTTAAGCACTGCTGAAAGGGCACAGGCAGTACACAAAGGTGTTTTTTCCCAGGCACAGTTTTACCTATGGTGGTGCAGAGAAGAGACTGAATAAAAGCCAGCTCTTTTTCTTTCCCACCTATTTTATGACTGGCTGATAAAACATACATTCATTCACATGCTACGTGGAAGTTCACCCACAGTGCATACTGGGTTTCCAAGTTTCAGTTCCTTTACTTTGGTTTGCTTCAGCATCTGTTTTTGAAAGTAAATGAATTTAAGAGGGTGGTTTCTTTGCTTGCAAAGTATTTTAGGCCAAACTTTGGGTGATCAGTCTGTAACACAAACTCATTTTGAGCCTTTTCTTTGGTTTGTGTTATGGGAAGATGAATGAGTGCTTGGTGATGATACTCATGAAGCACTCCTGACTTTTTAAAACTAGATACCTAGCCCCACTACTCTAACTCACAAAGGGTTTGAACGTGTGTGTGCGTGATTGTACATATAAACAATTTAAGCCACTGGTGTCTGCATTTATCTTGTAGTCACCAGGACTGAATTCACTCCAGACCCTATTGATGGCCATGCCAATGTCCTGTATCTGCTTTTTTGCAAAAATAACTTCTCCAGTGTATTACTGCAGCAATTTGCTAGCAATTTTTTTTGTGTAGTGGGCATCTTTAGAGCTAACTTGGTATAGGCAATACGTTAATTAAACTGTCTTATGCTGAATGCTCTTTGGAAAAGTTATCAATACCCATGTTTTCATGTTACTTTTTGTAGATTTGTTGTTTGTTGTTGGTGTTTTTTTTTTCCCAAGTAGGTAATTGTTACACTTTCTAGAATTTTACTGAAAATTAGGCTAAACACCAAGCATTCAGTTATGAAGTATCTTGACAAAAAATAAAGATAAACCTCTAAACTAGAAGGTTGCTGTTGTAGTGGGTCCCTAGCACACCTTCAGACTGTGCATTACCTCTCAGACTGAGGCATTTTGTATGATGATATTCATGTTGCTCTTTAGCACATCCTGAGTAAGTGCAATACATACTGCAGAAAGTGCTTCCATCTCCTAGGGAGAGATATTACTTCCATTTTCTGTGTGAGTAATTGACTGTTTAAGTCTTGAATTCATCTACATACCATACCTTTTATGCCTTAATTAGAGGCCTGCTCTCATTAGGTACCATCTGCAGGCAATGCAGAGACACTTCTGCAGGGTATTCCTTCCCCCTCATCCACCACTCAGATGAAATGTAGAGGTTCCTACCGAGGCAGACAATGGCAGCTGCATTCCTAAATAGGCACCTCAGCTAAATGCCTGAAGTTACTTGAGTAAACTGCCCGGTGGCATTCAATTCTTACAACTTTAACCATTCATGTGTTAAGTCTGTGGATCCAGTTATGTGTCAATGATTTACTCAGTCATTAGAGGGAGAAGGTTTCTCCTGGCAAAGATAGATCTACTAGATTGATGTTGTACATAGATGGGATAAGTCATGGTCTAGGGCTTTCTGTCTTTTTCTGTCAATGATAAAAAATGTCTGGAATAACTACCTTAGAGCAGAGACCTAACTTTGAGATGGCTGAGAGGAACTCCATCCTAAATGATAAACAAAATCATCAATTTGGCACCTTAATAGTCATCTTTTATCTTACCCAGTGGGATAAAATAGGTAGTAAGATGCAAGCTTCTTTGCAAGCATCATTTGTAGCTATTAGGCTGATTTTCCTGAGGAGTGGAAAAAAAGCTCAGCCTTCATTGCCATGAACTCAATCACTTTTAGCTGAGCTGAACAGTCACTATAGCAATTTCATGTGATGCAGCAGTAACTTAGATATAACTGGATAGACTGGAACTGAACTTGCAACTTAGTTGTGATACCATGACAGAGGACAAAAGCAGACTTAACTGTAGATACTTTGAATGCATGAAGAAAAGGATG